>JALGBA010000834.1:0-690820 GCA_023970755.1 Azemiops feae
GACAGCATACTAAAAAGCAGAGACATCACCCTGCCAACAAAAGTACGTATAGTCAAGGCCATGGTTTTCCCAGTTGCAATGTATGGCTGTGAAAGTTGGACCATAAGAAAGGCTGAAGGCAAAAGAATTGAGGCCTTTGAACTATGGTGCTGGAGAAGACTCCTGCGAGTCCCTTGGACTGCAAGGCGATCAAACCGGTCAGTCCTAGAGGAGATCAACCCTGACTGCTCCTTAGAAGGCCAGATACTGAGTTGAAACTCAAGTACTTTGGCCACCTAATGAGAAGGAAGAACTCACTGGAGAAGAGCCTAATGCTGGGAAAGATTGAGGGCAGTAGAAGAAGGGGATGACAGAGAATGAGGTGGCTGGATGGAGTCACTGAAGCAGTAGGCGTGAAGCTTAAATGGACTCCAGAAGATGGTGGAGGACAGGAGGGCCTGGAGGGGCGTTGTCCATGGGGTCGCGATGGGTCGGACACGACTTCGCAACTAACAACAACAAACTGTTAGCCATCCAGAGTCATGCACATGACATGGGAAGCCCTATAAATTTATGAGAGAGAAAGAGAGAGAGAGAGAGAAAGAGAGAGGGAGGGAGAGAATAAATAAATAAATAAATAAATAAATAAATAAATAAATGAATGAATAAATAAATGAATAAATAAATAAATAAATAAATAAATAAATAAATAGTACATAAATTATACTCTTTGCCTTAGATACCATAAGTTTTAGGATAGATTTCCTCAACATGATGCCTTCTGAAATTGTTGGGAGTCTGCTGGTTCAGAATTAGAAGAATTGAAACTACCATCTTGGAAAATATCTGACAGTATGAACCAAAATATTTTCATTCTTCAAAAAACCTTAAAAAGATTTCACACAGAAGGTCAAGACCTATTCAGTCTTATTGCAAACTGCAATGCATGGAACAACAGCCACATGTTCCAAGAAGGCAGATTTCAATTAAAGAGCTGGACAGTGAAACTAATAATCCAGAGCACAATGAACTTTATTGGACATATTATATCATGAAGCCTATACAGTTATCTGTCTGGAATCTTTTAATTTGGATTCCTGCGCTAAATATCATTTAAATGGCCCTTTTGGCCCTTTCCAACTCTATGATTCTATGAACAGAAAAACCAGTAGCATCTTTTAGTATAAATAGGGACTCAATCTAGGTGATATGTTTGTAACTTTCTGCAGCCATCAGATAGATGTGTTCTCTACAATAGTCTTTGTCTAGTCTGTTATTTTTTTTAAAAAATGTGATATTATTATAAACGTTTTAAAAAAAACAAGAACAAAAAAATGTTCATTGTCTGGGGTGCCAAAACTGTGCTGAATAATATCTCTCCTGTGGAAAAGAAGGTAGTAAATCACAAGACTTTATTCTGTGCAATTCATTAGCCAGTGAAGAAAAAGTGGAGGGTTAGAGTAGAATTTATCTCCAGTGTATTGGGCCCTATTTTATTTAATTGTCTTCCTATTGGTTCACAGAATTCAAGTGAATGAAGATTTACAAAACAATGAATGGGGTCCTCATCTTTGTGTGCAACATGTGTCTCTACAAAAAATGTTTTGTAACTTTTCAGATTGTGAGGACACAGTTGGAAGAACATCTCATGAGAATTTATCGGCACTGGGGGCAAAATAATGGATGGGAATAATAGGTATTTAAATGGAAGTTGCTCTTTATTACTTCGCACAACTGGGATAACCTAGAATATGGAAATCCACAGAAGTATTTTCTACTTCATGGTTGTCAAGACTGTCTTTAAAAATGCATTTTTCTTTATTATGACTTTTCCCTTTCCTTTAGACAAAGTCAGGCAACCCAAATTTCAAGGAAATGAAATAGTGATTTTACTCCCTATAGGTCAAACATTCAGGTCTATAACAATGATGGATTAGCCCATAATGGGCCACTAGTTGGTCCACAATATTCCACAGAGCTCAGTTTGAAATAGAAAAAAAATTCAGAGCTTTTGAATTAAATTTAGAGTTACTGGTGAGTAAACCTGGCTCAGCTCCAGTCATGCAAGTTACATAAAACATCAGTAAGCATTGTGTGATGTTGGAACTCCCCCCAATATCCTAAAATGAAATCCTTAGTTTTATAAAGTTGCCAAGAAGAGTAAAAATTGTGTCTCTGCCAACATGCAGCTGTGTAAACCATTTTTGTGAGATTAACTCCTGTACTGTTTTACTAGCAAGAGCTTCTGTTTATAGAGAATGACAGCCATCTGCACAAAAAAAGGATGATGATATTTTTCACATATAAATAATATGAGTTGCTTCATCCAGCAATACTTTGTTTTCCCAGAGCAGGGCATGTGTGCAGTTCTTTGAAAAAAACAAACCCTTTTCTAACATAAAGTGTGGTTTCTCCCAAAGAGACAAATAATACATTAAGGGTACCTGTAAGTGAGACCAAATGCCCCTAAGATTCTATCTCTTTTCAAATGACAATTATGGATTTGCAGGACACATGAGAGGTCCCGTGTGATTGGTTCCACTATCCGTGTCTTCAGCCTCTATTGATAATAAAATTTTATCTTAATGAAGAGTGTCTGCAGTGGGGGCGGGTGTCCCAAAAAATCAAGAAGGTAGTATAACCTAAAGATTAAAGCTCCAGTTCTTCATTTTACATGTACGGGTTTTTAACACAAAGTCACATTGACCACCTTGATTTGTTTTTACACATCCCATAGACATCCTTAGTGCATTGCAGGTAGAGTCTATCTTTCTTCATGGAGATGTGAAAAGTACTATGTTAAAAGTCTTTGTGAGATAGCAGTGCTGCTTAAAAATAAATCAGTCATTTGAACAGCTAATAAGCTTTAACAGTAATTTATTTATGCTAATTGCTTCATCCATTTTAAAAGATAAGTCAGAATATCTGCCATGTGCACTTTGAAAAGTCTTACTGTGCACAGAAAAATAGGAAAGAGGACCTAGCTATCTCTGTGCAGGAAATGAAAGTTGAATCACTCCATATTTGTTTTGCATCACTGCCATAGCAAAAAGAAGAGGAGGCTAGAATATGAATCATACTGGACCAAATTTGCAGAAGCAAACAATCATTGGAACGCCCCCCCCAAAAAAACTAGGAATGTGTGGTAATTTTTGTAGCACTAGCAACAGCACTTAGACTTATATACCACTCTGTAGTGCTTTGCAACCCTGTCTAAGCATTTACTGAGTCAGCATATTGTCCCCAACAATCTAGGTCCTCATTTTACTGACCTTGGAAAGATGGAAGGCTGAGTCAACCTTGAGCCAGTAGGATCAAACAAATTCTTCTGGCAGTCAGCAGAATTAGTCTGTAATACTGCATTCCAACCACTGTGCCACCACAGCTCTTCTTTATCTTGCAAATACATAAGTGCTGCAAAATATACCAGTGATATTTAGAGATCTGCAGGGCAGAGGGCAAGTGCAGAAACTATGCCCTTTATGCATGTTCATGCAAATCACAAGGATGAAAAGGCAAAACTTGTACAATGATGCAATAATGCATTTCATTATTTTGGTATTATTGTGATTAGGAATGGACTCCTACACTTGGATACAAATTACTTTGTGGTTAAGTTGAATCGATGTAGTCACTGCTGAAAGGAAGTGAAAAGGTAAAGGTAAAGGTTTCCCCCGTCCAGTCAGGACCAACTTTAGGGTGCGGTGCTCATCTCCATTTCTTAGCCAAGGGAGCCAGCATTGTCTGAAGACCCTTCCATGGTCATGTGGCCAGCATGACTATATGCAAAGGCGCACAGAATCATGTTATCTTCCCACTGAAATGGTACCTATTTATCTACTTGCATTTATCAAACTGCTAGGTAGGCAGGAACTGGGGCAAGAACAGGACCTCATCCCAAGTGCAGAGCTCCGGTCTCAAACCGGGGCTGTCAGCTTTCAAGCTGACAAGTTTAGCATCTTTAGTCACAGAGTTATCACACCCCTTGAGAGGAAGTCAAATAGGACATAAACTAAGCTAAGGCTCCATCATGGTCTAGCAACTGCTGTGTACTATATCACAGATAGAAATACAAAAGACTCTCTGGCTCTATTATTGCATAGGACTACCCAATTAATCCCAGGAGATAAGAAGTAACAAAAAATTAAAGTGAGCAGGCAAAAACAATCATTAGATGTGTTTGTCACTAAACTTGGTCTTGTTGGGCAATGGTGGATCTTGAGTCCAAAGACAGACAATTTCTAAGGATAGAGAAGGAGTTTGGGGAGGATAGTTGAGAGAAATTTCTTAACCATTGGCTGTGTTTGTATAAGAAATGTTTCTTTGAATACTCAAGAACTTTCTGACATGTTAAAGCATATTTCACCCATCCATGGCCTTCCATGGGTTATAAATCAACCTGTTTTCTTTTTAAAACTACACAGTGGAATAATGGCAAAGTTAATCCAAAAAGAAAAACAAAGAATCGCTATAAAACTATTGGACCCATGAGGATAACCAAAACAGTTTGGAAAGTTGACTTTTTATTGGCCAGGATGTTTTATGGGAGAAAGAAATACACCAGGCACCTACTAACAATTGTTTATTCTTTCATGTGCCTTATAGAAAGCAAATTTCCTGGATATTTTCTTTTGAACATCTGAGATATGAAATTTACCCAGATATTGCCTTTTAAAAGATAGACAAGTAATCTGATTTCATGGGAATTTCCTGTTGCTTTTTAAGGCTGCATTTTTAAAATGTGTTTATTTAGAGATAAGTTCTGTTGTAATTCGTAGGTTTTGGATGGAAACAGACCAAGATTTTGAAAAATGTTTATGTAAAAAATTATTACACATTTGTCAAGGTTAATTTCTGCTCAAGACCTCCAGTCAGATTGTCCCATATTTCTTTATGGGGTGAGGTGGGAGGAATAGAGATGGAATTGATTACAGCTCTGAGGTTATGATTTATAAATTGAACGACTTTTGATACTAATTCATTCTCCAATCTCCAAATAAGGAGAAATGAGCAACCCTTTTTGTGTATCTTGTTAAAAAAACAAAACAATAGAACTTGCAGCTTTTGAATAATATTAATTTGGAAAAGATAGGTAACTAATCTGTGCCACCGAATGAATATTTGAAAAATGTCTTTTGGAAACATTTCATGGAGATGAGCTGCGGATCTTTAGGTTCATCTATATTCAAAATACCTTGGCCTTCAATAATTTGTCCTCCTAACAAGAACCAAACCTGTGTAAGTGTCTATCCTATGATAAAGTAAGTAGGTGGAATATATTTAAACTTCTTTAATATTCCTACTTGTACCTTATATGCCAAATCTGCCGACAAAATCTGCTGAACTTTCCATCTGTCACAAGCATTTTATTAACATTTTTGTGAAAAATCCTCTTCAATGAAAAGTACTCTGCAAAGTCCAAATCCTTGTTTAACAGTAACACTTGGGCAAAATAAGCTGTTCTTTACTGAACTCTGAATGCTAGCAAAGTGCAAAAATCTTTCTTGCCAAACATGTTTAAGGTCTATTATGATTCCCCTTCTAGAATATGACTATATAGTTGTAGCTATTAGAAATCATTAACATTAATTTGAAGAATGCATTTATCTGAAATATGTTCTTGTGGATTAGTTAATGGATATGCTAGTATCTAAACCTTTTTCTCCTAACTTTATAAATACCACATATTCTTTTATTCTATTATATTCTTATAGATAACAATATATGTTACAAGCACTTAACTAAATAGCTTCATAACAATAATAGTTTAATGGCCATTACCTTTTAAATATGGAATCCTTGATGCTTTCTGAGCAGAAACAAGCATAATAATATTCTTATCAAGGAACTCAAAGAAAAACATAAGCCCATCAACACTGGCAGGGCAAGCAAAGAATATTTCTTCCTATAACAATACTTCTACAACACTTCCAAGAATATTCTACCATACCTCCAACAATATTCTACTGTACACAGTGCTTTTTTTGTAAAAAAAAAAAAAAAAAAGGTGCCGGAACTCACACACGTCATACAACCCGCCTTGCCTATCCTACAAGGTTCCATCCAAAAAAGGTGCCGGAACTCCGTTCTGGGCGTTCTATGAGAAAAAAAGCCCTGACTGTACATATCTCCAACAACATTCAATAATATACCTCCAAAAATATTTCTACCACACATTTCATAGCCTCGATCAGCATTCTTCACAAATTAAAATGATTGGCTTTATTTGGAAGTGGATTTATCTTCTTAAAGAAAACAGAAAGGAGCTGGAATTGAACAGAGCATCACAGAAAAAAAGACTAAGAGAAATTATATGAAGCAATGTTTCCAGTTTGACTTCTGTGCGTGACTGTCCCCCAGATGACAGCCATTTTGTGAAAGCATGACACTTAATGTCAATATCGTTCTCTCCAACTCTCAGACCCAGAGTGCAGTTTCCATCCAGAAGTGATGCCAGGGTTTGGTGAAGTGAGGGGAGTGGTGAGAGGCAAAAAGGATACAATTGCAATTGGGAGAAAAACATTTTGACCCTGCACAGCAGTTATCCTGAACAATGCTAGAGGACAGTTGATGAGGAATGGAAGATGGACAGTGAACTGGAGAGAACAGTAGACAATCAGAGCCAAATTAAGATTTCCCGTGCTCTTTACCCATTTGGGAAGGATAAATGGCTGAGGGACCACGTATCTGTTCCTTTTTCTCTTCTTTATTGAAGACTATGTTCAAGATTCACCTTTTTCCCTTATATAGTCCCAATGTGAAATATGTTTATGGATTATGTCAACAACCCATTCTAGATGAAAGCCAAGTTATGCTGGCAAGCAGATAATAGTAAGAGAAAGGGGAAAGCAGCGACCATAAAACAGGACTACTGCTGCCATTTACTGAAGAAAGATGATCCTCAGTTCCTGGGTCAGATATGTAACAAGCCTGTTAGGAAGGACTGAATTCCTACTGGTCCCCTTCTATCAATCTAGGGAGGCCAAATATTACTTACAGTGTCTCATCCCTGCATGCAGCCCTGACTACTTGGATTACCTCATGATCTAAACTATTTCCACTCAATATGGCTTTTAAATCTTGCTCCCCTTATGCATCCTTTTTAGTGGAAGCTGTTCCAGAGCTTGTTGCTATGTCTCCAGCATTAAGACTGGTATTGCTTCCTTAATTGAGCCCCTGGTGAGAAAATGATGGTGCAGTCACAGAAGAGATTCAGCAGGAACTACTCTGGGAGTTGTCTGCTGAGACCGAGTTCACTGCAGCATCAATCAGAGGTTTGTCTCATCATGTATGAGGACATCAGGAAATATACAAGAGATCTCCGAATTCTTTCAGGCAATCCAGAATTCCACAAGTGCTCTGGATTGAATGATCTGACAGAGGTAATGTACCATACCGTCCCTGGTTCCAGAATATCTACTGTGCACAGAAAACACACCAGCAAACTTGTGAATAGAGAGCACACCACAAAGTTACAATCAGAGAGTTCATTTCACAGCAATTCTAGGCATAAGTTCAATCAGAACTCAGGGTCTTGCATGCAACTCAGCAAGCAACAAAAGTCAGAACGACCACATGTTCCTATTTACTGGGTTATTAACTTCAATGGACAAAAAAATGAAATAAAAAAGCTACATAGAATATAAAGAGAAGAATGTGTGTGAGAGGAAGCACAGGGCTGAAATGAACATTGTAATCCTGGCTTCTTGTAGTCTAATACAATTAAAATTGAATATATATTCTAAATTACTATGTTAGATATATAAAGAGTGTAATATTGAAAGGTAATTAAATGGCCCTTTCCTGTATGAAAAGGTTCTCCACAAGATTATTACTTCTTGGAAGGAATGCAGTTCGAGGCAGTGCTTCCTGAATGGCTTCTTCCATTAAGGAGTGCAAGGACCTTGTCACCGTAGAAGTTTTCTGTTCTGCACTCCGAGAAATAGTTCATTGTCTCACTTTTGAGAGAGGTCAAGAAAGATAAAGTGAGATGCTACATTATCAAGTCTGATTTCTTTTTAAAATTTATATCTATTTCTGCATGCTTTACTAATTCACACTAACGGGTTTCTGCCAATCCATTTTCCACTGTAGAACAATTTGCAATATGACTGTTCAGCCTTTGTGTGTTCTAAATACCCAACTTATTGGAAGAAACCATAATAATTGAATCTCTAAATCTGATTAAAATAATTACAACTGTGGATCTGGCATATGTGTATTTAGTAGGGTGCTAAAAATAT
Organism: Azemiops feae; assembly: GCA_023970755.1. NCBI lineage: Eukaryota > Metazoa > Chordata > Lepidosauria > Squamata > Viperidae > Azemiops > Azemiops feae. The sequence goes on from JALGBA010000834.1 coordinate 8,223, forward strand.
TGCCTTGCCATTTGGAAAATGTAACATTCCACTGTTATCTCAAAGTTGGGGGAAAGTTCTCGTAGAGTCTCCTTTTCTCCCATAAGTAGGTAGACTCCAGATGTGTTGCATCTGTCACTCCTCTTAAGTCCTATCATCCCATATATTCTTAGAGGGGTGATTTTCATTTCCCTTCACCTTTTCTTGTTGATTCTAATTTCTTAGATGCATTTGACTTGAGACATTTCTACATATTTTCCCTCTCCTGGGTAAAACTGGAAATGTTTTTTCCTGACTATTTTTACACAGCCTGGATGAAAGGTCAAGTCCAGGACAGACTGATTATCCCTTCTTACTTTTGGGATACATTCTGCGCATACCAAAATGAATTATGAATGAAACATAATGAATACCAAAACGAATCATGAGTGAAAAAAAGGTGGAAGCAATTCAAAATTATTGTTAGAGAGGACTGACACTTCAGAAACAGCAGACATTCTTCAAGATGGTGTCTCACTACAGAAACTGATTGAGCCAGGAAAACACCTCTGATCAAATTTGCCTTTCTCCATTGTTCCCCTGGAGCACAGTGTCAAGGCTGTGTGAGAAGTGAGTTCTTTTGACGTTTGTTTGAAATGATTCCTGCTAAAAACAGACACATGGCTGTCATGTTGCTCATTCCAAATTGAGCCAAACTGAGAAGTTATGGATTGTATACAGTAGATAGATTTCATGAAAACATTGGCACATACCCTATTCGATGACCCCCAGTGAATAATAGAACATACTGGTCAGCAAATTGAATCACTGTCTTACCATGCCATTCTGGGCTGTCCAATTCCTCTGGTGCCATGGAAGTAAAACCCATAGGAGTCCTCCAGTGGGGATTGATAGGAGCAAGCCTAGTGGAAAGAAGAGAAGAATTTGCATCTCATCTTTCAGCCTTGTGTAGGATACAGAAGAACCAGTAAGTACTCTGCAGTGATACAGAGCTATGTTTGAAGCATGGTGCTGAAGCTCTGCCTCAAGATCAATGCTGGTTTGAGGGAATGTGTTGTGCTGATGGAATCAAGGAAACCCAACACATGCCCAAAGTCACAATTATCAGTGGTCTGCTCTTCCCTTTGGCTGCTTTTTTTTTTAACCAGGATCTGTGTGGTTGCTTCAGTTGAGGATGTTGACAGTGATAAGATAACCTCAACCACCTAAAGCTGGTGCCCTGTGTATTGTGGATTATGATTTAGTGCATATCTCCCATTACTGCATGAGCCCTATTACAGCATCTCCTAATAGGGCACATGCAAGCACCTATGAATAAAAGAATAGAGAAAATTACAGTAACCTCATATTTAGGTGAACCAGCAGCAGCACAACATCCAAATGATAACTGGAAGAAATGCTAGCAAGTAGGAAAGACATTAGCAATATCATCTGAAGCTCTATCATGACAGTGAGATTCATTCTCTACCGCACACAAACTGCAATCCATAATACATAAATCCTACGTGCCCCATACCTAAAGCTGGATGCAGACACTTTTACCTGGGGCAGAGGCTATCCTGGGTCTGTCACATCATTTTAGTGCTGTGCAGATTATATCTCAAGCACCGGTGATTTTCACTTGCAAAAAACTGTGGAAAAGAATGAAATAATGTTGCAGTATAAGGGAAGTAGCAATTGCATAGTTGCAGTATATTTTTATACTTTCTTTTGCAATTGTATAATTACTCATGTCAGGTGTTGCTTCCCTGAAGCAGTGTCTTTCTCCTTTAGGCAGATCCTGCAATGAGAACTGGCATCCAAGGTTGTTGCATAGTAGCAGAACTAGAAATATTAGTCCCAATTGGCTGATGGCCAAGGTCTAGGGTCACTTTAGATTTTGCTAAGCTGAATTGAAGGCTAAAGGCCAATCACTCCACATAAATCAGTAAATACAGATATGGACATTTCAATGAATTACCTGGCAGATACCAGTCCACCTAACTGAGTTTTCCACTGATCCTCCACATGGTTCTGAAAAATGGAGAATAGAAGGAGGCTTATGACCTGTTATTGTGCTCCTCAAGAAAGCACATGTAAAGATCAGTTTTAAAAGTTTTGAATTTGCTACTCACCTGGTCTGGATCTGCACTACCCTGGACACCAGGATGAACTTCTGCATGGCTTCCACATAGCAGTCTCATTTGGTATTTAGTGGAGAAGTGCTCTCGCCAAATCAAAGGACAGGAGAGGAAACAGAGTGGCTCTTGGAAACAACACTTCTCCTCACTGCTTCATTCCATGGCACGTCATAGTAGCTAAAAGAGCAACACAGGAGGAACAGCAGTGAGGAAATTGCCATAAAGAGTTGATAAATAGCGCAGCTGCAGGTAAAAGGGAAAGGAAAGGGGCATTGAATGAAATGGCAAGGCTCTCTCCTATTGCTCCTGCTTCATGTAACATTCCTCCATGCTTGCTACCTCCACCTGGGTTCCCTTTGAACATGGGTTTAATGCTCTTTCAGAAATGTACTAGATCCATATTTGGAAATAGATCGCAGGTATACAGCACTTGTCAGCCAATGACCTGTTGGTCAAACAACTTAACAGGTGACTAACTCTATTGTGCTAAATACTCATCTATACTCAACTGGCCTCATCCCAGCTCACATTAATAATATGATCACCACTTAATGAGAGGGATTAAGCTATAGAAAGGCACCAGTTACTTCCCTTAACACTGTCCCATATTAAACCTGAAAGAAGCAATCTATCACCGGCTTCAGCCCTGTGACAGAATAGGGACTGGCAAAGAGGACAGCACAATTTATGCCAGCATAATTTTCTCGCAGCTCATGGACTGGAGGAGAGTGCTTTTATACAACCAACTGATATGTTCTAATTTACTACTAGAATGCAGGTAGTCCTCTACTTACAACAGTTCATTTAGTGACCGTTCAAAGTTACAACAGCACTGAAAAATGTGGCTTATGGCCATTTTTCATAGTTATGACCTTTGCAGCATCCCCATGATCATGTGATCAAAATTCAGGCGCTTGGCAACTGATTCATATTTATGACCGTTGCTGTGTTTCAAGGTCATGTGATCCCCTTTTGTGACCTTTTTGTGCAAAGTTAGTGGGGAAGCCAGATTCACTTAACAACCAGGTTACTAACTTATCAACGGCAGTGATTCACTTAACAACTGTGGCAAAAAGGTCATAAAATGGGGCAAAACTCACTTAACAAATATCTCACTTAACAACAATTGGGCTCAATTGTGGTCGTAAGTCGAGGACTACCTGTAACACATTTCCTTGAAAAAAAATTACAAGGGAACAATATATATCTATTTTATACATTTGATCTAGGGGGGAAAAGGACCTGCAAGATTTCTAATCCAGACCAGCAACTCCTTCCATTTCTGTCATAATCTTGCTTTTCATTTTACTTTTCTTTTTACAAGAGAGAACAGTTTCCCCAACTGCATGTGCTCTAATTCTATTGGACCATGAATTTCATCATCCCCATCAGCCTGGATGTAATGGGAGCTGGTTATCTGGAAATGAGAGTCATCACTGCAAGAGCTGTGTCTTTGTTATTAAAACAATAAGCATTTTAGTTTTGCTTAAATCTTGAAAGTCTTTTCAATCCAAACACCAAAAAAAATGGCTAAGTTATGAATAGCATCATGTTTTCCTGTCATACTGCAACATCATCTCAGAGTGGCCAGCTTTTATCCCTGCATAAAACTGACATAACCCTCACATTATTGAACTTTCCATAAAGGTAATGTATGTGCATACTGTATGCTGCATTTTAGTGGTCAGTTTTAGATCGTAGAAATCATCATACAAATGCAGGTCCTGTTCAGAGAATGTGGAAAGACGAAATAGGATTTGATGTTCATCTACAGAATAAATAAATCACATTACACTATGTTATGGATATACGTTTTTTCAACTCCATCTCTTTTAATTTCAAAAGACCTAGGGCTCAGTTCCATACTTTTATATGGAATGGTAGCCCAGGACAATATCTAGAGTTGTAGCTTAAACAGTTGAATACACAATAGTCTGTACAGTAATCTTAAACATGTGTGGTTTTGCATTCTTTTTCTTCTTCTCATTCTTCCCTTTTCAAATTTTGTGGAAAGCATTTGGAGACATCGTTGGAACCTCCCCTTTCTAATCTTATAGCCAGCATTTAGAGGCATTTATTGCAATGTTCTGTACAAATACATAATTGGATTTGGAAGAACGTTCTGAAATGTCCTAATCTTGGCTTTTCTTGCTGTTGAACTGGTTGGGAAAATTAAAATCTGGTTTGCAAGTAAGCGACAAAAACATCTGTTGAAAATTACCCAGCTCTAGGGAGATGTACACTTATTTGACTCTTTGTTGGTCTTGCGAGTTACAATTAATGCCGATGGAAACAGTAATCAGAGGCTACAAGGAATGTTGAAGGAAATGTCTGCACCCAGCAGAGAAATCAAAAGTGGCAGGCCGTTGAATCAGCAAACAATGAACTGTGCTACTCTTTCAGGGAGAGGGAGATTCAGGAAGGGCAAAGGTTTAACTCCAACACCGTTTTTGCCTTGGTAGGATGTAATAGCTGGTTTCTGGAGGCAATATACTCTGAGATCAGTACACTAAATGTATAGTCATTCCCAAATACAGTTGAGAGCATTCATTTTAACATTATGTGCTAAAACAGATAGTGTAGGTGCAAGGGAGAACCCAGAAGTTTTTTGGGTTTTTTTAATACAATGCATTTGGCATAGCTGCAAGGATAATCGAAGTACAGGTAGTCCTCAACTTACAACAGTTCATTTAGTGACCATTCAAAGTTATGACAGCATTGGAAAAAGTGACTTATGACTGTTTTTCACACTTATGACCGTTGCAGCGTTTCCCCCATGGTCACGTGATCAAAATGCAGATGCTTCACAACTGACTCATATTTATGATGGTTGCAGTGTCCTGGGGTCGTGTGATCACCTTTTGCAACCTTCTGACAAGCAAAGTCAATGGGGAACTGGATTCACTTAACAACTGTGTCCCTAACTTAACAATTGCAGTGATTCACTTAATAACTGTGGCAAGAAAGGTTGTAAAGTGGGGCAAAACTCACTTAACAAATGTCTCGCTTAACAACAGAAATTTTGGGCTCAATTGTGGTTGTAAGTTGAGGACTACCTGTAGTAGTCTAAAAAGGGGCCATGTTGACCCCTTAGTCTTTCCCACCATTTTCATTATTGAATTGAAACTAAGGCAGATGGATTCATTCTCTTGCATGTATAGTCCTCTTTCTTTCTAAATGGTCTACAGCACGGGTGTCAAACCCGCGACGTCACATGATGTGTCATGACGTATCGTGACTTTTTTCCCACTGCCAGCAATGGGGTGGGCGCGGTTTTGGCGTGACGCATCTGGCCCATGAGCCGGCAGTTAGACACCCCTGATCTACAGCTATACTTGATTACGTGCATATCTTTCTCCTATAATTGAACAACTCTTCCTGACCACACCCTGGGAGAGAAAACATTTTTTCAGCTGAACCCCCTCCAACATCTGGATTTCTTAATATTCATTTATGAATACTGTGGAGAGGACCACCAGGCAAGAGGCTAAACAGATACGAAATGATATAGAATGTTCTTGCAAACTGTAGGCCAAGTATATGCCAAGGCTTAAATGGAGGGTCCCCTTTCTAGCAACATATGAGCATGCATTAGTATGTTCCTCTTTCCTTCCACTGATATCATGTTTGTTTTCTCTGATGAAAAAAAGAGACTTGATTTCTGCAACCCTTACTTGCATCCAGCATTTATATCTTCTCAGAATTCTCCAAGTGTGAAGAGGGAGAAGGAGGACACACATTTTGAGTGAAATTTGTTTATATCTCAGCTTTATTATTGTTATAAATAACTCAAGGCAGTGAACGTATCTAATAGTCCTGCCTCCTCCTATTTTCCCCACAACAACAATCCTGTGAAGTGGATTGAATTGAAAGAGAGTGACTGACCCAAAGTCACCCAGCTGGTTTTCATGCCTAAAGTGGCACTAGAACTCACAGTCTCCTGGTTTTTAATCTGGTGTCTTAAGTGTTAGACCATACTGGCTTTGAAACTTTTCCTCATAATGTTCCCTCTATTACCTGTCAGTTGAGGCCTTTCTGAAGAAGTACATATAGAATGGGAATCTAGTCCTGTGCTGAATGAGGGCTAGACCCATGTCCAAAATGCCCTGGCTGATAGGCCATTAATATGGAGGAGGGTGCAGAGGAGTAATCCTGAAGTAGGAAGGACAAGTCATAAATGAGTGATTCTCAGCCTTGACTAGTGCTACAAGAAAATGGCAGTACCGCTTCCTAGTAATAAAAATGGTAACAAATATGGCCATATGACACTCCTTGTCAGCAGAAACTACAGAATACTACATTTACCTACAACCAGAAACAAATAACCAGCTGAAGTTAAATTTATCTTCTCTGTAGCACTAAATCTGTGTTTAAAAAAACTGATCTACGAACAACTGCTGAAGCAATGTATATAAGGGGTCTTTATACAATATCAGGAATAATTTTAAAAGTTATTTCAACATGTAAAAAAACAATTTAAAAAGTCAAGGAAACCATCAGTCCACTAATGGGAGAAGAGAGCAAGAAGATGAGGGGCAGCAGGGAGAAAGTGGAACTGCTTAATTCATTCTTTGCATCTATTTTTACAGAAAAGCAAAAATAGACCTATCAAAAACAGTACCATAAAAGATAGATTAGGAATACAAGTCAAAATTGGCAAGAAAATGGTAACACAAGACTTATCCACTCTAGACGAGTTCAAATCACCAGGACCAGATGGATTACATCCCAGAGTTCTGAAGGAGATGGCAGATCTGATCTCGGAACCACTGAACCATATCTTTCAAAGATCCTGGAGCAGTGGAGAACTATCAGAGGATTCAAAAAGAGTTGATGTAGTTCCTATCTTCCAAAAAAGAAAAAAAATGGATCTAGGAAACCGACACAACAATTAGCCTAACATTTACACCTAGGAAGATCCTGGAAAAGATAATCAAGCAATGAATCTGTGAACATCTAGAAACAAATTACTGGAAGCCAACATGGGTTTGTCAAAAGCAGACCATGCCACACAAATCTTATTGCATTATTTGACAAAATGACTAAATTAGTGGACCAGCAAAATGCTATGGACATATATATTTGGACTTCAGTAAGGCATTTGATAAAATACTCCACAACCTATTTTATCATAAGATAGAAAAATGTGGGATAGACAGCATCATCACCAGATGGATTTGTAACTGGCAGACCAACTGCACTCAACATGTAGTTCTCAACAGAACTAGGTCTACATGGAGAGAATCATGCATTGGTTACCCCAAAATTCTGTCTTAAGCCCAATACTCTTCAACATCTTTATAGATGAGGAGATAGAAAGGGAACTCAACAAATTTGAGATGACAAACTTGGGGGAATAATCAGCACTTAGAAGATAGGCTCAAGATCAGTATGATCTTGCCAGACTTGAACCCTGGTCCCTATCCAACAAAATCCAATTTAGTGGTAAGAAAAGTAAGGCACTTAAGCAAGAAAAATCAAATGCACAGGTATAGAATAGGTGATAACTGGCTTACAGCACTAACTGTGAGATGGATCTAGGAGTCCTATTGAATAATCACTTAAGTGTGAGTTAGCAGTGTGCTGCAGCTGCCCAAAAAGCCAGTGCAGTCCTAAGCTGCATCACTGGAGGGATAGTATAAAGAGCATGTGAAGTATTAGTACTGCTTTATACTGCACTGGTCACACTTGGAATACTACACTTTATATGCACTGATTACACTTGGAATACTACACTCAATTTTGGTCACCACGATAGAAACAAGATGTGGAAAGAGAGCAGAGAAGAGCAAAAAAGATTATTAGTATACTGGACGCTAAAACGTATAACGAATGGTTGCAGGAACTGAGTATGTCTAGTGAAAAGAAGGACTAGGGGATGACGTGATAGCAGTGTTCTAATATTTGAAGGGCTGTCACAAAGCAGAGGGGATAAACCTATTTTCCAAAGCACCAGAAGGCAAGGCAAGAAGCAATGGATGAAAAATAATCAAGGAGAGAACAACCTAGAACTAAGGAAACATTTCCTGACAGTGAGAACAATTAACCAGTGGAATGGCTTGCCTTCAGAAATTGTGGGTGCTCTGTGGAGGTTTTTAAGAAGAGATTGAACAGCCATTTGTCCAGAATCATATAGGCTTATAGGGTCTCCTGCTTGAGCAAAGGTTGGACTAGAAGATTTCCAAGATCTCTTCCAATTGTTATTTTGTTATAGTTTCTGCTGAATGTATGAGATGTATGGACTCCAATAAAATAAACTAGGAGAAAGACTTTGAAACATTTCTTAGGCTTTCTTAGTAAAAAGCCAGACTTCTGCTTCTATTCAAAAGAGACAAAATGTAAGACTTTGATGAGATTCATATGCCTATTTAAAATGAAAAGGAGAGGAAGGAGGGGATAGAATCAGAGAGAGAGAGAGTGACCCTCCATAGGGTAAAGTTGTTTTGAGTCCTTTGTTGCAAAAATGTTCAGGATTAAAGGTCTAATCTAGAAGATATATTGTATACTAAACAGCAGAACCATTTAGGAGAACATTAAATGGTACTTGAACTAAACATTTGTCCTTGGGAGCAGTAGTTAAACTAGAATACTCTCTAATAACTATGCAGAACTTTGAAAACAAGATGTCATTGTTTTATAAAATCACACACACATTTAATCTTCCTCTCATGAGACTACTCTTGCGTCTTCTGATAAAGGAAACAAATGAGGCTACTGTTATACATTGTGTAATACAGTTGATTTCCAAGATCATTTACATGTGCTTACATGGAACATCTTCTAGTACAAAAAAACAACAAACTACATTTTTGTCTCTATGGATAAAAGTCCCAAACAAAAGTATTTGAAATAAGGCTTCCACTCTTTTACATATGAATAATGTGAAAAACATTTTCAGTATGTGTAAAAGTCATGGAAATGATCAATCCTGTATTATTTCTCCAATTTTACTTACATTAATATTTAGGGAAACATTCATATACAGCAGACAAAAATAAGGACCACCCAAACTGATTAATTGATATGTACCATCAAGTCATTTTCAAAGTCGCAAAAGGTGATCACATGACCCTGGGACACAGCAATGGTCATAAATATGAACCAGTTGCCAAGTATCTGAATTTTGATCACATGATCATAGGGATGCTGCAAAAGTCATAACTGCGAAAAATGGTCATAAGTCACATTTTTCAGTGCCATGTAACTTTGAACAGTCATTAAATGAACTGTTGTAAGTTGAGGATTACCTGCATATAAATGTAAGACTATGTGTGAATATATTTTTTGACAACTGATTTAAAGCCAGCAATCAAAAGCCAATCATAGCTTTAAAATTAAGAAATAAAGGTGTAATGCAATATAATACAATGCAGTGCAATGCAATGCAATGCTAAAATTAAAGAGTTTTATAAACTATCCAGGTGGTAAATATTACATTAACAGCCAGCTTCATAACCCCCCTCCCCATAAACATAGCAATGTTACTTTTTGATTTTAGTTCTGGTAAGAATACTAGGAAACTCTGCAACTCTGTAATAAACTTAGTAGAAGAAACAGTCATTGTTTGGAGGGCCTTGACGTGTTTTTATGACACAATACAGTTGCATAGTTGCACCAGATCTGGATCCCAGTGGGCAAAGGGCCTCAATGTAGTTGACACCAGTTGGTTACTTAGCTGCCTGCAATCTCCGAAAATGAGCCAGCTGGGAGAACAAGCAATCCAATGATCTTGGCTGCGCTCCCAATTTCTCAGCAGGTTACAACTGAGAGGCATGCCATTGACTATCTAGGGACATCAGCCGAGTGGCCTCTACCTCCAAAGAACAATGCAAACCGAAGAGATCAGGATATGCATGGAAAATGTTCACTCTGAGTTTGCTAGTTCCCCGTTATCCTTTTGGCTCCCTGGGCCATTCATGTAAAGCATCAAGCTAGTCATGTGATTAATCACTGGGGTGTGTGTGTCTGCAGTGCTGCTTTAAATCCTGTTAAACGGCTTTTTAATTAAAAACAGCACAGTTGATGTATTACGGAGTGCTTTTCCTGCAACCTTATGCCGCAAGAGAATTTGCACTCTCCTTTCTCCGCTTTATGCATGCTGTTCTTTTTGGCTACCTTTTCCAACTTCCTTCTTTTGGTCTCCTGCGAGCAGTTCTTCTCTCTCCATAGCTGTTGTTGCTATTGCTACTGATATTATTATTATATGCATAACAATGTGAAATCACAACAGCCAGTTCTTTAGCTGGTATTGGCCTTCATACACATCAAATTCTTCCCAAGAACCTAAGACCTCGTAATGTATCGGGGTATTATAAGTGTGGATCCAAGTAGTGTCGCCTTTTTTTCATTGACAGGTGGAAATATTGTCAATGTGCAATTTTTTTAAGTATCATCTAAGATTTTTTGGTATAGCACCAACTATGCTGATAACCAGAGGGACAATTGGTGCGGGTTTATGCCATAATCTTTCAAATTTGATTTTCAAATCTTGATACATTGTGATTTTCACCAGTTCTTTATCTTCTATTTCACTATGCCCCGGTATTGCCACATCAAGTATCCACGGTTTCTTCTTTCCAACCACAATTAAATCTAGTGTGTTATGAGGCATCCTTGGTGCTCTCTGAGCTTGCTTGTTGTTTTTTTTAAAGTTTTATTGATTTTTAAAACATAGATCACATAGTAGATAGTTTCATTACCCTATCTAGGTAATATCTTTTGTGCTAATAAAGAGTGCAGTTGGCTGTCAGTTTATATTCTGGTGGTTTGGCCTATCAGTATTGGTAGGGATGGTCTTAGAGATTCTTTGGTTGGGCTGTTTGCTGTTGATTTCTTTGGCAGTTTCTTGATTGGGATATTGTTTACTTGATTGCTGGTCTGATGTTAACCTTGGAGTTAATGCTGATCTGGGTGTTGATTGCTTCTGGAGAGGTGCTGAGGACTTTTTTGTTCCTTTTGGGGCTGGTTGATTGTCTCTTTTGCATAATCTATAGATGTTGTTAATGTCTATGTGTCTGTTGATGGCTAATTTGTCAGAGTGCCAAGCTTCTAGAAATTCTCTGGTATTTTTGGACTTGGCCTGGTCTAGGATTGTCACATTTTCCCAATTGAAACTATGGTTGAATCTGTCTATATGTTGTCTAAATAAAGTCCTTACACAGCTTTTCTTGTGGGAGGTTGGGTTGTTGCTTAGCTATTGGAGCACCTGGTTAGTATGGGTGGTTTTTCTGTAGACTTGCATTTCTGGTTTGCCATTGTGGTCTCTGCTGATCAGAATGTCCAAGAAGGGTAGTGAGTTGTTGTTTTCTTCTTCTCTAGTAAACTGAATTCCTTTAAAAATGTTATTGATGGTTCTGTAGGTGTTCTCTAATTGGTCCTTTTTTTATTATGGTGAAGGTGTTGTCTACATATATGATCCATATTTTTGGTTGTATTTGTGGAAGTGCTATGGCTTCTAGATGACCTCCACTATAAATCCTGAAAGCAGTGATCCACTCACAGACTGAAACTCCCACTGAGGGAGGAATGGAACCATTGCAAAACAATGCCTATGATTTCTGACCCCCATAGGTGGTCCAGAAAATAATAAGATACTATGCTTGATGGCATCAAAGCCTCCAAAAGTTTCAGTAGGACTAGGATGGACACACTCCCCTATCCTGGTCGCAATATGGATCATCCAAGAGAGTGACCAATTCTGTCTCTCTACTACAAAACAATTCAAAATACTCTGTAAAGATGAAATTCTATTCATTTTTTCTTGTTCCTATGGGCACTCTGTCATTCAGTAACTTATGACCCAATTGGTATCCTAAAGTCCTACGCATAGAATACTGCATTTATATTACTTTTAAACTTTCTTTGTGGGTTTTTACAGTCTATTTTTTAGTTTTCCACAAATCACTATGAACTTAGAATCATCATAATCTCTTAATGGAATAGCTGACCTCTTGTACCATTATTAGTCATTGACTTGATAATAGCTGCTTGTCTCGAAAGACTTTGATGTTGTGCATAAGAGCCATGGATCACTTGCATCCATTTTCTCCATTACCAACCAAATATTTGGACACTTTCTGTTGAGTTGATTCAAGGCAGAGCTACATACTGTGCAGGCATATTCAGTCTCCAGGAGCTGAAGATTTTGTGATCTGGGAAAATTAATAGATGTTTACTCTAGCAGCATAGATGGAGGGTGGAGAGAGTCCATTTTTACTTTGGCAGGATAAATGAAGAGAGGCTCTGATGGGGATGTTATGACAAAATTGGTTCAGAAGTGGAATGCTCAAATGAAGGAAAAAGTTTATGTATGGATACTGCAATCCAAAGGGTGTTTTTGCTGAGAAATCTTCAAGTGGCAAAATGCATTAGTACTTGGTGCAAGTTCCCAGTTTTAACAAAGTAAATGCATGATGGCTGCTCTGTTTGAATAATTTAGGAAGGTCCCAAATATACCACAACACATGTCCTTTGGAAAGATGGATCCTGAATTTTAAAAAGTTAAATATTTATTTTACAACCACTGTTACAGGAGGAAGCTTTCCATTTTTTTAATTTGTTTTAATAAACAGGCAGTATTGTTTGAGGGTTACTTAGAGAAGTCTGCTCTGCTTGCCAGCATTCCTGCTTAGAATAGCCCTAGAGTTTCCAGATGTCTTGTTTTTAACAGTAAAACGGACTTTGCCTATTTCAGAAATTACACAGTGTATCACAATGGCCAGGAACCCATGACCAGTGGATTCATTCAGAGCATGAATGAACCAAAAGCGTGAATTTCTACAATACCCAGATTGTGATTCATGAGCACAGAATGTGAACTGCAATTCTAAAGGCAAACACTTTACAAAAATTCCTCATCTGAATTTATAATCTGGATTTGGAAATTAAAAATGACATGATCTGATTTCCAAAGGGAATTCAGTCCATTAGAAACATGTCAAGGGAAAGGAAAGATTTGGGGAACCTGCTCCTGTGAGGAAAGTTTGAAAATTTAAAAGAGGTGGTTATGTTTAGCTTAAAGAAGTGGAGTGCCCTATTTTAAAACAAAATAGACCCAAAGGCCTACTGAATTCATTTTATTGGTCTGTTCTTGTGTCTGATTTTTATTGCTCTGAAACTATATGTGATTTTAGTACTGAATAGGGTGTTTCGTTAATGTGCATGCATAGCTTTCTTGTATGCTCCCTTCCAGGATCAGCTACATTATGCAAAGTAATGGGGGAAAAATAAGAAATGGTTAAAAAAAATTAAAGGTAATATATCAAATGAAAGGCAATCTAACTAAAACTGAGAATATAAATTCCGATGTATTGGGGAGGGTAAGAAACAGTTTAAAGCTTATAAGGTAGGTTCCAAATCAGAGATTCTAGCTTGCATAGGTTTGATTGGTATATAAAACTGGGTTTTTGTTACTTTTCTGATATTCTGGACAAAATGCGCCCGAGCTGTTCTTAAAATTAGCAAGGAATGCTACCTGTAGCATAGATACAGTTAAGGCTAGTAACTACATAATAATGAAAGACATTTGCTATTTACTTTATTATCATATTAGTAATAGTACTGTGTAATTTTCTTTTTTGTAAATTCTTTTGGTAGGTTTCATGTCCTAAAAGACAGGGTAAAAATGTTTAAAATAAATAATGCTACAGTAGCTATCCTGTTGAAATGCTTTAGGAATGTACACATATGAAAAAGGGGTAAGAAACTGAATATGGAGTCTGGGCCTGGTGCTAGAATTACTGCTAGTTAAGTTGTGCTCAGAAGGAAATGAAGGAAGGGCAGAATAGACTAGAGGAACAATAAATGAAGGGAATAGAGAATTCCCTAGCTAGATCCTTGCAGATGTTTAAAAACTAGAATCATTTGGCAGTGAGTTATACCACTCTCAGTTGGTTTAACATCCTGTGGGTTTATGGGGCCATCAGGCAGATGTACACTGAAGTCTTCTATACTGAGCCAAAAGAAAGGAGATAATCCAGCACCAGAACAATTAAGGGCTATTTATTTAATTTTTGTTCATTTAGAATGGTTGCCCATCTTACACATTGTACCATAAGATGCTGCTGGGTGACTCAGAGCAACAACAATAAAAATGTATAATTTTTAACCTGGCACAGTTTAAGCAACGCTCCCTAATAAAAACAATAGCAATCACTGGACTGCAGCTTATATCAAAACATGAGGGATGAACCAGTTTTTAAGGCTTTCCAGAAGCTTAGAGAGGTAGGGCCCTACCAAATCACAGGGGATAGGGTCTTTCACAGGAGGGGCTGCTACCGAGAAGTGTCCTATGTCTTGCTAGATGACAATCTTTAAGGAAAGTCATGCTCTGGAGCCATGCCCACCCTATCTGATCTGATAGAATCTGAGTTAGATTATGTGTTGACAGTAAGTACAGTATGCTACTTCTGGCTTGGGTTTGTGGCTTTTGCATGGATTAGGGTAAAGAGTAACTACTTTAATTTAAGAGGCTGTGGACTTTTGCTAAAATAATTGAGAAGCTAATGCTTTTTTTAAAGAACTAACATACATTAACAGAGCTCCCTGCTATCAGGGTTAGATACTAGTGTTATTAAATTGCCACCATCATCATCATTCATTCGTTTATTTATTATTATTTATTTATATATCAAATTGATATGACTGCCCATTTGATGAAACATGACTCTGGATAGCTCACAACAAAATCATAAAATGGTAAACATATAAAAACAATCATTATTTTAAAATTAAAAAAAAAAAATCACAAGGAATAAGAGAAAATAGTTATTAATAGCAATCATAATACAAGATCTCACCGGTCCTCTGGCAACCCCAGACCTGATGACATTACAGCTCCTTTTGATTTGTCTGGGACAATAGGAAATGCCTGCCAAAGAAAGCACAGATTTGGTAGCAGAATAGAAAACAGCCTAACTGCATGCGCCTTCTCCCTGCAATCCTATTATTTCATAATGAAGTGCTATAAACACTAGTAGAAAACAGAAGACATCGCCTTTCTCCAGAAACAGCAAAAGCTGCCTCTGCAGGAATAAAAGCCAAAAAACCAGCATCCCTCAGAACTTCAACTTTTTTTTTTTTCCCCTACCAACAAAGTTTCGAAGAAATTATGTTCAAAGTCAAAAAAGCTAACAAGGAACTGGAGAAAGAGTTATAGTCCCAGAACGTGGGGCCAGTGGGAAATTGAAAAAATAAGGTGTAATGAACTTTTGTAATCAGGAACAGTTTCCTCCTCCGCCACATCCAATTGCCCCTTAAAATAAGAGAAAAAGCTAAGATATTTAGAAAAATATCCCCAGCTGTAAAAGGATTGTCCTGGTTTAGCATCCCTAGAATGAACAAAGGAGGAAACATGCTTAATACATCACGTATCTTGGATTATTGCAAGTTTGAACTATTGTGAGGCTCTCTGTATGGAGTTATACTTGGAGTATTCAGAAGCTAGAGCTGGTCCTACTGCTTTCATTTTTTCATGTTTGCTTTTCTCTGTGAATATTTCAAACTGTCTTTTTTTTTACATCCCTTGCCATACTTTTATTTCCAAAATAAAGATCCTGGCCTAGGTTAATTTTCTTTCCAAGCCTCACTATGGCACTTGGGGGGGGGGATTTAAATATGGGCTCTCTGATTTCAGAGAGGATGGACTATTGGATTTTGACATTCTCCAAATCTCCAAATCTACTTTCCAGAGTTTAGCTTTTCTCTAACAGCCTCATGGAGAAGCAGACCTCTTGCAAATAGAAAATGTGACTCAATTGCTCTCTGAAAACACTGTTTATAGAACCTGTAATTCAGGTTCTATAAATTCAATTGCCCCATCCCCAATTATAATTTTGTAGACATCTCTACATTGCCTCTGAAATATAGTGGCAAAATTGGGATGTCTGGATTTATTGTTTATTGTTATTCTTGGTGTTACAAAAAGAGTTTTGCATCAGAATGACTAAAGAAGCATCCTATCTATGGCCTGTGAGGAAGCACTGGATGTTATCAGAAATCCTTTGCTAATTGCAAACCTAAGAATCCCTTATTATCAGCTCATATCCTTTTGGTAAAGATCCAGCAACAAACACACTTCTCTATTTCCATTTCTTCCTCAGGTGATAGGAATGTTAAGCATCTGAAAACTACAGATCCAGCAGATTTTGATGCCAGAGAGTTTGTCCTATAGCAATAGCAAAAGCACTTAGACTTTTATACTGCTTCACAGTGCTTTACAGTCTTCTCTAAGCGGTTTACAGAATCAGCATATTGCCCCCAACAATCTGGCTCCTCATTTTGCTGACCTCGAAAGGATGGAAGGCTGACTCAACCTTGAGCTGGTGAGACTCGGACTGCCGAACTGCTGGCAACTGGCAGTCAGCAGAATTAGCCTTCAGTACTGCTGTCATGGTTCCAATAGACAGAGACAAATAAAGCAGAACTCCGAGGCTTGCAAATTCCTCAAATAACATGTTTATTGATACAAAGTATCGGCACTTCAAAAGTGAAACCAAAAAATTGCATAAAAATTCCCCAATATAAAGTTAAGAAATCCCACCCTTAAGGCTATGCAAGCAACTACATTTCCCCATACAGCTTGTTGGCAGGCTTCTCATGAAATGCCCAACCTGCAGTCTCGGGAGCAGCCGATGACCTTGGTTTCCACGAGAGAAAGTCCAAGAGAGAAAGTCTGTTTTGTCTACACAGCACCTGGCAACCCCCCTCCCTCAATGCTATGTGTCAACTAAAAATGAGAAGGAAAAAATGGCAGCAGCCATGTTCATTCTAAAGTTGGCAACTGCATTCTAACCACTGCACCAGCCTTCCATGACATTGCTGGTAGGCAACTGGAATAAGTTTGTACCAGAATGAGTACCAGAATGCTTTGCAGAAGACAAGCATCAGTAAGCCCATTGCCTACGGCAGGGTGGACAACCTGCAGTGTGTAGTTCACAGGCTGTATACCCCTGATTTTTATTTTTGCAGGTACCCATCCATTGCCACTGAATATGGATAATAATATTCCTTAAATAAAAAGTAATACGTTCTCTTCTGGATATCCACTGAAACTTAGAACCTGTTTGTTTGCCAATGCCAGATGTCTAGATTGCAACTTCAAGAATTCTCTGCTGCATCAGTATTGCTGAGAATTCAGGGAGCGGAAATCAGATATCTAATGTATGCCAACTTTTTAGATCTTAAGGATTGGAAGAATTGGATTCAGCCTCTACTCAATGTACTCTACTGAATGTTCTTGGGCTTATCCTACCTATGGTTCTAGTGAAGATACAGTGTTTTTCTTTGGAGGAGGGAGAGGAAATTGTATTCATATATTTTATATTTCTTGCAAGAAGTATAAGGCTAGATGTAACAAATAATAGTAATAAATCAGTCGATCTTCTTCATATGGCAGCTATTCTGGGATCCTTTCTAGAAGGAAGGGATAAGGCATAAAAATAATAAGGCCTTGGAATCTGCAAACTTCTTTTTTTTTAAAGATTCTAGGGTATAAGAACATTTTTAAGAAAGAAACATTGATGAATACAAGGCTTCATTTTTAAAACAACTTAAAGTAGCTCTTTGGATTCCAGCCATAACCAATGCATCTAAATGCATGATAACTCCTCATGGTTTGCAGAATTCAGATCTGATGGATGAGTATGACCCAATGCCCCAAAACAGCCACAGTTGGGCATGTCCAGAGAGAAATATTATTAGTCAAAGTTTTCAAAAGCAGCCTTTTCAGTCAAAGTCGTACATGGAGCCAACTGAAATATAGTTTGAGAGCAGAGTTACACTTTAAATTCTAGTTATCAGTCACCAGTCATGCAACACATATATAAAAAAGAACCATTAGAGAACTTAGCAAAACTGCCTTTACCTTTTCCCATTATCCCATAATTCAATGCTGCAGGAAATATTTAACACAATTTATAGTGTTAGCTCTTGTTGAGAATATTATTCAACTCACAGTGCTCATCTATTTTTTTACCCCTTCCAAACCATCCATTCTTTAAAAAAAATAATTTACTTAAGTCCTTGAAGTGGTTATCAGTGGAGCTTGTGTCAGCAATTGATTGATAAGCACTTTTTTAATATAAAAAACTGCATTCCACAACTGTACTTTGGAAAGATCTTAAGTGAGATTTTGTCTGTAAGTGAGACTGCTATAAAACAAAGGATTTACACAAAGAAATGTTTTGTGTAAAAGTCTTTGCCTCTCAACAAGAGAGTTGTGGGATCGAGGCTCTCTGTATTTACTCTGAAGAAACAATGGATTCTTTTTTCCCCCTTTAATTTAGGAAGCTTGAAATGCCTTTTGACTTAATCATCAACACAATGGTAGTAACCATGATCGCGGTTTATACTGAATCTTCATTTGACTATATGCTGATGATGATGATAACCTTTATTGTCAGTTTTTCCTGTGGGCACAATGGCACATATTAAAAATGAAATTTAGTTGCTTCTTCTCAAAGTATACACATACATAACACACATTTAAAACATACTATATACAACATATGTATAAACCTACACCCTTACATATAAGTAACATATAAATATTAATCACTGTCCATCTTGAATACATAACAGAAGGAGGAAGCTTTAGAGTTCACAAGGTTAATACTGTATGGAACAAAACTGTGACTGAATCTGGATGTTCTGCTTCGGATACCACGGAGCCTCCTCCCAGAAGGTAACAAGGAAAACAGGTCGTGAAGAGGATGTGTAGTATCCCAGACAATCTTGCGGAACCTGCTCAAGCAAATCTTATGTGCTATGTCCTGAATGGAGGGGAGGGAACTGCCAATGATCTTTTCAGCCATCCTCACCACTCTTTGCACTGCCTTCCTGTCTGAAGCAGTGATGCTTCTAAACCAGAC
The DNA here is from genome assembly GCA_023970755.1 of Azemiops feae. Classification (NCBI taxonomy): domain Eukaryota; kingdom Metazoa; phylum Chordata; class Lepidosauria; order Squamata; family Viperidae; genus Azemiops; species Azemiops feae. The sequence goes on from JALGBA010000834.1 coordinate 27,190, forward strand.
TGTGTTGCTGTATGACAGGATGCTCTCATTTGGATAACATGATAAATTAAAATATGCTGGGTCAATCTGTGATTCAATATGTTCTCCAAAACCCAGTGAAATATTTCATATTTAATGTAAAATTTCAGACCAATACTGTAATTTGTTGTTTAATAATATATAGGAATTCACTGAACCATTTGTTCCTGCCAATTGCACACCACATCTTATACCAAGCATTTTTCTCACACTTTCCTCTTTCTCCAGGCACAGTAATCTTTTTTCCTCCCACATAGATGGTCCTTGACTTACAACCAATCACTCAATAACTGTTCAAAGTAACAACGGACTTGAAAAAAAGTTGCTCTTCGAAGTTATGTCTACCGCATCACCCTTGTGGTCGCATAATCCCATTTTGGGTGTTTGACAACTGGCTTGCATTTACAAACAGTTGCAGTATCTTGCAATCACAAATCACATTTTGCAACATTTTTCCAATTCACCTAACTCATTTTGGAAACTCACTTAACAGTCATCATAGAAATGGTTATAGAACTGAGTCTGGTCATGTGGTAACTCACCTTACAGCCACAGTGACTTACAACCAAAATTCCAGGCTCAGTTGTGGTCATAAGTCAAGGACTACCTTGTCATGGTTCATTGCACCCTTCTGCCTTCCCAAGGTCATGTTTACATTCTTTAATATGTATAGTCTAAAGGTACAAGTTAGTAGAAAAGACAAAGAAAGAATAAATAAAAATATTGAACAAAAGATTAAAACTATTTTTAACTTAATAGGTTCTAGCCAACATACATATTTGATAAAATCCACATAAAATCAAAGAATTAAACTCTAACAGATTTTCAGGGCCTGGAAGAAAATTGATAGGAATGATGCACTAAAGTAGGGCTTTAAGCAGGTCATGCTCAGAATATGAGCCATCACCACAAAAACATGTGGGCATTGATCACAAAGCTTGTGTACTTTAACTGTCTGGCATGCGGTCTACCAACCACAATGGATAAAGAAAACAAACATCTTACAGCTGCCTAAATCTAAATTAAAATATATCAAAAGAAATATACAAAAGAAATAAAGAACAAAAGGCATCAACAACAAAATGACACAGGTTTTGATAGGAGAAAGAAAAGAGGGACAGGAAAGCATGTAAGATGAATGGCAGAGTATTAAGCTGATCGTAAGAGCCAAATATAAAACAGGGTCATCAAATTGTATCAATTTGAGTGGCACCAAGTTTACCAGATGACCAATTGGGCACAGCTTCATAAAAACGTAAGGCAAGCAAATACAGTATATGCAGTTGTAATGGTATGAGAGAAAAACCTTGAGAAAGGGGTAAAGGGATGTTGCCTATGTAACAGTCAGATAAGAGGGGGCATTAAGCTGCATAATGGGAGAAAAGAAAGGCTCAGAAAGGGCCCTTGCTAATTCATCAGACTGTAAAGGAGACAGCAGGTGATTTGTATTTTCAGACTTGCAAGTTTGATGTCAGCCTTCCCAGGTAGATTGGACAGGAAACAAAATCAGATGAGCTAATTCTACTTTATTGCAAGGCTATGATTACAGAATCTTGCAAGTCTGGAGGTACAAATCTCCTGCCATCTCCTTTACAGCTTGAGATGCTAGGGAGAGTCCCTTCTGGGCCCTTTTCTCTGCCCATGGCTATCCCCTCTCTTATCTAATCATTACCTAGAGACATCTTTTTGACCCATTTCTCAAGGTCTTCCTCACATACCATTACATCAGACATGCCTATGTAAAAGTGTATCATGAACCTGTTCTAATAGCCTGGGAATTTAGCCCTAACACTGCAGCACTTTCCTGGAGCCAAAGTTTCTTTATGCTACTTTCCTTCCTATCACAAAGTAAGATAATGAATGGGAGTACGCTATCTGGAAAAGAATTGTGAATCTCATCACCAATAGTCTCCATTTCTAGTATGTCTGAAGAAGAGTCTCCCTGGCAAGGAAAGCTGTTTAAAAAAAAGAGCCAGCCAGCCTGAAGAGACTTCAGGCTGACAGGTCTGGCAAAGCATGATTCTGCCCAATGGTCTAGCTAGCCATATCTGTTGTTGGAGATTGCAGCTTCTCTTTGTACCTACAGTATATTTTGACAGTATATTTTGACTAGGACAAAATAATGAGAGATAAAGAAAGGCAAGGATTTTCACAAAACATCCAGTGACTATTTCTCACTTACTTAAAAACAAATCTGTTTTTAAAGACAAGTGGAACTCTCTCACTCTGTCTCTCTCAGTTAGGGTAAGGGGGAGACTTTTTATCCTTATATATTTCTTAATCAAACAAGTTTTTGGTTCTAATATAATGAATGCCTATCAATGACAGCTGGGCAAAGTTCACATTCTACATCCAAGACAACAATATTATGAGTGTTTGTTATTCTTCTCAGTGGAAAGTCCAGCTACTAATTACTCAGCATTCTTTCAAAACCCTTACTTAGGTTCAGAACCACCTTTTCTAACAAGGGTTCCTGCTGAATTTAGATCTCCAGCATCTGTCTCCACAAGTTCCTCATCAACTGCAGGAAGCTGCCTTAAGGGGGAGGATTTCCCCTTTTAAAACTAGTTTCCCTGTGGGATGCAAGGCCTTGAAATAAGATGGGGCAGTCCTGGCAGGCTTTCTGCTCAAGCAAAATTGAGGCAAGCAGCCAACTTGAGCTGGCAGTGCAGTTTGCCCCCATTTTGCCTTAAGATACCACTTGCTTAGCAGATGATACTTAGACAGATTATTCTTCTAATCTGCTTAATAACTGGAGTTTTCTGAATAAAAATAGACTTACTCAGGTTTTCATAATATCCTTGCACACACACAATCTGTTTCTTATATAATCATCCCAAACTTTGCTAATGCTCCATTTTCTAAAACAGATTTAGCCAGCAGACTTAGCCAAAGTTTGCTGCCAACAAAAACATTGGCTTTAACAGGAACATTCAATATTCTGGTTCATTAAAAGTGAACATAATAACATACTGAAACACCTGTTGTATGATCTACCGTGATCGTTCAAGGTAATTATGTTTAATATTATTGCATGTAATACTTGTGCAAAGAAGAGATTTGCAGTCACTGCACAAGCATTGCCAAATTTTTAGGGATTTGGTGGAATTGTGCATGTTTCATTAAGAACAGCACTGTGTGTGGGCCTTCTCTAATTTCAAGGTTGTTGTATTTGGGTTGAATTCATTCCATTTGTACTTTGCAATGGTTAATTTTAAAAGTTAGGAACAAGCGTGGCATAGTAGCCATAGTCCTTTTGTCCATCTTCATTCAAATGGAAGATTAAACTAAGATTACCAGAGCTTCTGGCTGCAATCCAATGCATGTACCCAGTGGAACTGATATAGTTTCAGACTGTGCAATCCTGATAGCATTGTAGATTAGACCCAGATGAGAAACAGGATCATGACCATCGAACCTGATCCAGTCATGTTCAACATAACATTGGAACAATACCCAAGCACACACCCTTCCAGTTGCATTCTCTTCATAGACCCCTGGTCACTGACTTCATCTCATCTGTCCAAGGACAGAAACCAAGCCAGATTTGGCTGGTTTAGGTTTTCCACCCCTGCCTGAAAAAGAGTGAGTAAAGACATATCTCCTGTTGGTCCAGCTCATAGATAGACAAGTAAATCAAGTCACAAAAATTCCTTTCCAGCATTAAGATCTCCCCTACTGGAAACCCTCTACTACTTCCACTATAGCGGTAAACCCTGGATAGCTGCAATGCTAGTAGAAAAGATGGGAGGCCTGGAGGTTTCCCAAATGATTCAAACACAACTCTCAAAGCTCATCATGGCTGTTTATAGTATTCCACACCCAAAACAAAACTTGATCTGTATTTGATCTGTTCTATATTCAGAATAAAGTACCATCATTTCAAGCCACCCTTTGTCCTATTCCCAAGACTGTATTAGAGCATTGTCTTGATCTTCCCAATGAACCTTTTAAATTATTGCTTATTTTTCTGACTTGGTCTAGTCCGGCAGTAATAGAGCTGCTACGATCATAAAATGGTTGGAGAGACCATGCGGTAGGAGTGCTGAAACAAAACAGCAGGGGTAAAAAGCCATTCTGAATCTGATTCTACTGGTGAGAGTCTGAGAGAGGACAATCCTGTGTGACATACAGGGCTCTGGCTATCTTTGAGACAACCGCCTCTATGAGGGAGATGAGCAGTAAAAAATGGACAAATAAATCCATTTTATCTCTAGTACACTGCTTTTGGGTCAGGAGCATTCTCAGGGAAGGTTCAAAAAGTAAAAATGGCAGCTGCCACCATCTAATCCAAGCTCTGATCATGTGGTCACTTGAACTCACTTACTTATATGGCAGAATTAGATGGTGTATGTACAATAATGGTGTGCTGCTTGCTATTCTACAAGTTGAGACATGAGCTCTCTTTGTTTTGTTGTTGTTGCTTGGAGATGGAAGCTTGCCTTTATGGATGACCATGGAGGAACATGTGGGGCACAGATTGTCACATTACACCAGGGGTGTCAAACTCGCAACGTCACGTGATGTGTCGTGACATATCGTGACTTTTTCTCCATTGTTGGCAATGGGGTGGGCACGGTTTTGGCATGACGCATCTGGCCCGTGGGCCGGCAGTTTGACACCCCTGCATTACACCATCAATAATTTGCATGAATTGCATGATATCTTAATTCATATTATATTGTTTTTCCCCTTGCTATGACTATCTTTTTATTAGTGGTTTTAAAGTTTATTTCTGATTTTGATCATTATAAACTAGGTAAAGTTGCTAATGAGCAGATGACCCTAAAACCTTAAGCTGTAAATCAATTAATGAACATAATTAAGGCTTCTATTGGTTGTCTATGCTTACTGTCCCCGGTTTGGAACTAACTAGATACCTGCATCCTACAAACCTCAAGTCCAAATGAGGCTATAAAAGGTCAGAGGAAGCAGAAGGTGCAGTGGGAGAACTGCTGGCCCAGGGAAAGGCAACACTTGCAAGGAAGCTTAATTTCAGTAATATACCTGATCATTCTCTGACAGCAGTTTTGCCATCATTTGGCATTAGGTGGTGTGGTGGAAGGAAAACACTTGGCCTCCTTGGAAGTAAGCCTCATTCTCAGGGAGTTGAGTAGTTTAGGCTCAGAGGTGGATAAGCTTAATGGCTGTAAGAAGAAGAGGGAGACAGTAAGCTCAAGCTGTTGACTGACAGCAAGTGAAAGAAACTGTTACTGAATTTCTTTCACTTAAGCATGTAAAACTCCTTCAACCCTCCAAAGAGGCCTTGAAACCACTTATTTCCCTAGTAGAGAATTCTCCCTAGTGAAGAATATTCCCTCAAACAGAAATTCAAGGTGGGGGTGGGGGGAAGGAGCCGATTCCTATAAAGGAAAAGAACTTCTTCCTCTTCCAGACTTCCCTTTCGGGGAGAGAAATGGTAAAGGGCATAAACTGCTAAAACAGGTCTGTCGCTTTTGGTGTATGCTATAATTTATCCATTTGAAAAGGAATTAACATTGAAAGGATACCATCTTGATATTAAAGCTCTGTCTTTGAATCTTAAAGTACCATGTGACTAATTTAATCAACCAACCATATTCTGTTGGTATGCCCAATGGTTGCCTTCTGTCACTTGCAATTGCCTGTCTGTGTCCTACAACTTTATAAAAAGCATTATTGCCCCAAGTGGGTGAAGTAGGGTCCAGTTCTGTGAATGAGTCTCTTTTCCCAGCATAAGCAGGGTAGGCAATAGTACCAACTCTCCTACCAGTCAAACACTCCTCTCCATTGACAACCCAAGAACTTGTAGATGAAGGATGGGGAAAAGGAGAACACATTTCCTTCCTGAGTTCTAGCAGATGATCTGTAACCACCAAAATGGTAGTCTGCAAACTGCTAGCTGAGAGATTCCAGAGTTGTGACTCCATGATATCCTCGAAATGAGCCATTTTAAAAGTGCTGCTTTCACATGTGGTGATGGAATTCCAGTCCAGCTATAATCTTGGATAGCTAAAAACTGGACTTGTCTTAAGATAGCATTGTCTCCTGGGTATAATAAATTGCTCATTCCTAGAACTTTCCTAAGAATTAATTCACTCTTTGAGGGATAGGACTTTTCAGAAACCAGTGAAAATTTGCTGAATCTAATACTTCAGCCTAGGATAACTATATATTGGATCAGTGCAAATCCTTCAAAGCATCACTCCTTCTGCCTCCCCCCCAAATGTGGCTGTGCACATGTGTGCAAAGATGACTGGGATACCTTCCAAAGTATCCATGTCAGTCTAGAAAAACGCTGCTGCTTTAAAGACTTTGAGAAAGGTTCCTCTGGCTATTGCAAAATACAAAGGCTGTACATTTGTTTGGAATGGTATATATACCGTGGTATTTATTAGGGAATATTATTATCCTTCCATGCATTCCCCAAAGTTTAGACATTTTATTTTCTACGTTTTGATCCTATGTCTGAAATAAAACTTATTTCTGCCCCTTAAATAGGTAGGTCTTTTCAGGTCAGGATTTTTTTTATTTTATTTTTTGCATTACATAGTAACAAAGTACTTTAAAGTCTGCCAATTTTGTAATATAGAATTTATGGTTAGAGGTTGAAAGGAGAGTTCCTGAAGGAATTCAGCAGAACCTGAACAGTAAATCATCAGCTGTGTTCTTGATAAATACCTCATGAGTTCCTTACTAGTGCTGAAAGTGAAAACCATGGGCAGTATATGAGGCAATATATTATGATTTAATGAAAGACATTAATCTAGAAGAACTAGTAAACAACTTTTGAACACCATCAATTCTAGAAACAATTTGAAGAAATATACCCTTTGGAGGAGGAATAGTAGGCAGAAATAGAATTAAAGTCCAAATTAAATCAAGTGAGATTAAGTTTTATTGGCCTTAAAGCTTAACTTCTAAAGCAGATTCTTTAGGATCTCATTCTGAATCTCTGTGCCTTAAAGCAAATTTACATTTATTTGGCACATTGAAAACTGCTTTAATGAAGGCCACATTCAGATATAATGTAGTTCAGGGATTATTACATGTGGGCTGCACATTAAGCAGTTTTCCTAGGTTGCCCTCTTTTCTTCTAAATGACCACAAGAAGCATCCAGTTCCATTTTATTTTCATTTTTTCTGAGAAAATTATAAAAAATGGGAGAGGATTGAAGACAAACTATGGTTAGTTCAAGCTACTGTTTGTCCAAATGAGTCAAGATTAAACCATGTTTGAGTATTTTTTTTTTCTAATTGTAGTTCCCAAATTGGATGAAAAGACAGTGTTTATTTGAAAATGTAAACAGTGGTAAGAGGGGGAAGGGGAAACTTAGATTTAACATTAAACCATTGCTTTATATTTCATCCAAACCAGCTTAGTGACTTAACAATAGATTTGCTTCATCACTTCACTAACCTTTTACCCAAACAGTCTAGAGAATCAACCTGTGATTCTCTATGCATGATTTACTGAAGGGATTCTGATTTTTTTTTTCTACAGCTCCAAAGACGGTTTCTTCTTAGTCATTCAACCTAGATATAATTAACCTATCTAGGTTGCAAAACTCTGGATGGCCATTAGATGTCAGCAAAGACTTGGCTTTCTGAATTTCTTTGCTGTCATATATGGGTTGTTGTTCATTTGTATGTACATAAATGTTTATACCCCCCCACACACACACTTTTGTCCTCACATATTATAAATTGAGCCAAAGTGAGAGATTGTGACTGATTTAATATATTTCAAAGATATCCATGATTGAATTGGGATTTGAATCTGTGATGCCCTAGTCCAGCCCTGACCACTATATAAAATTGTCTGTGTCTTGTGTCTTCAACAGAAAAGAGGAGAGTCAGTGTTCTATCATGCATGTCAAAATGGGGCAACTTGCCATGGCCCGACATGCCCCAGCCAACTCGCCCTGGCCAACTCACCATGGGACAACTCACAGCGGGACAATTCAATGTGGGATAAGAAAGGGACAAGTAGAATTGCAGCTCACCCCAGCCTCAAGGACTTCTAACCTGAGAAGGTTCAAACCTAAAACAAACCTGCTGCAATTCACTTCTCTTTCTCTCTTGAGCTATCCTGCACTGAATTTCCCATGGCGAGTTGTCTCATGGTGAGTTGGCCGGGGTGAATTGGTGAAGGCGAATCAGCTGCAGCGAGTTGTCCTAGACCCCATGTATGTGGAATGTCTACTCTCTCTTTTTTCTTTATTTATAAATGTTACTAATGATCTAAAATAAAAGTGGAAATTTTTGAACAAGTACTGTAAAACACACTGAATCCATTAGCACATCAGATTGTTCTAAGATGATGGAATAGCAAGGAAGCCAAAGATTAAAAATCAACAATCAGAAAATGGTGGTGTATCCAGTGGTATGTCAATGATTAACTCAGAAGCCAAAAGTAAACTTAATTAATTAAGTAAATTATCTGCTGAAAGCGATTTGCTGAAATCTAGGGCTTAACTAATTTCCCAAAGTAGCACTTGCATAATACTTGAAAATAAACCTTGAGTTTCTACATTACATCCAGCTCTTTTTGAAAAAAGTTATATGCAATATACACCCTATTCATTCTTCCAAGCAGCTGGCTCACATATGAGGATTTACTACATATTTTATGTCTGCCATTTTTCCATTAATAAATGTATTGTGGGTGAAGATTTAAAAATGCCAGTTAGAAGAGATTTAAACAGCTCCAAATGTTCTAAATTGACGCTGAGTCAGTTAATGAGGAATAATGAAGAGCAATGGGGAATAGTTTGTCCTTGTGTATTAACTCTGCTATGTAAAACACTGTGAAAGGAGAGAGCTTTGATAATATTTAACAAAATAAAAGCCTCCCTTTAACATTTCCAAGACATTTTTCATATTGTTTGCACATATATAAAATATGGTCCTGATCCAGTTAGATTTTTACACACATTAGCAGTTCTTCCACCATCAGAGATCTCTGTTTGTGTGATAGCTGCTCCTCAGGATAGGAGAAATAGGGGCAAAAAAAATCATTCAAGTGTATGGGCAGAAGGCTATGGAAAAGTCATTCAGACTTTGTCTTGTCCATCAAAAGCTTGGAGCTCTTTACTCCCAACCATCCTGTCTTCTCTTTCTAGACACATTCATTTCTGGTCTGAATTTATATCAGCTGCATTAAGATAATTATAGTCATGTATGACTTATATCGCATTAAGATTAAGCTGGCTTCCAGTTGCTTTCCAAAGGCAATTCAAGGTGCTGGTTATCACCTTTAAAGTCTTAAAAGTAAGGGACCAGGTTATTTCGAAGGATGGCTCTTCAGTTACTGGGCACTGCTCTTAATAATCGATTTGGCTTGATGTGCAGGAGAGACAAGATACTGGCTCCCACAGAAGCTTCTGTCTGCATAAGGCCTGACTGGCCCTTTTAGCATTATATGAACTCCATTTTACACACAGGCTTAGAACTCTTTGGCTAGATCTGTATTTAAATATTTGAAAGAGAGCCAGGCTTAAATATGTTTGAAAGAGAGCCAGGCTTTTCTTTAAAAGGAAGCAGGGGAAAGGCCTGGTGCTCTTGTCAATTTAACCCAAAGAAGTTTCTGCCAGCTTTTGTAGCTGCTTGTGTTCTAAATGCATTATGAGTTTTCCACTGCTTTTTGTCAACAAGAGGCTCACATGGCCATATGTTCTACTGTCTTTATTACTTAGTGGGTAGCATTTTGACTACTCCCCTGGATAATTCCATGTACTGGCATTGTTGTCATGATCATGCAATGCATTGGAATATATTGGAACTGGGATAAAATGGTCAAGTTCTGCCTGCTGAGAAGCAGGAAGTGATGTGGGAGGAAGAACATTCCCTCATTCTCCTCTAATGCATTGGTAACTTCTCACTCAGTCTATTTCTGAATGTTCATCTAGTGCCCTTTTGTAGCATCTAGTCCCCAAAATAGCCCATCTGAGAAGGAAGTTAGGTGAAGGAGAAGTGCTGGGTGAAGTGGAAAGAAGCTCTCTCAAAACATCAAGAAGACTCTTGGTCTTTTCTGTGTCTGTCTGCACTTCTCCTTTGCCCCACTCTCCTGTCAGCCAGGCTATTATTAGACATGAGGTTAGAATAAATGGCAGCTCAGCAGCATGGACCACCTTCATGTCACTCAGCCAACTTGAAAGGTGACTAAAACATCCATCTGCAATCACCATCATGCATTAAAGAGAATGATTGGGGTGGGTTTTCCCACTGGCTGTTGAGATTGCGACAGGGGCAACACAACCAAGGAAATCCATCAAACACAGTCCTTAATATGTCCCATACCAAAATCGAGACAGAATTATTTTCAGCCATCATGAGAGCACAATTCATACTGCTGTACTTGTCTAACACCTCAACAGAATGCATAGGGATGTGACCAGAACAAAAGCCCAAAGAGCTGGTCCATTTTTCTAGAAATTGATTGTGCCTCTTAGGGCCATATCAGCCTCTTAGGGCCATAGGAGGTAAGTTAAAATGATTCTGTGATATTAACATAAGTAAAAAAAACATTTCCTTATTGGAAAATAAATTTTGAGGAATGGGACTGGGGTTTAATGGCAAAATAGTTATACCTTTTCTGGGACTTTTTAAAGAAAAGTAAATGAAGACAATTATATTGATAAAAACAAGCAATTTTGCTACTACATTTCAGCAGAGCAATCTGGGGAACTTCTGGGGAGGGGGAACGCTGAATACACTCAGTAACAGGCCTAGGCACACACTGCCCCTTCCTGCTTCCTACTAGCATTGACTAGCTAATCAGTATTTACTCCCTAAGGGTTCAATCAGGAATCTTTACAGGCTTACTTGGAGAAGCTGAGAATTAAATGTAGGATCTATTACCCACTGAACTTTTACTCTTTCCCTCAATCTCTCATTGGTGCAGGGGGGAAAAAAGGAGCCATTTTAACTATTGGAACCAAGAGACAGTGTCAAGAACATTGAAGCTGAATTATGCAACCTTTCTATCATTCTGGAAATATTGTTGACATTGGATACAGTAAACGAAATTCTCCCTGTATGTATATTATATAATATATTAATATATAATATATAATATATAAAAGTTTCTTTTATTTTAAAAATACTTTTAAAAGTATTTCTATTGATTACCATGCAATGGTTTATTAGAAAAATGTATTCATTCCTTTCTTAATCTGTATTTTTAAAAAGAAAACTAAAGGAAATTGCCAGTAGCCAAGCTTTTATATAAATCAAGGGTGCAAAGACACATGGAATTCTGTATTTGATTCCTGTTTCAAAAAGAATTTTGTAGTGCTGGAAAACGGTAAAATATGATATCAAAATATTTAAATGTCCTCAAAAGAGGCCTTATGAGGAAAGCTTACTAAGGAGCTCCAGGTTCAGAGGCAGTAGGCTGCTGAATACCAATTCCTGGGAAACACAAGATATTATTGTCCTCCTATCCTCCATGTGGAGCATCCAGGCCTCTACAGAGGGAAGCAAGGCTTTCCTTTCATGAAATTGTACAACTTCATCTCAAAAGAAATTGTTTAACTCTGTATTATTGCTTTCCTTTGGTCTGATTCATATGTTCTTGTGGAAGCATGTGAGTCATGGTGTACATGAAATGGCTTTAATCAGCAGCAGAAATGTTTGCTCTGAAACACTGAGAGCTCTCTTTGACTGTGCTGTAGTGCCTCAGAACATGATCCTTTCTTAAATACATGCTGGTTGGTTGTAGATTGACTGCCAAATGCACATAACTACGCATGAACTTGTTGAGCCATATGGCAAAAAAACCATTGTTTTACTGTTGTTGTTGTTCTTCTTCTTGTTGTTATTATTATTATTATTATCTGTTCATAATAAGCCACTGAATTCTTTGAGACACAAAGCAACGTCTATCTTTCCTGAGCAATAAGGTCTTTCTAAGTACCATTGTATATCTATAATAATTATTGGATGTTGACGTCTGACCTACATTTGAGGACAACTAAACCAGGAAGACCCCTCTGAAAATATGGTTATGCCTCAGACAGACTTTCAGAACTGCTGTTCAGACTTCAATGAAAAATGCAGCACTGATCCTATTATTAGATTGGTTTACTGTTCTGCTCATTCAGTAATTCCCATTGTGCAGCCTCCCTTAGAAGACAAATATATGAAGATTTGTGCTTCAGGCACTTGGATACATTATGACCATGCTGGCTGAGGAATTCTGGGAGTAGAAATCCAAATATCTTAAAGTTACCGAGATTGGGAAACACTGTGTCATGGCAATGTTTGGGGAAATATGAGTTCATTGCAAGGTTGATCTTGGTATGGTGTATACATGCACACGTCCATTTGGATCAAATTTTGCACTGACAGGAAAATGTTATGACTGATGTTCATAATCTAAAATGAACCTTCCTAATATATTCTCTTTCAACTATTCTGTGGTTTTGCTAAGAGATAAAGAAAGGACCAGTGGCCTGACCTGCTTGCTCTTTGAGGTCATTTTTCCCCATTGCCTACAAAAGATAAAGAGACAGCCAGACAGACTACTTACAAAGTGTTCTGGCAGAAAAGACAAATTAGGGCAGTTGACACTGCAGCTCAGACTTAGTAAGGTATCAAAAACAGAGATAAGAGAAGGGCTTTTTAAGACATCTTGATACAGGTCCAAAATTCTCACTTCCTTTAAAAGTAACTAGGCTAGGGTTTCTCAACCTTGGAAGCTTGCTTATTTATTTAAATTTTATTTATCGATTAAAATCACAAACATTAAAACCTAGCACCAAGTAAACTTTCACATGTAGTCCATCACTAAGTCCTCTCATCAATCTCACCCTACCTGAGTGCTTGGGGAAAAAGCCAGATCTTCAGTGTTTTTTGGAAGGCTAGGAGAGTGGAGGGCCTACCAAACCTCAGGGGAAAGGATAGGCATAGGATAAGGACTGCAACGGAAAAGGCACATTTCCTAAATCCCATAAGATGGCAATGTTTAAGGGAAGGGATTAGGAATGTGCCCACCTTTTCTGAACTGTTAGGACAGATAGATGTCCTTAGGGAGAGAAGGTCCCTCAGTCTGGCCCAGCACCTTGAATGCCACTCGTAAGGAAACTGGAAACCAGTGAAGCTCATGCTGCAGAGTTGTTACATGGTTAAACCTAAGAACTCATCACTGTGCACACTGCTGCATTCTGGACCTGTTGCAGCTTCTGAATGGTCTTCAAGGGCAGCCCCATGGAAATGGTATTGAAGTACTCCAAATGGGAAGTGACCAAGGCAGGAGTTACCATGAACAAGGCCTCCTAGTCCAGAAAGGAGTGCAATTAGTGCACTAGATGAATCTGTCAAAGCTCATGACCACTGCCAGCCACAGCTGCCACTTTCTCCTCAAGTGTGAGCCATGAGCCTGGAAGGACCACTGAATTGCACATCAGCTCAATCTAGGTGACTTTGACCACTTTGTCCAGAATCAGAGATGACATTTCATCTAGACCTGGAGGCCAGAAACTCAGAGCACTTTGTCTTGCCAGGGTTGAGTTGAAACCAGTTCCTCCCTATCCATACTCTTATAGCACTGCCACAGCATCAGCCTGTCTGGTTAGGATTGGAGATATACAACTGGTAACATCCGCATACTGGTGATATCACATCCTACACTGACAGATTACCTCCCCCAGCAGTTTCAGGTAGAAGTTAAAAAGTGCAGGTTAATGGTTCAAGCAATGAGACATCCTGTATTGCAAGGGCCTAAGGCTCAGCCTCTCTTCCTCCACCAGTACTGACTGGAACCAGTTGTGGAGGAAGGAGGAGAACCACTGTAACATCGGCAGATTGAAGTCCCCTAGAACCCTAGGCCTGAGGAACTCCACTGGAAGCCCAGACACAGGGTCCAGAGTGTAGCTGGGTTGCTGCCGCACTGCTGAGAGGAAGGTATGTGAGCAGCAATCCCCACTGATTCATGACCTCTCAGAAAGTTTCACATCTGGCGATGTCTGGAGCAGGGCCTCTAGTGGTCACCAAAGACTCACAAATGACAATAGACATATCCCTGCCTTTGTCCTGGTTTGTCATGATTGGTGCCATATTCTAAAACCAAGAGGAACATTTCAGAGAGTGGGGCCCCACCAGCCAACACTCCTTAACTAGTGGTAATTAGAATATGTCCCTCCTGCCAGATTGGGTAGGATAGTAGAGACACGTTTTGCATTCATGATCCAAACCTTCACCCTGTCCAAATGTAGGTTTTTCAGTGTGGGAAGGATAAAGATGAAATATAGCCTGTCATCAGATCTGTCCTTCTCCAATCACCCATGCAATTTTAAAAGATATAAATTTAAGCACAGAATGTATTCAGCAAGGCCTATATTGTTCTTCCAAGTTTCAGTATCTAAATATTTGCATGTTATTGTGTGCTGATTCAGGATGTGAGGCTGATATGAATAATGTGAATTAAAGACTTTTGCTTCCTATTGTTTAAAGATGTGGCCAAAACTACTTGACATCTGGTCTCTTTTATAGGCATCTGGTGTTTTGTCTAGACAGATAGTGAAATTATTATTTCTTTACCTATACATAGAATTTCATAATAGTCTACCTTAGCAATTGCATTTGTTTGCAACATATTTATTTACTGTGTTATTTTAGTAATGGTAGCTATCTAAATAATGCAAAATATGTGGCAGAATAAACTTAAATTTTTGCAAGTAGAAACAAAATTAACCCACTGTTTCATAAGGACTATGCACTTCTGTGACCTGTGTCACAGAATGCAATCAACTTTCTTTGACTATATAAGTAATATACTCAATTTGAAGTAACGATGGCACTGAGCAAGAGGGATCTATGACCCTTGTTACAGCTATTGCAGCTGCCTCATGTTCACATGGTTGTAATTTGGGCACTTAGCAACTGGCACCTTCACTGCCAACTTCCAACAAGTAAAGTCAGTGGGGAAGACATGTGGACTTTGCCTAATGTCCTAAGTTGGCATGATGATATGACATTGTATTTTATGATCATGTCACTTAGCAATAGCAATAGTACTTAGACTTATATGCCGCTTTACAGTGCTTTACAGCCCTCTCTCTGCAGTTTAGACAGTCAACATATTGCCCCCAACAATCTGGGTCCTCATTTTACCAACCTTGGAAGGATGGAAGGTCAAGTCAACTTTGAGACGGTGAGAATCAAACCTCTGGCAGTCAGCAGAATTAGCCTGCAATATTGCATTCTAAACACTGCACCACCACGGCTCTTAGCAATGGACTTGCTTGTTCCAATAGCCATCATTAAGTGAGAACTACTTGTACTGTACTTTTTACATCTCATTTATTGTATTGAGGCACAGCTTTATGTATAACCATGTCATCTATTTTTAGAAACATAGTCCTCTTTTTAAAGAGTTATGAAAGGACAGTCCTCTATTGGATTATATCCTCAGTTTGAAAAGCTGCTAAAAGATAAAGATTCAGTCTTTCTTACAAGGCCAATCTTTCAAACTATGGAAATAGCATTATATTGCTTAAGTTGCTGCAATTTTAATTGACATATGAAGATCTGGCCTCCACCTGTGTCCTCTGTTGTTGCTGTTGTTTCTTTTTGAGCAATAATAATTTCTTCTTTTTTAGTGATGAATAAGCAACTATTTTAGTTGCAAAAGGTTCTGTTGCAAAGGAACTGGCTTATGGGAGCTTTGACGCACCAAGAACACTTCAACTTAAATTGGGTAACATGGTGAACAGCCTCCCACATAAGTAAGCTTTGCCCTAGGTGAAAATGGTAACGTCAAATGACCTTCCCAACAAACAGTACATCCTAGTAAGATGCTACCAACCTCTGATTAATATGACATTCTTAAATAGAACAATCTTCTATGGCAATATTCCCTTAGGCAACAAGAAGTACAGGAAATACTGGCTATCACAGGGCCACATTCCATCTCCTTCCCTAGATGTTGCCCAAAAGACATGAGGTAGCAAGTAAGCCATACCGACAGTCTACCGTTACCATGGGTGGAGTCAAAATTAAGCCAGCATTTCCCTTTTGTAATTTTAGAAACAATTATTATATTAATATATTTCTAATCCTGACACAGAAAACAAATCAAAAGATGACATCTGGCCACAGTTTCATGGAGATCATACATCAAAGCCAACTGAAAATTAAAGGGAGGAAGCAACCCTCACCTGGACTATTTTCATATCAAACAATAGTTTGATTAAGTAGCCATTTATATTACTTGATAAAAACCACAGGCTTAAGAACTACACTGCTCTGCTGCATTTATTTATGATTCCCAGATTTTCACAATAATTCTTCCAACAGTTTTGCTAGCCTTTGGCCAGAAGCCTTCTTCTATCTGACAAATATTCATTCTCTCACTCTTTCTCTCTCTTCCCCCCTCCCTCTCTTTCCCTCTTCACACACACCAGAAAAGCACAGCAGTCAGATCTACTCCTAAGGATTTGATCAGGACTGCTTCTTGTTGCCATACCTAATAGATTAACTCACTAATTTCAAGTCTTTATAATGTATGCTAGGGCAGCCCTACTCAACATGTACTCCAAAAGTGGAAGAGTAGACTCCATTGTTCTGAGGGCAGCACCAAATATTCTTTCGATGGCTGCCAGATGCATTTTAGCATTCTTAAGCAGCCAGGGGCTAAAAGGATAGCTTCAGGCATTTATATCTGTTTTTTTATGTCTTTTTAAAAAAGTGTGAAGATTGTTTTTGCCTCTTGCACTCAGTTAAGCCTATGATAGAGCATACTCTAGGTTTTAGGTATGTCTTATCTCGTTATGACAGGAAACAATGTGGTCTCACGTTGCTCACCTAATTGATTATTTGTTTATTAAATTTATATGCCACCCATCTCACTATCCAAAGTGACTTGGATCATTGGATGAGTGGATACTTCTTTATCATACATGAAAATAGGATAGGGAAGAAATCTTTATTTCCTTTTTCTGCAATGTCATTAGTGTTTACAGGACAGATGCATGATTTCTCATTTTAAATGTTGTGAAAAGTACATAAATAGAAAGTATACACAATCCACTTCTCTTGATCTCTTTGCTGGATGTCTGACAATATCCTGAGACTCATACCAGAAACCAAACCACTTTCCTTTTCATCTACTGTATACTTTGCTGAATCCCTTCCTGTTGTCTGCAGACAGGCCAGGGGCAGTGAACTTTTCTGCAGCTTCCTGTCATGCAACAAACTATAGTAACCATGTCCGTATGCTAATACACACCCTACTCTCTGGGTTGGATTCCTGCTGCAGAATCCGCTCAGATCTTTCTTAGGGCAGCCATCCTAAGGTTCATGGGGATGTAGAGAAATACACAGGCTATAAGGAGGATGGGGGGAGGTACTTGAAAGAAGCTAGTTGGGGGCCAATGAAAACTAGACCACAGGAGGGGCCCCCAAGGAAATTTGATCAGTTGCACAAAAGAAGGCATTTAAAGCAGCAATGAGTAGCCCCAAAGCCCTCTGGTAGTCCTCTAAGCTACTGAAATCATACCATCTCTTGATGGGGGAGAGGACACCCATAATATATTGGGGGTCTTCTTTCAGATATAATTCACAAAGAAGCAAATGGCTTGCCTTAACACATATCTCTCAAAATACAGCTCCCTCAAAATCACAAACATTCCCTCTTTCCTGATATCACCATATCATTGCCCCACATATTGTGGCATCTGAAAGAATCCAAAAGGATAGGAAAAGAATTGCACTAAATGTTCTGGATTAGGTTTTCATTGTACAATCATGTTTTGATTCATATGACTAATTTAACATATCTTTGTGCTGGGATTCCTAGCATACCCTTTCCACCAATATATGATGCACCAAACAAAAGTTAAT
The DNA here is from genome assembly GCA_023970755.1 of Azemiops feae. Taxonomy (NCBI): domain Eukaryota; kingdom Metazoa; phylum Chordata; class Lepidosauria; order Squamata; family Viperidae; genus Azemiops; species Azemiops feae. The sequence continues at coordinate 45,034 of JALGBA010000834.1, forward strand.
ATAGATGCCTAAAAAAGCACATGAAAAATTAGAATCCTTTCAATTGTTTCTATCATATCTTCTCTCCATTTACTTTCCAGAGAAAATCTTTTAAAGAGAGAAAAACTATCTACTGTAATTATATCATTCCTTCTCAATGATGGAAGAGGTACGATCCAGGTCCCATCTGTTAAGGAAGGGATCACAGCCCCTGGGCTATGGACAGCTACTGGGCCACAGCCCATTGGGAACTGGGCCACTGAAGCGATGGGTGAGCAAGCAAAGCTTCATTGGAGCATGCACAATATTTAGGTTGTGCACGTGAAACCATTCCCCTCCCACTGCCAAAATTGCTGAACCCGCCATTGCAGATCCACAGAACCAAAAAGACTGGGGGGGGGGACAGTCGTGGCAATGGTCAGATCCAGATCAGGACCACCACTACTGTAAAAGAACAAACTTTTTCAGTCTGTCCTGTGGCTTCTCTCTTCCCTTTCTTCCAGTTACTATTCCTGAAACAAAACAGTTTTTATCCTGCTGGATGTGACAGACATCACTTCAAGAAGGTAATATTTCAAGTCCTTCTACTGGAAAGAAGGCCTCTTGCCTCATAAGCCACCACCTCACCCTTAGATATTATTTACAAAGACTTTCTTGAACCCTCTTTCAAAGGATACAAATACTCACCCAGGCCATGCTCCTTAAATGAATGCAACTGCAATGCATGGGCTATTCTATTTAATATGGCATTACTGTATTAATCATTAAAAACAACTCCAGACTAAATCTTCCAGCCAAAGAGGCAGACTTGTTTTTATATCTATGTAATGAATGGCATCTTCATCCATGACTGTTAGAAACAATAATAACATTGAATTGCCATCATTCTTGTATTTTAGGGGGTTTATTTCCATACCAGAAAAGGACCAATTTTACCAATGCGTGGTGTGCATTCCAATTTTATTGTAAGAAGGGTAGATTTTTTTTTTAAAAAAAATCTATACATCCTATGCCTGAACAAAAACAATCTCTAAACACAGATGTATTGTGTTGCTTCCACTATTATTTAAACACAGAAGTCTGGCCAAGGCATATACAAATGATTCATAAAAATATGGCTATTCTTCACATATGTGCACCACATGGACAATTACGTGTGGATTTCAAACATGAAGAGCAAACAACCATGCCACCCCTTGTGTTGTATACTTTCTATACTTGGAAATAGCTACATCAAGGTTAGAAGACTACTATATAATATATGAATGCCTGTAGCACAAATGTTTAAAAGTAGGATTGTATTTATTTCTTTTCTTACTGTGAAAATGAACTTCCCTGACAGTGGAACTTTTCCATTACCTTATTTTAAAATTGTGTAATAGGATTCTAGATGCACAACATTTCTTCACAAACATTAGGTCATTCATTACAATGAATGCCTGCCCTAAGTATATGCTTAAATTCTTGTTAGCATGCATGGGTAGTATTTGGAAGTCTTGAGCCCAAGAATACATTTAGGAAACCACCAGTAAATACTGGTTTCTTAATCTCCCAATGTGCAATTTTAAGCTTTTGGTCAGGTGTGAAAAATCAGATTCACAAATGAAGGTCCAATTAAATTGATTTATTGCTAATCATGCCTGTGCACAGGAAATTTCTCAACTAATGATTAACACCTGCTTGAGGTTAGATAAGGGTCAGCATAATTCAAGGGAGGCTGGACTTCACTTATGACAATGTAGGGATTCTAGGCTGATCCCTTTTTTAATTCTGTCCCCAAGTTCTGTTACTCCTCCTACACTTGATGGGCCCAAAGGCTGATCAATTTTTGTGTGTGTGCTTTTAAAAAAAAAAATGTGAGAAATGGTGTCCATATAAATTTGATAAATAAATAAAACTGATCACCAGCATCTTTTCTTAAAGTGCAGTTACTAGGGAGCCACAATGGGAAAAGACTATTGCCCTGCTATCCATGATTACAAACATGGATTCCTAAATTTACGAGAAGTAGATGCTGGACTAGATGGGTCTCTGGCCTTGTCTATCAGGATGTATACATGACTATGTATACAACCCATTTTATGACTAATCTGAAATAAATTTCACTAAATTCAGTGAGGCTTAACCTCAGGTTCTCTACATAGATATAGGAATGCAATCTTACAAATCAAAGAGTATTAGATGAATCCATCATGATTAAGATTATTGGTTAGTAGTAATAATGACCATATCTAACTCCATAATCAAACTATTTACCATGCTTTGCTATCATAATCTTTTATTGGGTGAGAGCACCATTAGATGGTAAGCCCTTTAAGGGCTTCCCATCAGATGGCCCACTGGGGAAACAGATGGCTGTTCTGGTGTAGCTTTTCTTTATATTTAAAACTCAAACACTATTTTAACCATTATGACTACAAATATTATCTATGGAAAAGTACAGGACTCCAAATATGAGAGGGAATGCTAAGCAGATGTTCAATGATCCACATATGGGGGTTCATGGAGTCCAGGATTCCTTGCATTTATTGTGGCTCATGGAAACCAACTATGGTAACAGAATGACTGTGTGACAAAACTGTTGGCTCTCAGCAATTTGAAGTTAATTTAATGTGCTGTCTTGTTTTATGAAGTATGTTTACTGTATAAACTGCTTGGAGAAAATGTTTATGCATATAATAAATAAAATGAATATACCTTTTCTCCTGTTCCCAACTTTAATTTAGGGGTTGAATCCAGCCTTAGTCATAGACTTAGATCTATTGCAATCAATGGAACCTATTTTCTCTTGACCTTATTCAAGGCAGACTGCTATATTTTCTGACTCATCCAAGCAAAAGTCAGTTGAGTGGACAGACTGGACAGACAATTTTAGCATAGTTCCAAGGAAACCCAATACAATATAAAGCTTCATCTGAACCATCCTTCCACATATTGAAAAAGGATGAGATGCAGTCCATTTGAACCCCACCAATAAAAAAAAATAGGGCTTTATTCATGCAGCTATGGCTACCATCTTGGGGTTTGTTTTTTTTACACTCTTTTCCTACTCCACTGATACTCCTGGAACTGATCCCACTTCCTCTCTGCTTCAAAGCTTTTCTTTGACACTGATGTGGCCCAGTTCTTAAAGCACTTCCACCTGCACAAAACATGTGGAACATTTTCTCTTCCCATCTAAATGACATGACTGGCATTGCAAAAAAAGACAAAAAGAAATTTCGCCATCCGGAGGGGACAGGAGGACAATATATCAGGAAGCATGTTGGACATGATGCCAATCCAACATATGTTGGAATCCTCCAGAGTAGTTGAGGATGATTTAGTCGTCCACATAAAGCAGAAGTGAGCAATGTTTTCAGTCTGGAGATCAACATTTGCTTTTGTGTCCTGAGGGATCCAAGATGCCTGTGAAATTATGACATTACTGGAGTGGGTTTGGCCAAAAAGACTTGGGAGTCTTAAGGCTGATCATGGATTTGAAAATTTCAACCTTTCCCACTCTGGGAGATTCTACGGGACACAAATGGGGACCTGATAGTTTCATGTAGTCTGTGTAACTCATGTTGCTCATCCTTGATGACATAAAAGAAAATTTAGAAAGTCCTGTATTAGTAAGTCACTTTCATTTTTAATATTAAGATTATCTATACATTTAAAATTCATGTGTTTTAACATGCAGGCAAAAAGAAATGTATATATATTTAAAGGGTAGCATGCTTATTTGTATAATTAAAAGCGAACCTGTAATCTCACAATAAAATGAATTGACAATTTCAATGGACTCGCTTGGAATGAAGAAGTGATATGTGATATGTGGGGGGCAGGGAGGTTTGGGGTATTTTAGGATCACACATTTTCCTGCAGTCCATTCACATCAGGGGTGAAGTGCTAGTGAAATCCCAATGTACATGTATGTTCAGCAACCAGGTAGTGAGCATTCCATATCAGACTGTCCTCATCACAGACGAGCTATTTGACCCCAGATTCAGAAAGGGCTGTCTTCTATCTCCACTCAGGATGTGTGACAGTGGCTGCACTCAGAGCAGCTGGAACTTTTTGATATGGCAGTCAAATACAGCAGTTCTGTGTCAGTTTCACTTCTTTGCTATTATTCCCCATCAAAGCTCATCTGTCACTGCTAGGCCTCAAAAACACATTTGTAAATGAGACCAAAAATTTGTTCAGAGGTGAACTTGAAAGTATAAACATGTAAATATTTGAGTATGAGCTTCATGATGTTTGAGAACACTACTTTCTCACACGTACATGCACACACACCCTCATGCACACACACATGCACACATAGAGACACACTCTTCCTTCTACATGAATTTGGGGAAATTATATATTAGTTTAGTCTCTGTTGGGCATCCATCTTCATTAAAATGTGTCAGTTTATTTTGACAGAATCTGTAAAGATGTTTACAGATATATCCAATATATATCTCCAATATATCATTTATTGCAGCAATTTATTATTTGAAATTGTCTACATACATCCACATATTTCAGATTTCAAACAGAATGTTAGCCTTTTGTGTAGGAATTAAATAAGCTTCTAGTATTATAGGTTTCAAAATAAGAACTTCCAGTTACATGTTCAGGTATTTGAGGTAATAATGAATACAAACCCAGAAGAACTGCCTTCTTTGCTATATATACTTTTAATATGCTTTAATCAACAGTTGATGTGCAATTGCTAGGAACATGGCCTTTTCAATAATGGCTTCAGCTCAGTGAATATTAAAAAGATGACTTGAAGTCTGAATTAGGAGGGACTGGAGATAATCCTCATAGGGGAGATAGTCTTGTAGGGTGAGGATAGGATGAAGCAAGTCTGGTTTCCATATAAATACCTAGCTGAATCTGAGGGGGTATTTCTAGAGATGTTTGAGAAAACATAAGAATAGAAATTTGTAGAGCAATTTTTCCCTCTGCTCTTAATATCAATTTACCTCTGATTATGAATTAAATCCAGAGGTCACCTTCTTTAACTGTAGAAGTTGCTAGCTACCAGTGATTTCTGACTCTTGGCTTCTGATCCAATTTTGTGGAGAATGATGTGGATATGTAATTATGTGGAGAAATATGTGGATGATTCTGGAGAATGAAACTGTTGGAATGGATAATGCAATAATCTTTATTAAATTTCCTTCTTCCTGTCAGTCCTGAAATGCCGCACGCTTGTTGCAAAAAACTTCATTTTTTTTTTACTTTCTACCTCTCTTTTTCCTTTTCCCTAGCAACCGCTCTTTATAACGTAATTTAGTTACTTTTAGACAATTCTCTATCCTAGATCCAAAGCTAGCACTCATGGAGTCATCAGCATGGGCTGTCATACTTTCAGCAGTAGTCAAAAAGAGAAGGCCAAATGGTACTTTAATATAATCCTTTGCAGCTTTAGATGGCTCTGTTTTTGAAAATAAAATTTCCACACATTCACAGTCACCGACAAACCCATACCATTCATGGATGGGAGGCTGAGAAAGAGGAATGAAAACTTTGGTAGTCATCAGCATTAGTTGTCGTTCATGGTCTGCAATATTTGTCTCCTTTAAGGATTCTTCAAATACTGCTATAAAATAATATAATGGATAAGACTCGTTGTAATACCTATATTTTAGTTCCAGCATTGACTTTTCCTTACAATATCATTTCCTGGGGAAACAGTACTGGGCATGCACAACAGCACTCTTATCCAGCCTGTCCATAGACTTGTAGTTGATCATTATAGAATGTTTTACAAGGGAAACCATTGATCTGTTGATGGTTCTTGTATGTCTTCTTGTACATATTCAGCATCAGGAATAAGCAGCTTTCTTATAACAAAGTCAACACTTGAACAATTATTTTCCTCCAAAACTAGAAGGGATGTGATAAACTGACATGAACAGATTTCTAAGGGATTAAAGTTTTGTAAGGAGATTTTTAGTGCAATCATTTTTAACCCTTAATACCCTACCTATTTTATTGTTGGGGAACAAAAAAGATTAACCCTCAAATGGTGGTGTGATCTTGAGGAGTAGTTCAGTACCATCAAGAAAGGTAGTGGGGCTATATGTGTCCAATCAAATCTCAAAATCCACAAAATTGCAGGCATGACATTGCAATCAAAACTCCTGCATACATCTATGAAAAGTGCAGCGCTTCAGTCATGATGCCATATCTACCTTTCTACAGATTTTGGCACCCCGCTCCCCGAGCATGGATACCCTTTAGCTCATGATTGCCTATATTGGATGTATAGAATATTTGAAAAAGGTTATTTGACCACTAATATTACACCTCTATTGTTATTAATTTTGATTTTTCCCAAAGCTATTATTTATCTCTAGCATTTTTATATTGCATTTATTTTGCAATATAATATCATATTCTATTAGCTCTTGGCCTATGGAAGTTATTCAAAGTACAAACATTTCATTATAAGATAAAAATTAATTGATATATATCCTTTAAAACTGAAAAGAGAAGCATCTGACCATTAGACCTGCTAAGATAAATCAATAGAGTTCCACTCAGGACAATGAAGAATGTTAATTAGAAGCAGCTGTGTATCTATCCAGCTGTGTGTACATTTTGGTGCACTGAGCCTGACAATATAGGTGCAAAGTCCATCTTTTTTGCTCTTTCCCAGACTAAATTGCTCTAAGCCTGACACAAAATCCAGAAGGGAAGACTTTTCAGCATCTTTCTCAGACTTTCCAATGGCCATACTACTAGATAATATGAATAATAATCCAATAGTTGTCTAGTACCCAAGGCTGGTAGGAATAGCAGTCCAATGTATCTGAAAGATTGTAGATTGGGGAAGCTAGGCTGTATTTAATGTTTCAGAAAATCCCTCCTGATTTGTCAAGAGCCCATCTAGTCCTTGATTCTGGACTTCTGTGGCCAATCCAGGATATTCAGGAAACTCTCATATTTGAAAAGAAGTGTGATATCCCTCTTCCACTGTTGCTCCCCAGCTGCTGGTATTCAAAGCATGCTAGCTGACCAAGGACTTTCTCCAAGCCATATCTGGAAATGTCAGGGAGATTTCCTTTTGAAGTCAAGCATATGCTCTACCTCTGAGCTATAATCCTTACTGAATGTCTCTATATAGCCATGATCAATCAATAGCACTATAGCAACAAAGTAAACATCAACAGAGTAATAGAACAAACCCTGCTTTCTTTATGATACTGTAGTATCCCTCCTGCCCTTGCCTTATATCAAAGGATGGTTATGGCTTTTGACTCACAACTATATATCTTATTTTGTTTGGGTGGGAGAGTGGGTTTTAAAAATTTTCAAAGGTCACAGAGAGCTCTCATGATAAAAGTTCAATCTGCTAGTCTTTGAGCTGGCAGAAAAATATTTGCCAGCCTAACCCTATCTTGTCTCTGTAATGAGGCCAGTGGATGATACTGTTCTTACCGTCTGATTGTAGGATGATCTAAGGAAAACAACTGGTAGCTTTCTTTGGCTTTCTTTTCCATTTACCAATTGTCTCCTGCCATCAGGAAGAACTACTACTACAAAACATATGGTGGGAAGGGGAGGGGTGAATGTAGATGGGTGCTGGCTAACAGGTAGCAGGCTCAGCAGTGCTCCCTATCTGTGACATGTCAGACTATTTCTGAAACTTGGTCTAGTGCTCTTTTGAAAGAGGGAGAGAGGTGTGAGATAAAACAGGTGAGAATGTTCCTGATGTACTGAAAAAGCATTTTTGAATTTCAGTGCACCACAGGACTAGTTTTATTTCCAAAATGCACCACCCCTATACATATAAAGCCCATGTTAGACTTGTCAAATTCTTTGGAAAGTATCATTTACACTATACATGGACAGATACACTAAGGAATTCATATATCTAATTTCTCCTGCAGCCCAAGACAAAATGGCCATGGAGAGCAGTGACCAGTGATCAAGGATAAGACATTTCCACAGCAGTGTACAATGGTCAATAGAATCTCAAGCAATCCTAGCTCTTGACCACAGACCAGATAATCAAGAATCATGCTAGATAGCGTCCTTGGCATCATTTATGTGGGGCAAATGAAAAATACAACTTCAAAACAAGAACAGCTGAAGACAATGTCGGGCTGCCTCAACTGTGTACTGGGATTAGACAAAGGCCAAATCATGAAGATGTGGCATAAAAAAACAATTACTGCAGCATGTTCGTGCTGTGGTTAGGGAGATATGAAGGTGACTCCATAAGGAATAAACTAAAATGGCTTTTGAAATCTGAAGTAAATTATAGTTACAAGGTTCAGTTTATCCCATTGCCATTTCTCTTCACTGTCAAAGTCTTTGTGGTGGTGAGAACATATTACAATTTGCCCTTCCAGAAATCATGGCAGCAAAAGCATAGGACATCATATGTAAGCTTATCTTAATACACAATCAGTTCCTGATGTAGTTTCTACTAAGTATCTGTTCTTCTCCGTCAAAACATGATTAAGGAGCAGAACTTTTCTTCACTTTTTCAGAGCAATGTCATGTTCAGTAATAAATCCCTTGGATCCAGAAGTTTGTAATTGCAGCAGTTTGAATTCACCAACCAGATGCAGGAAATCAATTGCCATGCTATAAATGAGGAAGCTGTAAATTATGTGGTGCCATTAAGGTTGGCAGAATGAATGAGAGGACCCCTGATCGCTGCAGAACTTTGTTCCATTGGAAGCATTATATGTACATAGTGCATATGGTTGAACACAACTGAAGGATTTCAGGTTTGGGAATTCAAAAGTTATAAGGACCCATTCTAAAGCTAAGTCTACCAAGCAAGCAAGCCTTAAAATTTTGGTGTAGCCCTCAGAGACCTTCAAATTTGTTAAGTAATTTTGTTAATGTGATAGAATGGAAAATTAGTAAATGCATCTTTAGAACAGAATAGAACAGAACAGAACAGAACAGAACAGAACAGAACAGAACAGAACAGAATAGAATAGAATAGAATAGAATAGAATAGAATAGAATAGAATAGAATAGAATAGAATAGAATAGAATAGAATAGAATAGAATAGAATAGAATAGAGCTGGAAGGGATCTTGGAAGGAATTCATATCATTTAACTATATGTTAAACATTAAATAAAATATCATTTTTTTTATCCAGCCCAGAAAAGTTGCAGACTTCTTTTTTACAAGTGAATGAGTAGTGAAAGGCTTATTCTAAAAGTTTAGAGTTTATTTTAAAAACAACCGGGATTCATTTTCTTCCATATGTAGCACTTTTATTTAAAAGAAGAGCAGGGAGATCCAATCTTTTAGCTTTTGTAATTCCCCTCTTAGCTGCTATTTTTAGAAGGCCAAAGAGTGAATGTTTTGACCCATTCACTGGGGTCAATGGGGAGGGGAGAGAATAATGGATGAAGTAGAAGAACTACATTAAGGAGTCTTATCTTTCTCCAGTCATAGAACACTCCCTAGATAGCAGGCAGATCAGTGGATTCTTCAGAGAAGGATAGCACATTGACCGTGTTTCAGGGAAAACTATAGATCATGGTCTTATGGTGGCCATATGTCCTGCTTCACATTCTCTTCTGTATCTGAGAGCTGTCCAGTCCATTTTTGGTTTAAAGATAAACAACCATAAGACATGAGAATAGAGAATGACCATCAGCAGACAGCAGCTGGATAGCAGATGGTACACAGGAGTCATCTGGTCACTTTTCCCTTTCTTGGATTTCTATTTGGGTTCTAAAGCTGTACCTAAACAGATGAATTTTAATGTCAAATCTTTGTATCTAAATCTGAATTTTTCATGTGCAAAGACAAAGAGATCTGCAAATCTGATTTTTTTGGGGGGGGAGGGGAAATGAAATTTCTTTGCTTTGACTGTCCCTAAATGGCCACCCTATTTCACCTTAATTAAAACAACGAGGTCTAAGTGAATAATTTAAGTAGCCGCTTTTTGACAGAGAACCTCAGCTGGCATAAGAAATGCAGGGATAAGAAATACGTAAATAAGAAATGAATCAACAAGTCGGTTTTCCATTTACCTACCACTTGCTGCCTATTCATCTGTCTTTCACCACATAATTTTTCCGGTTCCATGTCCTCCAGATGAAATACGATCACTGTTCTTGGACAGTTCCTTTCACTTTGATGGATTTTTGTCCTCCCTTTTTTCTCATTTGGCAAGAGTCGGGGCACTGTCTCCTGTGCTTTCCCCTTTGGCTTCGGCATTCATTAAAGTACCTTTGGGTTTGTTCATGCCTGGCATTATGAATCAAGTTCCCTCCACCCCTGCCAACCCCAGCAATTGCTTCTTTCCGTGCTTCTCCTTGGCTTTCATTCATTATTCTTCTCTGACACACCAAAAGAAATCAGGAGGCAAGGGAGATTATTGCATTGGGAGTTAAATTGATTGCATATTACATTTGGGCACAATCTGGCAATGGGAAGAAACACTGATAGATCACAAGCATTTCCATCTGTGGTGTTTGAAAATTTATCAAGGCAAGAAATGACTTGTCTTCACATCAACCTCTTGTCAGCAAGGGTCCTGTTACAATCTCCCCAATGTTTTAGCTTCTAGAGTACAACTTCTAATGAAGATTCTCAAAAGGACCACATTTTCCTACCCCAAACATTCAGTCTTGGTGATCCATTCCAAATTATTAGAGGATTATATAAAATGTTCAAATTTGAAAAATGTGTGTTCCAACCTTACAAGAAAACTTAGTCATTTCAAGTGCTGTTATTTCAAGGGTTCTGGCTATTCCAAGAACTGTGACTTGGCAGTTGTTTTGGAGCTTATGTCTGGAATTACTTTTTTCGATCATTTTTCTAGGCTAGCGGTGCAGCAACAGGGACCAGTATGACCTTACTGCCATTGGCTGAGAGTGAATGGGGTGAGTGAAGCAGGGTGTTGAGAGAAAAGCAGTAGTCAAATGCATAGTGCTTCTATGTTCAGTGGGTGTGATTTGGTACTCTTTGATGCATGCCATTGTACAATACTGTTCAACTTTCAGAAAGCATTTAAAAGACCAAGACTGAAGGTTTTACTTTGTTTGGGGGATGGTGAGTGAGGGAGCTCTGTGTTTTGTGAGTTAAATTTTGCTGATTCAGCTCTAAGTACATATGAGTGCTAAAGAGTGTTTTCTTATGGAGGAGGTATTGTGCCTGTTCACTGATGCAAGACTTTGAAGAGCACATCTAAAGCACAAACTAATGTGTGTGACTAAAGAAATAATAAAAAATATGGTAAAAAAATATAATTTAGATGAGCAGTGTCTTCTTTCCAGGGTGAGGTGTACCTGATGCTTCTTTTTAAGTAAATGCTAAATGGAAGACTTGATGAAAAACATTAATTCTTTTCTGATAATGAATTGGCTGGCATGAATTAAGAACTTCTGAGAAACCATGCTGGATGTCTTTTCCAGTAACAAATTCAGTTGTTGCTTTTATTTTGTAAGTGATTTGAATTTTTTATTAGTTTGAAAAGGTTTTTCTGTTTTGCCAGCAGTTATGGATTCCATCTCACTTATTCTTATCCATCCTGACCCTCCTTGATCTTTCAGAGGGTTTCAGTACCATTGGTCATGGTACCCTGGAGGGGGTTAGGAGTAAGGAGCACAATGCTATGATGGTTTTTCTCCTTCCTCTGGGATTGGTTCCAATCAGAGTTGGTGGAAGGGAGAAACATAGCCCTGCTTGGTTAGGTCTAGCAGGCTCTGCCCTTTCCCCACTTCTTTTTAACGTCTACAAGAAGTTGCTGGATAGGACATCCAAGAGCATATGATTATGCATCTCTTCCTCTGACCAACCAAGTGATGCTGTCTAAATCAGTGTCTGGGAGTTATTAAGGACCTGAATTTGGGGGGGGGAGGGAACCAAGCTTAAGCTCAATTTTAGCAAGACTTGAATGTCTATGGATTTTAGCCCCCAGATATGGAGATTTCCCATCATTGATTCTGAGTGTGATTACACTGTCTGAGATGGAACTTGTATGCAAATTGGGGGTCCTCTTATGCTCTTGTCTCCTGCTTGAAGAGCAAGTGACAGGGTTTTTTGCATAGATACAACTTCTTTTTCCTGGACTGAGAGACCCTGCTAAGGTCACTTGTGCCTTGATCATCTCACATCTGGATAATTGTTATGTGCTCTAGATTAGATGTCATTGAAGATCATTCATGAACTATAGCTGTTCCAAAACAAAACAGCAGATTTGAAAGGCCCCAACGACAATGCTCTTCTGTAAGACATTAAAACCTTGGCTTTTTCTTCAAGCATTGGACCAAGAAGTTAGGTGAGATGCTTTTAAGGAATTTTTTAAAGTCATTATAAATGCTGCCCCAGGTATAATGTTTCATTTTTATGCCAATATTTTTATTGCTCTTTTAAACTTGTTTATCATCTAGAGTCATTTGTCAAATAAGTGGCTGTAGAAAGCAAAGAAATGAAATGAAATGATGGCAGAGGGATAAAAATAAAGGGACAAGAGACATGTTTGGTTTTTCGTAGGATTTAGTTTACCATATTTCATTAACCTTTTCTGTACAGTCTTTCCAGTTCCTCACCATCATGGGAACTTTTTGGTCTTTAGCAGCTTTTATTCTCCTTGGTTTCCTGTGTCTCAATTAAATCCCACAAAAAGAGATCAGGGAAGCATGGACAGATCTTTAAATAAGCCACATAGACATGCTAACATGCTGCATCCATTCCTCGTTCATTTTTTAAATGCCCCAAAGAATCACATATTTTGACTGCAAAAGATTATTTGAAGATTTTCTTGAAGGTGAGCTGACTTACAGCTTTGGGAATGGGTGCATTCCTAATTCAATGTCCTTTGTAGAATTTTCTGAATGAGAAAGAAGGAGCTACAAAAATGGCGAAAGCTTCTTCCAGAATGCATCTGGCAACGGGAACAGCCTGTGTTGCCTAAGTCCATTCACCTCCAGCAAACAAAGGGCTGGAGGGTTGCAAAGATGATAATTGCCTCAGCAGTAATCCCTATGATTAATTGGTATGCCACCCTTAGGATGGATTTGGCTCATCTGGGATGCTTATCTTCCTGTATGTGAATACATCTTTAAGAAAAAGTTTCTTTGAACATGCCCAAATCAGCCACCGGAGAAATACACTAGGACATAAAGAGAAAAGACAGAACTAGAAAGAGGGGGGAGGAATGCCACCAAGAAGGTCTGCCCCATGTGGAGAGAAGAAAGGAGTCTGACAGTGCAATTAGCGGTAACAACAAAGAACATTGTGGCATCTTGAAAACCAAAGATTTATCATGGAATAAACTTCTCCAGACTACATCAAGTTTAATCCTAAATGGGAGCATCTATACAAATCAAAAATGTGCAGCTGGACTCCTAAGGAGGACACATAGTCCCAGAAAGCCTATCCAAAAGTTGCCAATAAATTACCATTATATTAAAATATTAAAATCATGTGGAGTAATCATATTCTAATATAATTAATTGCCATAATTAATCCAGTTTAAACTAATGTTAATATTAAATAAAATTTAGTTCTACCCAGCTTCAATTTTTTCATCCTGTACTGTATTATAAAATATAGACACTGGCATGTCACTGAAAGATCAAGTATGACCTTTAGACCCCCACAAATTGAGTTCCCTGATATATACTAATAGTTAAGTAGGAGAGGTGTAAACAGTAAGGTTAAAGGGAAATGAAATGCAGATGGTACACATGGTGATAATTACCTATAGATAATAGCCATTCACAAAATAATTCTTAAGCATAACAGAGATTCTTGCACTGATGAGTTTATTTATAAATGTGGTATTTTTATGAAGGTACATGATGCAACTATTCCCCTCCCCACCCCATATTAGTATAGATGTTGATTAATTGTGTCACTGAAGCATAGAAAACTTTTAAATAATTGTTCGTCTCATCAAAACTTCTCTATAGGAACATTTTAAAATACTAAGTACACCACAAAAGAAATACTGTACAATTTAAATAAGAAAAGTTATTCTTTGATTAAAAGGAAAACAATCTTTCATATTTTCAATCCTTCTCTTTTACATTAACTTGTTTAAATCAAAACAATTTCCACAAATAAACCTCATGTGGTCTTAATTAACAACCCTACCAATTAAAAATGAACCCCACTGATTGCTAGACATTAGCTGATTAATCTATAATCTGAGTCAATTAAAGATTGCAATTTAGTATTTTCCAGACTCACACTGCAGAATATACAAAGAGTTTATTTATATATACATAGACAGAATATACAAACTGTGTGTGTCGGGGGGAGGGGTGGGCACAATGTAAATATACAGAAAGAAAAAGAGACAATGAGTAAAGGAAGAACATTTGAAAGTGAATGTCCAGGGTTGTCCAGTGATAATGATAACACTGAAGCTATGCCTGTTCTTCATCTGCACTACACATAAAAAACAGGGAAAGCTTTGATCACATTGTTGTGGCTGCCATCTTGACATTTTTTTCTCCAGTATAGATATCTCTTTGGATATTTATTTGTTTGTTTGTTTATATATCAAATTTGTATAACCAAGAAGTGACTCTAGGCAGATATACATTACTGCTCACCAAAGGTTAGGGATATCAGGGTTTTGTTTTTGTTTTGTTTGTTTAAAAAAAAAAGCAGATAGCCCTTTACTTTCCAAATCCTAGACACCCCACAAAAAATGGACCTAGGAGTGATCTCTTTCCCACAACCAACATTAAGTGGAACTAGTCTTGGAGAAAGGAAGAGAACTACTGTAGACCACATAACTGTTTCAGAAGAATACCATGTTTGACAGCATTGGAAGTTGTGAGTCCAGAAAGACTCCTGAATTGCATATCTTGAATAAAGAAATGGGATCCCAAAGATGACTATGGTCAAAGGTGGCCCCAGCATTAAAAGCTGCTTAATCTTGATAGGATTAAATCAGAGATGATTCTTCCCCTCCCCCACCCTTACCCACACAGCCTCCTGGCACTGGGACAAAACCTCAACAGTTTCATTTGGCCAGCCTGGGATCAAAAAATATACAGGAATTGGGTATCAATTGGGTACTACCAACAGTAAAGAACTCCAGTCCAGTAGATGACTTTACCCTCAGTTTCATGTAGAGGGAAGCCAGAATAGATCCCCAAAGAACCCCACATGGGGGGGAAACTAGGCACCAATCTCTCCTCAAAATCAGACCCAGAGACTGTAGAGCAGTGATGGCGAACCTTTTAGAGACTGAGTGCCCAAACTGCAACCCAAAACCCACTTATTTATCACAAAGTGCCAGCATTGTGGTGCTCTCAGGGGGGAGGGGTGTGGCCCACTGGGTGGGCATGACTGAAGTGGTCACGGCAGACTGGGTGGGCATGGCTGCGGTGGGCATGGCCACCATGTTGCTCATGGAGGAAATGCCTGTGGGTGCCGGGCAGGGTTGGGGGAGATCCAGGGGGTCTCTGGTGGGTGGGGCGGTGGGCAGGAGGCTCATCCTGCGGGGTGAGGCAGGGGGCAGGGTGGGGGGTGCCATTGCCACAGGGCAAGGCAAGGCGAGGCAGGGGCTGGGGCAGCTGCTGCCTGACACCATCAGCCCCCGCACACAGAGGCCAGCGAGTGCATGGGGGCCAACGGTGTCCATCAGCAGCCATAGCCTGCTGGCCCCTCAACCGGCACACTCTGAGGCTCTGCAGCCCGCTGCCATACTGGGCCAGCCCTCCAGCAGCAGGTGGAGTAGAGGAAGGGGGAGGCACATGATGCAGACCGCTGGATGCGCCTACTCCGTCCCATCTATTTTTGCTTGCGGTTGGAGAGCAGGTCGCTGGTCATCTTGGCTCCCTCACAGATCTTGCCCTTGGCCTTGCATGGAGTTCCCCTCACACACCCGACGCACCTTGGCCCTGCCTCGGGCCGCCGTGGTGGCCTAATGGGCCTGCATGAGCTGCTGGCGGCAGCGCGAGTGCCCACAGAGAGGGCTCTGAGTGCCGCCTCTGGCATGCGTGCCATAGATTTGCCACCACTGCTGTAGAGGGTTACCCCCAATCTGCAGTGCAGAGAGCTAGCTCAGATTATAGTAGTCGGTGATATGGAATGCTACCAAAAGAACAAGAAGCACAAGAATGGATGCACCATACTCTGCCATCATCACCAACAAGCCTGATGAAATCTGTCTCAGCACTAAATCCCAGCCTGAAACCTGACTGAAATGAGTCTAGGTAATCTATTTCCTCCAGAATTCTCATCAGCTGCAGACCAAACATCCTCTCAACAATGTTCCCCAGAAAGAAATCTATTCACAAAGAGAAAACATGCATTAGCTCCAGTGGTGGAATTCAGTCGGTTCGCACCACTTCGGCAGAACCAGTAGCTAATTTTTTGTTGCCCAGGCCCAGAGTGGATTTCTGGAAATGACATCCACACAGAGAACCGGTTGTTTACATACTTGAATCCCACCACTGATTAGCTCCATTCACTTCTGTAGTTCCTTGCCTACCTTTTCTCATTCATCTGTGCTATTTGTTTCTCCCATATGGCTAACTCTCTCATCTGGGATGCTCTCTTTTCTGTGTTTGTGGACAACTGTATAGGTAATTTAAAGAAGGACAATATGCTTCCAAAGCCCTGAATCCACATTCCGAAGTCAAATAGCAATATCAATAACATTTAGACTTATATACCACTTCACTGTGCTTTTCAGCCCTTTCTAAGCGGTTTACAGAGTCAGCATATTGCTCCCAACAAGCTGAGTCCTCATTTTACTGACCTCGGAAAGATGGAAGGCTGAGTCAACTTTGAGCCGGTCACGATCGAAGTTTTTATCAGTCATTTTTGAAATTACAGGTTTCCTAAAGAAAGAAGTGATATTTCCTATTGCTATGGACAACCACAAATTTTCTTGGGACCTAGCAGAGAAATAATAGTAGTACCATTTCTCATTCCTGAGCTACCTTTTATTTGAAATCTTCTAATTATTTTAAAAATCTAGCCAGAACTGGGAGTAAATATCCTGGCAAATTCCAACTTGGGTAATTCCATTTGTACCTACAAAATAATTACATTACAGTCCTTATGTAGAAAGTTTGGGCTGCTTAAGAAATTCTTAATTTTTCTTGGCATCAGTTTTCTTATATACTTGGAATAAATTAAATAAATTATAGACCTGGATTCATTATCCAAACCATTATCCTATTTTCATGATCATCCCCATTGTTTCCAGGATTCATCCTGCAGGTGCAGTTGTTCATGTAGCCAAAACTGTACCACCCATACACAAAAGGGAAGAATAACAGATTTACTCTTAAGAGGTATAAAACTATTTTGCAGAGAAATAAAGGGACTGGACTCAGTAACAGCTCATAAGATTTGGATATTCCTAGTAACTATAACATACTAACTAATTAACTAGCAGAGGTGAAGCATAAAAAGAAGGAATTGAGTGTTGGAAGGAAAGGCATGGCTGGCCAGTTCTTCAAGACAATATTTTGTTGCAAACTTCATTGGGCTCATTGATTCATTCATTCTCACTATAAGGTCTGGAATCTGAATGAGTCGTGCTTGATATCTCTGGATTAATGAGAAGGGCACATTTCTGATAAGAACCCCAGAAGAGTTCTGCTAGCTCAGAATTAAGGCACCAATCTGTTTCCCATAGTGGTCAACCAAATGCTTATAGGAAGTCCACAAATATTCCTCCAGGACAGGGGAAGACCCCTGCTCTAGGTCTTCTTACTTAGCAGAAACAGTTTCAGATTCTAAACTACTTAATATTGATAGTCTGGAATACAGTTTATATCCTTCAACTTCCAAATTAGACAAGGAGCTATTTGGTTACAGAAAACCTAAACCTGTTGACCATTTGAGATTCTTAGCCAGGCATCACTAAGAGTACCTAGGAGGGTCTACACCCCTGGGAAGTTTGTGGTAAAGTCTGATGTGGGTGTGAATATAGGGGAGATGAACTGGAAGTTGCCTCTCTCTAATATCTGCAGAGTTGATGCTCTGTACTCAGGTAGGCAATCAAAGACTGAGATACTGGTATCCTGCTTAACAAAGGACAGTCTTCCATTAGACTTTGTAAAAGGCAGACCATTCCAATTTAAAAGTATTTATTATATTTAATACAGAAAACAAAAAATAAGAAACATTTTTTCTATGTTTTGTAACAGCAGCAACTGTTAATTGTTCAGTGCTAAAAACATATAAATAGGGTTTTACTGAAACACTGAGGCAACAGTTTTTGGAGCTTAGCTTTTATTTTAAAAAGGGAACATAAATTAAAACCATTAGAGAAACACAGTGGAGAGTGTTTATTTTTCTTAGATTTTTATCTTCTTCGGTGTCCTAGTATATCTGCCACAAAACAAATTTTAGAAACATTGGGGAAGATGAAAAATGAGATTCAATGAAAAAAACTACATACTTTCTGAAATGTATGGGAAATGCTTTCGATCAGGGGTGTCAAAATGCCGGCCAGTGGGCCGGTTGCATCATATGGAGGCCGCACCCACCCCAGCTCCGGCAATGCAAAAAAAGTTTCAATATGTTACGTTATGTGACGCGGCAAGTTTGACACCCGTAGTATAGGATTAAAAATTAAAATATTTTTTGCCTAATATAGGTATGAAGACATATAAGAAGGGAGTAACTTTGTCTTCTCATTTTTCATTTCATAGTCAATATCACTAAAATGATTCTAGGAACTAGAAGTCAGCATATTAGGAGTAAGCTAAAGGGAAAGCTTCACCAGATCAATGCATTGATGGTATTAGAAGTATCTTGAAGATACAAGATATAATATCTGTTCTATTCCTTCCCCTTTCATTTATGAGTCACCAACAGTTGGTTCATTATTCTCTTATCCTGGCTTAAGGATATTTTTCTCTCCTAGCATGACATTCCTTTCTTATTCTAGGAGGCTGTCGTTAAGCCTCATGCAGCTGGACAAGATCATGCACGTAAGAACTACATAGAGTTAATGCTAACCTCAGTAAATATAACATTGTGGAAACTTAAGAGGAATTTCCCATCCTCATTTATTCCTCAAGTTCATTTAGTGAACTTGAATGATTTGAACTTCTTCCCAGAATTCTGTTCACTGGGGCTATGTTACTGTTTATGAAATAAGCTGATAAAGGACTTCCCTATCTCTTGATTGTTTATGTCTACTTTTCCTTTCCTAACCTTCACAACTTCACCAGCAATCTTTTCCAGTCAGTTGAAGAATCTTCAGGAAAAAAAAAATCTTCAAAGTTGTCTCTTCTCCTCCTCTTCTTGTATTAGGAACAAGAATTATATATTAAAATTGTGTCTTCATCCATCCATCCATCCTGGTTATATATCAATCAGAATAGAGGTGGAAGGGACTTTGGAGTATTTCTAGTCCATCCCCTGCTCAAGCAGGAGACCCTAAACCATTTCAGATAAGTGGCTGTCCAGTCTCTTCTTAAAAACCTCCAGTGATGAAGCACCAACAACTTCTGAAGGCAAGCTGTTCCATCAGTTAATTGTCCTCACTGTTAAGAAGTTTCTCCTTAGCTCCAGGTTGCTTCTCTCCTTGATTATTTTCCATCCATTGTTTCTTGTCTTCCCTTCTGGTGCTTTGGAAAATAAGTTGACCCCTCTTTTTTGTGGCAGCCCCTCAAATACTGGAATACTACTATCATTTCCCCCCTAGTCCTTCTTTTCTCTAGATTGGCCATACCCAATTCCTGCAACTGTTCTTCATAGGTTTTTGTCTCCAGGCCCTTAATCATCTCAGTTGCTCTTCTTTGCACTTTTTTAAAAAAGTCTTATCTTTTTTGTAATATGGTGACTAAAACTGAATGCAGTATTCCAGGTGTGGTCTTACTAAGGCTTTATAAAATGGTACTAATACTTCACATGATTTTGATTCTATGCCTCTGTTTATACAACCAAGGATTGTGTTAGCTTTGTTGGCTGCTGCCACACACTGCTGGCTCATGTTTAAGTGATCCTCCACTAGGACTCCAAGGTCCCTTTCACAGTTACTGTTTTTGAGCCAGGTTTTGCACCCCACTACACACTTCCCTCCATATAGATTGAATGAGTTCTCATTCTGAATGACTTGAATGAGTTCTCATTTTATTCCCTCATCTAAATCATTTATGAAGATACTGAAGAGTAGTGGGCCTAAAATGGAACCTTGTGGTGCTTACATTTGTGCTTACTTCCCTCCATGTAGATATAATACCATTAAGGACTACTGGTTGAGTATGGTTTATCAGCCAGTTACAAATCCATCTGGTGATGATGCTGTCTATCCCACTTTTTTCTAGTTTACTAAGAAGATTGTGGTGTATTTTGATGAACACCTTGCTGAAGTATACAATGTCCACAGCATTTCACTGGTCTACTAATTTAGTCACTTTGTCAAAGAATGAAATAAGATTGGTTGGGCATGATCTGTTTTTAACAAACCCGTCTTGGCTACTAGTTATAGCTTTATTTGTTTCCAGATGTTCACAGATCTGTTTTTTGATTATTTTTCCAGTATCTTCTCAGATATTGACGATTTAATGAATACAAATGGGCTAGCCCTTCCAAAAAAATGGCAACTAAATGGTCTCTCTTATTTCAAATAATATATATAATAATAAAGGGAGATCTATTTGATGATCTAAAAGCACTGACATGGAAGACTAGTTGGCAAAGGAAAAAAGCCAGAATAAGGCTGAAAGAAATTGAGGTTTTGATTTATTAGAGGGGATTTCATATTACTAATTAGAGGGTTAAAGGGAGAAGTTGAGATAAGGGGAATTTTGGTCATTAAATTTAAAATATTTGGAAATTAGTTGAAAATAAGGATTCTATTTGTTTAATATTTAAAAATTAGACCCAAAAGAAAAAAATGAATATGTTTGATTTATTGATTAACCCAGACAATATATATAATGGTTTTGATTTATTAAAGGGAATACTGTATTATTAATTAGATGATTTAATATGGTGGGAAATAGATAACTTTTAGGAAATAGAACAAGACTATATTCAAATAGATAAGATGTGTATTTTGAATATTAGATTCTGTTATGAATTGAGATAAGGGAAACTTTGGTTACCTAAAGCCTGGAAATTATAAATATCAAATGTTAAATTTGAATATTGATGGGAAACTAAAAATTGGGGAAAAAACCAATAACAGGACATTGATTGTCTATAAAGATTGAATGTAAAAGTAATTAAGATATGTATAAGCTAAAATTTTATTGATAAATCTAATAATGATGTTTTTACTTAGTTGATATAATAAGAACTGTATTAGCTTAAATACGAGATAGTAGATATTAAAGGAAAAAGAGAGGAAATATTTGATGTTGTAACGAGATTTGTACTAAAAAAAATTGTATGTTATTGAACTATTGATTAACCCAGCCACCACGTTGCTTTTTAAATACTTAAATGTAAAATTGGAAAATTAATAAAATATTATTTTAAAAAAAAAGAAACGTCAGCTCAGCTCATAACAGAAAGAATTCTTTCTGGATGCTTCAGCTTCTATGTTTGGGGCTAGGTAGAATCTTCTTGTTTGGTAGCTACCAGATGGCATTCTTTTGATATTGATTTTTTTAGGTTAACTGGCAGAGATCTTCCCTGGCATTTTATCTGAGACCTTCTAAGTAAAAATGCCTTGACTTGATTCACATTTCAGTACCCAGTTTACTGGTGGATATTATCAATCATCATCATCAACAACATCAACAACAACAACATCGTTTTTATTAAGAATTAACTTTATTCCAGAAGTTGGGAGGACAAAGAGGGGAGAGGGAGATTTCTGTTATTCATTCTTAACTTTACACTTTTCTGATGATTTCACACACTTTTGGAAAATAAGTCCTGACATACTATTCAAGGCAATATTTAGTTCTTGACCCAATGGAAGTTGAACACTGCCTTTTTAGTAGGATTTATTTTCTTCCTCTCCCGGTTAGAAGTACTACCTAAATAAATTTATTTCATTGATGTATCTATTTTTACCTTTAACTCAGCCATAACATAATAGAACATCACAATCTTTTGTGTTTAGGAATAAGCCCGGGTTTTTAAAGAGTTATCTTAGTTTATTGATTTGAATTAAAGACCTTAGGTGTTTGAATACATTTCTCAGATAACATAATGATTTTTTTCTGCTTGTAAGCTAAAGCCTGGGGGCTCAATCATCTCCCATTGACAAGTCTAGTTAAATTATCAGGTTGTATGTAATTTTATTTGAGCATAGGAAAATGAGATTTGCAGCCAAGAGCTTGGTGGGGTTTTCTTCCCTGAGATGATGATTTATTCCATTTGGCTTCAATAGCTATGGTGTCAGGCATATTTTATATTTCTCCAACTTTGACACTTCAAACATTTGATTTCCCTTTGCAACTTCCAATCTAAAACATGTTTCCCATTATAGATATTCAAGGGACTGCCATGCGTACACTGACTCATAAAGCTGTTTTATATTCTCACCAAATATATAATACTATTTGAATAAAATACAGATGGCCTCTAATGTGTTAAACACAGCAAATTTGCCATTTTCTTTTCCACTGCTTTTTCTCTCTTTCTCTCCCTCTATTGCACCACCCACTTCCCTCTTTCCAATCCAACATGGTCTGCTTGACAGCAGCATGAAATTTTATCAGCCTAAGATTGAATGAATTTGAAACGTAAAGACAGTACATTAAACATTCATTCAGAAGTGAGGCAAATATGTAAATGTGTGGGAGAAAAATATGCCCGCATGAATTTCCAGTGCACAATGCACATGTCAAAGAGTACACACTACTCTCCCCCCAACCAGTTCTAGTTTCACTAAAGAATAGCTGAATCTGGGCATGCAGATGGGCACAGGAATTCCACTGGTGCACTGCTGATGGCCAACACATAACTTCTGACACTTGCTGAAGCAGGTGATCAGTATGTAGATCTCATCTGGACTGGCCATGAGCACTTCTTACTACAATGGGCTCCTCTTCATTGGATGTGTTCCAGAATAGGCAGCAGTGATGGATGAGTGTGGATGGGGAAGTCAAACAGGTAAGTCTGATGACAGCAGAATCCTGCCCACATGAGGAAGCCTTTCCCCCTTTTATATGTGCATTTGTGAATTGCACGTGCACCCTGAAAAGCCAGAACTTGCAGCATGATGCTTTTTTAGGAATTATGATGAAAGCAGCAATCTATCGATGCCATTCACAGAGGCTAGAGAACTATCTCCTGGGAGTGTCTTAAATCAAATTCCTGCATTGAGCAGGGACTGACTAATTGGCTAAACTGACCAACTTTCTGGATTCTACTGACAGTAATAAGAGAGTAGTCACCATAAGCTGATTCCCTCTCAATAGACTAAAAGATCCTTATGGGAATTTCCAGCTCTTCTATCTTCTGGGTAACAGAATAGCTACATGTCCACCCACCCACCCACCCCCACCCAAGGATGCTATTAACTATGTCTAGCTTAAATTGACATCCCAGCATGCCACCCTTGATATAGATTGGACTGCAATCTTCCTTGTCCTTATCCAGCACAGATGTCAGATAGAGCAATATGTTACATGGTTCTCCTGAGTTGCAGCCATTGTACGTGTGAGCAGAAGTTGTCGTATATTTTTTTCTCATTTTATTGTAATTTCTCAGTGATCAAGTAAGATAACATTTCTGCAGTAAGAACCCATCAATGTGGATCTGGTAGTTGTACACATGTTCTAATTCAGGTTTTTCCAACTTAAGGCCTTCTGTAGTTGAACTCCAAGTTTCATAATTAATATTAGTTTAGAACTGGGACTGTAGAGATCAACAAGTTTGGCAAGGCTGGTCCTTAACAAAGATAAAAGTATTCACTTTGGGAGCTAATATATCTGGAAGTGGTGCATGCTATAATACTATAACAGGCATTGGCAGTAAACATGTTAGCTTTTCACTTTTGGAAAACACCTGCATTTTGAACAATGACAAAGCCCCCAATATATAACTCTTATCTATATTTCTGTACCTTTTCCAAATATGGGTAAAAAGTAGGCTAGAATGTACTGAATTTCTCTGCCCAATGAACAATTGGAGTATATGTGATTGTATCTGAATCTGTCTTCCCATTTGGCAAAATGAGTCAGCTGCCTCCAATGGCAAAAACTGAAGGGCAGGGTCCTAGGGCTCAACTGTATTAATTTATATGGCCTATTAAATGCTACCTAAGTTAGCTTGCTTCCTTCCCAGGCAGAGAAAATACTGTCCTGTTGTCCATATTCAGGTAGAATTAAGTGACTTCTGAACCTGAAGAAGGCAACATTCAGCAGCATATATGCCATAGCTCAGTCCTGGGTAGGCAGAAATAAGTTGAATAAAGGAAAAGATCTCTGCAATTTTAGGGTACTGAAATAAAACATGAATTGGTGAAGGAAGCTTCTGAGCAGCTAATTTTTTAAAACCCTATGTTTCTGAAAGATTTTATTGACATGCAAAAAGCATAAAATATCCAAAGATGAGGGCTAAGAGAAGCAGGATAAGTTAGAAACTGAAAGACTGTAAATACAGAAGGAAGAAAGGAAGGAAGGAAGGAAGGAAGGAAGGGAGGGAGGGAGGGAGGGAGGGAGGGAGGGAGGAAAGAAAGAAAGAAAGAAAGAAAGAAAGAGAAAGAAAGAAAGAAAGAAAGAAAGAAAGAAAGAAAGAAAGAAAGAAAGAAAGAAAGAAAGAAAGAAAGAAAGAAAGAAAGAAAGAAAGAAAGAAAGAAAGAAAGAAAGAAAGAAAGATGGGGATAGGAACTGAAACAGCATGCGTATTGTATCTTGATTTGGCTTTAAGGAATTAAAAATTAATCCTTACTTGAGTCTCTGAGTGGAATTTTGCATATTATTTCTGTCATGCAACCACAACTAGTTTAGCTCAAGGAGTGAGCATCGAGTATGACTTTGTTCAGACCTGGCTGATGTATTTCTTCTTTTGACAATGTTTGTTCCCCTATTCCATTTACAGATCATAGCAGAATTAAATCTGTTTGCCAGCCTGTGGCAGAAGTATCATCGAAAGCCCTCGTCCACTCATCGTTGGTCAGGCATGCATGAATATTTGTCTTCTGCTATTATGGCTAAGACATGTGCAATTTTCTGCATTGCTGGAAAGATCTGCCTCATTTCTACAAAGGGAGCGACTCTGTAGACAAATAAGGATGGAAACATGATGAGGAGAGAAGCTGGGACAACAATGAGCCCATCTTCTGCTCCATCAGAATTTCATAGTGGAGAAGTGAAGGGAAAGGAGGAATCAAAGATGCTCTTTTATAAAAACCTAATCTTTGATACGAGGATCACTCAGTTGACTAGCTTCAGTTTTTGGGAGACACTCTTGATACTCTGGCAGTAAGGTACAACATATCACAATAGTGCATCATACAAAGCCTTTCAACCAAACTGTAAAAGCTTTACCCTTTGCTCTGAATATTTTTTTTCTTTTAAAATTCTCCCAAATTCCTTCGAACCACATTCTTATCCATCAACCCCTTCTCCATGTTGTGTCACAACATTGGTTCTCTTTTCTTTTGCATTACTTAATTCATTATATGTTTATTTGGGATGTTTATATTCTCCATTTCTTCCCACACATATCATAAATATTCTATCATCACCATCTTCCATCTGTCACGGACCAGATACAGACTTGCTTAGTTTCAAGCATAATGGCTGCATCATAACCTTTTAGACAATGGAGGACAATCTATAGCTCATGGGCTTCATGCATGAGTGTCCAAGTTGCCATGACCAAAGTCTGTCAATTTTTTCCAATTTTTACTTTTCCATTTAATAATTGACTTTTTGTCTATTCACACCCACTGTTGTTACAAGTAATTAGTCCTCAAATATTCCTCCACCCAGTTGTAGTTGTCTTCCTCTTATTTTTCTGGCCCAGTTGGACACTTGGATACACCTCCAAATCTTGGATGATAGTGTGGAAAGGAAGAAAGGAAGAAAGAAACCAGTAGGCTATTTATGAAATGTAAAAGCAACTATTACTGCTTATTTACTAAGTACGTTTTAGACTGAGGCAGGCAGCCTACAGGCTAATTGATGTATGATTCTATGTACGTAATCCTAACAGTGAGGACAATTAACCAGTCTAACAGCTTGCCTTCAGAAGTTGTGGGTGCTTCATCACTGGAGGTTTTTTGGAAGAGACTGGACAGTCACTTGTCTGAAATGGTATAAGGTCTCCTGCTTGAGCAGGAGGGGGTTGGACTAAAAGACCTCCAAGGTCCCTTCCAACTCTGTTCTGATTGATTGATAATCAGGTGCCTTCCGGAATCTAATGCTCTCATGTGATCCCCCTACTTTATTTTTTCCTAACAATTCTTGATATACCTCCCTTTAGTTTGGAGACCTTTTTTCTCCTGAATTTTATTTGTTAAAATGGTGAAATATACACAAAAAGGAATCTGCATTAAATAATTACAGTGGAAAAAAAATCAAAATATGTTAAAATGACTAAAATGAATTAAATGTAAGAGCAAGATTAATTAACAGAGAGAGCTACGTGGTAAATACAAAAATCTATATAAAATTATTTATCATTAAATCTAGGTTACATAGCAATGTACCATTTCATCTTCTCACGTTTAGAACAGAGATTTTTAAAAGACAGATTACAAACTCATATCTAGGTTCTATTCCTTCAAATCAGGAGAGTGGCTTTCTTTCTAATTACATAGACCCTTAGCTATATATTGGCCTTGAGAGGGCCAACACTTTTCATTAAAACACAAATTCCATGTTTTAGTAATATAGTTCAATATCACATTGAGATCCTTAATTATAATATTTATTTTCAAAATTAAATTCTTTCGAAACTTAAATCCACATTTACAACAAAAACAAAGCTGTAACCAAATTGTACACCTTCAAAAGTCTTACACTGCCAACATAAGAAATCTAATGTCTATTCCATTTGAAACATTCTTGGAGAGCCTAATGGTCAGGATTAATTTCACCAGAAACATAGACACTTGCTCATGTCAAAGTCAGAATTTGTTTTTGATTCCCACAAAATCATAGAAAGAAAAAGAGAAAAGAAAAGAAAAGAAAAAAGAAAAGAAATTCCTAGCTAGTACACATCTGCTTCTATCTGGCACGGAGACATCCTGCTCTTCCTTCCTATCTTTGAGAGTGGTGCTCTTTTACTACTATAAGCATTCTCAAAGTGTCCAAATTCTAAAGAATTCTGTAATAAATCCTCAGATTGCCAAGCTACTTCCTTTTGCCCATCAATGAGCTGTCCATATTTTATAGGACAGACAATAGATTCATTTAGATAAGAACTTTCAGTTTCCTCTGAGTGCCACTGTAACTGATGGTTCTCCACTACAGCTCCTGAAAGATGTTGGAGAGAGAAAACAAACAAACTTCATTTCACAGATTATGAATCACACACAATTAAGCTTCTTACTTCCACCAAAGCTGCTCTTCCATTAGCAGTTTTCTGTTGTAAAGGCAGAATATATATATTCATCCATTCATCCATTCACAACTT
Source organism: Azemiops feae (assembly GCA_023970755.1). Classification (NCBI taxonomy): domain Eukaryota; kingdom Metazoa; phylum Chordata; class Lepidosauria; order Squamata; family Viperidae; genus Azemiops; species Azemiops feae. The sequence goes on from JALGBA010000834.1 coordinate 72,459, forward strand.
ATTCCTTCCTGAAGGTATGTTAGATAACCCTCCATGTTTGTTTGTGTCAAAATATTACCACCTTATTAAAGTTTTATTAAAATTAAGCAAATAAAAGAGAAGTAAACGAACTAATCCTATCATTATGTACATCTCTTTATCTATCTCTGTCTCTCTGTGTGTGTGTGTGTGTGCGTGCGCGCATGTGCATGCCTGGATACACATGCTCACACACACACACACACATATAATACAGTACATATACATACTGTATGCGGGGTATAACACACAAACACAACACACCGGTAGATATAGTGAGATAGAGACAGAGAGAAAGAGAAAGAGAGATGATAGGTCTGGTTTTCAAAAAGAGTGATAGAAGTCTTTTAATTCCTTTTCTCATATCAGTAGTCTGCAGTATAATTCAGTGGTCTTAAGACTTAATTGTATTTTTATCATTATATTCTGGGGACTTCAGCTATTATTGTAGTTGCCAAGCAGGCAACTATTTCTATTCCGTTCTATTGTTTTATATGTATATTAATATAACAATCCTTGGATCGTCATATTGTATCCAACAGCTTATTTCAGAAATTGTAGCTTTGCATATATAATGCTTTTACACAGAGTTGTCATACCCTATGCTTCTTATTTTTCACTGCCATTTCCATTTTTTGTCCTCAATATACTTATCCATGTATCTATTTGGCAAATGGGAATGGTACTTGATGAAATGGATATTAGTCACAAAGATTTATTTATGGTCATAGTGTTTGACACCTTCTTTATTTTTTCCAGTCTCGTGAGATGACATTGGAGCACAAATGGAAAATTAAGATTTTTGGGTTTTGCTGCCATTACCAGTAACAGTACATATATTGTGTCGTGGATATAAAGACTACCATGTCCATTTTTAAGACTAACATCTTTAAACAAATTGTCTTCCTACCTTACTAATTTCTTTCTCCCCCGCCCAACCCACTGAAAATCCACCCTTTGCATTTCAATACTTTAAAAGTTTGAAAAGATCCAACATTTTTAAGACCAATGTGGTCTGTATTGCAGTCAAAATCTCCTCAGCTCCCCAGTCCCATTTGCTAAATTTGCCTGGCAGATTGTTCATTTCAGAAGTTGACAATTCCTTTTGTGCTATGTAAACAGTATATCTCTCTTCTGATCTGAGGAATTTTCTTTCTTTTTATCCCCAGGATCATTGTTTAGAGCAGAGTTGGTAGAGTCTTTCATTTTTCTACCATAGAAATAAAGTTGATTGAAGAAGCCAAGGAAATATACAAACCCATTGAAATTTTCAACACATGAAAAGGTTCCTATGCTTCTCACAAGAAATCCTACGAATGCAAAACCCAACCTTCTACAGAAATTGTTATGTACTTTTCTTTCTTCTGCTATTTTCATTGGAACATTTGTTCCTTTGGGCTGAAAACTGGATTTAAGGAAGCTTGAACAAAAGGTATTATAGCATTACTGCTTTTATTGTGCAGTCTATTCTACAAATTTCTATTCACATTCTATAAGAAACGTACTTATTTTTTAAAAGTGTGACCTAATGAAGGCTTTATATTAATAATCAAATAATTTTGAGGCATCGGGTCTAGGACAACTCACTGCAGCCAACACACCATGGCCAATTTGCCACAGACCAACTCGCCGTGGCGAATTCACTGTGGGACAGCTCGCTGTGGGACAATCCATGTGGAATAACTCAATGTGATAGATGTTATCCACCATTGTTTCTTCTACTTTATTTCCATTTTTGTGAATGGAAATTATGTCAAAGAAACAGTGTCGGATAATATTTATGGCATTGAGTTATCTCACATGGAATTGTCCCACAGCAAGTTGGCCATGGCTAGTTGTCCCATGGCAAGTTGCCATGACAAAATGGCTCCAGTGAGATGGCTGTGCTGGGTTGGCCTGGCAAGATGGCCATGGTGAGTTGGTGCAGCAAGAAGGCCATGGTGAGTTGGCCACAGCGAGATGGCCACAGTAAGTTGTCCCATTCTGTGAGGCATCATAAACTCTATTAAGTCAAACTGTGGTAGACCATGATCTATGTTAACAAACATAATCTATTTGAATATAGAAATATTGCATCTTTTGAGAAAGATTTATTGTGAGAACAATAAATGGAGAGGCCAGCAGAAAAGAAATGTAAAAGATACTGTATAGACATTTAAAAATATATTGGAATAACTTTTCTAAAGAAGAATCTAAGCTGCATTACTGAATTTCCTCCAACCTTGTCCTCACAATAATCCTACAGGTTTGATTCCTATAGTATCTATTAGAATTTTGTGAATAAAGGAATGTTTGAATTGCTATCTCTCTAACTGTTGCATCACAACATGCCTGATCACAGAGATGGGCAATGTGAGCAAACACAATCACAGAGAGAGGCAGATACTAGCCAGAGAAAGTTTTTAAAAAATCTCAACCTAGTCTAATCTCTAGGGCCTGATGTTTACAAAGGCAAACAGTTTTTTATTCAGGTATAGCTCCTGGAGTTTGAAACTCATTTCAGGTTTTTATACATTCATTTTATGTTTTAAAACAATCCACAGATTGAACAAATGCCTTTCATATAGAAGGCCACAAGCTTCTGTCTCCTGTTTGATTTGACAATGACCATCTCTAGAAGCATTTCTTTATGATAGCACAGTATTTTAGAGTAGCAGCAATAAGAGGGACCCAAAAAGCCACTCAGAGTCACTCGACAGTGAGTTGTGTTGCATATAAATTTAATACATAAATAAATAAGTTACAGCCAAAGCAGAAAGAAGTTCATCCATTTCATTTTATTTTCATATAAAAATAAACAATTTAAGAACAAAAGTAGAAAGTTTCCTGGATGTACAAAGCATGACATTTGTCACGTTTAACATTTTCTTGCTTGCTTTCATTGAAAGCATAATCTACATCCGCACATTTTGCCTGTTACAAATTTTCCATTATTAAGGCTTGGGTTCATTTGCTGTTTTTAAAGACATTTTATTTTTAAAGCTAGTAAGCCACAGCTTAAGAATTCAAAACAATCACCAGCAGAAATTTATCTTTTACTGTAAATACTCTGGAAAAATTACATCTTTCATTAGTGGTAGTTGCCCCCTGTAGTTGCCAGGGGATACATCTCTCTCTGATTTTGGATAAATAAAAGTGACTAGCCCCAAACAAAGTTTTTCCCTAGTATTCTGAACATCTAGTTGCAGGATGTTATGTCACCATTTATATTGCCTCCTCTAGGAACAATTCCATCGATTTTTAGAACCAAATGCAAAGTAGTGTCCCTTGGACAGCAATTTGGATAGTCCATTTCATCAATATGAGAATCCAGACTTTTTAGTTCATTAAACATCTCATGTGTGCAGCACATCAAGTGTGCACTTTAGTCTCAGATTTTAAAATTTTTCAGTTTGACTCAAATTAATAATAATCAGCTCTAAATATTGATGCAAGACTATAGCAATGAATTAATCAAGTCATGATGCATATCCAAATGCCAGTTCAAAATTTTGTTTGGGTATATTCCAGTGTCCCATTTTAGATAAAATAAGACACTGGAATATATAGAAACAAAATTTTGAATTAGCATTTAGATATGCATAGCTTGATCAATTCATTCCTTGGATCGATATAACAAAAAATGAAAGCCATGAGAAATTGTATTGATCTTTATAGGCTCAATTGCTGGAGGTTCCTATGAAGTCCATCAGGATTAAGTAAACAGACTACAATTTTCAGAAGCTCCTGTAACATGATAATACCTCCTTCTCTTTCCCCTACTAAGAAGATTAACCCCCATGTCTAATGGACTTTTAATTTCTGAAGCTGTGTGAGATACATTCCACCCATATGGGAAAAGTAAATGGGTTCAGTTCGGAGTGTGAGCTGGAGACAGCAATTACCCAGCTCCATTTACTAACACATGCTCACACTCATAGGCTTACAGTGTATAGTTCTCTCATACTTCATTTTTATCACAATAAGGAGCAACCTCTAGCTTATTGTTAAACTAGGCATAGGCTATGGTGATTGTATAGGTACTATAATTGCAAAATTCAGTCAATTAACCAGTTAGACTGCTTAAAAGCACATTAATCATTTTTTTAAAAAAGTAACTGAGCAGCAGATGCAATGCATACTTTTATACAATCAGATTAAAACTGCAGATGACATGTGCAACTTTAAAAGTGGCATTATTTCCAGTGGTGCTACCAGGGGACACTTGGGTAAAAAAAAAAAATTCAGAACCCCCATTCAGCAAATTGAGTCCCTGGAGCTGCAGAATTAGCTTGTGATATGCTAAAGTCAGTAAAGTAATACTTGATACCCTCAAGAGAGAATACACTCCATAAGGTCATAATATTTGAAGGCTAAAAGGACTGAACCACACTTCTGATTTCTTCCCCTATTAAAGTGAAGCAATGTTTCTTTTAAGATAATATCTTCTGCAAACTGTGAAATTGCACATATTTTTATCACAGACAAATTTTGCTGGTTTAATGACAGTGATAGAATTACTAGATTTTAAAAATTGGATGTCAATTCTGATAGCAAATTAATCCCTTGCCCAAGGACCACCCTGATGTTCACTCTTTTATGTTTCATACAATCACAGAAGTCCTGATTGTCTTCCAGAAAGTTTGATCTTCAAGAGACTTAACAGTGCTGCATTAATTATACTTACTCACATAAATATTGGAATAAGTAATCCTGAGCTTCTTATGAAAAGGAAGAATTTTCAACCAACCCTCAGCAAAATTGTACAGAGGGTGTGTAATTCTAGTCAGAAAAACATGCTGCTGCTTTCTAACACTGTAAGGCTAGCCATGCAGTGTGTCACATTTTGGATTTCATTATGCTTCTTCATATAGAGTCACATTTTAAAAATGTCATTATATTGCACATTCCTTCAGGTAATAAAGGTCTCTTCTTAAACTTGTTTTGCTCTGTATAGATTGAGTGCAGTTTCCTCCCCATTCTCAGCTTCTTTGCACACAAAAGCCATTTTCATTTTTTTTTTTTTAAAAAAAACCCAACAGCTGTCATATTGACCAATTGAACCAGGGTAGCAAACCTGGGTGCACTTACTATGGAGTAAGGCACGTAGATGTAGTTTGAGTAAACCTGCCCAGAATTGAGCTTATAGGACATGTAAACTTCATCCTTTCACATACGTTATCTTGTCATGGTCAGGCACAATGGAAGTGGATCCCATCTTGAAGTACACAAGTCGACGACCTTGTCAGACAACAAATAATTTATTATTAGTAATACTACTACTATTGACTAGGAAGTATAAAGAAATTTTATCCTAGAACTAACTCTGAAGTTATCCAACTACAGCCTCTTCTTTTGCAAGGTATATACCAGGGGTCCTCAAACTTGGCCACTTTAAAACTTGTGGATTTCAACTCCCAGAATTCCCCAGCCAGCCATGCTGGCTCAGTGGTTCTCAGTGGTTACTTCTAAGAAAGGAATAGCCTTCCTATGAAGACTAGCCATAGCCCATTTATAAGAGAAGCGTGAGACATGTTTATTGCAAATGGCTTTGGATTCAACAAAAATAAATAAATGATACGTATTCACATGATTGCTCTGTGAGAACTAACACGTTCCAGGATTCCTGACATATAAATACCACTAAAATCCTGATGAGTTTGATTTAATCCAAAAAAAGCATAATATTATGAACTAAGCAATGTTGCTATATATACTGAAGAGTTCTTGGTTGGAATCATCCATTACACTGTAATAAGTGGAAGAGCATGGCATTTATTTTCTGATTATAGCAATACTGTCATCATTCCTGGTGCAGCCCCAAAAGTCAGTGAGGAAAATTTGGTACGTGCCTATCTATCTATCTATCTATCTATAAGGGAAAGATTGGGAAATTAACAACTGTGTGTCATTTTTTCTCACCTTATCTTTCAAGTATTGCCTCTCCAAACAAATTGAGATATGATGTTCTAATCCAGGGGTCTTGAAACTTGGCCCTTTTATGACTTGTGGACTTCAACTCCCAGAATTCCTCAACCAGCGTGCCTGGCTGAGGAATTCTGGGAGTTGTAGTCCACAAGTCATAAAAGGGCCAAGTTTGAAGACCCCTGTTCTAATCAAAGAAGATTCATCCAAAAATAATACTAAAATAAAAAAAATCTACTTGTCAGGTTCAAATGGGGTTAATATGCTATCTAAGCTGTAACAGATTATTTTGCATGACTTTTGGCTCTGCATATACGTAATTTAACTATCGTTAAATGTTATATTGGGTTAATTTCTTGTAAATTGTTTCATAGGCCAGAAACATATTTCAAAGTTATTATTAAACAGTTTACAATGTAATTCAATAGCTAAGACTGATAGCAGCAAGCATGACCTTTGTCAAGTTTCCAGAGTTCATCTGAGGCTGCCCTTTGAGTGAGGTGGCATTTGTTAGGATCTGCAAGTGCTGAGATATGAGAACAGAATGCTCTACTTGTCAAAGGAAGAGCCTGCTTACATTGCATCCAGCTGGAAACAGTCATCCAGCACACACACGCTAATCTCTTTGGAACTCATCAGGACTGATAAAGAAAAGGCGTTGGAATGTATTTTGCAGGATCACTATTGTAGCCAGTGGACCTCGGCTTAGTCTTAACACAAAGGAGAGTGGCTTCCCTAAATCCCTTCTCTCAAGTGCTATCATCATCAACAATTTGTCCTCTGGACATTCCCAAGACAGATTTAAAATAAAATAAAATACTAAAGCCATCTGCTGAATGATCTCCTGAGCTTTCTCTGAATTCTCCGGCATAATCATTTGGCGATCCTCCTCAGCAGTGGTTCCTATCCATAAAATGCCCCCCATAAAGATATTTTTGAGCCATCTTGATTTTCAATCTTAAGCAAATCCTTTTTTTTTTTTTCCCCCTCAAGAAATGTTTTACTGGCTTTTATATTTTATATTTTTATATCTTTGGAGCTATTTTATATGTTTGGAACTAATTTTTCCTATATGTACATATATATGATATATCTCCATTTTAAAACCTTTCAGTTTTTCTGCTATATTTTTATTTCATTTTGGAGATTAATTTCATTGCTCTTGTTATTGTGTACATTGTCCCAAAAGTCTCAGGCAGCCTGGCTCAGCATGGATTCTCTTCTGTAATAAAATAGAGCTGGAAGTCTTCTAGTCCAGCCCACCACTTATGCAGGAGAACCTATACCATCTCAGACAAGTGACTGTCTAGACCAGTGGTAGGCAACCTTGGCTCTTTTATGACTCGTGAACTTCAACTCCCAGAATTCCTGAACCAGCATGGCTGGTTCAGAAATTCTGGGAGTTGAAGTCCACGAGTCATAAAAGAGCCAAGGTTGCCTACCACTGGTCTAGACTCTAGCCTCTTCTTAAAAATCTCCAATGATGGAGCACCCATTTCTGGAGGCAAGCTGTTCCACTGGTTAATTGTCCTCACTGTCAGGAAGTTTCTCCTTAATTCTAGGTTGCTTCTCTCTTTGTTAAGTTTCCAACCACTGTTTCTTGTCCTGCACTCTGGTGCTTTGGTGAATAACGTGACCCCCTCTTCTTTGTGGCAGCCCCTCAAATATTGGAATACTGCTATCATGTCGCCCCTGTTTCTTCTTTTCTTTAAACTAGCCAAACCCAAGTCCTGCAGCCGTTCGTCGTATGTTTTAGTCTCCAGGCTTTTGATCATCTTCGTTGCTCTTCTCTGAATTTTTTCCAAACTCTCAACATCTTTTTTGTGATATGGTGACCAAAACTGGCTGCAGTATTCCAGGTGTGGTCTTACTAGGGTTTTATAAAGCGGTACTAATACTTCGCGTAATCTTGATTCTATGCCTCTGTTTATACAAGGCAGGATTGTATTAGCCTTTTTGACTGCTGCTGCACACTGCTGGCTCATGGTTAAGTGATTGTCCACTAGAACTCTAGATGCTTTGAAAATATATTTCCCAGAATTGCAAGGCTATATCGCCAAGCAATATAGCGATTGGACATTCTAGCTGGAATTCTGAGAAATGTAGGCCTAACCCAAGAAACAAGAATAAAGAAGTTGTTTGAATTCATAAGTTTGAATTATACTGTTAACGACTCCTTTTGCAAAATAAAATGTGATGGAAAGCACAATTTGCCGTTCATAGATCCTCATTCAGACAATTCTATGTGCTTTAGTCACAAGGAATCCCTTTGTAGAATTTTATCACAAAAAAAAGATAGTTGGTGAACTGATTACCATTTACTTCGTAAAGAAATGTCTCCAAGGCACATGAAAAGCTAAGTACAATAATCACAGAGACCATTGTGATATCATGAACAGATTAATTATTTTCTTATGTGGATGCCTGAATGTGCCAATCTTTTTTTCAAACATTCTCATTTTGCTACTTTAGGATTACAAAACTTTTTTGATTGGCAACCATTACCTGTCCAAGTTGTTTGGTTGATGAAAACGAAAGCTTTGCATTGCGAATGACTCTCGCATACCTCTATAGCCTCATTTACATCAAATACAGAAAGGAGACATCCTTTGTGATGGTAGGATGGCCAGCATCTGTAATTTTCATTGATTATTGTAGCTTCAGGCACTCTTTTATAATCTAGAAAAAAGCAAAGAAAAACCACATTTAAAATGAATTCTTTCTGGCAAATTGGGCTTTGACAGCGTCTTAAAAAATGTTTCCAACACTCTTCTCCATTTTCTTAATATACTGCCTCTGTATGTGTTTTTAATCTTGCACCAATTACCGGCCAAAAAGAATATTTTGTTATATGCACTTTGATAGGAAAAAAATGTGAGCAAGGTTTGCCAAGAAACTCTCCCTAATTCTATATCCTATTTCTATTTCCTGTGAAAAGTAAGTCTTTGATTTCATTGAGGTCTTTGTGGACTGACTGAGTGATTATTATCCACATCAATGGGCAAAGATTTCAGCTCTTGTTATTCTTAAATCAGCCCCAACCTCCTGCCTCATGTGTGTTAAGATTGCAAATTCCAGAAGTCCCAATCAGTGATTAGGCTGGATAGGAATTCTGGGGAATGTAATCCCACACCTGCAAAGGGGAAGAACAGAGTAGGACCTCATAAGCACTCCCAGCCCTTGTTCAAAATCAGGAGAGCATAGCTGGGTTTTGCCTGTTGTGTAACGAACAAGCAAGGTCTTAATGAAGCTAACTTTTCTTTGTCAGTTTAGTACAAAAGGACAGTGACTTGATGAGCTCCATAGAGAAAGACAGGGGGGGGGAGAAAGAGAGAGAGAATAGTATAGTTGGTTCTTGTCCAGGCACATCTTGTCTGCACAGACCTGGACTGACTTTGATTCAGTCTCCCTTCCATTTATGCCTCTCTTTCACACATGTTTTGCTCACAACTCAGTGCTGTTTTCCAGCTGTCTGAGGATACCCCTAATGAATGCATCAGACAATTGAATTAATCTTGTATAAATAACTCTGTTTAACCACAGGACTCCCCAAATCCAACCCATGAATGTATTAAAAATATACATATAATGTGTTTCTAATTGTACGTATTTAGGAAAGTATAGTTAGTTTTCCTATTTTATAGCCTGTACTTTGTGAGAATCATTTCAGTTTAAGAATATTTTGCCTACAATTATGAAACTTAAGTTTGTTGATATTCTGGAGAAAGTTTGATAACAAAGACTTAATTGGAATTGAACAGTCACAGAGCTTATTTTGGTCTGCACTTGTATACTTACCTGAAAGTAAGGTCCATCCAGGACAGTTGTACTTACAACTAAGAAATGTGAATACCATTGCCCGTATCTAATAGTTAATATATTGGTTCATATGACAGATTCATTATTTAGTATGCATTATGTATACCACCTATTTAGAAAATGTGTGAAATATTCTATAACACACATTTCGCATAGACCTAAATATCTTCCCCTCTGACTACAAGGCAGTAAAATGCAATAGCATTTTTAGCAAGTCAGTATAGACTCAGGGACAGGACAATAATAGTCAACCATATAAATTTGACATAAAAAGTAAATGAGATTTAGGATGATCTTGACAAGCTAAGACAATTATCTTAGCCAATATGATACAAAGACAACTGTAAATGTCTACATTTTGATAAGAAAAATCAAATGCATAATATAAAATGAAAGAGGGCATACTGGACAGCAACACACATGAAAAAATATTTCACATATTCTGTGAATAAATGGACTTGGGTGATAAATAGACATGCACAGTTATTACAGTTCAAAATAATCACAAGACAATGGAACAACATTTCACCCATCCAGAATACTTCATCACTGACCTCAAGGTAGCACTGATGAAACAGAAAAATATATATTAAAAAATCCCAATCCATTTCAGAAGGTATGAATTGGGAGAATGGGTTTGTAGCTTATTACAGTTGTTTAACTGATCTCATTCTGGGTTTTTTCCATCCCTTCCCCCTGTTCCATAGTATTTGAAGTCCTGCAGGATCTAACCCACTCTATACATCTAATTATAAAGTTGGTTAGTCTTGAATATGCTACTATATTCTGTTTCTACTTAAAGGCAGTATTAAGCAGTATCAACAGAGATATAATATTAAGATTTTTAAAAAGTAATAATTCCTCTGTATTTTGTATTGGTCAGAATCCAGAGCATTGTGTTGAGTTTGGGGCATTGCATTTTAGAAATGTCCAGAGTGAAGCAAGATAATAGGGGACTTAGAAGGAATAACTTACTAAGAAACTATGTTACTTGTATGTTTCACCTGTAGAAGAAAGGACTGCATGAATATATGATCAGAAAGATGTGGAAGATGGGGCAGGACTGTTCAAATTTGTTCAGTTCAGTGAGAAGCAGTCAGTTTAAATTAGAAGGAACCAGATTTTGATTTTGGTTGGACCTAGAACTGAACAACCCTAGAATTGTTCAGTTGTGCAACAGACTGTCTCAGGAAGTGGAGCATTTGCCCTTGAATGTGTTTATACATATGCTGGATGGCCATCTTCACAGAATGCTGAAGTAGCAGACTGCTGCACTGAATAGAAACATTTTGCGATTCAACAAATAGAAATTATATGTTTTTGGATTTCTGCTACTTTGCTGAATGTGAAGTCCATACTTGTATCTTTTTGATTTGCAAGAGTTCAACCTGGAAACACCCCCCCCTCCAGAAATGGTTTTTTAAGGACTAGATTAATGGGAAATCTCCATACAGTGAATTCAGTGGCCTAGATAAATCTTGTAGTATTACCTAACATGCTCTGCTCATGTGAAAAGATTCACACAAATAAAATAATCTTTCCGTTCTTGGCAATTTGCATGGGTATGCAATACCACCCATCTGTCGGATGCCTAGACCCCATAAGCCACAGGTCTCCAAACGTCTCTGGGCTCTGGACTAGCATAAATACTTTTTCATAACATATTTAGTAAATAGTAACAGAAGCCACACAAAAATATATCCAACCATTTAGAAAGACAACTCTAACTGGGCCTTGAGATAGAAAGTTATTGAATATGAGAACTTGTAAAGTTGAATCGGGGAGAAATGCTTGGGGAAAACCCTAGACATATAACTCGACCAACTGTTTCCATTAGCTTTTTGGCAAATTTTCAGCAGTGGCATAGATTTTGGAATCACTCCCATTGCAACTATTGTTCCCTTTTCTTCTACAAATACAGCAGCTATGGCAGCATACAGAATTCATTCTCTGTGAGGGGTTCAGTGCCCTGCACCCAGTGAAATAAATGATAGCTGACTTTCTGAACAGAAAGAATATCATCAGAAACCACAAAAGCAAGCAAGGATTGCTAAGTCCAAGTTGAAGGACCTCAGAGAAATATGCCATTCTTGCAACCTTGCATGTGTTGAGTCCTTTTTATACCATCACCCCAGTTAAGGAACTGAGGTTTTCCCCTGTATGATAGTACTTTTGTCATTAAGTGAAGACCCTTTTATTGCTAATTTAAGTATTGTCATTTTATTACATATTTTATCTTATTTATTATCTTAATAATAATGCTAATTATTCTGTTCCCTGTGTTGGTTTTATATTATATTTATTTTACACTGCCATTAAGATGAGATGAGATGAGATAACCTTTATTGTCACTTTTTTCTGTGAACACACTGGCACACATTAAAAAATGATATTCTGATGCCCACTCTTAAAAGACTATATGTGCATGTGTGCATGTGCATATGTATATGTATGTGCATATGTATATATACACACATACACACATATATACACACATACACACACATATGCTATATATGAAATAAATATACCTAAAACATATTCTAGATCAGTTTTATGATGACTGGCAACAGCTTTTCAGATTTCAGATGAGAGTCTTTATTATTCCTCCCAGGAGATGTCAGGGATTAAATATCAGAACTTTTATATATAAAGTACGTGTTTTGCTACCAAATATCATTTCTACCATGACCTGGAGAAAGGAGGAGGAGTTATAATATTAATGCAGAATTGTCAGTTCCACATAGGAATGCTGACTTCAGCAAAATTGAAAATGTGTGGAAGAGATTGAGAAGAGAATTAGTTATTTTGGAACATGAGTTCCAATAGTGGATATAATAATCCTAACTGAACATGTAGCAGATTCACAAGATTCCAAGCTTCTCCTGAAGGTCATTGTTTATGGATCTGATGGAAGCTAACATTCCTTCAGCTGAGAGGAGATGGCAGCTCAAACACTGCGCGAAGAAAATAAGTTTGTACTGTACGACAAGAGGCTCAGAGGCAGCTGGAAAGTGCCAAGAGTTTGCAGCTGAATTTAGTACAGATTAGGGTTCAGTCTGGGCAGGACTTCTTAAATTGCTCTGTGGGGGATCTGCCGTTATGCTCTACTTAACCAAAGTAAAGTAAAGATTGAAAAGATTTATTGTATTTATATAAACTTTGCTAAACTGCAATTTGGTCCTAACAAAGCCCATTTTATTGCAAATTCAAAAACTTCAGAACTATAATCTCATTAAAACAGGATTAGACATTTTAATAAAAGTTAACCGGAGATTCAGAAACACTACAAAGGGAGGAGATGTTTAAACTCCAACATCAAACATACATGCAATTAGAAGTGAAATAAAAAAAAATACTGACTTTTTAGCAGCTCTTTGAAAGTTCTCAAACTAAGTGGCTGCAGAGAAAGTATTCCCTTCTGAAACAAGAAAATCACTGTAACTTAGTCAAACTGATATAAAGGGTGCAGTTCTTGAAATATATTTACCCCTGAAGGGATGAATAATATGAGTCACCTTGGGCCACTCAACTGCAATACCCATCCTCTCTTATTATTGGCCATGTTGGCTAGGGATGATGGGAGCTGTAGTTTAATCATTCTTAAAGGGCTTTCAGCAGACAACCACAACAATATATAAGCTTAGCCACAGCAATTCACTGACAAAAGTTGCATCCAAGGATGAAATCATAATTTGATGGAAAATTAACTCTTCATAGGCAGGATAGCATTCTACTCTCGCCATTGCCTATTATTTATCAGGTTGATTTGCCAATTTAGCAGTTTAACCCAAAACACAACATTAAAATATTCCTTCTTGTAGGTGACCATTCATCTGTAAGCATTTAGGCCCAGAAGTGAGCTAATAATATGTCCAAAAATGTATATATATATTTTAAAAAATGGAAGCAATCTAAAACCTGTTGTGGTTTCTTTAATAATGTCTGTGTGTATTCATTCTAACTGAATAAAGCTAAAAAAATATTGAAATTATTTTCTATAAACAAAATATGTTGAACAGTAAATATTGAGACCCCAGTATAATGAAAATGGGATTGAGTATACCCTTTAATTCAGCCTTCCCTAATCAAATACTCTCCAAATATGACAATCTGCAATGTTCATCACTCGCTGTATGTATGACTGGATCTCTTGCAACAGCTGGGTAACCCAGACCTTTTCCCACCCCAAACTTCCAGCCTTGGTCTTTCACATTACTATAATTATATGTTCAAGGCCACCCACTGAGTTCATGACTGAGCTGAGATCTGAACTCAGGTTAAAGTCCAGCATTCTGGCAACTGGACCACACTGGCTGACAATTGGCAGGACACCCAATGAAGGAAAGCAACACAGTCTTATTTGTGCTCTGCTCAGTGTTGCTCTGCTTTGACTGGCTGGAACACAACTGAAAGGCTGAACAGAGAAGCAACCAACCAATGGAAGAAACATACACGGCCTGAAACATGCTACACAGACTGGAAGACAAGACCCAGCGGGTATATAAATGCATCAGCACATGCTACCAGCCTCAACACACACAGTAAAGATTGATGCAAGATTATTAGAAAATAAAAGAGCTGCTGGTCCTTAAGAATTAGCCCATTTCAAACCAGAGCTTTATTATAAACCCATGAGTATCACAGTAAACCTATGGCAAGAGTACTTCTGCAGTTTCATGGAAGATATCTTTATTTATACTATAAATACACAGAAGAATTTATCTGAGGCATGTGATTAAATATATGCACAGAATTAAAAGAGTTAATGAGAAGAAGTTCCAAAATCAAGGCATTAAGCTTCAATTTGGCCGACCAACTAACAGAAGCCCTTTCTTCAGAGATTTTTCTGCTCATATTTTGCTTATTATCATGAAAAAGAAAAGAAAAATGTGTAAGCATAAAAGCATGCATTGCTACATATGGACCCCAAAATTTGGCGTAAGGGGTCCCTTTGTGTAGTTTTGTCTAAAAATGGCATATCTTTTATATGTGCATGTGAGTCGTATGTAGCTAAGGTTATAGCTATCACATGTATTTTCCTCCTCTTCCCAAATGTTGTATGTAGCTGTGTGTTGTATTTGAAGTTTTTTTAGAAGACTATTGGGTCAGGTTTTCACAAATGGCAGAGCAATAATAAATTGGTAATTAGACTTTCAAACTAGGGAGTTCATTCATTTTTATTGTTCTTCTAGAGGTGAGAAAAACTAGAAAATTATTAGATCAGAGAGGATTTGACTAGTTTCTCATTGATATTTGTTCTATTATGTATGGCTTCCAATAAGGCCAATAGTCTGAGTGGTGTGATCTTGGTGTTCTTTGAGTGTGGAGGTGTTCCTACAAATCTTTCACTACCAAGCTAGGTAATATCAGCTGGGTTGTGAAAAGTCTGCAGGAAAACAAGCAAGCTCAGAGAATACAGCAGGGGTGTCAAACTGCCGGCACACGGGCCGGATGCATCATAGCAAAACCGCGCCCATCCCATTGCCGGCAATGGAAAAAAAGTCGTGATATGTTGTGACACATCACGTGATGTTGCGAGTTTGACACCCCTGGAATACAGGAACCAACAGTTGAGCTGTGAGCTGTATATGTTCTCTTCTAGTGGAATCTTAAGTGGAGATACAGATTTTCCTGTTCGTCTGCTATTTGCTAGGAACTACTAGATCGTGCTTAGGCTAGAGCTACATTTGCAAAGCAATCAGGGGGTGCCAAACCACATGTAGCGTTACCCCCTGAGAGGCCACCCAAGCCCAGGGCCCACCCCAGCCTCGTTCCCCTTAGTCAAGCTCTGCAGCTGTGCTCTCTAGGTGTTAGTAAAGTG
This sequence comes from Azemiops feae, assembly GCA_023970755.1. NCBI lineage: Eukaryota > Metazoa > Chordata > Lepidosauria > Squamata > Viperidae > Azemiops > Azemiops feae. The sequence goes on from JALGBA010000834.1 coordinate 88,024, forward strand.
TCTCTTCCAACAGAGGCTCACACAAAGTGAGGAGGTGGCAGGCTCTTGTCTTCAGGGTGTGGCTTCCAGGAACAAAGGTGACCAGCCCCTAGCCCCAATAGTCAATGCTGTGATGGTGTCTAGCAGCCCCAGGCTGTCATAGCAGCAACAGTCAATGATTCCTCAGCAACCTTTTTGGAAACAAGTGGGGAGGGGAAAAAACCCTGGCTCCAGGCAGTAGTAAAACACGAACAAAAGCAGTCAGCTTGCTGCAGTAACAGCTCACCCCCCTCAGGGCAACTCCCCACAATGTCTAAAACTGGCACAAGCAGCAATAGTCACAGTTCAGATGGCCTTCAGTCTTCACAGCAACAAGCAGCCTCTCATCCTCTTCTGTGGCTTCTTGCAGTCTCCGACAGGCCAGTGTCAAACCCCTCCCCCCTTATCCTTTATTATTAAAATCTGAGGTTAACAGCCCCAGCAACTTTCTTTCTCCACACACTCTCTTGCCTCCCCCAAGCGAAAGAAAGCAATAAAATTCCACCCCCTCACTCTCACTCTCTCCTTTTCCCCCTCCTTCACCAGAAGGGATCAGCTTAAAACCTCCAACCCCTCTTTGTCTTCACCTGCCGAACTGCAGCAACCAACCCCCACACACCTTTCCTTCCTTCCTTTTATATATTTTTTCCTCCTCATGCCTGCCGCACCCAAAACCAGCAGCAGCTGTCCCAATCTCTCTCTCTCCAGCCAGGCTCCTGCAGACACTTCCAGACAGCCCCGCTACACACACATGCCTTATAAAGCTAATAAAGGAAACCAAAAAGCAATTGAAGAGATTCTTGGTTAGAAGTAGTTCTGGCATTGTCAGAAACAAACAGCCTGAGATCAGTCTAGTCTGTTACAGTAACAAGGAGCAAGTTTTAATCATTCCTTCCACTCAAAAGTATGAAGGTCTATGTCAATGGGAGAAAAAGAAGCAAAAATTGACCCTTAGTTTTACTATAAATAGGGCTTGTATTTTGTACTTGGCAATCACTCTGATTCTTTATTAACAGCTGTCCCAGTTTTCACAATGAAGTTACTTAACACAGATCTGCTTCTCTGAACATTGCCTGTGCAATTTACATTTCTGGTTTCATATAAGAGAATCCTGACATCCTTCGCTTCTGAACTGTTCCTAACGGTAAGCAGAAGGAAGTGATTATTTAAAAACATAGTAGATACTGAAGTGTTGAAAATAGTAAAAGTATTGGGCAACACAATTATTTAAGCCATGCAATTTAATCCTATTCCTTAAGATAGTCTGCTGTCCTTACAACAGCGCTGCCCTTTCCCAAGAATCAAAGTAAAAATCTACTTTACTTTGGATACTGGAATTATCAGCTTGCATGAAAAAGGTGGATTCTTGTCCACCTTGGGCAACAAAATGTCTTTGGTTAGCTCGGCTTCCTCTGCTCCTTAAAACTATTTTTAACTCGACTTCCGGATCCGGTGGCAGCGCCCGCGGACGTGCAGAGAATTCGTTCTCTTGGCCGTCCGGTTTCCCCCCGCCGGTAGACCCTGGATAGGGTCGAAAGTCGCCCTGTAGGGGCGACCACCGTAGAGGAGGGCACTCGTTGATCTCGGAGGGAGCGGCGGCTCCCTCTGAGGTCCGAGAAAATCACCTTTGGGCCGACGGGGAAAAGATCGGCCAGTAACATGGCCGATCACTCAGCTGCTCCAGCTGAAAGTCACAGCAACATCTAAGCACAAAGAACCACCGTGGAAGATCCGGGTGAGAACTTTCCTTCCCTCTTGTTACCTTCCTTACTTCCCTATGAAAAGCTTTTAGAAACTACTCCCTTCCTTAAAAAAGCAGCGTTTGAACACTCGGGGGAAAAAAGTGACTTTGCTATTGTGTATTTGAGCTATTGGAATCTGGGGGATCCTGGAAAAAAAAAAGAGAAGAAAAAAGCCTTACTGTGACTTTTCCTCTTTGTTTGCCTGTTTTAAATTTAAGTGGAAATTCTAGGGAGGGGGGGTGGAGTGTTTTTTCTTCCTCCCCCCCCCCCTTCTGAACATTCTTATCCACTTTAAAAAGGAAAAGAAAAAAAAACTGCCTTGGCCACTGAGATGTGGATTGGAGGGCTACATTGGAAGGCTACATTGTATCTATCTTGGAAACTGGCGTGAAGCCCAGAATGTCTTATCGTAACGTTGCCATGGTAGCTGAACTTTTGAACCTGGTGCTACGCCCAGACACTGCTGTTTTTTTATTATAGAAAAAAAAAAAGGAGAGAAGGATGGAAGCTTATTCACAGCTCAATTATGGATTGATATTAGCAAAAATTTTGGAAACAAGGAAAGAATTAAAAGAACAGTTTAGGACACTAAGGAATGAGGTTGGTTTAGAACAAAAAACTGGATTTCAAACTTTAACTGAGCATGATATACAATTGGATTTACAATTTAACGAGACGGAAGATCTACATTTACAATCTACTGAAGAGGAAGATGTTACACTTTATACACAAAGGATGGAGACTTTTGAAGACCAAAAGCAGAACTCAATTGAAACATCTATAGATGTAAAAACAACAGAAATGGACTCTTTAATACGAGACATTAAAAATGCTGACAGTATATATAAACAACGAATAATCACCACACTGGCTAAGACTGAGTATATTGTGCAGACAATATTGGGAAAAAGAGAAGAAGACTATGATCAGACGCAACTGTGGAAAATGTGTATAACCAAATACCAAGATGGGAGGAGCTGAAAGCTGTATTGTGGAAACCTGCTTGGCATAAAAAGAAAGCTAGAATTAGGTTTAAAATGAGTGTTAAAAATTTATTTGATGGGTAAAATGGTTTTTAAAGACTTTAGGTGAGCTAATATTTTTGAGATCTTTAAAGTTTAAGATTTTAGTCTGACCAATATTGATTTGAATTATGGATTTGATTATGGTCTGGAATAGTAACTATGGAAAACGGAAAAAGCGAAATTCAGGAGTTGTATTGAGACTGGTGGAATACTAATGATATCTTTACATGCAATGACTAAAGAATGGATTGATTTATAAAAATGTTTAGAATATAGGAAATAGAATATAGTGGAGAAAATTTAAAATATACTTATATATGTTTAACTTAGAAATAATTAGAAACAATTTAAGCTAATTCAAAATGGTTTGGAAACGTAAAGTTATATTCACTGATAAAATATGTATGTGAGATAGAATAAGAGATAGAATTTAATTGAGAAATATAAACTGAATATTTGGAATAATATGGTCTTTATTACATGGATACTCAAACCGTATTCTATATGTCTATGTAATGCTAGTTGGAATATGCTAATAGTTAATTAAGCTTAAAATGGGTGGAAATATCGTTGATAGTTTGGTTTTGTTTGATTGTTCTTGCTCTTTTGATTGATAAAATAGAGAGGGAGGATTTAAAAAAAAAAAAAGTGTAAATTGTTTATGCATGATTGTATGTTCTATTTTGTTTTATGGAGTGCCCTATCTCCACGATGAGTCTTAAGCACTTGGCTGTAAAATTAAAAAAATTCAATAAAACTTGTTATAGAAAACTATTTTTAACTCAACCTTTGTGGCTGAGTTAAGAACGAATGCCCTATTTAAAAAGTACACTATTAAAAGAGTGAGTATCGAATGGAAAGCAGATCTTTCTAAAAAACTATCTTTACTATCTGAATAGTAAGTAAACCCATTTTACACTAACCAGTCAAATTCTTGGACTACAATGTAATATAAATTAGGTAAAACAGGCAGTGGTTTCCTCCTTTTAACTTGCTTGAATCATTCTCAATCTGACTTTAATCAGTCCTAATGACCATTTATTTCAACCACAGCAACAAACTGTTTTTTTTAAAAAAAAATAGTTACAAGTTGGAAATCTGCCCGGTCTTTTTTTTTTTTTCAGGTTATTGCCTACAGTGTATCAGACTTCTAATATATTTTTTTCTCCTTCATTTGTTGAATTGACAAAATTAAATGCTTCTGTCAGATTCAAAAAGAGAGAGAGAGAGATGAAAACTATTTAAACTTATTTGTAGAATAACATAGTATAGGTATTAATTTCCTTTATATGTAACAGAGTAACAATTGGCCACTTTAAAAAAAATAATCTCCCTTTTATATACATGAACTTAACCATTAATATATTTACAATAGAACCACTGGCCAATTTTACAATTATTTCTTTTGCTTAACTTATGCCATATGCTATTTTACATTATTTTACTTGTCCTTTCATGTTCAAATCTTGAAAAAATCAATTGGTTTAGGATTAAGGGAAATTAACTATTTTGTATAATTCAAAATCTTAGTAAGGTAAAATATGCCTATGACTTTTGAAGCCAAGGTTAGATGCAAATATAATTATGCTTAGAGTAGACCATCTGAAATTAGTGGGGCAAATTAGTCTTGACAAACCTATGTCTACTCTAATTCTAATCCAGTGATCTGTAAATCTATTCCAATATATATACTGGAGAAAAAGTGAATATTGAATAAAATAACAGAAAAACATATTATATTTGGGGAAAATCTTATAAAAGTACATATAGTACATAATGAAAATGGAATATAAATATATATATATATGCAAAAAATTCATATGGATTTTCATGCACACTCTAATTAATATAAGGCAGAATGACCATAAGAATGAAAAAAATAACAAATCTGTCCTACTTCTAAATAAGTATTACATTTTCAGCTAAAAATATAGCTAGTAAGGTGACTTGGATCGGTGTTTTTTAAACTACTTCAGAACTTGGAACACCAAACAAATAATTGGTTTATGCAGAACTTATCAATGGGAAAAATGGGTTCAAAGACCACAAAGATCTTTTCTTGGATCTTGAGAACAGGTCAGGGGCATTTTGTTGTTATTTGGGGATCAGTAGTTTTCCACAAAATGCAATTTTAGGAACTCTGATCTAGATGAAACATCAATGGGCTTAGGTTTTGTGGGAAACTATTTCTAATAATTTTGCAAAGTATAATTAGATTGTAAATATAAGCTTGGTTGATTGATTTGATTTGATTTTTATCTCGGCTTTATTAGTTTATAAGTAACTCAAGGAAGTAAGCATGCATAATTCTTTATTTCCCTCACCCTGCAAGTTCTATTTACAGCTGATAATTTATTCTAGTTCCTTGCAGCCAGTACCACCAACCCACTGAGGTATTTTGAAAGCAGTATTATTTCAAAGCACAGAGTCTCCAGAAAACCAACTTTAATAATGCAGTGACTTATGATTAGAAATGAACATACATAACTATTTAACCTCCCCTTCTGTACCACAAACACCCACATGCTTTGTTTCTGTATCACTACAGTGGAATATAATTTATGGCACTATAAAAATTTTTACAGCTAAAGCACAATGAAAGCTTAAGAGCCCGGTCCTTCTGTAACATAGCCAAGGTTTATCTTGTTAACATTTATGTGTGGGATGACTCAGATTGACAAGAGCTTTCATGGAGTTGCATTTCTATTGACTATCGTGCCACAGATGAAGTTCTACTTTAAAGAGGCTTTTCGTTCCCCCTTCCCGCTTTCTGTGGAAACCAGTTTAAAAATGGTTTTCATATTCTTCCATCATATTTTATTGTTTGAGAAATAAAATCCCAGAAATTTCCTCCATTTCAAAAGCTGGTACTTTACCTGATTTGCGTGCCCATGTAGAGTTCTTAAGATACATGCCACTCTTGTACATATACAAAACTCTTTCGAGATGAATGGCTGTTTCATCTATTCCCCACCGAAGTTCTCCTATAAGAAGGAAATGGGGGGGAAATGACTTAGAAAAGAAAATAAACTCTGTCCATACAGAAAGTACAGGAAATGTAGAAAGAAAGGCACAAACCTATTATTTTAATAGGTGGAAGGAGGGAAGTAGGCGTGGGAACATTAAAGGAGGTTTAATTTCTCATGTTTACATTTCCACTTTGAAATTCAACCAGAAGAAAATGAAACAAAAGATATCATTTTTATATGGCGTGGTATGAAATCCAAAAAAACAAAAAGGGAATAGAATCATCAGGAGGCTGAAAAACGCCATTCAGAATGGCTAAAGTATCTGAGTGGGGAGAATCAAAATCTTCATCCTAATCAAGAAATTGGAGGTCTTCCCAAGACATCGGATGTTCTTGCTTTGACCACAGATGGAAATGTAGCCATCTTTTCTCTTTCACTTTTAGAGTTAGATGATGCTGGGAGGGGCCGATATGGATGAGAGTCCAGTTAGTCATAACAACAATAACTCAGCTGTGGGAATCAAGGTTATAGTGCCCAGAGCTGATAAAGATTTGGCGGGCGGACAGCTGGGGAAAAAGCCTGCTCTTCAAGCTAATTGGGGAATGTGATTTATGATACTTAATTGGAGGAGGGAATTGTGCTTTGCTACTTTGTGTCCAGGGGAGTGGAATTCAGTTTTTGGCTTTAACTATGTAGTGCCGATACTTTGTTTCTCTTGAAGTTCTTTTAAAGAGTTGCATCTGTCAGAACCATGACATTCAGTACTAAACAGGTAGTCCTAGACTTACAACAGTTCATTTAGTGACCATTCAAAGTTACAACACTGAAAAAAGTGACTTATGACCGTTTTTCACAGTTGCAACCTTTGCAGCATCCCCCATGGTCATGTGATCAAAATTCAGATGCTTGGCAACTGGCTCACACTTAAGACAGTTGCTGAGTCCCAAAGTCACAGAAGTTGCAAACTTCTAACAAGCAAAGTCAATAAGGAAGCTAGATTTGTTTTACAACCATGCTAGTAGCTTAACAACTGCAGTGATTCATTTAATAATTGTATCAAGAAAGGTCATAAAATGGGGCAAAACACACTTAACATATGTCTCATTTAACAGCTAAAATTTTGAGCTCAATTGTGATCATAAGCCAAGGACTACCTGTAGTTTAGGATTCAAGAAAAGAAGTATTTGTGCATACAGTGCGATCCAGTGGCATTTGATGAGCGCAGAATCATGCAGATTGTTTGGTCTGATACAAAAATATTCCTTGTATGTTCTTACCAGTAGCATTGACTATCGCATCGAGCAATGGCTTCAAGGATAAAGGAGCACTGTGAGGCAGGAGATATGTAAAGAAAAACCTACAAAGCAATGAAACGTGTTAGATTTGTAATAGTTTGGTAATTATAATAATAATAATAATAATAAAGTTGGAAGGGACCTTGGAGGTCATCGAGTCCAACCCCCTGCTCAGGCAGGAAACCCTATACCATTTCAGACAAATGGCTGTCCAGTCTCTTCTTAAAAACTTCCAGTGTTTGGAGCATTCACACTTCTGGAGGCAGGTTGTTCCACTGGTTAATTGTTCTAACTGTCAGGAAGTTTCTCTCAGTTCCAGGTTGCTTCTTTCCTTGACTAGTTTCCATCCATTATTTTCTTGTCTGCCCTCAGGCGCCTTGGAGAATAGCTTGACTCCTCCTCTTCTTTGTGGCAGCCCCTGAGATATTGGAATACTGCTATCATGTCACCCCTAGTCCTTCTTTTCATTAAACTAGACATACCCAATTCCAGCAAACGTTCTTGATATGCTTTAGCCTCCAGTCCCCTAATCATCTTTGTTGCCCTTCTCTGCACTCTTTCTAGAGTCTCAACATCTTTTTTACATCGTGGTGACCAAAACTGGATGCAGTATTCCTGTTGCTGTTGAGGAACAGGAATACTGTTCCTATTGCTGTTGAGGAACACAAATGAATAATAAAATTGCAGGAATGTACAGTTGGTCGGTGATTTTCAATGGCAGTTAGGACTGAAATTTCCATTGGTAAGCAATGCAGTTGTAAAGTGTGACTTATCACTTAAGTGATGGCAATCCCTGCAGTCCCAATTGTCTTCATTAAGCAAATCTCATGATTCGGTAAGGTAACTTCCTCCTGGGTTCCCACAACTTTTCTATTTATCTTCAACTTTTTTTGCATTTTGGGCTTTTTCTTTAATTTTTTTTCTTCCTTATCTCCTGCTAGTTTGTTAGCTTTTATCTTCCTGTTTAAAGGTTTTAATAAATACTAAACATTACCCATCAAATTATGTATTAATACCAATTTGAACTGAATTAATAGAATAGGAAAACAGAGCCAACAACACATAATTTGGATGAAGCATTGTTGGCTTGAGCCAATGTCCATTTCTCATGGAAAGAAGTCTAATGGAACAGTATCCCTAACTGCTTGCCAGTCTCTGCAATAAGATCTCCAAGTGAGAACTTATTCTAAGATCTTTCTAAGTAACTGCTTCATTGAACTTAAATATCAATATACAACTGAAATTTATTTCATTGTAATTTAAGCCTAGTAGATCTGGATCCAGCCTTCTAGAGAAACAGAAAATGATTTGATCAAGGAAAAAAAAATAATGGTAACAATAATTGCATGTTTTAATTGTTAACATTTTGTTTAGAAAGGTAGCAAGCTCTTGTACAAATTGTTCTCTCTAATTGTTCTCTTTCCCTATGTCTTTTTTTCCTATATCCCTATAGTTTTGTTTAGCACTTTAAGAATTCTTTTTATTGGACTATTTTAATTAAAAGAAGAAGAAAAAACATATCCAGAGACAGGTCAAGTGTCTCCTTTTAAAAGCTTTTAAACAATTGAATAACACATCCCTCAGGTATGAAAAGAAATAGAAAATGATATGGGTAAGTCAACTTATGACTTAACATCCATAAGTGCAGCCCAGAATTATGATCATAAGCCATGCAATCGTTAAGTAGGCTATCGCATGACCATCCCAATTTTGCAACATTTTTGTGGCAGTCATTAAGCAAACCCATTGTCTACAATGAGCGCTTTTTGCTGGAAATTGGAAATAACAACTGATTTCCATCAAAAATAAACACTGTAAATCATGAGATGCTGCAAACAATCATAAATGTGGCCAGTTGCCAAGTATCAACAATGTGATCACCTGATCATGGAGGGGCACCCAGCTGTCAGAATTCTGAATCTGGATTGGGGGGGGGTTTCCATTGAAACTTTGGTGATAAATCAAAGAATATATGTATTTCACTGTTCTTTCAGCTTATAGACATGTGCATCACCATTACAAAGCTGGGTTCACAGATCAACCAGCCCCTTATCTGATACAAGTCTTAAAATGCTACCCTGCCCCATAATCAAGAGATCTATTCATCTAGTTCACCCTCTCCACAATGTAGGATCAATTATGTGGGATCTAGTAACACAAATCCTTCACAAATGGCTGTCCAGCCTACTTTAGTCTCTGGAGTATGACTGCTCATCAACTTCCAGGACAGTACAATAACTTGTAACATTCTCTCCTTAATATCTATTTTCTGGTTTTCAATATGTAAACAATGATTTTATTTGTTAAATTATCGGCTTCTATTTGGATCAGTACCTGTATGCATTGTAAAGATTCCTCTTCTCATTCATGCTTTGGCATTTGCCGTCAACAGAACAAGGAAGAGTGAAATTTCTTGCTGGAAATTCCATGAAACAATCTCGGTTGCTAGTGCAGAAGGTTTCCTCATTGCTTGCATCATCCAGATCTGTCACTTTGAGCTCTCCATCCACGATCACAAATTGTCGAGGTCGGAAATCCAATAGAGTTACAGAGCCAAGAGGAGAATGGGCCAGGTAATGCAGAAGCTGAACTAAGCTGAAGCATATCTGAAATCAGAAAAGCCAAGTTGTCACACATGGCTTTTGTAATAGAACAATCCTAATAATATCTGTTTATTGTTAGAGACCATGGAAAATGACAATAAGCCTTCAGCTTTCTTCATTATTAGAAACAGATTCAGCAACTATGAGTGCCAAGTGTGCACATGGAAAGTTTGCTCAATATTTTTCCTTGGTCCTTGGCATACAAACCTGGCTCTCTGATGTCCTGAGTAGAAAATGAAGCTAACATCACAAATGCACAAATTTCTTATAAACTGATTTCACCCAATATGCCAGCGTGATCTTGCAAGATACATTGCAAAGTCCACCTCCAGATTGCCTCTGGATGGCTCTGGCACAGGGTGCAGCCACACAATTCCATCACATGAGAATTTATTTGGGAAACAATATGGCATAGAAATGGCATGGAATGAATTGGTTTCTACATTGCTCCATTAAAAATACTTCTCATTTGCAAACTGTTCTGCTACAATAAAAAGTTCTAGAAAAGCTACACCTCAAAATGTACTCATTTTACAAATAGTCCTTGACTTATGACAACTGAGCCCAAAATTTCTTTTGCTGAGTGAGAGCGTTGTTAAGTGAGTTTTGCCCCATTTTACAAAATATGTGCTCTCCTCATCTGATGCAAGAAATGCAAACGCTGGTTTGCACACTTCACTAAAGATAACAAAGATTTTTCCCTTTTCTCCCACTGCAATTGCTCACGGTGTCAATACCCTGGCATAGTCTACAAGCTCTGTCACTTCCCACTTCCCTCTCACTGATTTGGAATTAGTACAGTGATACCTTGGTATTCAACTGCTTTGGAACTCATCGAATTGGTACTCAACAGATTTTTTTTAAAAAACAGGTTTTATTAATTTTCCAATTTTACAAAGCTCTAGGTCAGGGGTAGGCAACCTTGGCTCTTTTATGACTCGTGGACTTCAACTCCCAGAATTCCTGAGCCAGCATGGCTGGATCAGGAATTCTGGGAGTTGAAGTCCACGAGTCATAAAAGAGCCAAGGTTGCCTACCCCTGCTCTAGGTGATAGGGAAGCAACATGGTGATTGGGTAGTCCATAATCAAATAACAAGCTCTTTCATGCACATATCAGTTTACATCATCAAAATTTTCCTCTCTATTTCCCTTAGTTATTGTATCACATTGAAATTAATACATTGCTAGTTATAGCTCAGTCGGTTAAGAGATTTATCAATATATTTTAACTTATACGCCTTCATATCCTGTTTTGAATTTTACCTAATTTCAGTTATAGTATTCCAATTAGCTTAATATCCAAAGTCTTTAGATTTCGGGTAACCCAAAGTTCCCTTAGTTCATTACAGAATAATTGTCATATCTAAAATACATTTATTATTTACTCAGATAGATTCTTACTTTATTTCACAAACATATTCCATTTCTCATCCTAATACTTCATCACTTACTAATAAGATAACCTTTATCATCTCAGTCCAACTTCTATATTATAATCCAAGACTATTATTCTAGTGACTATTTTTTTTTAATTTCCCTTATAGATCTAAATCCTAAATATTAAATCAATTAGTATCTTTTAAAATCTCCTTAGGCCATTAAGTAAGATTTTAATCTCTTCCATTATAGGTCACATAAAAAAACCATTTTTTTAAGTCTAACTCTAGCTTTCTTTTTGTGCCAAGCAGGCTTCCATAGCAGTGCCTCTAGCTCCTCAAGTGGATCTCCCTTCATTCCTACATATGTCATTTGAATCAAGGGAGACCATCCAATTATCAATTTTTCAAAGGAGCTGGCCCCTTCATAATCATTAGATTGTTAGTCCAATAGTTCAAATCTCCATATTTAGCTCAATACATCTGTTGTCAGTTCAGTCTGGTCCTCTTCTTCTTCCGGTTTCAGTTGGTTTAAGTAGAAAGTCGTGTTCAATGTTGTAATTGTTGTTTAGTTGTCTGGTTTTTCTGGGTTCTCAGTGTTGCTTTCTTCAATTTCTGATGCTGTTAAAGTTGCAGGTTTTTTGATTAAGATCAAAGTTTGGGTATCAGGATTCTCAGTAGGTTGTAGCTGGTATTTTTTGAAGTCCACTTTAATATTAATTCCTTCCTCTTCTGTTGCCTTTTGGATTGTAGGTTCATCAGTTGGAATTTGGGATGCATTTTGTAGCTTTGAGGTGGCGCCTTTGTTTTTCAGTCTGGAATTCATTAGCTCAGTAGCCTCAAGGATTTTTTCAAGTATCAGTTTGTAGTTAGGTTGTGGGTAGTGTTCCTCCATTTCTATGGTGTTTACAGATAGTCCTTTAGTGGAGGCTATTTTTAATAAGAGTCAATAAGTGTCCACCTCCACTATAGAAAATTGTTTTCACCACCCAGCTCTTTCAAGTTCTTATCTTTTTTGATAGTGTCAAGGCCAAATCTTAGTCTCACAGGTCTCCCAGTCAAAAAGAAATTCACTTGCTGTACCAAATTTCACCACAAGATGTCCCCAGTGACATGTAAAGTCTTTCCCAAACTCAGGTTAGGCTTTTATCCAGTTTAAAAAAATATTCTTTTTTTTTCCAGCTTAACAGATAAGTAAAGTAATAGGTCCCTGTAAGAATAGGAATCTTTTGGGGTCCCAAATATCCCAAAATTACAAGTCCAATTGTTTAGTCGTTTAATTTAGTTGTTCTTTTTTTTATATAGCTTTATGTTCCCAAAGTAGGCAGGAGCCGCCAAGTTAGAAAGGGGGAAAAAATTTCCAAAGGCTTTTACAGGAGAGTGGTTGGGATGCAAGAAAGGTAAGGTAAGGCCTCACCCAATTCCTCCGCGTTGCTTTCGTCGTGCTTGGTAGTGCTTTTGGCTTTTGGCTGGAACGGCTTAGTGATCGGCCATGTTAATGGCCAATCTTTTCTTCATCGGTCCAGAGGAGCTGCCTCGGATCATTCCGCGATCTGTCGATGGTCCTCCTCAGCGGTGGTCACCCCTCCAGGGTGACTTTTGACCCTTTTCAGGGTCTTCCGACAGAGGAAAACCGGACGGCGAACGCTCTCCCCACGCGTCCACTGGCGCAGCGATTGCAAACTGGTAGCTGGTACTCAACAGATTTTGATGTGAAAATTTTATCCCGGTACTCATCATTTGTTTACTACTCAATACACAAGCTAGAACCTGTTGGTGTCGGCTACCTTGTGACTCACTATATCAGTGATAGCGAACCTTTTAGAGACTGAGTGCTCAAACTGCAACCCAAAACCCACTTATGCATCATCGAGTGCCGGGTGGGTGTGGCCCATTGGGTGGGCGTGACTGCAGTGGTAACGGCAGACTGGGTGGGACTAAAAAGTTCAATCAATCAATTCCAACTTTGCAAGTTCTTTTTTTTTTCCCGCGAGAAGTTGAAATTGATTGATTGAACCTTTTTTTTTTTTTGCACATGGCGGCGGAGGCCTAAAGCGAAAAGGTTTTATAAAACCCAGCTGAAGGCCTAGGACTGGGGCGATGGCGCGCGTGCCCACAGAGAGGGCTCTGAATGCCACCTCTGGCACCCGTGCCATAGGTTTGCCACCACTGCACTATATTATTCCTTGTGGAAAAAATTTGTTTCATACTCATCATTTTTGGTACTCATTATGCTTCCCGGAACCAATTAAAGATGAGTACCAAGGTACCACTATATTGATATTTCCCCCTAGGGATCCCCTCTCCATCTTTGTTTTTTGTATCAGTCTCTCCTAATAGTTTTTAGGGGATTCAACTCCGGAATTCCCAGCCAAAATGGTCTTTTATGCTGAGAGCTCCAGTCCTAACACAGCTGAAAAGTGCCAGGTAGCAGAAGACTTTTCTTTACATATAGCCTTCCGTGAATGGCTGTAATGGGAGCAGCAATTCTGTCACTAAGTGCTATGGTTGTAAAGTGGGGGAAAAAATCAGATGAATGTGCCAACTCATAATAGCCATCGCAACAGTTGGCAGTCATTAAGTGAATAGCATGTTAAGCCCAACATCACATTGTTGTGACTTGCTACTTCCTGCCAACTTCCCCACTGGCTTGTGAAGATTGCAAATGGAGATCACATGACGGCAGGATGCTGCAACTATTACAAATCTGTGCCGGTTGCCAAGCATTCAGATTATGATCAAGTGATCATGGGGCCACTGCAACTGCTGCAACTACAGGTAGTTCTTGACTTACAACAGTTCATTTAGTGACCATTCAAAGTTACAATGGCACAGTGAGTTATGACCGTTTTTCACACTTGTGACCATTTCAGAATCCTCATGATCATGTGATCAAAATTCAAATGCTTGGCAACTGACTCCTATTTATGATGGTTGCACTGTTCTGGGTTCATGTGATCACCTTTTGTTACCTTCTGACAAGCAAAGTCACCAGGGCAATCGGATTCACTTAACAACCATATTACTTAACCACTGCAGTGATTCACTTAACATTCATGGCAAGTAAAGTCGTAAAATGGGACAAAACTCACTTAACAACTGTCTCACTTAGCAATAGAAATTTTGGGCTCAATTGAGGTCGTATGTCGAGGACTACCTGTACAAGGTTTGGTCGTAAGTCTCCTCATTCAATAACATCATAACTTTGCAAGGTAGCTAATTGCGTGGTCATTAAGCAAGGACTACCTATACTTATTTTGTGCATATTAAAACTATACCATTAGACCTTTGTAACTGTACTTACATGAAATCTGTCCTCCCAAGAAGTCTGCAAAAGATGTATCATCTCCAGTGGTGAACCTAGTTCTGTGATGGCAGTCAAGGTGTCTGAGATGTCATTGCTGTCTTGGTAACAATATCCATGAAGCTGCAAAGGCACACATAGAAAATGTGATTTATAAAGTCATTTTCTGTATGGAGTTCTTCTTCATCCCATCATCTTCTGACCTCACACAGTGATACAGTTGAAAACTTGGACAAAAACCTTACTGGGTAGAGAAAATTGGCATATTAAGAACAGGCGAGGGGTTAGCCTACAAAATAAAATGCTTCTATGCAGGAGACGTTCACCAAGATAGGTAAGCAGGTAATAAAAAGTAAAGATTCCCTCAAGTTGAATTGAACTCCTGCTGACTATATGGACATGTCCCTGTATTTTTCTTGGCAGCGGCGCAGAAGTGGTTTGCCTCTGCTTTTTTTCAGGTTTCCCCCCACACAAAAACACAGAGTTTTACAGAAAAGCCTACAGTTCTGCTCTTTCTAATTTCACCCTTTCTGATGTAGCTCCCTTTCTCTCTGTTTAGAAAAATACTGTAAAAACACCTCTCTTTTGCCAGGCTTTCCATTATAATTAATTGGCTTTAGTATCAATTTTAATTAAGCTTTAAGTTTTTATACTCTATCCTTTCATTTTGTTAGCTGCCCTGAGAATCAATTGAATTTTTGCAAAACATAGAACTACAAGAGCCACAGAATTCCTGTATAGGAATCCCCTTGGCTGGAAATTATCAATGAACGAATACAGCTGCTACATTTGAAAAAAATAAATTAATCTGCTAATAAAGGAACCTTATTCCAATTAAGACCCTATTGTGGGAAGATAGTTTTTTTCATTGCATTTTCATCACCACCATGTTATCTCTGTGACTGTTTCCACACACTACACATTTTTAAAATATCAAATGCTAATTTTGTAAAAGGTATTCTGTCTAGCAGTTTATCCAAAGAAAGCTTCCCTAATCCAAAATCGGGATATTTTAAGATTCTTGGTGCAATGGTAGCCAAGGCATCCAGGGCTTCTCTTGCCCAGTCTCACCCCAAATGAGGTTTTCCATTATGTCCCTACCTCTGTAGCTCCTGTTAATATCAACAGTTCTGAACTGTTGCACAAGAAAGAGGATGAACTGCAGAGTCGAGCAGGAGAAATTGGGAAAGAATATATGGCTGTTTTATTTCCCATGCCTGAGAAGATATAGATGTTGACAAAATGCTCACTAGCTTCAGTGTGTTAGAACTCTGTGTCAATAGTCTATTATTTTTCAAAATATAAAGATAAAAAGGTATTTTAAGAAAAAACCTATTTTAAGAAAATTGTATTTCAAGAAAAATTTCTATGAAATAACGTTCTGATTTAAATGCCTTTGTAGCTCAATAATTATACTTTTAAACAATTAGATATTGGACATATGGGAATGTAATTACTGTACAAAAAAACCTAAAAATCTGCAATACTGGTAAGTCCTTGACTTGTTTAGCAACCGTTTGAAATGACAATGGCACTGAAAAAAGTGACTAACAGCCAGTCCTTACACTTAGAACTGTCACAGCATCCCCATGGTCACATGATCAAGTTTTGGGCACTTAGCAACTGGCATGTATTTACAATGGTTGCCATGTCCCAGGGTCACATGGTCAAATTTTGGGCGCTTAGCAACTGACATGTATTTACAATAGTTGCCAGGTCCCAGGGTCACATGGTCAAATTTTGGGCATTTAGCAACCGGCATGTATTTACAATGGTTGTCATATCCCAGGGTCATGTAATCAACCTTCCCAGCTGGCTTCTGTCAAGCAAAATCAATGGGGGAAGTCAGATTTGCTTAATGGCCACATGATTCATTAACAGCTGCAGCAACTCACTTAAAAACCATGACAAAAAAGATTGCAAAATCAGGTGCAACTCTCTTAACAACTGCCTTGCCTATCAGTGGAAATCCTGGTCCCAATTGTGGTGGTACATCAAGGGTTACCTGTAGATAATTTGGCACAAAATGTGCACTTTCAAAAGTTCTGTATCATTTGATTTCTGAAACAGGGAAATGTCATGTGGTTATTCAGCTGAAGAGCAGAAAGAAGATCGAAGTCGATGGGGATGGCAAAGTAATTGGAAAATATGAGAAGTGAGAATTCTATTGAGAATTGTGTTGTCATCTGCCTGTAATTATTACTACTGTATTGCAGGAAAAGCCAAGACAAAGTACAAATGAATACAAGGCTGCAAGAATTTCCAAGATTTTACAACAGCAAATACTATGATTTTAATAGAAATCTGAAAGACGTGCAGTAGAAGTTTGACAAAATCCAACATCAGACTTGTTCCTTAAGATGCAGAACTTTGACAGAGCCATGTGCATCCTTTAAGAAGGAACCAGAGTCACATTCCAAAAAGTGGTCCTGCCAGCAGAATCCACATTGGAATTTAAACTCCAACTGCGATTACTTTGATTAAATGCTATTAATATGATTGGTCTCCATGGATTGAATAGTGTTCCTCCTTTGCAACATCAAGAATATATAATTCATCTACCAGTTTTAACAGTGCTCTGGGCAACTTTCCACTAACTGGATTAACTTTCAGCCTAGGACAAATGCAATATTCCTAAAGCTTAAAACTTTGAACATATTTGAATTTCAATTTGCTACTTATCATCAGGAAGATGTGGATATTCCACTTCGTAAAGAAAATGCAGCAGCATAACTGAATTCTTAAATCATATCACATTGGGTTTCATGCCATCCTGAAGCCTAGCCAGGAACTACTGAGGCAGCGGTGATATGTCCAACCTTAATTGCTTTAGGAAAAGCCATCTTCATTTAAGCGTGTTGAAATCCACACATGGGGCATGACCTAAATTTAACAAAGATTAGATATCAAATGATTGACTTGTTAAGAAACAAAGTTGAGAAAGTAAGGGGAATTATAACATATTAGCAGTGTAAATTGATAAGTGATTATGTACAACTCCAATTATATTGATCACCTCACTATTAGGTTGGGTATAATTTAGCATAGAAGCTATTTGAGCAAACAAAGAGGAAAGGAGGAGCTCACCATCTGAAAATATATGATAAATCATCTCTATTATGTGCACCCTGTAGAATGGAAGTAGTGTCCAGAAAAACAGAGCCTACATGATGTGTAAATAAATAAAATTATTTATCACACATTGCAATTTTCACTGGTTGGAGTTTCCTCCAAAGAATTCTTGTAACTGTTAGTGTAGAATTCAGAGTTAGATCTCCTTAGCTCTCCTCGCCAAACTATACCTTCCTTTGTTCTCAGGTGAAATGTGGACTGACTACTAAATTAATTTAAGTCTGCTTTTTAGATAGACATGCTCTCCACATCTTAGACCTTTCCCCACATAAAACCGTCTTCCATTGCAAATGTCAGTAGCCTGGAAACAGTACTGAAATTAGTAGCAATTGATTCCATAACAGGCCTTTCCGGGGAGTATTCCTAAGGAAAATAGATGAGGTTGCAAATCATCAGCCTCTATTAAAGAAGCAGCAACTGAGAACAGAGCCTTTAGGAGTGATTTATATGATACATATGTCGAATAGACAAATTAGCCTGGATTATTTCCCATGAAGGACAGTTCTGAAAGTGAGCAAAAATGGTGGAGGGTTGTTTTTTTTAACCAACATCATTGTGTACCTTTTATATTATGTAAACAGACTCCCCTCCTTATCACACCTTACACAAGTCAACTACACACACACACACACACACACACACCATAGTTTCTAGCATCTAGAGAGCTGCAGCCACG
This sequence comes from Azemiops feae, assembly GCA_023970755.1. Lineage (NCBI taxonomy): Eukaryota > Metazoa > Chordata > Lepidosauria > Squamata > Viperidae > Azemiops > Azemiops feae. Next base: position 106,165 of record JALGBA010000834.1, read on the forward strand.
TCGGACAAGAGACAACTAATAATGACAAGGATAGTTAGGGCTAGTTTACAGTTGTATCAGTTCTGGCTTCTAGCAGCAGCAGAATTCATGCTAACAGATCTTTTCTTCACTCTTAAAAGCTCGGGATAACATCTGGACCTTTGGGAAACGTTCGTGCAATAAAGAAGCACTTTATGTAATTTATCTTTCTTCACCAAGCCGCATCTGTCTGCTCTTTTGGCTGGCTCCTACCTCCCACCCCCACCTCAAATCCCATGGGCTGCACAAGAAAAGAAACACATAGCCACCTCCAATGAATCACCAGAAGGTGGCACTGCTTTGACCTCTCTAACTTCCATCAAACACCACTTTGGATCTCTGCATCCTCTTAAATAATTTGTATGCAACAAGACAACTCAACTGTTAATTAAAGAGTTATCATGAATCAACACAGAACAACAAAAAGGTGTGCATGCATTGTTTAATGGGCATATGATCGCTTATTTTAAAATATTAAATAGTGTTGAGTGACGCAATGGCAAACCAGTTCAGAAAAACCTTACCAAGAAGGTTTTCATCTGACTTCAAGTAGACCACATATTAACTTACTTCCACTGAATATCTAAGAAGGAAACTACTACAGTTACTACAAATCCAAAAAGGAAAATCAGGTTGAGAGGGAATAATTTACCACATGGCTACTCAGTAAAATTCATGAATAAGTATGGGCTTGAAGTGAGACCAATAATAATTAATTTGCAATTAATCTCTAACTAATATTAACCTTCCCATGACATTCCTGTCTTTAAATGCTTTAGATAGAACCATTGTTTTTATACCAGTTGCAGGATAAAATGATGGAAGCATTAAACATTCCCTGGAAGCAAGTTACTCCTTAATGCATTTAATATCAAGAAAGAAAGAAAAAATGGCCAGAAAGATTTCCATATGGAGATGTTTTCATGAGATGAATAGGACACAATAGAAACAAAACTGTTTCTTAATCATTGTTTCCTTGTAATTGGCTCCCAAAAAATAAGAATCATTTAAGACAAGTGTTTATGCCTGTCTGAGCATTTGTGCCGACTGACAAGGCTTATAATTATATCTGATTACAGTAAATCAAACATTACCATTATCTCTTTACAATTGCATCCATTGTTTGAAATTAACAATTCTGCTACTGCATTTCTGAAGGAAAGATTTTTCTACCTTCATCTCCAGACTGCAATTTATAGTAGCCGAGGGTGTGTTGAAACTAAACTACAACCATGCTTATTTATCTCCCAACTAAAATGTGAAGTCTGGGATCTCTCCCTCTCTTCTTCTCACCCTCCTACCTCCACTTCCACAAAAGTAAGCAACCACCTTGCAAAGAAACAGGAGAAAGAGACAGTTAGCTACCGGGTCGATAGAGAGCAATTACACAGCAATTAGCGGGATTAAATAAAATTTCAAGAATAAATCAGACTCTGAAACCTCTCTTTTGCAAATGTCCCTGATTATTAAGCTGACTTTAATGAGCCAATGTTCTCTGCACCTCCTCTTCCACTTCCCTTCATTCCAGACACAGCAACATTAAACCTGCCTATCAAAATGTTTCCCACAAAAATGCCTACTTGCTAAGAGAATAGAGAAGAGGTGGAACAGACAAACATTTTGTTGTGCTATATTTTGCATGGGTCTGGGTCTTCGGGTCAGTGCTGCCTCCTGGCAACTACTTGGAACAGTCTCCACAGTTCTCTTGGCAAAAATGTGGGAAGTGGTTTGTCCTTTCCTTCCTCCTAGAACTACAGTAAGAGAGAGTGATAGGTATAAAGTCATCCACTTGGATTCCATACATAAAGGCAAGATTAGAACTCACGGACTCCTAATTTCTAACATGTGCCTTAACCACTACACCAAACTGTCCTCTTGTATTATACAGAGCAAACTTATCCAAACTATATTAGTGACACCATAATAAAGAATGGCATCTACTTTTGTTGTTCTTGTTAAATAGAAGGTTGTAATTTTTCAGCAATTGAACCTTCCTAATCTTTGGGGTAATACTTTTCTTCCAATACTGTATGCCCAATGAATGATTTGCCACATCCAAGACGAAGGGGTCAATAAACAATACAAAGTCAATGAGATTCTTAGGAGGGATCAGTTTTAATTCTTTCTACTTATGTATTAGTCCATCTCACCTATTTCAATAAATCTAAGCTGATCAATTAATTAAAACATGTGAGATTAATCTATTCTATCTGTTCTAATGATTTAGATATTCATTCATTCTAATTTCCCCTTGCCAAATAGTATATTAAAAATTCAGAAAAAATACTTTATTATTTGAATATCACCTTTGGGATAACAACAGACACAATATTTAGTTGCCAGGCTGCCAACCATATTTAGACTTCTTTAGTGCAACATTTCTGGCTGTATTTTTATTTTTGCCTGCCTTTCCTATGGTGCCATTTCAATTTCTAAGGGGCACTTAATACTGTACACTTTTCCTCCTTAATGCTCTTTCGAGAGGAAGCATTGTTTTTCTACCATAGGCATGATTAAGTTATTACCTGGATTTTGAAAATCAAAGGTACACTGCCTTAATTAATCATGACCCACCTTATAATTAATCAAAAGCATTTCATTAACATGTACTACATGCAGAATGTTTTGAAAGAATGCATTTAAAAATACAAGCACAATCTAAGCTGACTGTGACGACTGGCAGGATAAGAACTGGGAAGGGCTGAAACAGTAGAAGAATAAGTCTGTTATCTTACAGACACACTTCAAGCTGTCATCTGGAAGAGATTTACAAGGAAAATGTCCCTTGCAGGGTCACATGTATGTCTAAGGGAGGACCCCCTTCCACTTAAAGTAAGACTTGTGACCACGCTCAATTTGAAAAGGCCCAGGAAGGCATAACCTCTAAGGGTGACCAGTCAGCAAGGAACACTTTGTATATTAGATGGAGTGCTTAGAATAAAATACTATTTTATGATTTTAAAAGCAGTCTCTGCCTCTTGAAACAAAGCATTATTTCTAGGATTGCACTACTCAGGTCTTTCATGCATGCAAAGTAAGGTAAAATTATAAGAAGGCTCCAGATGCTCAAGCAATCCCTCATAAAAAAAATACACTAGGTTAGAGACTTGTTCAATATCATAGGTTTTTAAAATTTATTTCCTTAAATGATGCCCTTCTGCAAAAAAATTAAATACCAAATTGCAGAAGGTTGCACTGTTGCTATCATTCATGATAATATGCATAGTGCATACTTCCAGAGATCTCTAACCTACATTTCCTTGCTTATATAAATATGTGGAAGGAAATCAATCGAATAGAGCTGAAAGGGACCTTGGAGGTCTTCTAGTCCAACCCTATACCATTTCAGACAAGTGACTGTCCGTCTCTTCTTAAAAACCTCCAGTGATAAAGCATCTACAATGTCTGAAGGCAAGCTGTTCCACTGGTTAATTGACCTCATTGTTAGGAAGTTTCTCCTTAGTTCCAGGTTGATTAGTTTCCATCCATTGTTTCTTGTTCTGCCTACAGGTGCTTTGGTAAATAAGTTGACCCCCTCCCTTTTGTGGTAACCTCTCAATGTTACTCCAGGTTTAAAGGATGAGCATAACAATTTTAGAGTTGGAAAGAATAATAAACTTATTCAAGGCCTTCTCAATAATATAAGATTGACAAGAATATACTGCTAGTTCCAAGCAGGTGCCTTCCACATATGATTTCTACAGCCACATACACACACACATTGAGCCGGTAAGAATCAAACTGCCCAACTGCAGGCAGCGGGCAGGTAGCAGAAGCAGCCTGCAGTACTGCATTCTAACCACTGCACCACCACGGCTCATTCTAATTAATTCATCTATTACTCTATGGATGAAGCTCCATAGGGTAAGCTTTATGATATAGACTTAGTTTAAACCAACACCCTCCTAATGCTGGGGTGGAGAAGTATGACTTGAAAATATTCCATTATTTTTATTACGTATTTATTGAAAACATACCAAAATAACCCAAGGTGAATTACAGAATAAATAATGAAACAATGAATGAAACATTTTTTTTCCTACACGAAAGCCTTCAAGACATTTTTAAGAAGCAAAAAAAAAATCATTAAAAACCTGTAGTAAGGGAAGAATATCTTCAAGAGGCAACTTTAAGTGCCTGGAGCTATGAGACTCTGGATGAGGAAGAACTGGCTACAACTCAATTCCAGCAAATTGGAGTGGCTCTGGGTTTCTCTAGTTCATGAGATTCATGGGCACATATGCCCTAGTCCAGGGGTAGGCAACCTTGGCTCTTTTATGACTCGTGGACTTCAACTCCCAGAATTCCTGAGCCGGCATGGCTCAGCTTGGAAACCTCTCCCTTTCCCCTCAGCGTGGCTGGCTCAGGAATTCTGGGAGTTGAAGTCCACGAGTCATAAAAGAGCCAAGGTTGCCTACCCCTGCCCTAGTCTCTCCTCATCTGTACTACTGCAACAGACTCTACATGGGTCATCAAGGGCTCTTGATGACCACCTAGAAACGTCAACTGGTCCGGAATGTCATGGCACATACAGTTCTGGGCACCTTGCAATTTGCTCATGTTACATCACTGCTGTGCAAGCTGCACTGACTCCCAGTTTCTTTCCAGGTGCAATTCAAAATGCTAGCTATCACCTTTAAATACCCTGTTTCCCAGTATGGTGTGGGACCAAGCTATATGTGATTCCACCTCTCCTTGTGGACATCTATACAACCCATTAGGTTAGATAGGGTGGACTTGCTCCAAGGGCCCTTCTTTAAATGTTGCCATTTGGTACAGCCTAAAAAAAAGCTGTATATGCATCTCCCTTATGCAACAGCTTCCCTCTGAAGTATGCAGGGCCCCTACCCTCCTTGTCGTCTTCCAGAAGGCCCTTAAAATCTATCTCCCCTTCCCACATGATGCTGGGTCAGGAGTGAAGGAGAGCCCAGGAAGAATCCAGCCACTCTCCTGGCCTTTCAAAAAATGTCTAAAGACCTGACTCAGCCATCCTGCTTGGGGCTCACAAAGGAGCACTCGGTCATAGGACTGGTTAGCACCCTGAAAGCCCTCTCCCCACCTTTTTATGTTGAATTTTATCCATCTTTGCTTCTTATTTAAATTTTATATAGTTTTTATATTTTAATATTTTACTTGTACATCTCCAGTGTCCTTCTGTAAGGGAGATGGGTAGTTTCTAAATTTGATAAATAAATTAAGTTTTAAAATGTAGTTTTGTAATGAGTCTGTTGTGATACTTGGTGGTATGAGAGATATTTAACTTTAGGGGTCCTTGGTACTCTCTAAGCTTTGTTGTTTTCTTGCAGACATTTCATTACCCAAACTAGGTAATGCACTGATGATGTTACCTAGTTTGGATAACGAAATGTCTGCAAGAAAACCAAGCTCAGAGAACACCAAGGAACCCTTCATTTCAACCCTGAGATACAAATATTCTCCTTTATCAGTATTTAATTTTGTTTTTGTTATTTATCTGTTTTTAGTCACCCAGAGTTATTCCATATAATATCGATGGCCATATGAATCTAATAAATGTGTGGCAGGCATTCCCGTGGAGATCATACGAAACTACACTAAATTCAATTATGCCAAACCAGGTAGAGACGAAATGAGACCATCAGGGTGAAATCCCTTCTGTGAATTGTTTGCCACATTTCTCTGTATGGCAAGCTATTTGCCTACAAATAAGTTGCCATGTCAAACCAGCCTTCCATCTGCTTGTGTTTCAATCATCCAACACTGCAGAAAATTATATTCAGAAGCAGAAGATTCATTCTTATTTATCCCCTTTTAGTAGAGCTAAATAAACTTCGTCATGAATAAGCATAGGTATGTGCAACAGGAGTTGCCCTCTAACAACTGGGTCTAAGATTACAACTTTAGTCTACAATCCTAAACACGTTTATAAAGGATTAATATAACTTTTTGTGTAGTAAACCTAACTAAGGTGGCAGTATATATTGGTAGAAATCCCATTTATACCTCTGCCCTAAACTGTTTATCTGTACTTGACAAAAAAGTAAAACATTTAGCAGTCCTGATGCAATTAAATGTTGCTCACATCTGGATTATTTTTCTCTACCATTTCCCCCAAGAGACAACTGCTAAAACTTGACAATTTCCTTATCTGTGTCTAAACCACAAATACTCAAGTACTACCTTCTAAATAAAGGAACCTGGATTTTTTTCAGTGTTTTAGAGCATTTGTCTTAGTTCTTCCCATTAGAGAAGAAACCCCACACACACACAAAAATCAAAATAGCTTTCCCAAACACCCTGCCATGGATTGAGGAATGACAGAAGGCACACTCTTTTGCTCACCTTTCCTCAATTCAGTAACCTTCAAATATATTGCACTACAATTCCCATCATTTTCAGTTACCCTTTGCTGGATAGAAATTATGGGAATTTCCTTCAACTAGAAGAGCATCAACCTGAAGAAGGCTAATCTATATGGAATAAGTAACATTTGCTCACTCACTTCAATCCAAAATTAAACCTCATACTCTGTCCCAAGCCATTTACCAGATCTAATTTTATACCCAAGGACAGATTGACCATACTAATTAAAAATAACATTCCCCAACATTGTCAAGAATTTCAATTGCTGATATATATGATCTCAGAAATCCTTGCAACAATCCTACAACATAAATCCATGAATAATAATAATAATAATAATAATAATAATAATAATAATAATAATAATAATAATAATAATAATAATAATAATAATAATAATAATAATAATAATAATAATAATAATGATAATGATGATGATGATGATGATGATGATGATGATGATGATGATTCTATCCCTCTGTTAATGCAGCCCAGCACTGTGTTGGCTTTTTTGGCAGCTGCAGCACACTGGTGGCTCATATTTAAGTGATTGTCCACTAGGACTCCGAGATCCCTCTCACAGTTACTACTATTGAGCAAGGTACCCCCTATACTATACCTGTACATTTGGTTTTTATACCTGTACATTTGGTTTACTGTTAGTGTAATTCAGAAACTTATTATTTTGTTGCCCCCCCCAAAAAAAATCATTTAAAAGGTATAGTTTCCCTGTCCTGTCCAACTCTAGAGAGTCTATTAAATGCAGACAATGGGTAAAAGGTTTACATCCTTGGGATTAAAAGAAGCTGGACAACGTTTTGTTTTGTTGTGTTATATTTTGTTTTGTTTTGTTGATTAAGGACCAGTTTATACATATATATATATACATATATACATATTAAGCACCAGTCTATACATATGTTAGGTGTGTATATATATAGTATGTTAGGTGTGTGTCATGTATATGTTCATTTTGAGAGCGGGCAACTAAATTTCATTTTTGATGTGTGCCATTGTGCCCACAGTAAAAAAAAAATGACAATAAAGGTTATCTTATCTTATCTTATCTTACCAGTTCCATTCTGGAAATGATCAGCAGCATGCCAATGTGACTTTCCTCACAGGCAAAGAGAATGGAGCAACTGCATTTTCAGCCTGCATGGAGCTTTCCACATTTCTTGCAATAATGGCTGTTGCCTTTCCTAGGCAGGGGTTTTTGTTGCTCTGACTTGCAGCAAATAAAGATGCACACCAAAATGGTGGATGCATCTCAATTTATGTGGGCAAGCTGACTTATTGCAGGAGAAACACTGAGTACTTGAGATGTTCAGGGCTCCAATCACCACCCTTAAGCAAGGTCCATAAGCAACTTTCATGAAGCGGAAAGGATGAGCATAAAACAGGCTTTCTAACATTCTGTACAACCAGGACATTTAAAAACTCCTGAACAGTTTGGTAACCCAGTAACCATTTCAGACCTCTTCACAATACCTTCCCACTGCATCTTATATCCAGGATTATTTCCTATCCATTGCATTGCATCTACTGAAACCAAAAATCAAGTAAATATGAGTGTGTAAGAAAATCCAAAATGTTGACATGGCTCTTGGCTTTTAAGATTAATCAATTGGCTCTGTGGTCTTGAATCAGAAGTACTGATCCATCTGAATATATTATAACAAGCCATGTTTTGGGTGGGCCTCCCTCATTGTTCAAATGCCCAGAGCCCTAGCTGAAGCTTCCAAGTTGCTTTCAGCAGCTGCCCTGATAAACTCTGTTGCAGCAATCAAGCCTGGAAATTCCAAAAGCATGAATCAGTACAGCAAGAAATGGGAAGAGCCTTCTAATGAATCAAAGATGGGGAGAGAATATCAGATTGTCACTTATTAAGTACATATACTTTTTACTGGACAGGAAGAAATGCGGCTTGAATTTTTAGAGTTCATCCAGAACTAATCCTACTCAAAAAGGCAGTTACCAATTGTGTGCTAAACTGTCCTGCACATATTCCTCAAGTCTGATTTCTGGCTGAGGGTTAAACGCCACTCCAAAATAAAGCACTATTCGTGAATAAATAGACTAATTCACTAATGCTTTGGAGGCCCTTGGCAACCCGTCACTCACAGTAGATGGATGTGCTGCTGAACTGGAGAGAAGAGCGGGAGAATGGGTGGTCTCCAGTGTATTCCAGCACTCAAGGAAGCAGCAACTGGAAAATAAGCTTCTGTTCATGAAAGCTCTCTACACTTTCTCTGGACACTAAGAGCTTTGCTTAAGGAAATTCCCCTAAACAGGCTGGGTTTATTTAGAAAGCTTGTCCCCCCTGTCAAAATTAAATCAGAAACCAGAAGAGTCTGAGGTGGGGGTGTCAAAGGATGGAGTTTCAGGCATTCCCAGAAATTTATATAAAGAGATCAGTGAAGTGGCACATATTGCTAGTGCCTGGAAGTAGAAGCTCATTTTGCCATTACTACCTTCAAGATGGAAAGGAAGGAAACGAAGTTGAGAATTTAGAAGAAAGCCAAATTTCTCATCTTGACATTGGGATTTCACATACTGTACTGTATGCAATTTGTTACAGAAGACATGACCACATCTACGGTCTTAGATATTTGGAAGTAAACTTTTAGTAAACTAGGATAAATCTCTCATATTTATAGTCAGTATTTTTTCCCAATCTTTAAAAGAACTTTTCTTAGGGCAGCTTTATAGAAGTTAAATAACCATTTAAAAACAAATACCTAAACAAAAAAACCCTACAAACAAATATTAGAATAGTGAAAATTCAGTTTTACAGGAAATGAAATGAATAAAAAGCCTTTGGCAAAAGATTAGACACAAGGCAATTTTTCAATTCTCTGATCACTATTGACTTATTTGGCTCTTTAACTTACCTAGGATGGCTGGGATATCTAGTGGAGAACCTTGTGAAATTATTTATGCACAGGTAAAGTACCATAATCGTGGTGGTGCAATGGTTAGAATGCAGTACTCACTGCTCACTCCATTCTGACCAGCTCAGCCTTCCATCCTTCCAAGGTTGGTAAAATGAGGACCCAGGGGGCAATAGGCTGACATTTGTAAACTGCTCAGAGAGTGCTATAAAGCACTGTGCAGCATGTATAAGTCTAAGTGCTATTGCTATTGCTATCCCTAACAGAACCTCTTGGTCAGGAAAGCCTTCTCTTGCTGGAGAGGAAGTAGTGAAGAGCACAGTTGGTTATCTGTTGCTGTCTTTGTGTCCTTTTAGGGATTTCTGAGAATCATCTGGTTGTCCATTGTTAAAAATGTTGGTGATGTTGGTCTAGAGCAGGGGTGTCCAATCTTGGCAACTTTAAGACTTGTGGACTTGTAACTTCCAGAATTCCCCAGCCAGCATGGCTAGCTGAAGAATTCTGGGAGTTGAAGTCCCCAAGCCTTAAAGTTGCCAAACTTGGATACCCCTACTCTGGAGGGTTAATCAGATGGATCCTTTCTTACTTTCTATGAAAATCACTGAGCAATATAATATTCAGTTTAAAGCTGAAATAGTAATAGAATATTCATATTCTAAAATACCTTTTTTTTCCTGAGGAAAGGAGAGATTCAGTATTCTAGCAGAGTCAGTGAACTTTCAGTTCATTTCAAACTGATTTCAAAATTAGAAGCTGTAATACAAGTTTAAATAATACACATGAATGTAGAATTTTTGAAAGGCTACAGCTTCCTATCGTGAAGCAAGATGAAACCAGAGCTAACTATTTGGAATAAAAATGGCATGACAACTTCAAAGAAAACCTTAACTCCACTTCAGACAATGAAGTAGATTGACTACAGATTCATGAAACTGAAAGCCACAGTGTTGCCTTACTCCACACATCCTTTCAAAAATCTATTTCAAAGATCTCAGGAAAGAAAATGTGGGACAGGAAGCATAATTAGTTAAATCTCTCAGCTTCAGTTTTTTTCAAATTTTTTAGCAAACGTTTAGTCCTAACTTGCATTTTACAGAACCACATTACTATTTCCTCCAAGATTTGCAGAATTAAGTCAAATGGGAGCAGTAACATTTCTTTTTTTTTTATTTTCCATCTGTCTTTCCTCCTGGGCATAGGATATCCCAGTCAAGAAAGACTTGCTTTGCTTTGGCTTTCTCAGAGCACAATCAAATGTTCATAGGCAAATATGGTTCATATTATTTAAATGAATTATTCCATAATTGATGGGGTATATTTGTGTGTGAAGAGCACATCATCAACAAAGTTATAATTGCAGTGGCAAGAGAGATACATGTTGAAAGAAAGCAACTATTTGGCTGTCAAGTCACTCAAAAAAGAAAGGGGAAAAACAAGATTGGAAAGACAAGCTACAAGAAATACTTAAAAGAACTTCTCATCCACCTTTTCTTAATTTCATGGACCAAAGACAAAACAAAAGAGAGGGTTTTTTTTACAGAAAACCCACACCTTCTTCTCCAAATAGCAGTTCTCCAGGAAGTACCTATGTGCAGTGATTACTGAAGGGCGCCATCCAATTATTTTCTCCAAGAAGAAGCACATAAAATCAGTTCTCAGAGGAGCCCTAAAGAAATGGTTATGTTGGGATGAAATAGGATGGAGTACAGAGGAGAGAAGGAGAGAAAAAAGAGGCATCAAATTCCTCTAGGCTTGGCACTTTTAGTTGGGAGAAAGACCTATTGAATCTAGGAGAGTTTAAGTCCATGTGGACAGAACTGACTAATTTCCTATTGGATATGCTTTTTCTGAAAATTTGGATTCGGTAAGAAAACAATTCGGATGACCTAGATAGAACTGAATGGAGCATTGGTTTAAAATGAGGATTTGGAACAAAAACCCTATACATATTAAATTCAAAATTGATTACTCCCCGGCATAGGTCTAACAGTGGCAAAGAAGAAAGTGGGAAGAGGAAATGAAAAGGGGGGGCTTTTTTCCTCCAGTGTATGACATTCTGGACAGTGCCACAGGTGGGAGACTTTGCAAGTCAATTTGAATCTGAAAGACCATCCTTGTTTTAAGAACATATAAAGCTCAGTTTGAAGGAGGACGAAAAAGAGAAAAAGAAGTTTGGGCTGTCATGCCCCATTGATTGACTTGTCTGTACTTTTGACAAAAGTGATTTGCCCCCAACAACAAATAAGCACCTAGAGTAAAAAAAATTGCTAACAGAAACTTTGGCCTCCTGTTGCTCTGCTTGCTGTTTATGTAGAATGAGGAGAGTTGCTCCTGCCTAGCCATCTCTCCTTCCCATTCTGACATCTGCCTTGCCTTTTCATCTATCTTTTCTGGGTAGGCTGATTTCCAAGTCTGCTGAAACTGAAAGCACTCAAACTTCAATTAATTTCATACATTGGTCCTCAAGCAGTTATGAAATTGGCCAATGAATTCCTCTTCAAATTAGTATGATGCACATTCAATGAGAAAACCAGAGTTAAATGGTCCTTGGTTTGTCTTTGAAAAAAAATAGAGAAATGACTTTACTCAAGCTTTTTATTTTTTACCATTCTGATTTCTAATGAAAGAAGGTCAAGTTCTAGTCCAGAACCCAGAATTGCAAGTGTTCCTTTGCCTTATTAAATCCTTACAGAAAACATGAAACAAAGTTGTGAAGCACCACATTTTCATCCCACTTTTAAGATTCATAATGATTTGGGAAAATATTAAATTCCAAGAGTTGCTAAAAGTAAATTAGCTCCCTGCTTTGCCTACTTCAGTATGCAGACAGGAGGAAACAGCTGGATGAGTATTCGACATTTCATTTTGCTGTAAAATTTACACATTTACATTACAGCACTTCCCTGTCTGAACTCACAGAATGGCCTGCCAAATTTACAATAGCTTGGTCCAAATTCCACACCTAATTCATGTACAACTAACTAATCTAACACACACACACACACAATTCGAAGAGTTTGTAAGTGACAGCATGATACATTTTTTCCAATTACAATTATGTGTTTTACCAATTTTCTCACCACTGGGTCAATACTTCCAGTTTAGAGGAAACATTTCACACCTTGTCCCCAAACACCCTGACTGTCATAACACCATCCTACTATGCATGTCTAAAAATAAAGACTCCCTCAAGCAGAGCTCCACTCTTGATGACTATAAGGTCAGGTTCATGCAATTTTCTCACTTGCTCAGGAGAAAATTCAGCAGGATTTACTTGCCAGGGGTCTGCATAAGATTTCCAGCTTCATTTATAGAGATGTCATTACGCATTACAATTAGGAAATTAAATGGAAATAAATTGCATGGGAATCTATACATGCTTTAAAGTTCTAAGTGCTTGGAATTGTGTTCCTAAGATGATGAAGCTGGCTCTACAGTATTCATTCTTCTGCAAACTCTTCAAACTCTTTCTCTGGCACCTGACCTTTGACAGGAGCATCGGTAGCCAAAACAGCCTTCTTAAGTTCTAAATCTTGTTCCGGATTTAACCTTGATTTCAACTGCTTGAAACACGATCCTAGATCCTAGTTACCTTCCAAGCCAGTTCAGCTCACTTTATAGCAAGCTTGCAGAACTTCCAAATAGATTTCAACAACTCATCCCCCTCACTAGCAAGAAATCGCACGTGGCCAGACGTAAACTCTTAACACGTCCTGGTAGTTTTGATACCCCAGGGAGATGAACCCCCTGTCGCCACTTCCAAGAGCCCATCAGAGGGAAGCGAACAGACTATAGGTTTTGATCACCACAAATAATCATTCCGTCTCCTGATAACAAAACAGCCCTCGCCTTCCTCCCCCACCGATCCAATTCTTCTTCCAAATGTACTGCAACGTATTGTGTGTATACATAAAATAGGATTCCGCTTAAGAAAAAGGCAATCCATTCTGAATCCTAAGCGCCCATCTTTCACCGCCTGGGCCGCGCGACCTACACAAGTCTCTTAAGTCCCTCAGGCTGGACTTACCTGGAGGATGTTGGGGTGCCGCAACCGCTGCAAGAGGACCATCTCCTTGATAATCTTATAAGAGGCCAGCCTGTAGCAGTCTTCCAGAGACCCATAGAGCTTGACGCAATTGTCGATGTCGTGTCCCGCAAAATCGACGGATTTCAAGGCCACGGCCAGGCTCTTGTTGAGCACCGCTTTGTAGACCGCTTTGGTGTAGCCGGAGCCCAGGTAATGTACCTCGGTCACGTTGCTAATGTCCCGGCATCCCAGCCGAAGCGGCCCGAGAGAGAGTTCTAGTTTGGATTCGGGGACCCAGGGCGCCCCGGAGGCGACGAGACCGGCCCAATTGGGCTGCGCCCCCCGCGGGCTGCGGTCAGTGGGCGAGGAGGGGAGCCTCGGCGGCGGCGCGAGATCCATGAGCCGCCTCTCCAGAGGTCGCACCGCCGGCCGAGACTTCGCAGCGGCTGCCGCCACTCCCGCTTCTCTGGGCTGCTGCCTGTGTTGGTAGCGCAGCACCTCTTCGTAGCGCTCTCGGATCTGCCGGGCTAAATCCCAGCGCCGGTGACGGCCGCTGCTTCTCCTTTCCGCCTCCCACGACCTGTCCCGAGGCGAGCCCGCCAGCGAGTGCGCGATGCCCGCATTTTGCTGCTGCTGTTGCTGCTGAAGGGGATCAAAGGCCGGGATGAATAAGACGTTGAGCAAAGTGCCCAGCAAGAAGGAGAGACAGAAGCCGGCTGCCACGGCCAGCTTTTGCCGCTTCATTGCCCTTGCAAGCTCCACCGCGAACCTCCCTGCCGGGCTCCCTGTCTTCGCGATCAGCTTCGCCGCGATCTCACTTGCACCATTCCAGATGACCAAAAGACGGACGGACGGACGGGCGTACAGATGGGGGTGGAGGGGGGGGAACCCCGACCAAACCCCCGTCTTCACTCAGCCCTGCTGCCTCGCCTCTCCTCGCTGAGGCGAGCTGAAGCCCACATGACACTTGCCTCCAGCCTTGCCTTTATAAACCCGCCCTAAAAGTCTTATTATTAGATACACCGCAGTGAGGAGGAAAAAGGAGAGTTTTACATACCAAGGAAAAAATAATAATCCAAGTGTGCTACATTCATTGTGACGCCAACTGATTGACGGCTCGGCCTCGCCAGTGGAACAGGGAAAACAGCAGAGAGGATCGCTGGGAAATGAAGTCTTCTGGCAACAGGAGGCGGCCAGAACACAATGGGACGGAGAACTACAACTCCCAGAAACCATCATGGTGCTCCGGGCTCGAGAGGCGGCAGGAGCTTGATAACGGTGTCGCCTCCCAAAGACAGCAGTGAATGGAGCGGGACGGTAGGAAAAGTATTCCGCTTGGCGTGGATCGAAGTCGCGCCGCGCACTGAGAAGGCAGAACATGATGGGAACGAAGCCTTTGGCTGGGCAAAAAGATAAGGAGCCTTTCTCTGAGGTCCGAAGAGGACTTGACGTTTGCCCTCCACGCCTTTCACAGTCGCGCTGTTTCTGTATTGATCCCGAAGAGAGGTGTGGAAAAGACGATTGCATTTTGCGAGAAAGCGGGAGGGAAAGTGAAATTAGGTGGCACTTCCCAGCCTCTTGATGATCGTTTCAGAATCTTCCAAAAGCCATATTCATCCGAGTGTTTATATCTATTTATGAATTTGTTTTGGTAAGTATTTATAGACCTGCATCCCGTTCACACGACCAGACAGTCCCGTTTTGACAGTCTTCGCAGTGTTACTTAGAGATGTTCCGTTAGCCAGAGGCGGAAACCTTTGGCGCCGGCGTTTAATTACTCGATTTTTAATAGCCCACCTTTCAAAAATCTATACCAACTACATACAGTAGAAATTAGGAGAGGCATGTTTGATTTATTTATGAAACTCTTTCCCGTTTAAAAAAAAAAAAAGCAAGTCGGCAGTATATTTATTTAACTCGTACTGCCCATCAAGCACATGTGCTCGTACATGTGAAATATGTCGCATAGTTGAGCCTATTTTTCCCCTTAAGGCCAAATGATCGAACTGTCCTCCCACGAAAGTGATTTTTTTGTTTTTTGTTTGCAATAGTGGCGAAAGTGATTCCCCACCCCCTCCCCATCCCACCCAATGCCCTTCGAAATGAACAGCGAAGGGAAGTCAATCAGTCAACTTGCATCGGTCGTTCTAACCGGCTGACAAACGGATCGATTTGCCCGGAAAAATCAGCTGCGAGTGTAATCCCTGAGACTAGGGATTTTAGTAAAATGAGAGCAACCTCAAGCGGTAAACACGGGTAGGGGAGGCTCCTCAGTGACTGCATTCACATCACAGGCTTAGCCAGATCATTCATAGGCCAAACAACTGCATTTGCATAATTTATGAAACTCGGTTAGTTATAACGGAGGGGGGGGGAGAAAGAATCCTAGACCATTTTGTTAATCAATGGTTTGAATAATATATGAAAACTCGGGAAGAAAAGCTGTTGTTCTTCTGTATGTGGTTTTATTTTTGTTTGCCTCCCAGAGTTGATTGCAAGAGGGGGGGTGTATTAAATTTGCATAATAAAATAATAAATGGATTCAGTCGTAACATAGGTCAACGCTTCATGTGAATGCAAAGAAATAAGTGCCATTGCCGGCCATTCACGTATTAAGGCATCATAGAGGTAGTAACTTCGCTCTGGGGATCATTTGGTAAGGGCGGAGGCCATAGTATTCGAATTAGTAAGATCACCACATGAACTGCAATAATAAATAGAGTTAGTTCCACGTTGTGGGAATCATACCATTTTTGTTGAACGATTTGGCCATCTCTCTTCAGATATGCTTTTCAGGACATTCCGTTTTGTTTGGCTTAAAGGGCCCCTAAATTTCTTTCCTGAAATCTTAACGTTAAGATTTTAGACTCTACTCAAGGTATAAATATAAGAACGAATTGATATTTTAAAGCCACGTAACGAAGGCCATTTCCCTCCTCTTCGTCCTCCCTCCCCTTTTCTTCAAATAACTGTAGAAAATCACGGGGGGAGGGTGGAAAGTAAGCTTTCCTTCTGACATGATATTTAAATCAATGGGCTTCTCTATTTCTCCATCAGAGCATAACCGAACGGGGCAGGACCGGATAAAAATCAGCTTTTTAAATGCACAGGCAAGCAAGCCCATTGAAAGGGGTTGATTAATCGCAGCGGTTCGCTGATTACCCGGCCAAAGGTGCTTAAAGCACGTACGTACAAATATTGCTCAAGGTGGATTGCGAAGTTTGTGGGGCGGAGAGAAATAAAGCTTTATTTGAGCGCCTTTATCTCCTGGGAAGGCTATGTGAGAAATTTACAGCTCAGTTTTCCACCTATAATCTGACGTCGCCCGAGGCCAAAGGGTTTTAACTCTCATGGAAGCGGGGGGAAAAAGATGTGTAATATAGGAATATGTCGGAATGCATTGGATGGCGTGGTAAATTTAACGGATCGATGAAGACTTCAAGGAATCTCTGGGCTGGCTTGCCTCCGCCCGAGGTTGTGTGGCTGTGCGAGTCTTCAACACTCATCATTTCTGGCCTGCTGGCTGGGGATGATGAGCCTTGTAATTCCACACATCTCAAGGGCATCTTTCGGCTGGGCAGAGCCAATTTCACCATCGAGTTGGGGGCGGATCTAGAAACGGTGGGAGGAAGTTTCCTGGGGACTTTTAAAGGTAAAAAAGAGAGAGAAAGAAATTAGGAGAGCTGCTTCTCCCTCTCCGGTCCACAGACCTGGACACAATGCGAATTTAAAAAAAAAATATCCACACAACTCCGCTTCTCCCCTGAGCTTGCCCTACCCCTCATTAAAGCCCTCAGCCGGGAGTTCTGTGTTGTGGCTACCGCGGGAGGAATGAAAGGTCCCCGCCGAGATCCGTGGGGGGTTAAAGCTCTGCGCCCCTCCGGCATCTCCCGGGCTCGGCGTGAGGTCGCCGCAGCTCTGCTGGAGACTGGCCGAGGCCGAGTGCTAATGGTATGCTTATCTACCCGGGCCGACGCTCTTAGCAACTAATTAACAAATGAAATTAGTCCCAGAAAGGACATAAAAGGAGAGGGGGTGGGGAGAGAGAGAGAGATCCAGTTGAAATTGCTTTGGATTGAGAAAGTTGTAGCTGGAGAGCGCCATTTGGGGCACAAAGCAAGCAAGTCGCGGCAATTAATGCCCTGTTTGGATTGTGCTCTGAGGTTGCAGACGTTTCATTACCCAAACTAGGTAACATCATCAGTGCTAGTCACTAGGTTAATGAAACTTCTGCAAGAAAACAAGCTCAAGAGAGCACCAAGAACCCCACATTTCAATCCTGAGCTATAAATATTCCCCTTCATTGGAAGAGTAAAAGGGCAGACAAGCAGGCGCAGAATTGGTGCCCGCCTAACATCTTGATAGAAGTGGCTCTGGATCCAGTGATTTTCCTTGTCAGAGCCCTCCCATACCTACCGGTACTAATTGTAAAAGCATAAGCTGTCACAAGTATCCATAATGCGGAACCTGTTCCTTCTGCAAAGGAAACACTAGTGCCTAAGAAAAGACAACAGGCCATTTTATCTCGTTGTGATATTTTTTAGCCCAATCTGCATTAATGTGTCCATGATACTTACAACCCCCAGGGTACTTTTGTAACAGCTCTTGACTAAATTGGGCTGAAAAATAATGAAATGCATGTTTCCCCTCCACCTTGCTATTCATTCGTTCTTTCATCCTCCAAGGAGACTAACTAACTAACTAACTAAATACATACATACATACATACATACATACATACATACATACATACATACATACATACATACATACTGCTTGAAATATCTACCTGTTCTAAAAAGCAACCTTTTCATGTGTTGCACTGCCACTCCATAGCTTATCAATAGGACTATGGGAGACATAATCTCCTGAGTTAGTGTTTCTCCACCTCAGCAACTTTAATTTTTGTGATTTCAATTCCTAGAACTCCCCAGCCTAACCCTCATACCCTCTTTGGCCTTCTGAAAAAGTACCACACTTGCTTATATAGGTAATAATGATGACGATGGTTATAATGGAATAAGATGGAACCCTAAACCAGCCAAGAAGTTTCCTCTTTAACCAGTCATAAAGATCTACAGTGAAAAAACTAGGCAATAGAAACAGTTGCACAAATGGCTAAGCCAAAGGATTGGAAAAGAGAGAATTCTCAAGAGTAACCAAAAAAGATTGTTGAATGTTTCCTTGCATAAATACAAAAGTTAATAAGACAGACTTCTCACATGTATATGTATACATCTGAACTAGACTGTGTTGTTTCTCTGGGTCATATATGTGTGTGTATGTGGGTATATGCATAATTATTTTTATTTTATTTTTATTTATTTGTCATATTTATGCAGTGTTATATTGGAAGTGGTTACACTTTGAGAGCTGTATGCAGTGAAATCTTATTTTAATGTATGCTGATTAATGTACATTTAAAGTGGCAATAAAATTATTATTCTATTCTATTCTATTCTATTCTATTTAAATGGATGAATGATTTACAGTAGAAGGATTTAAAACATTTAACCTAATTCTGCCTGGGATTTTAGTTTGCAACTAAGTCTGTTGATGGTGAAATATGAGTGGAAACCATTAAAACTAGCATGCCTATCTCCTTCTTTGTATACCTTATAACAGGAGTTCTGTTCAGACAACACATTCAGTATACAAAGAGTGATAAGTAGTCCATTCCTTCTCTAAATGATACTGTGATGCCAATAAAGAGCTATCCAATGAGTGTTCATGGATACAGTGCAATTATTTTCAGGAGGAATCTTAGATTTACACATAAATTACCTGTTTCCTGGCGCAGACAACGTGCATGCTGGCTGACCAGCTCTCAATGGAAACAGAATGCAGTTTAGAGAGAGGAGAAGACCGTCACTTTGCCTTGCAAGTTGAATTCTCTACACAAAAATATGTTTGACTACTAGAGCATAGAATCCTGTCCTAGAACCTAGAAACAAATTTTTATTTCTGTTTTCTTGCTTACAAATACATAAGATACTACATAGGATACTAAAATAACAACTTTTCTAAATAAAATATAATACGCATTATATATAATATAATGCGTATTGTATTATAAGCACTACATAATATTATTTAACATTTATTTCTCAGCTTGGTTGTTATGCATAAAGAGTGATTGCACATAATTATCTTCGTCTGTTTATTCTTACTTCAGTTCTGCAGGGTAAAGAGACTTAATGACTGATCAGAAGTCATGGCTGAAAGTTGGGAGATTTGAGCCTGAGGTCTCTTCAGTTGTAGTCCAACCATTCTACACCCAAGTTATTTATTTAATCAATCCACATGGAATGCTGAAATGATCCATAAACATATCTCAGAAGGAAGAACTCAGAAAATTCATCTCATTTCTGATAGGATCCATATTTAACCCAAAACTCTTAAGTTATAGCAGAATTCTAGTGACATGCTGAACATTCCAAAAGATCATCTGAATCTGAACTTCCATCAAAAATATGTTCCTAATTTAAATGCAATATTCTTTTGACTGAATGGCATGTCAGCCATGAAGCACTAATTAAAAGGGGGTGGGAATCTGATAATAACTTGCAGAAAGAGTCCTTAAAGGAAAAGGCAGACCACTCTGTCCTTCAATCTTTTATTTTTGTAATACATTCCAATCTCTAAAAAGTGACAAGTGATTCACTCAGAATGTAAACTGAATATACTTCATGTTAATTGGACAAACTTTGATTGCCTAAACCTTGAGAGGGTGAAAGTTTCCTCCTGGTCTAAGTTTAGTGTTTGCTACCATGTATTATTTTATCTTCACCTAAAAGTCACGTTTAGGTATTCATGATAAAACTGTCTTTTAACAAATAAAGAGAAGCAACTATCATGACCTTTTAAAGAAATGTTAATGTGATATGGTGGAAAATTGTGTACTGTTGCATCCTGGCACATAATGAACAGGCAATCAGCAATAAACAAAAAAATCTTAATTGACCAACTATGGACTTTACAAGCTATGACACTGAGGTTTTGATGAGTACAGCCTTCACATTTCATGATGTTGAAGATGCTGGCCTAATTGTCTTCACGTTGCAGATCTCCAGAAAGCATGTATGATCTGAGAAAAAGAAGCACAGAATGAGATTCAAACAGGATGGGCATAGGGACATCTAGGCCAATTGCAATCAATTAAGTGCCACCTACTGGTGCCTACTGCTGAAAGCAAAGCGAACGTGTCCAAAGCCCCATATGTGATCTTGTCTGCAGATTTGTTTCCCCTTTTATTTATGCATAGCAATAGTTCAAATAGCTTGATTCATTTCCAAATTCAGACCAAACAAAATTGTCTCCCATCCAATTTCTACTGAAGCCTCTAGTTTATTTCCATTGTGACTACTTGTATAATAAGGACATTAACCTAACAAATGGAAATGAATAAGCCTTGGTAAGAAAACCCCACTTACATTGCATTCAGTGTTTTGCAAAATCATATTCTGTGTTTTTGGTCAGAAAATGGATTAGCTAGGAGAAAGTAGGTTGCTAGTCAATAAGATGAAAACTCAACAGATGTGAAGACACTGATATTACCCAATTAACTCCTGAATATTTCCAGATGTGCAGGGAAAAATTTCTGACGAAAGGAAGTTGATGATCTGGTTGGGTTATATTAGTACACCTTTATTGTTCAAGTTTACATAATGAACATTATACAGTTAAATATAATATTCATTGTCCGTTGTTATTGCTGCTGCTAATTCTACAGCTGAGAACAGAAGAACAGATACAAATAGCTTAACTCCAAAATCTAATTTGACTTATATTTTAATGGCAAAATGTGTTGATTTTTTGGTTTTGGAGCTCCTTCATGCATTTCAGTGTATGATTTGGCTTGAATAGCAACCAGAGGGGGGTAATTTAAGTAAAGAGACCTTTAGTACAGCTTGAGAGACATGGCTTGAAAATACAAGCCAGGTTTAGACCCACCTCTTGTAAAATGAACAATGAGCTACACAGCAGGAGACCCTGGATATTGCCCAGTTGCTGTAAAACAGAAATGTTCAAGACCATGAAACAACAAACGTTTTAAAATATACCATGATTCTATTTTAAAAGGGGGGGAGGGAGGGAAAATATTGATATAAGTCACTTTTTAATAATTCTGTCTTTTCTGTCTTACATTTTAATTTACAGTATGTTTTTATGACAGCATATTTCAATAGTCTGAAGTGATATTTGTTAAAAATAATCATAATTGGAATAAGTCAAATTATTTTGGCTTTTTTTTTCTTTGTTGTACTGAAAAGACTCCACCACAATGCTACATTTAAGGAAATGGTAATAGGCCTTCAAAGTTTCTTCCCTGAAAATCTACTGTGGACTTTCAACTAGAAGCCACCTAGCAATTTTTGCTTATTCTTTCAGCATGGTGTTTAAGACGTTTTCCAACATCTCCTCTCAATTCATGAATAGTATCTTTGAATACTTTTTTGGCTAATCCAATGGATTCAATATTCACCTTCTGGATCTTGGGAACAATTTGTAGAACAATTTCATTTTTTTTTATTTTGAAAATACTAGTATTCCATGGAACATAATTGAAGAAACATTTCTGTGACTCACTAAAAGATTGTTCTTCTTCATACAAAGTGAGCTGCAGATCTATAGATTTATTATAAGCTATCCTTTCAAATGTTCAGAAAGAGAACATAAAATAATTAGTAACAAGATTAGATCAGGATTTTTTTTCCTAACAGTGTGTCATAATCTCTTAAAACATACTTTGTATATGTTCAGGCAACTGAATTTCTTAAAGCATTTTGAAATTTGGTTAACAAATAAATATAAGTTAAAAGTAAAAAATACTTCCTTGAGTTTAATTTAGTTTCTAGTCACTGCGTGAAGACATCCATGTAGTTTCCTTGGCAACCATATAGGATTGGTTTACCATTCCCTTCTTTCAGTATGTTTCCTGGATATCACAATCTAATCTATAGCTTTATGATTTCCAGTAGCTTTCCCAATTAAGTACTTAACCAGGTCAGCCCTGCTTAGCTTTTGTTTAAATCTTCCTTTGAGTAAATACTTGATTTTCTGCCATGTTTTTCTGATCTTGTTGTTATTTATCACAAATTCCAGTTGATTTGTTCTAAGTTAGTCAGCATAAGAAATGGCCAGTGACAACTGTTTGTTCGATCCTAAAGATTAATTTCAAATGGTTGATAGTATCTCCAACATCCAAAGTGCCTTCAATCCGTATTTCTGCATAATTTGTGTTCATTGGTGAATGTGCTACTACAAGTATTAGAAAACTTGCATTGTCAGAGATAAGACAAATATTCTGACTTTATTTAAGGCAGCTTCCTGTGATTCAGGAGAAAAATCACAATAATAAGTTTTCATGTAAATATTGATTCTTCTTTCCCAAAACAAAGTTGGCAAATGCAAACATTATTTTTTTTATTTTAGACGTGACCACACTTTTCTTTAATTTTTATTAAATCCATTTCTTGGATCCAATTAGTGGAATTGGTGATTCTGATTTCCCCTATGGCATGAACAAGGATCCTCCAAAGCAGTCTCTTCTAGGTAGAGTAGCCTTTTTCAAGGGTTATAATTCCTCCAAATTGCTGGCATTGTTTTCAGACACCTAACAGCTATTTACCATCCCTTACATCTTAATCACAGAATCCATTTAGAGTGGGATTAGCAGCCTTCACATATAAGCAAAGGAAAGCCTCCCCTCAAGCACACAATAGAGGCTTAACCCTCCCGCCCCTTTGGAGATTGCAGATCAGATAATGAAGCCAATTCTGTCTTATTGAAAGGTCTTGTTTAGGCAGGGATTTTGCATCACAATTTTACCTGAGGTAGTACAGGAGGAGGAATGTCAATAGCCCTAAAGAAAAAGCCAGAAGGCTGGAAGTTGCTTTAAAGACCACATACTGGTAGCAAAACTAAGGATTTCACTTAGTTTCTAGCCCTTAACAACACAAGCAAAGGACTGACTTGGCAGATCAGATGGGAGGAAAGGTCTACATAAAGTTTTGGTGTTCAACAGTAGCACCCCTGGAAAAGCCACCTTTATAATATAAAGACATTAATAAACAGCAAAAATAAGCTCAGATTGATTTCCACTAATAACTGTAGATAAAATAGCATTGCCAAAACTGCATCCAGTTTTGGTCACCCCATTACAAAAAAGATGTTGAGACTTTGGGAAAAGCACAGAGAAGACCAATTAAGATGATAAAAAGCCAGGAGACTAAAACATGAAGAATGGTTGCAGGAATTGGGTATGGCTAGTCTAGAGAAAAGAAGGACTAAGGATGACATGCTAGCAGCATTCCAGTATTTGAGGGGTTGCCACAAAGAAGAGGGGGTCAATCTATTTTCCAAAGCACCAGAAGGCAAGAGAAGAAACAATGGATGGAAACTAATCAAGGAGAGAAGCAACCTGGAATTGAGGAGAAACTTCCTAACAGTAAGGACAATTAACCAGTGGAACAACTTGCCTTCAGAAGTTATAGATGCTTCATCATTGGGGTTTTTTAAGAAGAGACTGGACAGCCATTTGTCTGAAATATATAGGGTCTCCTGTGTGAGCAGGTGGTTGGACTAGAAGACTTCCAAGGTCCCTTCCAGCTCTATTCTGATTAATGTTAATGTTAAAAAGTGGGAATTCATCTCCTCAAAAGAGGATATATTTACATAGTATTGCAATATAGTTATCTATAGGACTTGATAGACATTTAGAAATAAATGTACCTTTCCCCAAGTCAGGAAAATTGTATACTGCTGACCCATATGCCAACATTAGTCTACTATCCATTGAACTTCACTGTTCCTACTTTCCCAATGATGGTTTTGCTTTTATTTGTTATGATTAACTGATATTTGCAAAGTCCTCCAAAACTAATGAAACCTTAGCTATGTTCAAGGAAATCTTCATATTTTAGTTCTTACATTCAAATTCAGCTCCAAATTTAAAGTATACTTTATAAAAAGAGCATTCATTGTTTTAAATATCATAAATTTTACCTATCTCCACAATTTTCAAAATGAGAAGCTAAATGAACTGCCTTGTAAATTACAGAAGGTTGCCTAGATAACCTTTGTGGCCCCTTCCAACTTCACAATTCAATAATTTTATGAACTCTACCCACAGATCCCCTGTTTTAGAAGACATTACTACTGAGTAGCCAATATCGGCTTTGGCCAGTTTTCTTTCCCAGATCAAAAAAACACAGACTGTCTCTTACACATAAACACTGATTAGACTTGACCCAAGAAGGACCTCAAGATCAAGAACCTTTTCTCATCTTTCAGGGCTTCTATTTTCTTTTTAGAAGATACCAGTTAAACTCAGATGTTATCACAACTTCAATTTAGACATCAAAGCTTTCCATCTGCCTGATGAACTCTCTCAACCTTAATCATAAGAATAATGAAATGTATAATGAAAATACTTAGATTTTCATTTTAAAAAGCCACATGCACATGTCCTATCTTAGCTGTGTATTTTGCATACTCTTAATGCAGGAATACACAAATGAACAATGTTACCTTTATTGATACAAATCTCGGAGTCCACACTGAATGCAGTAAGTTGGATAACAATTCCTCCATATTGTCAATAGCAATAGCAGTAGCAATGGCACTTAGACTTATATACTGCTTCATGGTGCTTTACAGCCCTTTCTAAGCAGTTTACAGAGTCAGCATATTGCCCCCAACAATCTGGGTCCTCATTTTACCAACCTCGGAAGGATGGAAGGCTGAGTCAACCTTGAGCCGCTCAGAATCGAACTCCTGGCAGTGAGCAGTGAGTTAGCCTGCAGTACTGTATTCTAACCACTGCCCTGCCAATTATGTATATATTACATAATGTTAAGATTTTCATTGACTAACAATATTAAATAAATGCCAACTATAATTACAAAATAACTCCAATCCTATTCAGGGTTAAGTTCATGTACATATTTTTATATTGCTATTTTTAATTCAGCTTAAGGGAAACCATATGTACCTTGCTATTAAACTACTGATCACTGTACTGAGTTTTGATACTGATACTGTGGCTTCATTTCTTATATTTGCTTGGTTTCTCTGTCACATCTCTTCCACTAGATACTAAAATCAGCAGTTTGTTCTGGTGCTTGTTTTCTAGGGGGAAAAACCTAACCCTGGTGGGTGTGCAAGATTTCCAACATATGCAGTCAAAGTAATTGAATAAGGGTATTAGATCACATGTCTGATCAGTAATATCAATAATCGAACACACTTTTCTTCCCATTTATTCTCTCTGATCTTTATTTGCCCCTACTTTGTTTTCTACATTGGCTTTTTCTGCCCTTCTTCCAGTGTTTCAGCTCCAAATCTTCTATTTCTTCTCTCTAATATTTCAAATTTTCTTTTCAACCTATTTAATGACCCCATCATGATTCAAAACTTACATTTCAAGAATGGATATTATAATGGAGAACTTATGTGCTCATTCTCTTGTCTCCCTAGCCACCGCACAAACATATTCCGTTAGCTATTTTTAAACTTGTCCTCTTGATAGGCTGTAGCTTTAATTTTAACTCCAACTATAAAAGAATTTAGCTCTGGCCTTGAGAAGGAGGTAGAAGTGGTAAAAGATTACTCAGCCCCAAGAAAATAGAAAGGGTGAGAAAGAGACAAACAACCTCTGGCTTAACCTTGTGGTCCTTCCAAAGGGGTAGTGAAGGTTTTAGGCAGGCTTTCAAGATTCTGTTAATAGATCCTACAACAATACAGTAGCATATCTGTAATCCTTGCAGTGTCTGTTCTTGACCTGGCTATTTCAAAGGGATCACACAGTCTCTCATGCCCTGATCACGGCTTAACTACTGCAATGCTCTCTACACGAGAGTGCCCTTGAAGACCACCTGGGGGGTTTAACTGATCCAGAATACTACTCAGCAGATTTTATCCTGCAGAGAGGGTGTGCTCTCTGGTTTCCTTCAATTAAACAATGTCATCGCTCGGGAACCTGGAAGCACACCTTCTGTGTAGCAGTGCCTGACCTCTGGAACAAGGTTACTGATGAGATCTGGATGCCCCCCCCCCATTCTGCTGTTGTTTATAAGAGCCATGGAAACCTGGTCTCCACCTAGGTCTTTGGTGAAGGAGCGTGAGACCCCTCATCTCATCATGTTCACCATGTTCTTTTTTTAGTTTGATTAATTTTATTGTAATTTCTTTGATTGTTGTGAGATGCCCAGAGTTGGAGAGTTGGGAACTGGGTAGCATGCAAGTTTAATAAATGATAATGATAAGAACACCAATTCATTATAGAAGCAGGTTAAAGTTGTCTTTACTTATTCCAGTTTCAAACTAGTGTTTTTCTTCTCCTCCCCACAATATTATCCTCCCCACAATATTATCTAGGATGACTTTTTGATGATATGGTTAGGAACTGGGATCTGACCAGCTCCTGATGGCTAGTATAAATTCCCATGTGCATGAAGTTGCTATGTCACTGGGCTCTGTCTTTCACGATCATTTTGGCTTGGGCACACCTGCTTCCACTGCCCACCTAGTACCTGACTAGCATTTTATGAAGCATTTGGTAGGACTTCCACAGGGTCCATATTGAACACTCCAAAAAACTTTAAACACTCTAGATGTGTTTAAAAACAGGGCTTCTCTTGAGCTTAGCCAAGAGAAATTTTAATTTCTCTGAAGAAATTAAATTTTAATTTCTCTGAAGAATGCCAACTGGGAGAGATCTGCTTATGCCACATCTAATTCCTTTGCCTCTCAGGATCTAACCAAAGAATACTATTATCTGCACTACATATAGTATCTAGGGCACCCAGATACTCTGTATGCCAAGAAAGAAGAGATCATCTAAATTTAGTATGTCCACTACTTTATTCCTTCAAATCAAAAAACACAGGGACAGATGTGCTCAGTAAAAAATTATAAATTCCCCAACTTCCCAATTAACATTCCACAGCAAATTTCAATCCCTGTCTGCTGGACAGTCTGAGTTGGGTGACCTCACTGATTTTTGAGGTTATTTTTCTCTAGGCTAAGGAATCTGATGTAGCCACAATTAATATGGAATAAGAGATGAAATGAGATAGGTCTAAAAGAAACCCACTGAATTTGTGACTCATGAAACTGAACACAGCCCTCTAGTTGGATTGTGGCCTGACAGATGGTTTGTGATTCCCTTTTTTTGCTTTTTGCTTTTTTAGTCCTGGGCTAACAATAAAACCCGGTAGTTTATGAAGCCACCAGCCCTACATTTGGCTGGCTAAATCAAAAATTGCATAAGCATAAAGTAAAGAGACACACAGCCTGATGCTTCAGCGTCACACATGGCTACCCAGAACATTAGATATGCCTCTCCAGAGTTCCCTTCATGTTGTCATGAAATTAAAATTGTAATGTCCTGGAATGGATATATTACCAAATACATGGAGAGGAATCTTATAAACTCTATTTTATTAATTTAGTGTAAATTTCAATCAAATGTATTTTAAATTAAATCAAATTTGGACTGGCTACACCCATAACTTTCCTTGGACTCAATCTAGTTTTTTGGAGTGTGACACTAGCATACATTCAAAAGCTAAATATAACCCCATATTATACTGGTTGCATATCTTCTGGTATAACTGCTAAACAACATATTTTTATGGAAATTTCTAGTCCAATTTGGGAGATCTTATCTCAAATGTCCATTTGAAAATGAACCAGGCACCATCTTATATTCCTTCCTCTTACCTTACCCGCAAAAATCTTGTAGAGATAGAAGAAAACAGCCTTATTTATGGCATTGAAAACACCCCACTCCTAGTCCAGCACCTTAATCCTCAGAAGAAGGCTTATTAATTTAATGGATGGATAAAATATCTTTCAATTATATGGGGAAATTACTTAGAAGTATTTGCTAATAGAAATTTCATTGAGATAGCTTTTAACGCCTACAAACATGCCATACTTCCTCCAATTGAGTCCACAGAAGTTTTTATCCATAGTGTGCCTATGATGTACAGACACCTGAATCAGTTCAGTGAAGAATTGAAGGTTATAGATTGGAATCTATCTTTACAGTTTATTTATTTATTTGGTTACTTAACTTCCCAGTCTAAGGTTGAATTAGTCAATAGATTCTGCTTCTCAGGGAGCACTAGAATCTGGGCTACCCCACTCCTAGTCCAGTGTACCATACTGACTCTCCTATATGTCTAAGGACCAGTTTGGTTATGGTGCTGGAATAGCATCCAGGAGACTATGCATTTTAGTTTTTTCTTAGAATAGAAGCCAACTGGGTGATCTTGGGCCAGTCACTCTTTTTTGGTTGTCCTGGATAAAGTAGGAGAGGGAGTAGTATGTACCCCACCATAAGTTATATCAAATAAAGATGAAATATTCTCTTCCTCCCTCCCTTCCTCCCTCCCTCTCTCTCTTTCTCTCTTTCTATGCTGATTACAGAATTCTGGGAATTGATGTCCACACATCTTAAAGTGGCTGAGATTTAGAAACACTGGTGTGTGTAATGAAAACTAAATTCCCCAGATTACAGCCTTGGAGTCTCAGATTATATGTACTAAACGGTTGGAAGCTATTAAGCATTCAAATGATTGCCTAAGCAGGGCTATTGTCATCTACATAAATAGAACACTCCTCTTTTATGGTATTCATCAATATTTCAGCCAGAACAAATACCACATACATAGTCTTTCTTATGCATTCAAATAATCAATTTTGCTTTCTTTCATTTTTAGAAAAGGAATCATAGAATTGCAAGGTGGCACTCTAAGCCATCACATGCAATGTTCTGTTCAATAAGGAAGCCAAATCAAATCATCTCCAATTAATGACAAACTTGATTCTGTTTGATAACCTACAGTGGGAACCCACTAGCCCACTAGTAAAGTTAAAATTTAAAATTAAAATATATATAAAAATTTAAGGAGGCAAGAATAAATTAAGTCTGTTAAAAGTTGGTTGACAAGGGCAAAGAGAAGGCTCTCGTGGCACTAACCTACCCCACAATTGCATGCTCCTTTGGGCTTCCCATGCAAGGCTACAGAGCCATGTTTTAATCCATTTTTGAAGGCCAGGAGAGTGGGGGCCTGCCTCACCTCTGGGGGAAGAATATTCCATAGGGTGGAGGCAACAGCAGAGAAGACTTTCTTCCTAGATCTGCCAATTTAAATTCTTTAACTGACGGGTCTGCAACACATCTGCCCTGCCTGACAGGATGGGATGGGCCGATGTAATGGGTAACCTGGCCCTAGGCCATGTAGGGCTTTATAGATCATAACCAGCACCGTAAATTGGACCCAGAAGCAAATTGGTACCCAGTGCAATTCACAGAGCTCAGGAATTACATTTGTTTTTCTTCGGGCATCAATATAGCTTGTGTGGCTACACCAGCTGAAGCTTCCAGATACTTTTCAAGGGTAGCCCCATGTACAGCATATTAATCTTTTTACAGGTTCCATTTGAAAATATTATTCAATAATCTTCAGTGCATCAGATTGTCCAAATACAGCATTCATTTCAGTTTGGAAAATGTCTTATTTGGAATACTTCAGTGTTCAAGAGCTTAATTTTCAGAAGACCAACAACAACAACAAATACCCTTTGGATTCCTTGCTCCAGCTTCTCTGTGTCGCATGGAGTATAAAGTGTATTACAGACACCTACAAATGCAAAATCTGAAGTGCATTTAAACCAGCTGTCTTGAGTGTACTTAATTACATTAGTCTGGAAGAAAAATCAACAAGAGTTTATAAACAAAGCTACTGGCTGGAATTAACAGAGCAACACATCAGGATTTTCTACATGGGAAAGGTTTAGATTTGAGAGGTGAGAAGGGAAACCAGAGAAATGCCAAAGTTTACATCTAAACTCATTCATTTCTAAACCTTCCTTCCTTCCTTCCTTCCTTCCTTCCTTCCTTCCTTCCTTCCTTCCTTCCTATTTCCATAATGAATTAAATGAACATATACAATATTGTTGTTCCCAAAGTGGGGAAAGACAAACCAATTTGCCATATAAGAAAGATATAGGTATTTTCACTGAAGTTGAGCAATTGCAGGCTTTCCTTACTTATCTCATTTCAGTCTTTATTTTTTAAAAGCTAAGAGAGTGAATTATTCAAGGGTATCTAAAAAGAAAACAAAAATTCATCATTTCACCAGCCCTTATTACTGCCTGTATTTGAAAAATCAGGAGATTGAAACATTGATAAATTTAAACAACGTTCTCCTGATAAACAGGATCACGTTTGTGGTGATGTATCAACCCTTCAGGAAAATAAATGAAGTTTTCTAATTCTTAGCAATAAGCAGAGCTTAGTATGATAGAGAAATATATACTCTATAATCAATAATAAGAAAATTGGTCAAAGAAAAGATGTTTTTGAACTGAAGATTTTTGGACCAACTTTTTCGTGATTACAAAAAGTACCACTATAATAACTGATGAATTGGTCCTTGATGAATAAAGACTGACTTTTCCTTGATATAGTGACTAGTCAGAAAAAAAATCACATATATTAGACAAGTGTTGATGGGCTACAAAAACAACTATGCTTGGCAAGATTGAAGGAAGGGGAAGAGAACAGATAAGTTGAATAGACAGGATCAAAGATCCTTGGAAGAATTACACATTGTCATCAAGAACAAGATGTTATAGAAGAATTAGGTACACAAAGGACATAATCTTATCGATCAATTGCAATTAGTAGCTACTGGGGCTTTACACCCTGGCAAGATCTTCTGCTGATACCTGCTCTGTTCCCTGCCTTAACCCTTTTATCTAGTCCAGATCTCTGCCAAGCATCTGATTCTACTTTCTGTTTCCAAGAATGCTTTAATTGTAGCATCAGCCTAGGGTGTTATGAGAAATGCAGAGGTATCCAACTAGCAGTGCTCAAACCCTGCCAATGGCCCCTTGCAGAAATGGTGTAGTTATATAAATCAGATGCAATTGTAGCCTGGAACATCTAGTGAAATGACTTTTATTGAAAGTTAAACAGAGTCTGACTTGGTTAGTACTTCGGTGGGTGGCACCTGGAAATCTGGTTATAGGCTAGAATTGGAGGTCAAAGCCACACCCCAAAAGATGGCAAAGAAAGCCATTTCTGTACTGCTGCATATACACAAATACATGTTCTGATTATTTTTAAAAAATATTCTATGAACTAATGGAAATGTTTCTCAGTTTCCAAGCTTCAGGGGCATGTAATGTCATGTCTTCTTCTAATTATGCTTGATTCTTGGTTATTTCATGGACACTTTCTTTTGTTTGTATGAACAGCATACATACAGAATAACAGAGTTGGAAGAGACCTTGGAATCTTCTAGTCCAACCCCCTGCTCAAGCAGGAAACCCTATACCATTTCAGACAAATGGTTATCCAATCTCTTAAAAACCTCCTTCTAGAGCAGGGGTGTCAAACTGCCGGCCCGCAGGCCAGACGTGTCACACAGAAGCCGCGCCCACCCCATTGCCGGCAATGGCAAAACAGTCCCGATACATTGCGCGACGTCACGTGACGTCGCAAGTTTGACATGTCTGTTCTAGAGGCAAGTTGTTGCACTGATTAATTGTTTTAACTGTCAGGAAATTTCTCCTTAATTCTAGTTTGGTTCTCTCCTTGATTAGTTTCCATCCATTGCTTCTTGTCTTGCCTTCGGGTGGTTTGGAGAATAGGTTGACCCCCCTCTTCTTTGTGGCAGCCTCTTAAATATTGGAACTCTGCTATCATGTTGTCCCTAGTCCTTCTTTTTATGAAAAGAGATGCACTCTGCTTGAAGAATCATCAAAATGAGGTCAAACTTTCTCTATTGTGGCCTTGACTTAAAGCAGGGGTGTCAAACTGCCAGCCCACAGGCCGGTTGCATCATACAAAGGCCGCGCCCACCCCAGCTCCCGCAATGCAAAAAAAGTTGTGATACATCGCGACACATCATGTGATGCGGCGAGTTTAACACCCGTGTCTTAAAGGAAATGGCTTCTGTCTGGCTGATCTACTGCTTTGAAGTATCTACTTCACTTTGCAATTTTATTGGAATTTTGCTTTAAGAAAATGCTTTTAACACTTGAAGCATCAGTGAAGCAAAGAACCTCTTCAAAATCCCATCCATCTTTGTTAAATAACTTTACATGTTTCTTTTTTTCCATTACTTCTTCCCAACTCCTATATTCTTTCAGCTGCCTATCAATTATTACATTTTTCCTTGAAAGCCATACAAAACAAGTACTGTTACTTTTGAGAATTTTTCAGGAAAGATTTCAGGTTTTATGAAATTCTGGGTTTTGTACTTTACTGATAAATGTTTTTAATCCCATCCTGAATAGTCAGGGTAATCTTAGATTCTTTTTACATTTACATTTATTCTTCAAATAAGTATACACAATTATGTAGATAGTTTGTAGACTTTTTCTTATCTGATGCTACTGTCAAGTAGTCCTGTGATCACATTTACATGGTTTGAGCAGCAAACACTTAGCAAAAATCCAGTGTAGTTTGGAGAGAATTATAATGCAACTAACCATAAGTAAGTCTTAGGAACAAAAATTATGATTTATGGAACTATATGTCTTGTCTGCAGTTTTTGCTGTCTAAGAAGTTAATAAAAGTGCCAAAAGAAAATGAGGGGAAATAATTTGTTTATACACTGAACATATTCTGATAGGTCTGCTTTCAAAAGTCTACTAAGAAAATTTGGTCAACTCCAGAGAAACAAAGAGAAGCAAAATCAAAATAAAAGTTATTCCTATTAACTGGGATAAATTGCCAGTTCTAAGGAATGTAAAAAATTAATAGTGGGTACTTTAAAGTTTATAAACTGGGGGGAAAACTTGATTGTAAACTGGCAAATATCTCCTATGAGAACAGGATTCCTTAAATATGGTAAGAAATAGATTTGTGAGGGAATTTAAAATTATGGGCCTCCATAATCTTTTTTCCCTTCCAACTCTATTCTATTCTATTCTAAATATCCAAAAGAAGAAACAAATTGAAGATTATCTTTGATACATTATTGTCATTGCTTGTCTTCCTTTCTTCCTTTTACACATGCACACATACACGCATACACATGTGTTCTAAAGACTTGAAAGGAATAGAAAAGGTGGTTCCTTTATTCTGTTGCCAACTCTTCTTCTTAATAACACAGAGCAGCATATACAGAGTTATCCCTTTTTATCTTCAAAAGAACATTGTGAGGTAAACCAAGCCAAGGTTTGGCTGACATTCAGTCAGTAAGCTTTTGTGGTTTGAGAAGGTATTGTTTGTAGCTCAGGTCTCCTTGGATGAAATCCATCACAGTATCCCCACATACCACTCTGGCTTTGAGGTTAAGTCCTGATGACTGAGGAAAGTGCACTTGTTAATTTCTTTTCCACTGAAGCACTTGAGGAGTTTCAAATGTGGATATGCTACAGGAATTTTGATAAGATTGGCAAAAGTGTTGCTGATGTGGGTGGTCTTCATCTACTTATAGATTGTCATTAGATATATAAAGGGTCAGGCCAACTTGAAGATATTATCTTTGTAATCACTGGCAGCATCCTTTGAGTAGCAGAAAGTAAGTAGCAACAAAAGAAAAGAAATAGCATCCTCCTTTTAATATTTGTGAGTGGGGACACAGAATGCAAGGCCACTGGTAGGTTGGCCTGATCTGTAGGAGGTGTTCTAAGTTCTAATGACTGAATTCATAGATTTTGACAGTTTCTGAAAGTAGAAGAAATTCCAGCAAAACTGGAATCACCCTTCAATCAGAAACATCTTTGTTCAGTAACAGCCTCAAGATTGCTTTGGATGGAAAAAGTGGATTTGCAACTTGGCAATCTTCCTGGATTCACAAATCCTGCTGGAATAGTACGTGGAAACCACGGTTGGGGAGCCTTTATGGAGCATAGGCTAGTGCACCAGTTATAACCATATTCGACCATGAAGTCCTGATAGTGCTGATATATGTTTTTACAGGCACACACTTAGATTACATGAAGACCACTGTGAAGATGACCCCCAAATTGTAATTGGTACAAAATACCAAAATACCAAAATACCAGGGATGAGAATAGCAATACAACATAAATTCTTTGGTCACTTCTTTGGTTATCAATAGGTTTTTAGTTAAAAATGCTGGTTTGAACATATGAAGTTATACATGGTTTGGCTTGGGGTACCTTAGGGAATATCTCCCCCAGATGGAATGTGTCTCGTTGATGCGTGCAAGAAGCGATAGCATGCTTATGGTCCCATTCCTATGATAGATCAAAGAGACATCAGCCAAAGGCAATCTTTCACTGAAGGGCCTCCTCACTGGGGAACATCTTACCCCTGAAGCGATATCCTCCTTTGCTTTCCTTTGGAGGGAGTTGGGAGAAATGGATGTGTTGGCCTTGGGCAGAGGAAGCTGAAGGAAGTTGAACTGGAGGGGGGACATAAGGGTTGGAGGTGCTATTGGTACTGTGATGTAGGTATGCTTTTATCTTGGAACAGGAGTAGGTATGCTTTTATCTTGGAAGAGTCGCAGTATGATCTGGCATGGGAGGACGTACCATCAAAGCCAGGATATATGCATCCTGGTCCTTAATCTCTTGGCAGCTTTCAATATTGTTGACCATAGTATCCATCTGGACTGGCTGCAGGGGTTGTGAGCAATGATTTGCCAAAGTGTTCAGTCTCAGCCAGTGTTTGGGGTGGGGTTGGGGGAGAGAGTGATTGCTGGCCTTGGTTTTGTTTGTGGAGTCTCTGAGTGGTTATCTATTATTGTTACAGTTGTTTTAGCCCAGATTGTCTGTGTTAGTATAGGTTTTTAACTGTTTCTATTCCCCTTGGATTTTGCAAATTGCCCAGAGTCTACTAGAGTGGGCAACTATAACAAATAAAATTAATAAAAAAAATCATCATCATCCACATCACCTATGAAGGTTTCTGAGCTTCTTCATGTTTTCCATATTTGGGGGGACATATATGGCTTGTAATTAATGTAATTTAAACTAACGTGAAATTAAAAAAATGTCTTTTTTTTCTACGCTTCACTTGCCATTTAGAAAGCAGCACTTGATGCATCTTTCCACCTGATAATTCCCTTTCTTTATTACATCAATACATGCGATTAGATGTCACTTCAAGGCTTTACATTAGGGTGGAAATATATACATGTAATTCTCCCAGCTGTAACTTCTAATATTTCCTATAAGTAGATCAACAACATGGAGCTAATATATTTTTTACTATGCCTTGCATACAGTTTCTCCCATCACCAAGTATAACTTACAAGCAGTTTCAAGGTCCACCTCCATATTAAACACTAACCCCTTATAAATCAGGAATCAGATATGTCTCAGAATGACATGATTTCTAAGCAAAAATGGCTTTGGATCTCTTCCCAGACCTCTAGTGAACTCTCCTAGTTCTTGTAATACCACTCCCTTTAGTGTGCAGCATGGAGTGAATCTAATTAACCCCTGGGGCCAGCAGCTAGTAATTGATTTATAGAGATATTCACCCTGCAAATATTACCAAGAGACCCATTCAAAACACAGCTTTGTACCCATTGTACTAACTCCTTCTCATTATTTTTTCACTGTACTGTTTTGAACGTGGTTGACTTCCTTCCTCCAGTGTTCTCACAAACATACACAGGCTAAAGGAGATTAAAATGGGATCAGATTATTTGTGGTTCAGCGTCTTGTGGGATCACGGATTGCGTTAGCCTGCTGGGTGAACCAGGCTTTTCCCTTAAGCATAAAGTAGCTTATTTGTTTCTATATTATGTAAATACAGCTGTTGTATTTTGTTATCCCAGGTTATGGGATTTAATGTGTCACATGAACCCAAGTTATTAGCCACATAAAGCTGACATCATTCCTTTGTTTTCCCTATAATATCTCTAAATGATATTCTACAGATTTTCAGATTGCATGTACTCATCTGTGTGGATGCAAGAGAATGCCTGTAAGCACCCGAGCCTTCATAAGATCAGGAACAGATACACATTGCTACTTTCAAATTAATACATGATGTATTTTTGTTTTCTTCACCCTTTTATCTTTCCTTAGATGGAGACTGAATGCTGTCAAATGATTAGGTCAACTATTAAACACAGCCACTATCTACAGTTTTAGGCAAACAACTGCTAGATACAGTAATACAGACTGAGGAAAAGTGGGAAAGGTCTAGGATTTAGTTCAGTTCATATTTTAAAACAAAATATAGATTGAATTCTATCATGTGATCATTAACACACCGACTTATATACTGTACATTCGGTGAATTACAAGCAATGAAATAATTGAAGGGACAAAGGAAATAAGATTCTGAGGCATAAGAGAGAGACAATGGGCAAAGGTGCAGAAGATGGAAGAGGTCAAGAAACTAAATTGAGTGGATACTGGCTCAGCTTTACCTAAGAGGTTAGGAAAGAAGAAAAATATAAAATGAAAGCATCAAAGAAAAAGACTGGGGAAAGAGAGAAATGAAATAACAGATATTCAGGAGTCAAGATAAGGAAGAATGGAAAAAGCATAAACTCAAAGAGAGTATGAGAAGTACCTAGGGCCAAAGAAGGTTGGAGCAAGGCTTGCTGGGAAAGGTTAGACCAACACATTCTGTTACTTAAACACATCATCATCATGAAAACCAAAATTGGAATTTACCCATTCACTCAGGTATAGGTTCACTAAGCACCTCATTCCATCTCCATCCCCACCATTCACTGTGAACCCTGACATTATATATAACCGTATCTTTATCCTCCCATGCAATGCTGTGCAGTTAAAAGATGGATTCATTTGGTAACCTTATCAACCCTCATTTTTACTTCCTCCCACTTGCCTTACACTCACAGATAACAAGAGAACAAGAGAAACAATGGCCTCGGAACATTCAAAGTCTTGTTTTTCCACCAAGATTTATTATTATGTTTTTAACCAGCAGGTCATTTTCAAGGATGACTTTTAGGAAACCATTAAAGATGTGAGAGATGTTAAGTAAGCAATGATTTTTGTTTTATGCAATGCAACAGTGAAAAAACAATAACTTACAAAATGTGGCAAGCATATATTTTACAAGTGAATATAGATTGACTTCTACATACACTTTCCCCCTCCAGCCCCCTTCTTTTAATCTCGAGATTTTCATGGGGAGATATTTTGTACCAGTCTGTGTATTTATCCCTCTTACCCAGTAATTTCTATGCTGATTAGTGTGGCCATGAGTCTTGTTTTATAGGGGTCAGCCTCTGTTTGAAGACCTGTCTGGTCCAAGTCCGGCATAAAGATAGCAGCAAAGTGTCTGAATAGGCAGGCTGAATTCAGCAAATTAACCTTGGCCACTTTTATTTGGTTCAGAAATAAAACAGGATTAATGGAAAGTCAAAGAAAAGTTTTTAAACAGACCTCTGGAAGCAGTAAAGCAGCACCCAGAAAGAGAGAAGAGCTGCATAAACAGCATGAAAGTGGACACCTCTCTGCCTTAAGACATTTTCTTTGGTGCTGGGCACACTCTTTGCCCAAATTGTTTACTTTTTTTTAATTTAAAAATGAAAAAGTATTAATTACAAAGATTAAATGCAAGGAATCATTTCTCTATAAGAATACTTCTGGATCTTTATATATATTTTTAGGAAATAAAAATGATTGATGAGTACAATCTAGTGCTTTGTTTGAAAAACTGACATCTCATTAAAATATTTTGTTATTAAAAAGATTTTAATAACAGGGATACGTTTCTAAGGAAATTGGCTGATTTGGCAAATTAAATCTTTAACTACATGAGATCTGATCACTTTCAATATCAACTGTTTCAGCAAGAATTTTGAATTCATCGTGCCTGAAAAAGATGAAAAGAATAATACAGAAACTGTTAAAATATATTTTGTCAATGTGGATTTTGTGCTGTGGATTTTTTTATTTTTTTTTGATAAAAATAGATGAACAAAGAATGTGAAAAGTTAATATGGAAGCCGTTTCATCTGTTATTCAAAATAGAGAAATTGGCTAAATGATTTGTACCTCATTTTCTGCAAATATTGAGGAGATTCTTCACTTTGCATGTCCTGTTGGCCAGACAATATTCCCACATGGTTTACATAGACTGCTGAGCTACTGCTGCAATTCGCAAAAATTAAACTTTCCATCATCTGGTTTTTATATTTGGAAAATGTCAACTATACTTCCTATCACTGTTGCTTCAATGGCTAAAACCTTCTGTGAATTTCAAAACACATAACTCAGCTCTTGAGCATTTCTACAAGTATTAAATAACTTTTTAAGAAAGTTGAGGACAAGCGCTTTTTTTTAATGCACTTGTGAAGATAAGAATCACAATAGTTCTTTTTGTACCCTGGAACACATGGGTTTCACTATTTTACTTTGAAGAATATTTCTTCCCATATTATGAAACTTTATTTTGAAACACTTTCACCCCAAACGGCAATTTGACGGAAGAACTAAATGCAGCCAAGATACTCCCCAAACTGTACAATATTTGAAAGCTTTATTAAAACTTCCACAACCTATTGCAAATCACACTGCATTCATGGTTTACTCATGCTGCAATAAATGTTACTATCACAAGACTGCAGTTAATTGCAAATACCAGGCTTCTATTAAAGCAGGTGCCCTCCAAATGTCTTGGACTTTAATTTCTAACTGCTTCAATCAGCACAATCAATACTAATGGAAAAAATGTTGTTTAAAATACCAGGAGGAGTATTGGTTACCTCTCCCTTAACTAAATTGATTGACATTTTCAAGATTTCAGCTCCTTTGACCAGCTCTTCTGGATTTGACTTAAAAAAAAAAAAAAGAGCCTTTCATTGCAGGCAACCCAGCCATTGAAGACAGAGAGAAAGAGAAGACTAATAGCTCTGGTTCCGTATCAGAGATCTGTATATCACTGGACATGTTGATAGGAATTGAGATTCAAAATTTCTAAAGGATGCCAAATTGTCTGTCCTTGCTGGCTTATAGTTTCATGTTTTATGGATAGTTAATCAAAACGGAAGATTATTAATCCAGTTCTATTTTTGCTGTGTTACTTTTCCTTTATATAATTATTTTGCTCTTTGCAACCAAAAGGGAATTCATGTAAGGGTCTCTTCCTGTAGATTGCTTTATAGTCTTAGAACATGACACATAAACTTGAAAATAGTTTTTCTTCTCTCCATTGCTACTTGCTAATTATCAAAAAAGAAAATACTCATTGAAGTACTCATGACTTTCATGGAGAGATCCATGTCATTTTCTGAGCAACAATATGGATGTCTTTTGCCATTGCCTTCTTTCTAGGCCCTAGGAGCTCTTGATGTTTCTCATGCAAGAATTAGCCAGGCCTGACTTTACTTGTCTTTCCAGGAAAGGACATGGTTGAAAAACACTATTTTTGCTAATCAGATTTAAAGCATGTGTACACATTTAATTTGCAGAGAGGTGGTTTTCTTGTCTCACATGCAATTTTCCCAATCCATATCTGCTTATAAGCTTTATTTACTCAGTAGAGTAAATAAAAATGGAAATGAAATTGCATGGTACATAGTTGGTGTGATATAATTTACTTCTGTTCATCCACAAAGTGTGGCTTTAAAAAAAAAAGGTCAAGATGGTAGCAACAACAGTGTGATCAAAGCTTTTTGTTACTGGTTCACAGCTCCCTAAGTCTGAATCCAATTTGTTGTTTTTAATACATCAGCTTGAATCAAATTTTTAGGACTTAGCATCAAACATTTGGCCCTCTAAATAGAATTTGCATAATTTATTCCTCTCCGATGATGCATACAAAATGTAACTTTCCATACTGTAGAAATCTGGAGAGATGATTCCCAGTACGTCAGCATCTTTGCCAGTGAAGACTTTTAGTAGTCTATTAAAAGTTCTCTTCTGTAAAATGCTGTATTATACTTTTTTTTTTTTTTACAGATTGTGTCTTTACCAAAGAATATCCCTTTGTAGTAACAACAATAAAATGTCAGGGACTAGAGGCCTTTATTTTTTTTAAAAAAAACTTCTTTTAAAGTAAGAAGTAAAATGGGATCCCCCCCCCCCCAACTTCTGGCTTGGAAAATATTAACTCACATAAATTGTGATCTCTGTTTCCAGCATTAAATTTACAGAATGTTTATGTGTAGCATTTGTCTCTTTCAGAAACTGCATAGTGTCAATTGCAGTTATTTTCCTTTGATAAATTGTAGATAGATGTCCATATATTAAAAGAAGCAGGCTGCAGACCGATTTGTGTCTACTAAATAAATGAGCTACATTTGAACTTAAAATTTGCTGATATTAGGGATTAAACCAGACAAGTAAAGTTTGAAAACTTAGAGGAATGTTCTCTAGCTCTTGTCTTTCCAGATCAGAGCTTGATTACATGAATTACAGAGCTTTATTCCTTACTCCTGCCCACCAACCTTCTCTGTCTCTCTTAATAACATTGTGAGTCTAGTGAGGCAGCATCACAACCTCTGTTGCTGCCAAAAATTGACTTCACACATTGTGATAAATCAGGTTTGCTTTAATCAGGGTTTCTTAGGTGGATTCAGTCATCACAATAAGCCCTAAGCCATGGGTTATTAATTGTAACTATGGGTTATTAACTATATCATGCAACACACTAACCATTACCATCCAAACCATATTATTTGTAAACTCAGACCAAGTGAATTAACTGTTGACATATCATAGATGTATTTGGCAAATATACAATAGGCCTTTCATGGATATAGTAAGTTTAGAAAAACGCAACATTTCTTAAAAGTGTTGTTTATTTCATATTTATCATTTTGACTTTTGGCTTTGTGATTGACATGTTAGCTTTTTTGTAAGTAGGTAAACTGCTTTGTGACAGTGCCAAAATAATACTAGAGTAAGATTAGTAAAGTAAATAAAACGGAACATTGAACTTTAACACTATTATCAGAGGAACTAAGTCTGTATCCCCGCCTGAAAGTACAAACAAGTATGGCAGCCTCTTTCATGCAATTCGTATTATTCTTCTCACTGTGACAGCTTTATGATGCAGTTCATTAGTATTCCGTGATAGAATCATATGTAGATTACAAATTGCTCAGAGCCATTTCTGAACTAATCAAAGAGATGAAATGTAAAGTTGACCTCCCAAGTTGGCCTCCCAAGTTGACAAGAGTGTAATGGAATTACCATTATACCAAACCTATGGTAGAGCAAGAATAAAATACCTAGTGTAATATTATGTAATTACTGTATGTTAACTTAATTGTTCCAGGTTCACAAAGAGTAGGTTCACCCAAGAAAGAAACAACCACAGACTTTCCAGTTCGTAGATTATTTGTTGTTGTTAGTTGCGAAGTTGTGTCCAACCCATCGCGACTCCATGGACAACGTTCCTCCAGGCCTTCCTGTCCTCTACCATCTTCTGGAGTCCATTTAAGCTCATGCCTACTGCTTCAGTGACTCCATCCAGCCACCTCATTCTCTGTCGTCCCCTTCTTCTATTGCCCTCAATCTTTCCCAGGATTAGGCTCTTCTCCAGTGAGTCCTTCCTTCTCATTAGGTGGCCAAAGTACTTGAGTTTCAATCGTAGATTATTAGAAACCTCCAAACTGGATTGAGCCACATAATGGCAGAATAGATGGACTGAGTTTTTGATTCATCCCACAGGATTTATCTTTTGTTCTTAAGTTATCCTTTAAGCTAGCATAGTCACACTGATTCTAAAATTGTCCACTGCCATATTTTCTCATCAGATCTACAGCCACAGGTTTCCGCCTTTTCCCAGGAGCATCCACAGAGTGTCATGGTTCCCATAGATGAGACCAGTAGAAATAAGAACTCCAAGGCAATTGCTTTCTTCAAAGAACACATTTAATGGCTACATAGTATCGGCCCAAACAAAGGTGAAACCAAGACTGAAAGTTCCCTCCCCCCAAGGTTACAAAGTAACAAGTTGAACTTCCCACCCCTGCAATATGTCATAAATCACAATCCCCAATTAACAACTTTGGCGGGCTTTCTAACAGAAACTCCAGCCTGCCAAAACTTAGGTAGCTTGACCTTGTTTCCCACAGGAAAGTTATTGTTATGTCTAAATGAAAAGAATACACCTCCCCCCTCCCATTGCTGTGGCAACCAAAAACGAAGTGAAGATGGCTGCAGCCATGATCGTTTGAAAGTTGACACAGAGAGACATTCCTATCTCTTGTGCTATATAGCATAGTTCCAAACTGCTGTGTAAGTGAGCCGTGGAGGATGAGAAAAAGGGAGGGACAGAAATGCCGTACAGATGGCCTTGATGGACAAGAAAAATCATCTTTCCGACCACTGCTATATCCCCATCGTTACTTCATGTTGTTTGTTTTCACAAGAAAAACAACAGTAACTGTGTAGGGGGAATAACTAGTAATCCATCCCTTCACCTTTGACTACGTTTAAAGAACAAGTTGGATGAGTATGAAGGTGGCAAAGACAAAGACAAGGGTTTAGGAAGGAGAGAATCCTAGGACAGGATGAAAGTTCCTACTAATAGGCAACCATCTATTCAGCAGCTCTGGACAAATTGATTAATTGTCTTTGCAGCTTTTCCTATGGAGAAGGAGGCTATGTAGGAGGAGCTGACAAAAGTGGGAGGGTTAGGGTCAAGGGAGGGGCAGATGACTAAAGCACCATTATGCTAACATGATGCAAGCTACATCCCTTTTCTACCTGCATTGTGATATTGCATTACAATTGTGCTTGTACAGTGCAACACATGTTTCTGTCATTGGATCCTAGTCCTGAATTACCTATCATCTCAACATCCCAAACTCCATTAGATTTACATGATGTTAGAACAAACCTTGAATATGGAAGGCTTAAAATAGATCCACATTTCATCTTGCTGATTACTTCCCACAACTAAAAAGATCTCCTTATGAAGAACCCCTTAAGTGGTTCTTTGACACAGGCTATGTTATCTCCTCCTTCCAGATGGTTCCCTTACAAAAGTTCTGTCCTTTTCTTTATTGATACAGGGAAGAAAGGTATTGTTATGTCCTGGGCCTTGCTGAGTCATTCAGCAAGGCTCAAGAAGGCTGCAGAAAGGTTGCAGAGACCCAGACAGACCACGTGTCTGCCTGGGACCCAG
This sequence comes from Azemiops feae, assembly GCA_023970755.1. NCBI lineage: Eukaryota > Metazoa > Chordata > Lepidosauria > Squamata > Viperidae > Azemiops > Azemiops feae. The sequence continues at coordinate 149,519 of JALGBA010000834.1, forward strand.
ACAGGCTGTCTTCAGCCTTGCGCGCATGCGCGAGGTGGGAGAATAGCCTGCAATGATTGGCTGTGCATCCCCTTGCACGGGGAGTATAAAAGGGCTTGTTGCCATTGTGTGTTTGCTTCTGTTCTGTGAATGTACCGAATAAAAAGATCATTTGTTGTGAACCTGCCTCGTCTCGATGTCTGCTTTGCGAGAACAGAACAGGTATAGTCAACTGTTATAGTCTGCAAGGCTTCAACATCACTTGCCAGAGAACAAAACAGATTACACAGTTAAAACAAGATCTCTCCATTTCCTGCCTGCTAACTCATTGCGAAAATAAGGAAGCAAGTAAGCAAGATCTGTTGACCTGAATATATTTACTTATAAAAACCAGGCTTGCTCTCTCTCCCCCCCCTCTCTTGTGTGTATGTGTGTATGTGTGGTGTCGGTGTGGGTATGTATGCACATAGAAGATTATTATGGCCCTTTTCTTCTTTTGCCCTTTTCTTCTTTTGCCTGTTCACATGATTCAGGCACAACTTAATTCCTACCAATTCCTTTTTTTTTTTTTTAACAAGCTGCAATCTGTCATTGCTGGTGATTTTTTAAAAAAACACAGTTTTTATTTTTCATTTAAGTATTTTTTGATTTAAGAAAGAGTTAAATGGACTAGGAGACCAGACAGATTTTGAATATTGGTTGTTTCTGCTGCAAAATTTGAAAAACAAGTATATACTGTATTTGCATTAAATTATCTCTTTAAAAGAGTCTCTTAAACTGGGCAACTCATTTAACTCAGAAGTGGTTTAAGAAGTGGTTTAGTGTGACTTTCTTAAGAAGCTTCCTTTACATTCCTGGGCAATTTGTTAAGTTGATTAAAAATCCACCACTAGACATTTCTAACTTACACCTAATTATACCCAGAACCGCTTTTGGATGGTGCTGTCTTCGTCTCTTTAGCCATCACTGAGTGAGACAACGTCAAGCTGACCTTACCTTCACTGGTGCTACAGTAACATTATTCTCCATAGTCCAACCCTGTCCCAGAGCAGCTTCAAGTGTATAAACTCTATTAAATTTTGACGCTCATCATATTGAAAGGAAATTAAGTGATTGCAGTGACTTGAAACAGAAGCAATAGAAACAGAATAGAAATGGGAATGGGAAGAGTAATTTCATGTGATGCAGTTTTCATCTAACTCAAGGATCAGCTCAGCAGCGGGAAGAATCCCACAGCCAGCCATATGGCTCCACAAATTCTGTAAGTCAGACATGCAGACATAACTCTCCCAGTTATTCCCCAGCCACTGCTGTTCAGAGGCACATTGCCCAGTCTCAGAAGTAGCATTCAATCATTATAAGTGGTAAACCTTGATAGCCTTAACTTCCATGAATACTAATCCCCAGTTAAAACAATGGCCATTGCAGCATTTTGCAGCTGTATACTCTGTATATTAAATAACCCCATGGCCTGCCTGAGATATTTTGCTGTTTGAGGTAAAGGAAGTGATATCTTCTCCCACTGCAAATAAAGAATTAAATTGGATTTCAGAACTAAAAGTGGCAGAGTGTTTTGCTTGTATATGAAAGCAATTTATAACCAAGGAGATGCTGACTAGGCAGTGTGACACATACACTTAAACATTATCAGGAGGAGCCATGTAACTAGCTTTGTGCTTACTGGGACTCCTGAAACATGGCTATCAAATGTTATTCTAAAGAGTTCAACCTCTCTCCTGGGATTTGAACTCACAGATCTTCACACTTTAGTATGTATGTATATATACCTTTAGGAGCTATCCAGTCCCTGGTGCAGTTCTATGTCCAACAGAAGGAAAAAATGACTGCCAGGATCGCCAATTGTTACTACCGTGTTTCCCCGAAAGTTAGACCCAGCCCGATAGTAAGCCCTAGCTTGATTTTTGGGGATGGGCCTAATATAAGCCCTACTCCAAAACTAAGCCCTAGTTTTGGGGTGAGGCGCACCCCTAAAATTGAACCTAGGGCGGGGTTAGGGGAAAGCTGCCCCAAGCGCCCTGCACCAGCTTACCTTACCGGTAGGACCATCACAGCCATGCCTCCCACACCCCGACACCTGTCGCGCCGCTGCTTGACTTCTGCGGCCGCTTGCTGCCACCTGCAGCCGGACGCCATGTGGTGCATTGTGCCGTTGCCACTCCTCCCGGCAGAATGCCGCATGGCACTTTGGGCCGCTTCTGCAGCTCATGCACTTTGGGCCGCTTCTGTTGCTCATTGAGCCGCAGGTGACAGCAAGCGGCCACAGAAGTCAAGCAGTGTCATGACAGGTGTCGGGGCATGGAAGGCCCGGCTGCGGTGGTCCTAAGGTAAGACATTCTCCAAAGTTAAGACCTAGTGCTTCTTTCGGAGGCAAAAAAATATAAGACTGGGTCTTAATTTCGGGGAAACAAGATACTACCCCCCAAATAAAGGCTGTTGCCTTTTTCTGCTTAATGATTGACCAATCAAGAAATTGTGTCCTGAAATGTTTATCAATGGGACAATAGCAATGTGCTAGTCTTTATACCTAAATTGTTGTTAAGGTAGCAGCAATCTGTACTGTAGCGGGAGTGTGATTCATGTGGAGTGTTGAGGCAACCTCACACCCAATTTGAAGGAACCCTGTTTCAAAATTGCAGCATTTATCTTTGTGCCATTGAAAAGCCAATGTGCCAAAAATGGATTCAAGTGGGTTCAGGTGAGTTCAGCCAAGCCTGAGGTATTTGCTTCCACATCTGCCAACAAGAATGTAAGTTAATTTTAGTGATACTGTATTATTAGAATTCCACAAAAATCCAACTTTCTAGCAAGGTGTATTAACCAGGAAAATGAAGTGTTTTAAATTACATGGTGCAGCAATACAAAGACCAAGCCTTAGAGTTGGTGGGTTTCCCCCCCCCCATTCTATTTATTTTAGAATGGGGGGGCAGCCTTGCAGAGGTACTGCTAAAATGATTACAATCTGAATGTACACATATCTGAGAACTGGTACGTGCATTCTGCTAGACTAAATTAAGGTAAGCAGATTTGCAACTATGCCCTGATAACATGCCAAGTTCTTTTTAGCCATTCCAAGTGTTCTCCTTCATTTCAGATACTTTGACAAAAATGGCACTGCTTTTATTGAAATCTAATAGTAGACCATGGTGGTTTGAAATGTAATGTAAAATTTGTGCTTGAACTCTCTTTTGGGAGCATTGTGGCAAATAACTTGTCAGTCACCTTGCCCACCAGAAGCAAGGGCATGGCTTTGCAAAGGAGGCATAGTCTAGGCCCTGTTCCAGAAAACTGTAGTTACAATTAAAGATGGAGATGACATAGATTCCCTTACCCTGCCCCCCCCCCCTATAGCTCTGTCTACAAGACATATGGCACAATCGTAGGGTTCTTTTTTCTGAGATGTCCATTCAAGGCTGTCCACTCTCAAGTAGGAAAGATTTGCAGCATTTTAAGTGGAGTGGTCAAGTGGAGTATATGATTCCAGTGGGCCACAAACCACAAGCAGACTCTAGCCCAGGCATGTCAAACACGCGGCCCATGGGCCGGATGCGGCCTTCGCAGGCCATGCCCACTCCAGTCCCGCAAAGGCAAAAAACATCCTGATATGTCACAATACAGGCCTGCAATGCAATTGGGCTTGACACCCCTACTCTAGCCCCATTTTGGTGACTCACAGGGCTGCCCCACCCAATGTCACATCACAAACTTTATCAGCAATAGCAATTTTCTATTTTGGCAGCCTCATTTCATTTTTAGCTGATGTTGTTTTAAAAGAAGCATTTACATTTCTCTTTCAAAAACCCTAAACATCAAGCTGAGAAAAGGAGAACCTGCAAGGAGACTGAAAATTCTGGCCCTGCCTCTGCCTTGATACCCGTGTCACTACCCTGTCCCCGGTTACTCTCTGAGGCTGCAATAAAGTCATCCACCCTTGAATTATGCCAAATCTGAAACCTTGTTTGCCCATTGGGGACTGAGCCCAATGCAAGATAGTGAAGTTTATATTCTGAAGACCTATATAATTTTGGATTAAAATATCTCTAGGCTTGCCTGCTTCAAGAGATCAGTCTCTTTTCCAAAACTAAGCTTTTTCTGCTATGGCACCCCAACCATGGAACCCCTTGCTTGCCATTTAATAACTTGGCACCAGATTAAAATGGATTTGTTTACTAAAACATTTAAGTGGCTCAGCTGCCTCTTCCTAATTAGGAACATAAGAGAAACTCAGTGAATCACACCAAAGGTCTATCTAGTCTGATGTATAAATTGCAGTAATCATTATCTTGTTTCCTGAAATGGCTGGCCAGAGACCTACCAAACAACAACACCTTGCCAGTTGTTTAGTATCCAGCCATGATGGTTAATAGCCAGGGGTGGCCTTATCATCTGTAAATGTTTACTGAAATGTGCCTTTATTTTTGCCTTTAATGTAAAGTACTGTGATATTCATTAAGATTAAACAAGAAATTTTAAAAGAGAATAAATCACTATATAATAAGTAAATAAACATGCTTTATTCACAGCAATAAAGCATAGGAGGAACAATTTTAGGGCTGAACTACAAATGCCCTTTACGAGATATACTGATGTGTGAAAATGGGACAAATTCCAACACTTCATTGAAGGCATCCATGGATTAATACTGACAGATCTGCTTAATGCTTCTTCACCTAGGTCCTTTTTGAAGCACTGAAAGAAATGGGATTACAGTATACATATCTTACAAGCCTTAACTAGGTAGAAGCTCATTCTCCTAACTTTGCCTGCTGTAACATATGAGACAATAGGAATATCAGTCCAACAAGTGCTATGTTATCAATCAAAAGAATATAAACACTTTCTGGACCTTGATTCAAGTAGTCTTGACCAAATGGCCTGAAATTATCTGGATGCAGAGATGTATTGGAGAAAAGCATCAAACTGAAGCACAGTCTAGATGAAGGGACTCTAGTGATCAGTAAAACAAGTCAGTTTTGAATGGGGCTGCAACTTGTTCTGGGTAGGATGCTGTTCCTCTGAAGGGAAGGTTCACAGTTTGAGGGTTCTCCTGAATATATTGTTCCTGATGTGCAGAACAGTTGCTAAATTATGGTCAGGGATGCCTTTGCCCAGCTATAACCTTTCTTGGACAAGTCAGATTTGGCCTAAAACAGCCACACTAGATCAAGGAGAAGCATTAATCCTTGATATCTGATTTCATTTATGAAATGCTAGCTATAGAGTATGGTTTTTGTTATTTAGATTTGTAGATCTTGCAACTCCTTGATCTGGAATTCTATTTTCTCATTCTCCAAATCACAAATTAATCTTCATTTTGTTGGTTTTACAAGTACAGTCTCATTTCAAGCAACATGTTAGAACTTAGGTTCTTCTATTTTATAGACAGATATGGAATCCCTAGCATCATAAAAAGAGATCTAGGCCAATTCCACAAGTTGATGACTATTTTGCAATCATTTTCTGTAGCAGAAGAAACATTGTATTACCACAGTTTCTCTAAAATGACCTTTCCTATTTGCATTCTTATTTCAAGCTGCAAGTTTTTGCTGTGGTCTGTTGTTTCCCACAACCTGCATTTCTGTGATGTTTACTTCCTGGATTAAATTCTAGTTTAGCTACCACACTAATCCTTAAATAAATCTTTTTCAATTTAACTCTCTTCCCCTTAACCTTATTGGTCTGTGTTTACACTAATTTAAATGGGCAGGATATTAGATTAATGTTAATTGATGGAGTCAACATACTAAGCCAGTTTCCACAGATTTGCACCTTTGAAGAATGAATTAAGTAGAGCCACATAAATTACCCTCTCTCATAGTGGGAGGGAATATGTTTAAAAAGAAGCCTCTAATTAAGTTTTGGACACCAAAGCTGCTTGCATTGTGTGTTTCTCAAATCTAGTGTAATGTAAACCAGTTCATATTGTTAAGCTGACTTCATTTCCCTCAGATGTTCTAGAATTCCAGGAGGTTGTCTGAAATTTACCCAAGCAAACTTTTACATTAACAAATTACACATTTTAAAAAGCCTCACACCATCATATAATTTTGTACTTTTTGTATGTCTGGCATTTTTATGATAATTAGAAGTTTAAAGCATGCATACTGGAATGTTTTTTATGTCCACAAAAGGAAAAGGCAACCATTTTAAACCCAAACCCAAAATAACTCAGTAACCCAGACTACGGCGGGACTACAGACAGCAGCATTTATGTTACAGATAAGCTCAAAAAAATTGCTATTGCAGGACTGAAAGAATATAGCCAACTTGAAAAGCTGAGTGGAAAAAAAATAATACAATCTCATGTCAATTACAGATATTTCAATAAAAGCAGACATATGGAAAATAAGCAGATGGTATAAATTTTAGCCAATTTGCAACTTTTTGAATTCAGTCCACCTTGGCTCAGAAAGTTTTACTTTAAGTATCTTGGAATACCCAGTCTTGTTGGCTGTTCTAAGCGGATAATTCCATAGAATAACAGTTGGTGCAAAAACTACAGAAAATAGCAGCCGCTATAAGAGCACAAAGGATAAGCAAGTGACTGATAAGCCTGATGGTAGACAATCGTGAATAAAATGGAACTGTATGTATAGAGAGCTGTGAAATGTAGATAAAGACTAGCACAATTCAAGGAAATCTAGAAACAAATGGACTAACAGGTGTGGAGCTATAGATGAATGGTAGAGAGACAAAAAGAGAGGTGTGAATCATTAGCATTTTTTATTCATTTACTAAATTTGTTCGTTGCCTATTTCACCTCAAGGCAACTCTGGACAGCTTACAACATTCAAACCTATAAAATAATAAAACATAAATATTTCCAAAAGGGATAAAAATAGAATTGCAATTAAAAATTCATAAAACAATAAGAAAACATCTCAAATACTGACTTGCATAGTGAAGCTATGATAACCTAGGAAGATCAGAACAAACATCAACAGCCACACTTCTCTGTGCATTAATGATTCACCTGTGGAGATGGTTACCAGCATCAAATTCCTGGGTGTGCAGCTAACGAGTAGGCTGACTTGGTCGCTAAACAGTGAGAAACTGGTGAAGCGGGCACAGCAGCGCCTGCATTTTCTGCGTCGCATGAGAAAAGCACATCTTCCTTCCCCTGTCCTGACCACTTTCTACAGGGGGACAATCGAGAGCATCCTGTCGTACAGCATCACAGTCTGGTTTGGAGGCATCACTGCTTCAGACAGGAAGGCGGTGCAGAGAGTGGTGAGGATGGCCGAAAGATCATTGGCAGTTCCCTCCCTACCATCCAGGAATAGCACAGAAGCGTTGCTTGAGCAGGGCCCGCAAGATTTCTGGGACACACACATCCTCTTCACGACCTGTTTTCCTTGTTACCTCTCTGGGAGGAGCTTCGTGGTATCCGTAGCAGAACATCCAGATTCAGCCATAGTTTCATTCCATACAGCATTAACCTTGCGAACTCTCAAACTTCCTCCTTGCGTTATATATTCAAGATGGACAGTATTTAATATTTATTTGCTATGTATATGTAGGGATGTGGGTCTATATATATGTTGTACATAGTATGTTTAGGTGTGTATCATGTATATGTTTCACTTTGAGAGCGGGCAACTAAATTTCATTTTTTATGTGTGCCATTGTGCCCACAATATAAAAATGACAATAAAGGTTATTTATCTTATCTTTATCATAAGTAAACACAGAAAATTGAGAAAGTCAGTTTGCCACACATCACAGTGTTGAGCATAGTAATTCCAATACACAATAGTTCAACAACAGAGCAAGTAAGTCCAGTCAATAAATAAAAGGCATCAGTTGAAGTTGAAATTACAAATACCAATCATGAGGCTGTGCTTGGCATCATCGAGAAGCCTTCATATGTAGATTTTAATGTTGACACTGGAACATCTTTTTGGTAACCCAAATGTTGCTAATCTCATTAGATTGTTGGTAGTACTTTCAGGCATTTGCTACATCTCTCCATTTGCACTTTCATCTCATTTTCTTTTTTAAAAAATCCTTATTTATTGCTTTTTTACAAACTCTTGATACTTACTTTTTGGCTTAATTGATTTTCTGTTTTAAATTATTATGACGCATGATATTCAACTGAGCAGCCCTCCTGGAAGCTACATTTGTTTTTCCATGTTCTTCAGTCTGCAGTGACAGGAAACAGGTCCTGACCTTTGTGTGACATCCTTTCAGTTATTTGAAAAGTGCTAACATATCCTTGTACACAAGGTCCAACTCCTTCAATCTCTCTTACAAGACTTATTTCCTAGTCCTTTAATTATCCTCAATGTCCTGCCATGAACTTGTCCCAGTTTGTTTACATTTTTAAAGTGTATTGTCCAAAATGGGGGCAATGCTTTAAGTAGGAATTGAGCAAAGTGGAACATATGGAATTATTATTTCCCTCATTTGGAAACTAGACTTCTGTTAATCATTCTACAACTGTTTTGCATTTTTTGTTTTTCTGCACACACTTCACACATCTTTTTCTCAAGAGTCACTGTATTGCAAACTATCCTCCATCATATGCATGTATAATTGGCACTTGTTTCTTAATTGAGGAACAAATTTGTCTATGTTAAATTTCATTGTATTATTTTCAGCCAATATATCTAACATATCAAACGTATGTTTAATTTTTATTTTTGGCTTCTAGGAAAATAGTTCTGCCACCCAATTTTGTGTCATCTGAAAATATTAACTGTTTTGAACCAATTAGGTATCTACTCAACTGTTATGGTAATTAGAAGTTGTGGACCACATGAAAACAGTGGTAGGCTTATGAAAATAGGAGATATTTATAGTTAACTTAGGATCTCACTCAATTCTCCCTGCAATCTTCAATTTAATGTATTAATTTAGTACCTTGTATTCACCTCCCAGGGAGCAGGAGGGAAGACCCAAAAAATCCACTGGAGAATAGACTAAAATTAGCTCAATGATTAATAACACTGAGTAAAGGCATGGAATGGAGTATTCTAGAAGAAGGCATGAGAGGCGAAGGAGGAACATTCCACAATGCAACATTGTTATATTACATCAAAGTGGCCCTGATGTAATGTACAATTGCACCTAGAGTGAATCTATACTTGATTGTTGATAGCATTGATTCTGCTTATCCTGAACTTCTTATAAGATGGAATTTGCAGCTCAGCAGACGCTTTAGTATGCAGTTAATACAGCTAATAATTAATTCTAATATGGTCCTAACTGGTGTTTTGTTGTTCAGTCCAAACTCGGGACTCAAGGTCCAGTTTGTAGCCTTTCCCCTAAAGAGTAGGTGTTTATGGAAACAGTAGCAACATAAGTTTTTCTAAAACCCACAAACCTAATTTAGCTGTGGCAATGTGAAATTACTGGCTCAATGCTCCCGTAGCAAAGCATACTGCAAAGAATTGTAAAAAGACAGATGGAATGCTTAACAGTTTAACCGCAAAGGAATGTTTGGATCTGATTACTCTGAACTGTTAATCTGATGATCATCAGTTGTGGCATATAAACCAAGCAGACTTGTGACTATAATGCTATAGTATTACTATGAGAATTCACAACTTCTTTTCCCTTAACTCAAAGGTTCCCAAATTTTAATTAAGAGGAGAATGTACATGGAAATTTCTGCTTGTTTCGCATCTCCACTTGCTGATCAGGCAGTACTTTACCAAAAGTGCTTTCAAATAGCTGGAACTGGAATTCAATTCACTCTGATAGCTTTATTTGTAGAATATAATCCTTGCTTACTCATCTCTGCCATTGGTAAATGTCTTCACTACTTAGTCTATATTTTTACCCTTTGGGAATCTGTAGCTAAAATTATATTCATGTAATATTCTAGTTATCATACTTCAAAATTTAGTCCTAATGAACATGAAGTCTTGTAAAAGTCATTGCAGGTTGAATTCTGATCATTTTCATTCAATTCAGTTTTGGTCATTCTGATCTAGTTCATGAAACCTCTTACATCTCATGAAAATATAGACTGGTATAGGGTAACCCAATCAATTCAGGTTTGGCCAGTTCTAATGCAATCCCTTCATTAGAATATATTTGCCCACTATATAAACCAGAGGTGGGGAACTATGGTCCCTTTATGACTTGTGGACTTCAATTCCCAGAATTCCTGAGCCAATTCTGGGAGTTGAAGTCCACAAGTCATAAAAGGGACATTGTTCCTCACCCGGATCTAAACAAAGACTATAAAAATCTTGGTGTCACTGGGACAAGACCTGAGGGAGAAGTTCTGGTCTTTATTTTGCAAAAGAGAACTGTATCCATTTAATCCCCTGACATCATAGCCTGAAGTGAGTTATTGAACTTCTGGGGTTAACTGGGGTTAAAGAGAAAACTTTGGGGATAGGAGAGTGAGAGGGGCTTCCAAAGAGCTGTAACTTACATCGTAGCCTCTGAGAACAGCCAGATGGAACGCCAGCAGCTGTAAAGGAATCACACTCAGGATGCCCTGAGTTTAAATAACATGAACTAATACACACTCACATGTAAATGAGGAACTTTTGTAAGAGCACTATATCAAGGGTCTAAAATTATCTAAGTACTTCTATACTAATCAGTCAATTGAATGTGTGGAGAGGGAAATGAATCACACATTCTGCTCTCAACACACTGCTTTTAAGATTGTGAAAATTATATGAACAAAATATGTACATAAGATGCTAATCACCATCTCTGTCTTCTCAGTTTCTGGGCAAAAAAGAAGAAGTGCAACAGTCCAGTATTTTACTTATTTCATTGATTGAATGAAGAAACATTTCTGGTACTTTGTTCCTCAAAACTGGACTACTGTATGGTGTAAAGAATGACTGAATTCAATATATACACATTTCTCTCTGGTATGATTGTCAGGAGGATCCTCCATACTAATTACTTCATGAATAATTCCCTTTAATCTTTTAACAGGAGGGATTCAAACAGTTAAGGTACAAACTATTTATTATGGGAAGGGGAAAGGAAAGGAGAGGGGGAGGGAAGGGAACTCTATTTACAGCTTAATCTGCCAATACTATATGTCCCCAGCTTTAATTACAAGGTATGATAATGAATCTCATCCAGAAATATCAGAATCTAATTATATATCTAATAGCAACTTCAATTCACTTCTGGTGTTACAACCTAAGGGGGAAAATACAAGAAAAGACTAGCCTTGTAATAATATTCTCTATCCCTTAACTTTCTTAACCACAGTTAAGTTGGGGTAACATCTTAAAATTGCATGAACAAGTGGTTCTTTATTGCACTCCTGCATTTAGAGGATATCCAAGGAGGTAAAAATATAGATCCCTTCCCTCAAAAATACAATTCAGCACTGAAGCTACCTGTAATAAAAGATTATTAGGCTGGTACTTAATTTGGAATAGAAACAAAAAGAGTAATCTTTATCATCACTTTTGATCCTCCTCTTGCATCTTTGTATTGAATACTGATTGCCCTTAAACCCAGAAAAACATAAGTTTGTGAACATTTTAGCTCTGCTACATATTCCAAACCAAAAAAATGCTATCTGTAGTGAAACATTTCTTTGCAATTGCCACATTTATGAATTTATTGTTTTATCATAGAAAATAAAATGCAAAACAGTAAAACAAACAAAAGGAAACAAAACAAAAGCATACATTCAACCCTAACAATTAAAAAGAAAAAAAAATAGTGTACAAAAAAAGAGGAAAAAGTAGTCAATTAAATTTAACATTTAACACACACACAGACAAACACACACACATATGTATGAAGAAAAAGCAGTCAACAGGTTGAGCTAAACATTAGAGTAATCTTCAAATCCCTCTGTTAACCATCTGCTATTATATTTAGCATGTAGAATGTCCACAAATGGTTTCAAGTCTCTTATAAAGTTGTCTAGTCCATTATCTCTAATCAAAGTAGTTAATTTCGCCATCTCTGCCAATTCAGTCCATTTCAAAATCCATTCTTCAACAGTCGGCATCTCTTTTTTTCCCCAGTGTTTGGCAAGTACAATCTTCGCAGCCATCACCATGTGAAGGAATAGCACCCCAAATTGTTTTTCAATTGACTTGTCCATCATACCTAAAAGAAAAGCTTCAGGTTTCATTAATATTTGTATCTTAAACATTTTTTGCATTGTCATTGTTATGTTTATCCAGTATGTTTTCACATATTTGCAAGACCATTACATAGGATAAAATGAACCTGGATTTTGACTACAGTTCCAGCACTTATTAGAAATCCCTTTATACATTTTCGCTAGTCTATCTGGGGTTAAGTACCAACAATACATCATTTTATAAAGTTTTCTTTCAAACTATAATTTAATGTAAATTTTAGTCCCTTTGTCCATACATTCTCCCATTTATCTAGCATTATATTATTCCTAAAAAAAATTGAAAATTTTACCATACACTCTAGATTCATCTTGAATAACATTTTCTTTACTTTAGAACATACTTCAGAAATCAAGAGATTATCTCCAGAACATACTGTAAATTAACATCCAATTCAGATTTAGTTCCTTTGAAAACAAAACTTTTTAATCAAGTTTAAATCTTTCAAAAATTCTATAATAATTAAACCAATTACAAACAAATTCTTCACTTACTAGTTGTTCTCTTATCTTTATCTTAAATCCCTCTTTTTCAAATATCAATAAATGTCGATATGTCATCCATTTATATTCTGAAATCATCTCTGTTCTATGTAGTGCTTCGTGAGGTGATAATCAAAATGGCACTTTGTTAGCTTATTTTCTTTTATACTTCCACTATACACGTGCAATCAATTGCCTAATAGCATGAATCTTAAAATCAGGGTTAACTTTTACTTTGTCATACCACAGATAGGCAGGCCACTGAAATCTCAAATCAAACCTTCGAGGTTTAGTGAAACATTTCTATATCATGTGTCTTTGGCAGGAGCACATGAATATTCATACCTCCCCAGTACATTTGTGAAAAAGGGGCTGCTGAATAAAGATATCTCTGAATCAGAAAGTGTGTTTTGCTTAAACTTGGAACAAAGCGGCCTCATCCAAATTGTTCTGTCAAAATATTTCAAGTTGCTTGTTTTCCATTAGAACAAAACTCAATATTGTTTGAGTTTTTGGTGTTCGCCTAGAACAAAATTCAAACATTTGGAAATGTCTGTATGGATATGTCTGTCTGTCTGTCTGTCTTTTCTGTCTGTCTGTCTATCTCTATATATGTGACATTTTAGTTTTTGGAAGACTGTGTTAGTAATGAAGATATGGTATCAGTAGAAGAGAATATTTTCTGTGCAGTCCTTGGTGGTCTCTGAGCTTGGTGGTCTCTGAGTTTTCTCCCAAACAATTCATTATATTGATGATATTATCTAGTTTGGTAATGAAACAACCAAGTTCAGAGAGTACCAAGAATCCCATAGATATTGTTGGATTGACAGAATTTGATAAGTCTGCTTCATTATATTTCCTAGATCATACACTCTACTATATTCTATTTTCCTATTTACTATATTATCCTTCTTACTATTTTCCACTTAGGCATTCCAGACTCCAAACACAAGCAACACATATTCATTGTACTTTCTTGCAATTTTATATTGAGCTTGACTATAAAGACCACCCATCTTCTTTTCTTTTGCACAGGGATTGGAGCCCAAGCTTGTATAATTGTCATATTCAATTTTCCATGAAGTTTCATTGTTTTTTTTATTACTGATTGCATTGTACCCAACTCCTAGTTTTAGTATATATTTTCATTCAATTTCCATCCACTAAGATGTGCAAAATGTGCAGATTAATTTCTTCTTTCACTGTGTTAAGCTTTCCTATTTTCATGCTTATGTTCTATATTCCCTCTATAATTCTGTTTTTGCAGCTTGGAATTTTCTTTCTTGTATGACAACATCAACAACTAACCATTTCAAAGATTTTAATCTAGTCATGCCATAAATATCATTTCAGTAGTATTCTGATAAATTCTCAGAATTTTCTCACTAGCACATTAATCACCTTATATTGTCTATCCATGTGGTTTATCATTGCCTGCCCCCCCCCCACAGCATGACAGATGCCTTTGCCATTGTCTAATGACAAAGTGATCATCCACTTCCAGCATCTTCTAATATTTCTGTTGCTCAGTGTAAGAGCCTGTTTACTTTAGCTGGGTAGCTGGGGTGACTTTCATGCTTTGATGATCCTTTTAGGCTTATATAGCCTTGGCATACTCTCGCATACTATCCTTGGTTCATCCACTCCTAAAATATCCCCTTACCATGAAGAGACAATGCAATAGGACCTGAGGAGACACATACAAAGACCTTGCATTATCTGCCTGTTAAATAAAGGTCAGCATAATCTATTAAGGATCTACCACATCTGCTCCATGAATCCTCATTTCTTCATTGACTGAAATAAAAGGAAGTACTAACACTTCTGGTTGGCCAGCAAGCCTGCAGCTGTGAGTGGCAGCCTTCTTTTTCTTTCTGGCCTTCTGCTTAACTGCTACTTTTCTCTCAACGCTCCATTCCAACTTCACACTATCCAATGTAAACTAATAGTAGCACCAATGAGACTAGCCCTGGCTGCTGTACTGGCTAGGCTGGAAAGAGTTTAGGAAAAGGCAGCAGATCACAGGCACAAAACAAGAGCCCAGTTGTAATGCTCAGAGCAAGCAAAGAGTCAAAACAACACTTTTTTGAAATATACAAGATTTATTTCACACCTGGTTTTCTTCCAGTCTCAGGCAACGTTCTTGAAACTAATGTGTTTCGTTTCACTCTCACAACATTTGTAACTGTTTTCATACCCAAACATTTTGAGAGTGAAACATTTTACACATCCTTGCTGGTTAAATAAGTACAAAATTACACAAATATAGGATGATATCTGGATGAATATGTGACCTGTCTGTACTGAAGGGTATTATTGTTAGGGTATTCTGAGAAGATATGGAGATTTGAGCCATAGCATTACTATTAGGGATGATTATAGGGAATTTTGTAACTTAAACAAATCAGTAAATATAAGGAGAAACTGTTCCAGTGATGCTAGCAGTATAGCAATATAAATACATTTAAAGTTGTCAGGAGTGGTCATTTTCTCTGTTCCATTTCTAAATTAGAAGAGATGGTGTCCCATTCCTGCCCTCCTGTTGTTCCTTCTCCACCACCTCATCCACGACCACCTCCACAAATCCTAACACAGCCTCTCAAAACTTGGCTTGTGTCCCAAACATATTGCTTCATCTGTCATGAAGTTTCATTCAACATCATTTCTCAGTCACTCTTCAGTTAGGCTGCTAATAGAATTAACACATTTGGTTGTATAATGTAAGCTTTAGGATTTTGTGTGTTTCTATATATGTGTGTGAAAGAAAGAACAAAGATGCTTTATAGAGCTTAATTGCTTAGTTCCTAGCTTCATTTAATACTGATTTCTCTTCCGAAATGAAGTAGGTAGGAAGAACTTTTTAAGGCCTCTCTGAAAGATAGAGAGAAGACCAAGATATACACAGCTTACCATGTTTACCATGGGTAAACAATCACTAGCCTTTACGAATAGTCATCAGTTAATGCTAGGCTAAATAAAGTCCAAACTTGATGTTTAAGCAGTGAAAAAGCAAACACTAATATAAATATTTTTCATGTTGTAATCTCCTTTCAAAAATTTCCTTCCAGAAGAATTCCTTAAATAATTTTTTGACGTTTCAATCATTGGTTCGAAGCCAGTTTTCCAAAAGAATGAACTGAGGGGGGAATGCCACAAATAGAAAAGCAAACTGGAACTTTGAGGTTGTTAGAAGATTTTTTTTAAAAAAAATTATGCTGCATTTCCAAATGAAGTGGGATTTTCTGATTTTAAAAAATACTCTTGCATTTGATTATGTGCCATTAAATCAGTGCTGACTCTTAGCAACTCAAAAACAGATCTTCTCCGGGTCGATCTGTCCCAATCTGGCTCTTCAGATCTTCCAAGTAGGCTCCCATCACCCCTGTAATTGAATCTGTTCATCTTGTTGTCCTCTTCTTCTCTTCCCTTTCATCTTTCCCAGAATTATGAGCCTCTCAAGGGAGGTGGTCCCTCACATAATGTATCCAAAATATTAAAAATTGAGCTGTCATTTGTGTCTCAAATAAGAAACCCAGATTGATTAATTCAATGTTATATTTGTTTTCTTCTCTGTCCATGGTATTCCCTAGAGTCTTCTCTAATACCAAAGTTCAAAACTACCAATACTCTCTTCAAGGTCCAACTTTTACTTCCTTAGAGTATCAAAGAGAAAATCAACCATCATCTGCATGATTCTGACATTTGCAGGTATAGATAAGGCACAACATCTTTTCCAAGGATTTCATGTGTCTATCTCCTAAGGGTGCACCCTTTGCTGCTGTAACTGAGTCCATCCACCTTGCTGCTGGTCTTTGTTCACTTCTCATTCCTTTCACTTTTCCCAGCATTAAAATATTATATAGAGAGCTAGGACTTCACATAATGTGCCTGAAACAGGATAATTTGGGCCTGGTCATTTGTACCTCAAGGGGGAGAACTCTGAGTTGATTTGCTGATTATCCATTTGTTTGTTTTCTTGGCTATCCATTATATCCATTATCTTCTCCAACACCAACATTCAAAACTAGATGTCTTTAAGTCTTCATTAGCATACTGAGTGCCTTCTGACCACATTGCTCCTGCCACCATCACAATGAGGGAACATAGGAGGCTTTTGAGGAAACACTTTTATTATATAACTTTTATCACCACCCTCTTATAATAATTTGAAAGGCTCAAAGGCAAAATGTTCATGAGCTAGGGGCATCTGCGGAGGAATCAAAAAAAGTCAAAGTGTCAGCCACAGCACACAATCATCCCCCAGCCCCTTTCTACATGTGTACAAAGCATCAATTATTTGCTCATGGATACCATCTTGACCTCTTTTTTTTTTAACTCTCTCTGCAGGCACTCCTGATCGGAGCAAAACCCTTTCTTTTCACTAGATTCTCTATCAATATAATTTTTTCTCTCTCTAGTGTATTTTGTCCACTAAGGGAAACTACCAATAAACATGAGTGTGTGTTGAAACACAAAATTCAGAAATAAATCCTGGAATTCTACGTTAATTTATTTATGTTAACACTCTGAACAAATAGATCCACCTTAACATTTGTAACACTAAACCATATCTTGGGTATCTACTTCTTCTGGCTATGCCTGGGAAATTCCCCACATTCTTACTATCCCCAGCACAAGATCTTTATACTTTAAAGAGGCCATCTTTCTGAAAAACAAGTGGAAAGGAGAGAAAATTTGCTGTAGTATAAGCTTTAGATGAAAGACATAAATATATTAAATGTAGATAAAGAATATACATTCAGTTATGTATGTGTATTTATCTATATACAGCACAGTACCTGTAAATGTAAAATATAATCTTCCTCAAATGCACACATATATAGTTCTATATAAATAATGGCCAAGATTCACAGGAATCTTCAACTGTATGCGTGAACAACTTTCTGTATTGTTTGTGAGGAAACTCAATTTCCAATAATTATTTCAAAGTGAGATCACCCTTCATTCATCAATGGGTTGTCATATAACCTTATAATGTTCCTGGCTCACATAATGACAGCATTTTTTAAAAAATGAAGCATTGGTGACCCTTTGCAGCTTATAGCACACAGAAGGGGCAACTTTAAATATTTAAAAACAAAACAGAAAAAACAAGATGGAATTCATTTCTCCCAGCCTTTCATCTTTGGCTGATCTTTGACTTGCCCTATCCCCTTCATTAATGGGGTCCAATCAAATCAGAGCAAAGGATCAGCCTAACACCAATACTAGCTATCTATCTAACACTCTAACTACATCTGCATCTGCATTTGATCTATAGCCAAGAAACAAAAGCCAAGAATAAATTGAATAAATAACTTATTACAAATGCCCAACCTCTGGAAGAAGAGATCAGAAGAGATCTGAACCAACATTCTTACTGAAACCTAGAGCTCCAAAGGTCTATATTAGTCTAAGAAAAATAATTAGGCTAAGATTTTATTTATTTATATCCTACCTTTATTGCTTTTATAATTAATTCAAGGTGGTAAAGATACCTAATATTCCTTCCTCTTTTTATTTTCCCCATAACAACCACCGTGTTAGATGAGTAGGGTTGAGACAGAGTGTCTGGCCCAAAGTGTCTGGCCCAGTTGGCTTAGAACTCACAGTCTCCAGGTTTCTATCTAGTGGTGCCTTAACCACTAGAGCATGATCTTTTTCAAGGTCCAGTTTGGCTGGAGCTACTTGTATAAATTTATTTCTCTGCATCTACCTATCATATTAACATTTTGTGAGAATCTATTAATATTAGAAGAAAAAAAGCAACATTCTGAGTAGATGCTACCATCCCCAAGGAACTTGTGATCTTCCAGTTAACATGGGACATGTAGTTGGAAAGTTATGCTGTCTCAAAAACGCGCCCACCCACTATGTTTCAAATGGTAGAAAAATAGCAAATGCTCTCCTGCAGCATTCAACAGTAATAATCTTACTGGAAATGTTAATATAAGTGAAATGAAGGGCTTGATAAAATTTTCTATCTCCCTAGCCTCAAATATTCAAAGCTGCTGTAATGTCAGACAACTACTAGATTTTTCAAGATGAAATTCATGTGATTCCTATTAAGTTTGTTACACCCTGTGGCTACACTTTTCATACACTTTCCACCTAGAATGTAGAAGACCATCTTTATCTTCTAACAAGGGTCAATGCATTGAATTGTAAGAGCAATCAGTTATTAAGAAAACATGAGTGTAAATTCCACCTTTGTCCCTTGTGGCTCTGTGAAGTGACCCATTTAGAGATGCCTTTACATATTTTCATTGCAAATAATTTTGAGTTGAGCAAAGATGGACTATTTATGAAGCTGTGGTTTAGTTATTTTGATTCTGAACATTTTTTTATCAGTAAGAGGATGTCAACAGTTCTGGCATCTTAACTTACAAATACAGCAATGTACTATGTGAGTTATTACAGAAATGAAAAACAGTTTTCTCACTTCTGGGTCACCAAACAAAATCAATTTCTCATCTTGTTTCAATATTTGTAATATTCAACTTCTTTCCCAATGGATTCACAATTGGATTGTTTTAAACTGTGAGCGGTAATAGTTCAGAAGGGAATATTCAAATTTCAACCCTTTCAAAATGAATGGTTAACTGAACCAGCTAAAGAATTAAGCTTATTGCCTTAGTTTGTGTAGCATAATGAATTATAAACTAAACACACAGACTGAGTTTATAGAGCACAATGAGCCAAAAAACTAGTGAATCACATTAACCTAGAAATTATGCAAATCTACTCTTAACAATGCAATTCAATTCTTGTCTATTCAGAAAATAATCACTTTGAATTTAATATGGCTTACTCCAAGGTAAATAGGCATAAGACTGCATTGTTGCAAGTCAGGTTGCACGTAATATTCATCTTGTAGTATGTATCTAATCCTCTGCTTTTTAAAAAAAAAACTAGAATAAGTGCATAAACTCTGAATGTAAATTAGGGATAGTGCATGTGAATTATGGATACACTAATATAATGTTAAGCACCTAGAACACTTGAAATGTGGTGTGCTGCTGTATCCGGATTTAGGTGCAGAATCAAATTGCTTTTTCCCATTTGCACCTGTGTGTGCAATATCTTCTTTGTGTTGTTTCTCCAGCTCATAAACAGGACAAGCTTAAGACATTCTTAACATTCAGTGTTTATTCATCTTGATAGCAAAATGACTACTTCTTTTTTTTTTTTAATATATATTTTATTAGATTTTATAAGGGTAAAGGGGTTACATCAAAGTGCTTAGGAACCACCGTGGAGGTGGGTATATTGAACATCCAAAAAAAGAAAAAAACAATCACAAATATATAGCCCAAATCAAATCATTTAAAATTCCCTAATTCCCTCATTTAGTCTTGCATATTCAAATTAATACATTTCTATATAAGCTTCAAAGAATCCTATCAAATATCACTCACATTTCAATTCTAAAAATCCAAGTCCTGTTTTAAGCTTTACTAACTTACAATTACCATATTCCAATTGGCCTTAAATAGACATATTATTAACACTTTGGGTATCCTTTTTTTTTTTTAGATAGTAATTATATCTGGTATATTATTTCTGCAGTAATATTCTTATATTTTCTTCATTAATACCATTTCTTCTCTTGTCACCCATCCCTCTTGTTCTCCTTCTATTTCAAACTAATTATCTTAAAGTAAAAATATCAAACCAACAAATAAACAAATAAATTTCAATCTAATTTAAGTATATATTCTATCAGTTCATCTATATCTATAAAAATCTTTTTAAACCAGTAAATAAAGTTTACTTCTCCAGTAATTCTCATGTCTAAAACAAAGTATTGTTACAAAGGGTATCCTCTTAGAAATTTCACATGTTCCATTAGTTATTAACTCAGTCAAAGAATCAAAGCCTTTTTAAACCCATTAAGTAAAGCTTTAAAATACATTTTTAAATCTAATTCTAGGTTTCCTTCTATGCCATAATGGTTTCCATAATAAAATTCCTGTATCATCAAACCACAATGTTAAAGGGTCCATATTCTTTAACGCTTCAAATTGGTCAAAGTTCTCTTTCCTTTCTTTTAGTAGTCTTTGGATGGTAAAAGCCGTTTTATTCCATGTTATATTTGCCAGTTGTTTATCCACCTTTTCACGATTTTCAATAACTTGTATCTGAGTATCAGTCTCTGTTGATGTTAATGCTTCAGACATCTCCGTTAAAATTATTCTTTGATCCTCAGGCTTCTCCATAGATTGCGTTTGGAGTTGTATAAAGTTAGTTTGTTCTTTGGTTTCCACAGTTTCTCTCAGTGTAGTTTCATAGTTGAGTTGTTGACATGGTTCCTCTTTAGGTTGTTCATATTGTTGCTTCTTCTGTGCTGTCTTTCGGTTTATAATTTGATCTGTCCAAGTTTGAAAGTAAGAGTTCATATCCTCTGTGGCTTCCAGAATCTTTTCCAATATGAGCTCATAGTCCAGCTGTGTGTTAGGTTCCATAACAGTAATAGAAAGATTTTTTAATCTTTTAGAGAAGGCTCTATTTCGTAGAAATCAAACAAATGTTCAGCTCCAATTTTCAATACCAGCTGTGTCAGTTATCTTATCCTTATGCTTATATAGCCATTCCCAGCCATAATAAGAAAAAAAATATACAGTTGCAGTACCACTTTTCGACACCAGATGTCCTCAGCAGACCATCAAATCTTTTTTCTTTGTTTCCAAATTAATAGATTTTTTATTTTTCGTGTTGAAAGAAATGAAGAAAGAAATGCCTCTCAGAGTAATAGATGCGTAATTATAGCAATGATAATCAAGAATAAAATGTTTTCAGGTCCCCTCAGTATTCCAAAATTTAAATAGTCCATACAAATTAACTGGTTTTTTTTTTTTTTTCTTCCAAAGCTGTTTTTCCCGAATGCCCAAACGCTGCTCCCTCACAGCAGGGAAGTAATTTAAACACAAAAGCTTTTGACAGGAGAGTAATTAGGGAAAGAAGGGGTAGGAAAGGTCTCACCCGGGTTCTCCACGGGGGTTCTTTACGCTTAGTTGTTCTTCTGGCTTTCAGCTGGTGCGACGAAGTGATCGTCCATTTTACTGGGCGATCTTTTCCTCCGACGGCCCTAAGGAGAAAAGCTTGAACTGAGGAGAGCTGCCGCTCTTCCCCAGTCAAGCAGGAGCCTCCTCAAGCGGTGGTCGCCTCTACGGGGCGACTTTCGACCCGGTTAAGGGTCTACCGGCGAAGGGAAAGCAGCCGGTGGGAGAGACGGCTCTCTCCATGCGACTGCGCGTGCCGCGTTCCAAGACCGGAAGCCGCAAAATGACTACTTCTGAAGGCCAGCTGCAAGAGACCATTAGGCTTCCTTGTGTAGTTGGTTGGCCACTGTGAGAGCAGACTGCTGGACCAGATAAGCATGCATCTGATCCACTAGGACACTGTTTATATTCTTATGTTATCTGTACTGAAATTAAAATATTGTTTTCTCTCTTAAAATGGAAGCAGCCAATGGCAGCTACAGGTGTGTAAATCTCTTATGCTTGCCACTTATTACATCAGAGGTGAAGTCAGATGACCACAGCTGGGATTAGAATGATAGTTATTTAGCTATAGCATTTAGGCTTATATACTGCCCCATGTCCTTTACACAGCACTCTGTGGGCAGTTTACAATGTAAGCATTACTTGCATATTGCCCCCAACAAACAGGGCCCTCATTTTATCAACCTCCGAAAGATGGAAGGCTTAGTTGACCTTAAGTCCCATCCAGATCGAACTCCAGGCTGTGAGCAGAGTTTGCCTGAAATAGTGCACTTTAAACACTGCACCACCAGGGCTCCCATTTCAGGCTGATAAGAGTATATTTATTTTCTTTTACTTCTTGGTGAACCTGATCTGGTGCCATTCTTCAGCTATGTCCCTAAAAAGCTGGTTACAGTAACACTGATCCAATGGACTATCAGAATTGCCCAATAGTTCTTAACGTTAGTCAATGCTGATGAAAGCATTAACTCTCTTCCCTGCCTCACACATAGATACACAGAGTCCTTTACTCATACAATGTCTTTAAATTAAAGAAAGTTAATTCCTACATTGTTGAAAGAAAGCAGCAAGGACAACAAAAGATTCTACACTTGATCAAAATAGTCCAGTGTGATTTTTGTAGCTAAACTAAAGTGATTTTGAAACCGTAATGGAGTTTTTACTGTGATTTCTCTTTACAGTGCTCTGAATTACTGAACTTCTGAGAAATCCAGATCCAGAATTAAGTAGTTCAACCTTCTCCCAGTTGTCTGTTGCCATTTTGCCATCTCCAATTAGAAGAATGAACATTTCCTTGACTTTTCTGCACATATTCTTAAAATCCTTTTTTGTTTTGTTTTGGCATTCATTGCAAGGTTTCGCTTATTCTGAACCTTAACTTTCCTGACCCTATCCTTAGACATTTAGGCTGTTTCCTGATATTCTGCTTTCTCTTATTATTCTTAAACTTTCCATTTATTAGAGAGACCTTTATCCAACTACATTGGCTGTACTTTTAGTTATAAAGCACTTCCAGACAAATTCCATTTCAAGATAGTTGCTCAGATTAAATCCTATGCAGCCATTTGACATTTTGCATCAGCATGATCTCCTGCTGAGATGCTACCTCTTTAGTTTTATAGCTAAGAATGGCCTTTAAAAAAATGAAGGTAATCCTCATTTAATAATCATAATTGAGACCAGCAATTCCATTGCTAAGCAGTTGTTAAGCGTGACATTATGTGACTGCAACTTGTGACTTACTGCTATTGACTTTGCTTGTTGAAAGCTGGCTATGAAAGTCACAAATGGTGATCACGTGACCACTGAACACTGCAACAATGATAAAAGTGCACCACTTGCAAAATGCCCAAATGATATCATATGACTGCAAGGATGCTGTGATGGTCATAAGTACAAGGACCAGTTATAAAGTTCCTTTTTCAGTGCCATTGTAAGTTCAAACAGTTACTAAACAGGACAGTCATTAATCAAGGACTACTTGTAGCAAAAAAAGACACTGTTGAAGCTATATTCCCCTCATGAGGAGAGATTTAGCAAGCAGCTAAAATCATACATCATGTATGTCCCAGAGGTGCTTTTCAAAAGGCAACTGAAAATCTTTCAGTTCTGAACTGAAAAGCTTCTTGGATGAGAAGTGAAATGTTTTCAAAGAAAAACCAAGAAAGTCCAATTGCCTTTTGAAAAGCACCTTTGGGACAACCATGATCTGAATGATTGAGGATCTCCATAGACATACATCATGTACTGAAAACGTGGGCATGGGAGAGTGAGGTCAAACCCGTCCCACTCATGCTGGCAGAGAGGACCCACTACAAATCCCATCGGTCAAAGAATTCTGACTCTTGCGATCCAAAAACAATCTTGCGATCTCTGCCGTAGCACCCACCCCTTGGAACATCCTGCCTTTTAAGGTAAGATCTGCCCCCCCTCCTATCCTTCTGAAGAAGCCTGAGGACTAGGCTCTGCCAGTTGGCTTGAGGACCAAATGAGGGAATTCCACGCTGGAGGTGGCTGCTGGATTGATGGCAGACATTCTCTCCGCCCCCCACCCTTGCTCTCTGCTCTCCATTCATCCACCTTTTTGTTATCATATTGATGCATTCTTGTTGTTTTCTTTTTCATTGTCTATTTATTGTTCTATTATTTTACTTCTGTTTGGTCTACACATTTTTATTTCTTCCTTTTTATTGTTGTAAGTAGGTGAGGTAAGTGGCAAATAAATTTAACAAATAAAATAATACATAAAATAAAAATGCTGTTTTCTTTCTATTATGTGCAGACTATGTGCAGAGGATTTTGTTACTCTGGAAGCACAGATATCTGTAATTTCAGCCATTTTCTTTAATCCTCCTGTTACCTTTGCTGGGTGGAGCATTGATTGGTTTATGGATTTTCTGCTCATTCTCAGCATTTCCATGCCAGCAGAAGAAAATCACCTAATTCTAATCTAGCTGGTAAAATAAAAATAGTTATACATGGAACTGTTTTAGCATAAGGCTTTTTCTAGTTTGCATAGTTAATCCCTTCTGCCTGTGTGTGGATTAAGCAAATGTGTGTGGAATCTGTGTGTCAAAACACTTTAAATTATGAACTGTTTATTTATAGTTCTTCCCTTAATTTCAAACCTCTTGCTTAATTCACATAACTGCATTTGCAGACTGAGATAGATGGCCCAGCCCACTATTAAATCTCACCTGGCCTATTTTCCCATGTGCATAAACTTTATTTCCAAATCCTACCATAGAATGTGCATTTTAAAAATCAGATTAAAACCTAGCAATCCTAACATGAATTACGGTTGGAAGAAAAGGCTATTAACCATGCTTTAAAAAAAAAAATCGACAGTAATAAATGCTGATGAAGGTGGCTAAAATCCATGTTTGTGTAACATGGAAGTGATTTGGTAGCAATTGTTTTGATATAATCCTGTTGAACTCTGCCACCTTGTGATAAACCAGAAAAAATGCATTTCCTGTTTAATGGGTGCAGTTTCTGTATGCCTAATTCTTGCGGCCATTGGAAAATATTCTGCTGCCTGAGCTTAGTGCTCAAGTGAATCCACAGCAACCCAGCCCCACAACAGTAGTTGAAACTTGTAAAGCTTTTGCTGCAGCAATTTTTTAATCACCTTTTTTTTTACACATGGGTTATTTTTTTTAACCACTAGTTCTTTTGCTCTGATCTTTCTCCTGTTCCTCTATTCTTCATCTTCAGAACAAGCCTCTTTTCTTTACTGAAGAAAAATGTAATAATAAAAGGTTCATCCTACAAGCAGCATATTAGAACCAGATCTAGTCAACTGAAAGGGACTAGTTAGATCACTAAGTCTAACCCCCCCCCCTATTCAGTTCGTTCAGGAATCTAAATTAAGGCATCCACAACTGCCTCTGCCTGAACACATCCACTTCCTATGGATAATTAGTTCCACTGCTAAAATGCTCTTATTGTTAAAAAAAAATGTTTCGTAATATTCAGTTACAACGTGCTTTTCTGGAATTGACATCCATTGTTCCATGATCTGCACTTTGGACCTTCATTAGAACAGTTCCTTTGTACTTGAAAAAGCCGTACTGCAAGTTCTTTCAGTCTCTTCTTCTCAAGCTTAAACCTTTCTCACTCTTTCTGGACTGCTTCCCTGATCATCCTTTTTGCTGTCCCTAGAATCTTGTTGGATTTGTTCAAGGGTAATACTGTAATACTGAGAACTGGGCACTGACCGATGTAGAATAAAGGGGAAATATTACTTCCCACGATTCCCAGAAATTATATTTATATTAAATTTATATTTAATTATATCTGATCCTGTTTGATTCTTTCTTTGTTTTTGGGGTCCCCCATCATAATGCTGATTTATACTTAGTTTGCAAAAAACTACTATTTTAAGAATTTCTTCACAAGTGTCATTGCCATACCTGGTATCCTCTATTCTATATTTATACATATGGCTTCTGTTTTTTATGGAGAATTTTATATTCGTGCTAAATTTCATTCTGTTACTTTCAGCCCACGCATCCAGCCTGTGAAAAGCATTTTGAACTGTATTTTGGCTTTCAGCATATTAAGTAGTAAATTCAATTTTGTATCATTTACAAATTTCATAAACGTTTCCTCTACCTCACCATTCAGATCATTCCTAAATTACCAAAGATTACAGAGTTCAGAATTGAAATTTCTGCCCCTAACCTCAATACTATATTGCACTTTGATGAGAATCCATTAAAAGCCCCTCTTCAAGATCACAATCAAAATGTTATGGGCACTTTGTCAAAAGTTTTGCTATAATCAAGAGATCTGACATCTGTATCATTATCACAATTACCACAATACCAGGAAGTTACCTGATAAGAAGCCAAGATTAGTCTAGCAAAACTTTTTCTTGACAAGGCTGACTTCTGTTAAATATTCAGTAGTTCTTCAATATACTCACAAACCAATTTCTCCATGATATTTCCTTGAATCAATGTTGATCAGATTTCTAAGTGTTTGTTTCTCCAGATTCTCTTTTGCTTATTTTTGATGATTAAAGATATTTGCTCTCTTTCAGTCACCTGTATCACACCAGTTCTTCAGGATAATATAAAAGGTTCTGTCAACAGCCAACTAAAACCCAGAAAAAAGGGATTCACAATGAGTCTCAGTAGTTAGATTAATGTCAACCTCCAGAGGAAGAAATGATGGACTGAAGATGGCTCCATGTATGACAGCAGTGGAACAAAGAGATGGCTCTTCAATAATTCCTCTCCAGATTATTTTTAATTATTGAGATCAAACTGTATCGAAACAAAAAAAAGATAGTTTTGCTTTTCAAATGAAACAGACTCAAATCTTCATAAAAACTGGGCATTATTGTTACCATAGTTACTTTTTAAAAAAGAAATTCAAACCATCTCTTGATTTGTGAGGTCTGATCAAACTTGACAATCCCAAATTTTAGCAACTGTATTACCCATGATGCTGTTCATAAAGAGAAAACATATGAATATATGTGCATACTAAGTTAGAAAAGACATGAATGACAAGGTGAAGGGTTTGTATAAAGAAGGTCACATTTATTTATTTATTTATTTTATTTAGCATATGACGATGGTACAATTAGCCAGGAGACTACAATGTTAGTACATAGTAGTTATTTGGTGCTAATCCGTTTAGTTCATGTTTTCACATGCTTATCCAGGGTGTATCATAAGAGGCGAACTAGCTCCACACCAGAAAAGGTCACAATGGAAGAGGAAGAAATCCTGATTAGCACACATTTATTTGCACTAAATTAAATTTCATCCAGACTATTTCCCAAAAAGAATATTTATATTAAACATTAACATTTAAAATGGCATGTTAAGATTTTTCCATTTTAGAAAGAGAAGAATATTACTGAGCTCACTTCCAAAATACAGCATGCCTTCTAAAAATGTGTATCTATCAGCTATAATGTCAGCGTCTGTGGACATGATGTTCAATATGCTTTGCTGCTTCTGGAAGACATGAGAGCCTGGCTGGAGTCTAAATGATGCAACTATTAACAAAACCAGCTGGTTTTCGTATAGAAAAAGATTTATTGGACTCTACTATTCCATGTAACATCAGATTCAAGTGGTGTCAAAATGGGCCCACTGAAAATCACAAGAAAGGTATCAGCCTAATCAGTGTAGTTCCAGCTTTTCAGAAATACTATACAAAGGGGATGAGACTGGAGGGGAGGGGCTAAAGGATTAAAATATTTTTAAAAATGAGCATAGTCATAGTCAGAACATTAGGTGTCAGTTGGTGAAGAAAAATGGAAAGAGAATGACAACTTGGAATGCCTCCATCAAAATGTCACGATATGGATGCATTCCTATACAGCATTCCCTCACAAATAGCACTGGACTTTTGAGGACATCCAGGTTCCCATTTGGAGATGATTCCTACTCTACAACACAGATTCTGATTCCTTCTCTTGTGTAACTAGCCATTGGAGGTTTAGATGAAAAAGATTGGATATTTACTTAAAATGTTGTAGACAAGAGGTAAATGTCTATGGAAATTCTCAATTATCCATGTCATGGTTATCCAAAGATGTTTTTCCAAAAGGCAACTGGGTTTTCTTGGTTTTCAAGCTTCTTCTTGAATGAGAAGTGAAATGTTTTCAAGGAAAAAACTAAGAAAGTCCAGCTGCCTTTTGGAAAAGACCTTTGGATAGACAAGGGGTACATGTCCTATCTCCCACCTGAAGATTGGTGATTGGGGTCTTTGATGCCCCTTTGAGAACTACATTTCAATGTTTATTACAGCTATTGATTAATATATCCCTCACAGGGAACATTGTAAAATCTTATCGAAGGAATGCATGGCTATATACCAGCTGTAATAATAAGTGTTTCTGCAAACAGATTTGACTATTTGGAGAAAGGCCATCTGAATACAAGTCAGGGAAGCAGGACAGGAAATTATCTAGAAACAAGCCACACATTTTGTCAGCCCCCTTCAAACATGGTAGAGCAGAGATTGTCAAGCTGATACCTGCTTGGCATCATTTAAATTGAAATATGGACCGTCTCCAGTCTTCAAAGTAGTTGGCTTCAGATGATAATGATGGATTAACATTGAGGGGGAAATGCCATTGCAGCCTGTTATTTAGATTCTGCTTTTTTAAAAAAAGCAATGGGAACACACAACATTTTTCATCGAACTGTCAGTTAAAGACAGTTGAGGAATGACAGTGCTGGGAATGTTACAACAACATGACATTTTTACCCACAATCATGTCATGGTAGAAGGAACGAGAGAAACAGTCTTTTATTTTTAAGATTCTCTCTATGCTCTTGCTTTTCCTACAAAAACATATAAAAATTATGCTTTTCTAAACTATTGAGGATTACAAGTTCAAAGAGCTGCCCTCTTCGCAGACAATTTCTTATAGAATCACATGAGTGCCATTTAAAAAGCAACTCTCCTGCTCAGAAGATTAATGTAATGCCCTTTCAACTATGGATGTCATATTCAAATGTGGTTTCCATTAAAATGATTGAACAATGCTGCAGCTTCTAGAAGCATGGATCTATGTTTTCAGTGTTCAGATCTGAAATGGGGTGTCTGTACTGTTATGTCATATGAAGACACTGTCTAGCTCAGGGGTCTTCAAACTCGGCTCTTTTATGACTCATGGACTTCAACTCCCAGAATTCCTCAGCCAGTGTGCCTGGCTGAGGAATTCTGGGAGTTGAAGTCCATGAGTCATAAAAGGGCCACATTTGAAGACCCCTGGTCTAGCTACAAGACTTGTTTAATGCTCCAAAGGGATAGGTTATCTAGACTGTCTTCCTTTCCTAAAAATGATGGTTTGCACTCCAGACTCATTGGATATTTTTTTTAAATGATGCCCAAACAATGGTTTCTCTTTTTAAAAACATATAATTTTTAATAAGAATTTTAATTACAGTAATAAAAAAAACTAATACAAACTAAACATAGAGGAAAAAAAGAATTGAATGAATAAAAAGTGCAGGAAAAAAAGAAATAATATAATCAAAAACATAAAATAAAGACTTTCAACAAGATTTTCAACATTCATCACAAAAGTATAAACAAATTTAATAACTCTTCATCCCTTTTAAGATGAAACAGATATCTTTTTATTCCCATATCCCATCACTTATCTATAAACAAATCCATAAAACATCAAATTTTAAATCTTGGCATCAGCAAAAAGTCTATAAAGGGTTATCAGAACATTGCAAAAAAAAAAATCTTATCTTAACATTGATCAAATAAATCAACTGTATATTCCTTCCTTTTACTTTTAACACTTGATATTTAATTCAATCATATATTTTGTAGGATTTTATTTTTTTTCAATTCTTCTTTATCCCATTGAACAGATTTCTTCAAAACTTTAACAAGCTTCTGTTGCAGATCCAATAAGTACACATTTTCCAGGTCATTTCTGGAAAATTCTTTTATTTCCCTTTTAATTTTTAAAATTTTGGCCAGTTTCTTTTGTATATTCAGTAAAGTATCCTTTTCCAAATAATTCTCTTAGCCTAACATTTTAGTTCCACATTCTGTTACTTTCTTATCTTGTCAGATAAAATTTGTTTTGCTTCTGTCATTCACTTATTAATGTCTTTTGGACATGGTCTATCCATAAATGCAGGCATCATTACTGATAGTATTGTTATTGTTGTTACTAACTTCTGGCTCTATTCTTCAAAGATCCCCTTTAATATTTCCAATGTTACAATATTGTGTATCATTTTATAAATTCCAGTATTAACTTATATCAAGTTGCCATTTTTTCTTCTACTTGAAATTTTTAGTCCCTTCTAGTATCCAGTTTCTAGAATAATCATTTTGTGATGGTTCTGATAGATGAGACCAGCTAAAACAGAACTCAGAGGCTTGAGTTTTCCTCTAAGAACATGTTTATTGGTTACAAAGTAACTCCATGTCCCTCCCCCCATTCTTGTGGCAAATTCTTTAAGTTCTTAAGCTTGTAATTATTTTTTGTTTAGTTTGAAGATAAACTCTTCCTATGAAACCTTTTCAAACTTGTTATTCCAAAGGTTTCTAATATTTTTAAGATGATTAATAGGCAATTAATAGGCAATTTCTGATTAGAAAATGAGATTTGCCTTTAAAAGCTTCTGCCATAGTTGAAACCAAATGGCTAATCCCATTGTCTTCTGGCACTCAGACCCACAGAAAGCAGCTGTCCTGGGTCTCCTTACAAGGAGCAACTGTCTAGAGAGGTTCCAAAAAGCCAGTCTACTCACCGCTTCCTTTATCTTTGCCACGGTTATTGGTTCTGCTTTCACAGAGGACTCTTTGGTTCTCCATACCTCCCTAGAAGTCCCCCAGGCATATTGACTCATACTGACTCATACTGACAATTACATATTGAAGTCAGACTTTTAAAAAAATGACAAAGAATAAAATTAAACAGTGGGTTTTATGGATCATCTAGTCCAATGCTTTGCTTGATGAGGGAAATTGGAGCAAGCACAAAAGGATCCCAACAGCGTATGGTTGCACAATAGCTGCTAAAGTTTCCAATGTTCTGTGAGGCCTAGATTGTAGTTTAGATTAGCTCCCTCAGTTCCATAATCTTATGCAGTAGTGAAGATCCTGAACATGCCCCATGATGTAGTGGTCACGACTGACCTGTTTAGTGCAACATTTCTAATAAGTGCAGTTGTCTTCACATAGTGTTGTTTTAAACGTAGCTGACTATGTCTTGTTTATCTAGATGATTCCAAAGTAATCTGGGAAGCAACTGCTTTTAGACAGCCTTTAAAAACATTTAATTCTTACAATATTAAAATACAGTGCCTTATTTTTAGGATAGGTTGCTTTGGCTTGCTAATTATTTCATTTAGGCATTGTTTTTAAGTTCAGGAATATGTCATGTTTTGTTCCAAGCATTTTCAGGAGGAAAAGCAGTGCAAAATGGAATATATTGTTAATTTGATTATCATCATCATCATCATCATCACTATCAAGTAGTTTCTCCTATTATTAAAATGGTCTCTACTATAACTTAAGTCCATTATCCTTGTGAGATCTTTTCATTTGCATTTTTCAATCTTTATTTTGTTTACCATTGATCACATTTATTCATATCCAACAGCAGTGCTAAGACTGAGCCAGTGGAGAAGTACCAATGCTTGTACAATTTTGTAAGCAGTCAGACTTAAATAATATATGACACAGACACCAAAAGAGATGTGTGATTGTGTATGCTTAGTATCCTTCTAGTCATGGTAACTAACTCAGAAAGGAAAAAAACAGTAATATAAGTCAGTGACCAAGCCTCTCCTAATGTAGTTAGCCATAAGTAATAAAGTAG
Organism: Azemiops feae; assembly: GCA_023970755.1. Lineage (NCBI taxonomy): Eukaryota > Metazoa > Chordata > Lepidosauria > Squamata > Viperidae > Azemiops > Azemiops feae. The sequence continues at coordinate 181,419 of JALGBA010000834.1, forward strand.
GAACAATAAGGGTTTTCTTTATAATTAAAAGGAACAGTTACTTGGCTTTTCCACTTCAAAGAACAGAAAGAGAAGACTTTTGTTAGTCGGAGCAATGAAAAAGGCAGGAAATGGAACTTTGTGGGCTTAACCAAGCATGAAGTCTATGAACCTGAGATTATTTTTTCTTCTCTCCTACCCAGTGCGGCTAGAGTGCGGAGGTCAACTCATCAAGGAAATAAATGTAATCTTCTGTTCAGGTAGAAAGGTATTTTTTTACTCTTCAGATGTCAATAAGATATAAAATAGCAGGTGCACAACAACCAATCTCATGGCATTTTCAACCATAAACCCTTGGTTTGTCTCAGGCAGATAGTGATCATTCAGAAACAAAACATTTAGTCTTACTATGGCTTATCTGTTTCACCAAAGTACCTAAACAAGAAGTGTAAATATATATATATATATATTGCAATCATTATTTGAATTCAATTAACCACTCAAGTATTGTGGCATTTGCATTTCAAATGTTTCAGATATTGTTTAAAAACTAATCTATATTAGGCTAATTAAATCTCTAGTTTTATGATTAAATTAGAAAATATAAAAAGGGAAGGAGAATTGTGCATAAGCTAAGCATAACTGCACAGTTCTGTGAGTGCATGGTTATAGAAGAAAATAAGAGATAAAACAAAGATCTATTATTATGTACAGTAGTGAACATTTGTACTAAAAATGTCCCACACAACAATCCAAAAAACAATGTATTTATTTATTAGACTCACTATATTGCTGATTATTGAAATCTCTTGGCCATTTACAATAAAAACTTATAAACAAGAATTAACAGTCAAGGCCAATTAATAGACTATCCAATTTTAGATCCTTTTTAAAAGCTAATAAAATCATTATTCCACAAAAACAACCTAGGCCAGTGGTGGCAAACCTATGGCACACGTGCCAGAGGCAGAACTCAGAGCCCTCTCTGTGGGCACGTGCACTGTTGCCTCAGCCCCGCCTCCCCCCATGGCCCACTCCTCACTAGCAGCCCCCCCAGAGGAGTCACCTCCCGGTGCGGCCCATGCGGAGCAGCATAACCAAGCACATGGCAGCCGGGCAGCAGGGACAAGACTCCACCTTCATGCCCCATCGTACGCAGATGATGCTGTGGGGCATGGGTGGAGGGCGTGGCCACCATGGTGCTGCAGGGCCGCCTAGGCGATTCTCTGCAGAGGGCTGTGGAGGCAGTGGGTGGCCCTGCGGGTGGGCAGGGGCGGAGCAGGGGATGGAGCAGGGGTGGGGTGGGTGGCGGGGCAGTTTTTGGGCACTCGGTCTCTAAAAGGTTCGCTATCACTGACCTAGGCAATACTTACCAGAGGGGATGTGCTAGGATGATGGAAAACTAAGAGCAGAAAATAAATTCTACCATGAAGGAGAGAGGTTTCCTAATCAGTTCTACATACTAGACCATTCTGATGAAAGAAGAGGCTGCCCCTCATCCATGATGGCAATGCTTGAACAGTGAAAGTGCAAGGAAAAGAAAAATATATATGACAAGTTAGATCTCAAATAACAAAATTAAAAATGGCTATTATGAGAGTGGAACGAGTTAGCTAGAGTGTCATATGTGGATTCAGTCACAGAACTAGTAGTGAAAGTCTTCTTCAGATTCATAAAAACTATAAATATATATCTTCAGCTAGTTAAATGTTAAGCTATGGGCCAAATATAGTTACAGAAATAGGACAATTGCCAACTATGGAACAAAGAGTAATAATTTGTTCTGCCACATTCTGACATTACCTTTGTTATATCCTCAGCCCCCAGCTAAGGCATTTTACAGTCATTTAGCTGTTCCAGTTTTAAAGTAGCCTTTCTCTCTTCCATTTCCCATTGCAGTCTTTGCCATGGATATGTTTTAATACCTTCTTCAGAAAAATGGTTGATGAAGCAATCAGGGTGTTAGGATCTGCCCAGCTCCTATTGGTCACTTGTGGTTCCTGGTAGTATGCCCATTCCCCTCGGGTTAGTAGGCACCATCCTCTTCCAAGACCATTTTGGACTTCTGCAGAGGTATTTATCCATGTAATGTCTGACCAGCAGTTTCCTGCATGCTTATCCAATCTTACATTGGCTCCTTCTACACAGTAAATATGTTTAATGCTGTTCTGAAAGAGTGCTGGGCTTATTTTGGTTTTTTAAATTATTTTTCAGCACTTTTCTGAAATAATACTGCACCTTGTTTAAAAAAAAAAGAACAGGACAGTACTGGTTCTATGCTGCACAAAAGATTTATATAAATTAGGAAAGTGTGTTGTGATCTGCTGATCATGTGTTTCTGCTTCTGTCACTGGTGATGCATTCTACCAACAAAGGGCGTCATATGTTTCATATCATTTTTATGTATTTCTTTACATACTTAATTACTTATTTCTTGGTTTGTAGGTTGCTCCAATTAGCCAACTCTGAGCAGTGCAACCTAATATGTAATTGGGACTAAAAACAATTCAAATTAAATTTAAAAATCAGTAATATATTATAATTTTTATAATAATAATATAGATTGTAACATAAAACTAGAAGACATACTCAAACAAATAAAACTAATTCCTCCTTGGGAGGGAGGAGAGAGTTAGAATAAATTTCCCTCCCTGACTTTTTGGACTAGCTAGGTTTTTATTGATTTCCTGGAAAGAGGGGCAGTGCCATTTTGCTATGGGCTATTTCCAGATACTGCTGGCATTGCCATTCCATTACAGCACCAGTAGAATTCATCTTCTACAAACTGCTGCTCCCACCTTATCCCATACTCCTCTGTATCTTCACCCTGACAGCTCTTTCAGAAGAACTCTAGACCAATATTCAGAAATAGTCCAAATCACAGAAAACATGGATAGAGCACCTCCACATCTATAACCTGTTTATTGGACAATTTGACAGGTGACCAAACATTTGCCCAACTTTGTCCCATCCCAAGTGATCGGTGGTTCTTTCTGCAAAAGAGGTGATGCTTGGCAGGAAGAGAAGGGAAGCCAAAGTCAGAAATCCACCGACTACTTCCCTTTCCTTGCTTTCACATTAAGGAAGACCAGTTGCCAATCTAAAGGCGGTACCAGTAAATGGCCTTCTTATGGTGGCACAATGGGATTTGGCTGTCAATTTATGCTGCCATACTTTTGCGGCAAATAGCACTTTAATATGATCATCTGGTTATGCCCAGCTCGTTTCTCTTTTCGTCTTCTTCGCATTTGAAAATAGCAATAAGGCATGTTTAAAACCAATATCATCACATTGATTTAGATCAGGCTTTTCCAAACTCTAGGATCTGTTAGCAAAAAAAAGAATCGCTTAAGCCCTAAGAAGGAGGCAAAGTGTTAGTGATAGAAAACTGCCTGCTGTTCGGTTGGGTTAAGTTTTTTTACCCTTAATCTTTCCCAGAAGCCCTATCAAGTTATCATGGATCCAAGGATTCTGCAGAATCCAGTTTGGAAAAAAAATCTTAGAAATACACAGACATGACCACAAACAAAACATTCCAGATACCACTTTATACTTGCAATAGTGAATTTTGAAGCAAACAATCTCTTACAATGGTTCTTTCTCTTTCCTTGAGTGAGGTTTCTTTTCTGTTACTTTTTCATATGATACTCAGGAATAAGAACAACCACCAATAATGTCATTCCACACTTTTTCTATATCTACTATTTTTCCTAATCTATTAATGGATCCATTAATGGGTTCATAGCAGTAAATGAGATGATTGAAAAGAACAGGAACTGCAGGAACAAAACTGCAATAAACAAAGCTGTTACGCAATAGTTTTTTTAAATTTACATCTCACCTTTTTAATTTTTATTTACCTTCTTTAGTTCTTTCTGATTTATTTGGAGCTGAATTGATCAGAGCAGCCTTTTTAGTCTGGTGTCCTCCATATGTACTGATTTACAATTCCCATCATACCAAGGGTACTGAGATTCTGATATTCAGAGACAGAATTGGCTAAGATACCACATCAATATACAAATAGTGTTAAACTATGTTAAACAGTTGAGCATTATTTTAAAAAGATCTGATGGGTTGCCTTTGAGAATACAAGCAATTGTTTTTAGAAAGGGCTTCTTTTATTCTCAGTGATGAAATTAAGTTTTCATTAATATAATTTGGAAGTTATTAACAAGATTCCAAGACTCTGACTGATTATCCTTACAAATGGACAGATCAACTAAATTAGTTTTTAAATAATGTCATTGTACTAGAATTCCCCTTACACACTTCCTGTCCTGCACTGATTTACAGATACATCAAGGTAGGCTTGGCCAAACTAAGTATAATGGCTGCAGTTGTGTTAGAAAGAAGAAATAGAACAGGCCATATTTAAGTATATTTTATGTAGTTTCACAAGTAGAAGACCTTGTGTATATCATTGTCCCTTGTATAATATACTGAGGAAACAATGCAGTATGATTTTATGGAAACAAGTTGGAACATTCACTTGTGGTCAAGATGGGTATCGACCTGGAAATATTGGCCTTTTTTTATCTTCAAACTTTGAAGATAAAAATTATGGGAAAATATTCTGCCTGTTGGAAAATAAGTAGAATAAGAGATCTTAGCACTTGGCAAACATCAAGCGGATGAAGAAATCAAAAGGAGTTCATCAGTTTTCCAATAGCAAACAAGGACAGGTTTGGGCACCACACACACAGTATGAAATCCAAGAAAGACTTCTATCTTTACTTAATCACTTGGCAACATCCATGCCCAACTCTAATTAGGTGTGTTCCCTGGATAATCCTTATTTAATGTGCTAATTAGAAATTAATTAGCACTTAAATTATACACCTTCATATAAATTTAAATTCAAGGCTGAGTGTGTTTACCTCAGTTAGGCTTTATAATTACATATCTTATATTTTAAAACAGGGGCAGAATTTTCAAAGAGGAATATTATAGAGAGTCAAAATTTTTAGTTTATTTTAGATGATTGGTTACTGCCAATTTTGTTTATGTTAACATGCTTTTATATAGATATATAGTTAGCCTTTGTTTAATTTTTACTTTGTGATGGTCTGATGACTACATGCACATAAACAAATCTGAACAGAAATCTTAAGAATCGAACCAAAAGTCTTGGAATTGTTTGATGTTATTCAAAAAGTGAGAACATATCTCAAGTGACTTGAACATAAATTAAAAGAGATGTTTAATTCACACTTAATTATAAATCCATTAAATTAATACCATAGCTGTAAAAATCAAAAGCATGAAAAAGCCAGAATAAATGGCTTATCAACAATTAATAGCAAAAGCAGTGAAAAATTAGCCTGGAAAAAAATATGATCAGACTGAAATATAATGATAGAAATTTTTAGAATTCAGACTGAAGTAATTTCCCTTGATCTTAAATTTATACATTGGAGAAGTCAAGGATTTTGTGGAGTATAGTCAAAAAGTCAAGATGACAATCATGATGCTGGAATCAAAGTTTTCTCTATTTCTGATGTTCATCACCTAGTGTCTAACTGGTTCTGTTAAGTTTTCTAAATAAAATTAAATATTAATTATAGTAAATATTTCTGAAACTATTCATGTGTTCATATGTACATAAATATATATATAGGTAGTTCTTGTTTAGCAACCATAACTGGAACCAGCAATTTGGTCATTAAATGAAATTGCAACTGTGCTTACAGTCTTACTGCAGCTTACCTTTGCTTTACAGAACTGTAAATGTGAGGATTAGTCATAAGGTTACTTTTTTCATCACTATTATAATTGTAACCAGTCACTCTAAAAGAACTCATAGAAATGAGGGCTATTTGTAAATCGTTCCTATAGTACAAGTAACTCATGCTGTCATCACTGTTTAGTTGGACCACTGCAATGTGCTCTACATGAGGCTGCATTTAAAATCATTCAGAATTAATATAAAATGTAGGGCTGGCACTAGACATCACCATTAATATAAAATGCTAACTGGCACTAGACATCACCATCATAACACACTTGTGTTTTGAGTCCTACATTGGCTGCCTGTAGATTTCTTGTACCATTGGAAATGATTTAAATTCCTAAATCTGTATTGCAACCAAAGTATTCTTAGGACAGCCTCCTTCAGCCACAGTCAACATGGCTGCTGCAAGCAACTTAGGAGAAATTGGTGGTAGTTCCCCACATTAGGAGATTAAAAAAGATAATTCTTCTCTCTTCTTCCTTCCTTGCTCCAAACCTGTTGGCTCTTCAGAAGCAAGTTGAATGATTTTTTTTCTTTTTATATTTTTAACATTGTTAGTCAACTAAATGGAAATGGGTAGCCATATAAAATGAATGAACGAATGAATGAATCTCTTCCAGAAGACCTTTTACATTCCTTAAATAGATTATTACATTATAGATTATTTTTCCTTATGAACTACCAAGAGTTGCATTGTTATGGTGGTCTTAAAATCCAATGAATGAATATGTTATGCAAATTTGCCTCTTGTCAATCTTCACTAACACTTCAGCCCTAGTTCTTCAACTAGTTCCTTGAGTTTGACCTCTTCACTCAAAGTTGGGCAATTTTTCTTGGGCTCAGAGTTACAGTAGCTTTTTTATAGGCATGTTTGAGGTCATATTTAAAAGGGGAGATGGAGCTGCTTAAAAAGATTTGGATGGAGATGGAAATTACTTCACCCACACATATGTGGTGATCCCATCCAAGGGTGTACATGGGGAGGTTAAAAAAAGTGACAACAATGATTGCACTATTGAAGGCCCACCTGCATTTGAGAGCAATCAACCAATGGAACAGCTTGCCTTCAGAAGTTGTCATCACTGGAGGCTTTCAAAACCAGAAAGGACAACCATTTATCTGAAATGGTATAGGGTCTTCTGCTTGAGCAGGGAGTTAGACTAGAAGACCTCCAAGGTCCCTTCCAACTCTGTTATTCTATGTTCTATTTGTATATACTGTATAAGCCTTGTGACCCTTGCAACGCATTAAAAAAAAGATGAAGCTGAGACTGAAGACGCTGTGTTGAGTATTTTTACATTTCCACCCCTCACGTCTGATCTCATCTCATCTGAATTATTCTCAGGTTTTCAAAAGAGATGATAATGCATGAGTTCTCCTCACAGATATGCTTATGTCTTATATTAAAAGAAAGCGACATAAGGTGTTATGTGCAAGATGGAGTTCCATAGCTCTGAGCAAACTTTCCAGCCTGAGAAAAGGACTTCCTAAAAGCATATTTTATGCATAGGAGAGAAGCTCCTCCTTTCTCTCCTCTAATCCAGCCATATGTTGTTTCTTTTCTTTAACAAGTAAGTTCCATATGCTTTATATGTGAATTAGGAAAACATGTCATCCTCCTACTCAAATTGCTTTGCAGATCCAGTTTGAACCTCTTCAAGGACACAGAGATGCAAAAAGCTGCTCCTGAGGTTCTAAAGCCTTTTGATAAAACCCTCCTTCCAATTAACCGAACAATGTTCACTGGTGACATAATGAGGTGAAGGAATGTTACCATTTGACTGCAAATGGGGATGAAAGGAAAAAAGCTGGACAGGAACAGCCTGTTGTGGAAACATCTGTAGATTTTGCCGTACATATTTTTCTGCTTTTGATCGAGCTCTATGGATCTGTGGCAGCCAAAAATGGCACTATTGGCTAAGCAGTCAATTATTCATTATTCATTCATGAGTTGCAAACTAGCACATATGGTTCAATGATATGGATATTCCATTAAAATGATTGCAGCTTTAAATCTGCCACACATCTGCCAAATTCTCTTTGCCATTCATCAAGTGAGACAAACTTTAAAGTCATTAATAAATACAGAAACATGCACCCTTAATTGTATATTTAAGTAATGCGAGGGCATTTCAAGACTAATTGACAAGTCCCCAGGCCTACAATGCAATCACCATGTGGCAGCTATTTGAAAAACTAGCTGCATCAACACAACATTTACATTAGCCTCCCTCAAATTGGTGCACCCCCAGATATACAAACTATAACTTCCATCATCCGTAGTGTTTTGGACCAGCATTGAGCCTAACTGAGCTTACCTTTGGTTTAAAGTGTTCCCAATGGAGCTCACCAGGAAATATTTATAAATGTAAGAACAAACATCCATATCACCTTGCAGCATCTAACCTTAACTACTATCAAGAAAGATAAGCAGGATCATATCTGTAGTTCTTGGTTTAGAGACACAAAAGCAAAATCCCAAAATGAAAGACTAAATAGTGCAGTTGGAAAGGCACCTCAGAAGAGGATCATATATTTACATGATATCAAACCTCTCTTGAGAAAAAAAAATGAACTTATCACCCACAGAGATGACTAACTATGCAGATGACAAGTTGACTTCTGATACTTCAACACCTGGGCAAGAGTCATTCTTCTGCTTCCCTCCCAGAAGAGACTGGAACAAATTTTCTATCACCCAAGAAAAATCATAAGGCCCTTTCATACATTCAGTATATCAAAATGAATTCCCGCAGAATTGTTTAATTCTTTTCCCCACATACACAAGTTGTCTGTATTTCAGTTTAGTTCTTGAAAAAAATGAAAGGATGATAAACTATTTGCACTAGAGTAAGATAAATAGGCAACAGCTGAAATGTGAGTCCTGGCACCAGAGGGCTTTTGCCAACAGACCAAGAAAAAGTGAACAACTTAAGCAGGAATGAAATTACATGCCTCGTCTGTCTGCACTATGTAAGAATTTGAAGCCAACAAGCCCTGAATGATAGATCAAGTAATTCATCACCATAAGGGACATTGCACAGTGAAAACACTTGATGTTCTGAAAGATATGTAGCACATTGTCAACTGTCTTGAATAATATTGTACCACTTTGTGGAATTCAATTACACACGCCTCAAAAGTCATTAAAGACCACAGTTGTTTCTTCATTCACCCTTCCTGAACCTGTTCTGATTTTTTTCAGCAGATTAAAATGCTGGTCGACAAGGTGCTGTTTAACAATTTGCACTTGAGCAGCCAGCTCTTTAGAAGGAAACTAAGAGTATTACATCAATCTTCAGTTTTAACAGTTTGTCCCCAAAGAAGAATTATTATGACAGATCTTCCATCTAGGCATCTTACTAGAGATTCCTGGAGAAAAAAATCCATGTGGTATGTATAACCCATTTGATAAATGATAACATTTATCAAATAGTTTGTGTTCTGAGAAGCTTTTAATGTGGGGACTTGGTCAGAAATCAGAGAATTATTGTGGAAGGAAGAGTGGAAAGTGGAAAATCAATTTCCATAGCTCCAAAGCATTCATAGCACTGGGTTTCAGTGTCTTGTAGCCATGGTAACACTGATTCCTAAACAGAGATTATCCTGCTCAATTCATCTGGAGTAGAGAGTGACCTGTCTATCACAGATACTCATTTTCTTTTAACCTATTTTATTTTAGAGTTAATTGGATTGTGAATTGGATTTTTTTATTTATTTAACCAATTTATGTCACCCTCTACTCACCACATGACTCCTTGTGTATGTTACTTCTAGCACATTATGATATAGTATTTAGCAGTTAGTCCCACTTTACTGAAATCAAAACTGCCCAATAGAAAATGCTAAACCCAAGAATATGTAATAAAATATATGGCTGATGAGAAAGTTGAACTTTATCTTCAGTACCTATCTTATTCATTGCAGTACATTGGTCCAGTAGGAAGGAAGGAAAAGTCAATAGTGCTCTAGCTTTAAGTAGTTCAAAATGGATCTAATCCCTAGAGTTTAATTTTGACCTAAAACATACCCAGTCACAAATAAAGTTAGCTAACTCTGTGGTTCTCAAACACCTTAATCTCAGGACCCCTTTACGCTCTTAAAATTATCGAGGGCCTTAAACAGCTTTGATTTATGTGAGTTATATCGATCAGTATGTATTATACCAATAACTTTTAAAAATATTTATTTGAAAATTTTAAAAGTATTTGACTTCACAAACCTCCTGAAAGGGTCTCAGTTCCCCGACCACACACTGAAAATTGCTGAACTAACTCAAACCAATAGTCATGTCAGAGGAACACCCATACATAGTCAACTGACCTGTTTTCCATACCTAGTCTTTTAAGAAAAAGAGTTGGAGGTGAGGAAAAATGCTGGATAAGAAAGCCACAGAATTTACCTGGCAATATAAACACACCATTGATTACTTGCAATAATAAAGTTACATCTATTGCTGTTGTCTGGGAAAGGCACTCATGATGTTAGTAACCTCCTGCTGCAAAAACTCATGGGATAATAATCAATGTCTAGTTGGGGTGATTCTTGATCCTTTTAATTTGATTGTACAGATAGTCCTCGACTTAACAACCATTTGTTCAACAATTGCCAAATTATAACAATGCTAAAAAAAAATGGACTTATGAACCAGTGCTCCCACAATTACATGATCAGAATTTGGGCTCTTGGCAGCTGCCAATATTTATGATCTCAGGGACTCTTCAACTCCCTCCACCGTCAATTCTCTCTCCCCCCCCAAACATACACACACACACACACACATGTATCTCTGCCTTTCTGGCCACCCTACATCCTGCCTTGCAGGGCAGCAAGCAAGGTAACCCAAAGGGCAGAGATTGGGCAAAGTTGTACATAAGGCTTAGATCTGACACTAGGCATGATATGGCTTGGTGTGGGATAGGTACTTATTTAACAACCCATGATTATTGGTTAGTGACTGCAATGGGGAGTTCCAGGATTGCTGTTGTAAATCATTGTGGTCACTTGATATCTCACTTTATGACCACACCAATATATGATGGAATTTCCACCCCAATCGTAGTTATAAGTTGAGGACTACATGAATATTATCAGAACAGTTGTCTGAGCTAGAAATGGATAGCTGCAGTAGAGCTATTATGTGTCTGATTGACTTGACTTATGGTCATAGGAGTGGAAGGAAGTGACAAAATGTGTATCATAACACAATAGCATGACATGTAATTATATCAGATGTTAGGGCAAAATTATATGGGGTGCTTTCATGACATGTCATCATTTTTCTGTCATCATGGGTTGTTGTGGACAGTGAAGTTCTGGTAGGAAAAAAAACCACGTCACACCCCATGAAAAGTTATTTTTCTATGAAGAGCAAAGTTAGAATGAGTGTATATATAATCTTGCATGTGCCTGAATTATATTATCCTGGGTGCACTTTGGCTGGAGAGAAATTAAAATTCATAATACCAGTTGAATATTTAAAGGCAGCCTGTCATTTTTGCCTAGTAATCTACTTGAATCTAAATTTAAAATGGGAAAAGGAAAGACCGAGTAAATTAGAAAATCTGTTCTTGGCCTAAACACAGATTGTTTGCAAACTTAACTGCAGATTATATGGTTCTGCTATACCTACTGCAACAAGCATGACACTGTGAATCTGTTTAATTTGCCCTGTGTTTTCTTCACCTACTGAAATAAACACAGCTCTGTTTTTAATCTTTTTAAAATCAATTTTTTTGATATAAGAGGATGTCTGATACTCATCATTTGCTATGCTGAAGTCTGATTTTCCAACAATTACCAGATAACTATTCTTGGTTGCCAGATGTTATTTATCTAATACTTCCCTGTGCAGACTATTATGTCTTTGTAACCATGCAAATATGAAAGTGTTTGTCTTTCCAATGCATGAGTAATTATCAGATATGGCGCTACAGTATATGTGAGAGCCAGTTTGATGCAGTAGTTAAAGGCATCAGGCTAGAATCCAGGAGACCATGAGTTCTAGTCCTACCTTGCACAAAGCCAGCTTGATGACCTTATGCCAGTCACTCTCTCTCTCAGCCCCAGAAAGGTGACCAGAGCAAACCACTTCTGAAAAACCTTGCCAAGAAAATTGCAGGAACTTGAGCTAACTTGAAGGCACACAGCTACACTCTCTCTCTCTCTCTCTCTCTCTCTCTCTCTCTCTCTCTCTCTCTCTCTCTCTCTCTCTTTAAATTCATTCTGTTCAGTTCAGTATCTCCACTCAGAGACACAACAAACTAAAATATTTAAGTTATGTTTTTATTATCATATTCATTCTGATGAGGAAATCTTAAGTTGGACGAAAAGGAAGAATATAAGACCATATCATTCTTAGTTTAGGAACATAAACTGACCTGAAATAAAACCTGATTCAACCATGAACTGAACTGGTGAACATAGACAAATACAATGTGTGTTGCTCATACACAAAATTGTGTGTGTTCCATCTGACCTGCCCCCAACTAGGCCGTTGCTTTCAGGAACAACAGAAAATGTTGCCATATTGCCATGTTTTGGCTATCCTGTATTTTATTTTGTTTTATTTAATTTTGTTTGATCAGTGTTATGGGTGCCATTTTTTTCATCAAAATGATTGACCAATTGTCAAATAGCTCCATTCTGCTTTTTTCTTTTGTGTCCATGTTCTATTTTTATCTGCAAATAGAAAGCTTTGGAATTTCTATTTGCAAATTTGAGATATGGCAACAGCCATTTTAAATTTCCATTTTTTCAATCATGGCAACACATCCCGCCTTCGAATGAGACTACACAGTCTTTATTCACAATGTTATAGAGCAAAGTGGACAGGAGATGCAATAGGAAATCTAAATATGAGAAAGACATAAATCAATATCAAAATTAACACAGGAAATAGGATCAAAGAACAGCCAATGGGCACAAGGACAAGAAAGACCAATAGGGCTAGACTCAATTCTTAAAAGAAACTCTCTTCTACTCCTTCCTGATCAGGAGGGCGCATCACCAGCCTGGATTGGGGGACTCAGGGCCTTCATAAACAGATGTTGCAAATGCTACCTAGATAGATGCTGCAAAGAAGAGTTCATCATTGTTTTGCAAAGTACTAATTTTAAGGGTTGGGTCTCAGTAATAGCTGAGAAAAGTTTAACTATGGTATAAGAAGCAAATCAATCCCAAATCAGCAAGCATAACAAGAGTGTTTCTAATTTTTAGGAAATCTAGAAAAATACAGAGCAACATCACTGGTCCACCTAAGCCAGCAATGAGAACAGTAGCTGTGCAGGTTTTGAGCACAATATTTTTCTTGAGGTGCATGGGATTAAACTTGGAACTTCTGCCTACAGAGTATGTATTCAATCACTAAATCTGAGTCTTGCCTCTTTATATTGGGCATTTCAGAGCATTTAACTGTGCTTGCCACAGGTCTCAGAATTACATAGAAGACTGCCTTATTCTTTACTTACTGAATCTAGCAGAAGTTTCATGCTCTGCTGCCATTACATGCTTCCTTTTATTTTATTTTCCCCCCCACATACAATAGGAAACCAAAGAACATATCGACTAAGGCTCTATCACCATATCACCATGTTCTCTCTTTCAAAGAGAGCAGAAAGAAAGTTTTTGAAGCTGTTCTTTCTTTCACACTCATTGTGAAGCCTGAAACTTCCTTTTTTCAATTTTTTAAATATGTATTTCAGGTACCAAAACCTGTCCTATTAAACAATAAATGGGTATAATAAGCCAAGCGAACAGTTTATAAAAATTCCAAAAATAATATCAGCACAAAACAAAACATTTTTTTTATTTTAAAAAGGGGATAAGATAAATAAAATCATATAACATTATGTTTCCTTGATTGGGTAGATATTAAAACAATCATTCTCATTCTGCAATTCAAGTATTAGTTTTCTAAGAGGTTATTGCAGCCCACTTCCACCTATCTGTCACCTATCTACCTACCTACCACAATCCTGGGAAGCTGCCAAATGTTAGCCTCCTATTATGAACTTGCTCCAAATATTGCAAAAGTTCAGGTCTTAAGATTGGTGATTTCAAAAGATTTTCATCAGTAAGACTTTAAAATAATATCAGGGCCAAGTGAAATCTGTTTGGAAAATTGCTTATATTATGGGGCTTGCACATATTGTCAGATTTATGCAGTGGCTACCAAAATCTTACAATGGTGATCTAGTGCACTAATCAAAGAAAACCTCTAACCATCTGTGCTAGAATGCAATTATTTGAAATATCATCTAACACAATGTTGCCATCACTATGCTAAATCTAAAATGAAATATTTTTGCTAGATAAATCCAGAAAAGAAATTAAAGCAATTTAATTTAATTGGAGAGCAATCATATGACAATAGTTTATAGTGTGTTAAAATGCAATACTAACATGGTTTCATGCCTTTCTGGTTCTAAATACCAAACAGATGGCACCAGAAAATGCAACAGCTCAGCAGAACAAGCTTTACAAGGAGGAGAAATATTGTTGGAGGTATGGGATATAGGAGCTGCTTCATACCCATCTTCAAATATTGCCAGTTCATTAATGAAAATCAAAGAAGACCCATAGGAAATAAAAGACAAAAAAAATTACCTTTTGAAAGAAGGAACTTTCTATTTCATGAATCTATTCTTAGCACTAAATGATCAAGGCTCAGCAACAGATGTATAATTTAAACTATTTTTATTATACTCCTAACCAGTGCTTTTTTTGTAAAAAAAAAAAAAAGGTGCCGGAACTCACACATGTCATACAACCCGCCTTGCCTACCCTACAAGGTTCCATCCAAAAAAGGTGCTGGAACTCCGTTCTGGGCGTTCTATGACAAAAAAAAGCCCTGCTCCTAACATAAAACATTCCATATCATGTTTTTCCAAAATGCTAAATAACAGGAGAACAATAACCAACAAATAATGTTATCCAATTAACCACATAGTACAAGTTCTCATTATAGATATGCTTTGGAAGAAAACATTAAGGTTTCTGTATTAGATTACTCACTCATTGTCTGAATCACTTGTAAATGCTTTATTTTTCATTTGCTTCCATAACAACGGATAACTTTTACTTATGTTTATTGGTTTATAGACAAGACCCCCCCAAAAAGGGAATGAAATGGTAGCAGTAGTAATTAATAAAATATATAAAATCACAATGTAATTAACTGCAATAAACAATATTCTTTTACTATATTATTACTACCATTTCTGAATTTTTATCATTTTGCTAAAGATGTAATTATTTGCCTAACAATTAAATCAATGTAAAGTTATAGTGCTCATAAAAACAAAAATCTGGCAGCATTAAGAATAGCAGAACAGCAGTTGTTACTTATTAAGGCTGCAAATTTTTTTAATGAAATCTGCTACATTCTTTTTAAAAGTGAGTGCACGAGTTCAACAGGATTTGCTCCCAAATCAGTATTAATAAAACTGAAATGTACTTATTTATTGAATTTATAATCATTGCTCTAGGTAAAGCCAGCCTGTGGCGGCTAATAATAAAAATCCAAAACATAATTTTAAAAAAATCACAACAATCAGAAAGATATCATAAAAAAACCTTAAAACACAACATAACTTTCCTAAATAATAACTTTGTATACTTTACCACAAAAACTGTTTTAGTAATGAAAAATAATCCCATTGCAAAACAATACAATATATTCCAATAATGTATTATTGTTGTTATTAACATACAAATATTGAGATGAACTTTAAGCTTATTTTGCCGATGATGTTTTTGAAAAGCTCTTTATTCTCTCTTAATGAATTGTATATATGTTATAAAGTCATAAATCATTATAGTTTAAAGTCTTTCATAGAAACTGAAAGAAAGCTGCTTTAGGAAAAGTCTTAATCGTTTGACAGATGATCCATTAGTGCCTCTTGGCACACCTTGTCTCATTACTAGAGGCAGTTACATGCTGAGCCAATGACAATCTCTCCCTGGGAAGCTTATCGACCAAACATTGTTTTTCTGACCAAAAACAGGTGGTCTTATGTCCACATGTTAGTTGTGACATGGGCAGTTAGGGTAGCATATGAACTCTGAATCTGTCCTGTCTCATTCATCACCAGTCAAGCACTTATACTTGCAGCATTTCTAGCGTATTTCCAGGCCTCTGGGGAAATGAAAAGAAATTCACATACAATTCTCCTTGGGAATCAAAACACCTAGATGACATGAAACATTTAAAAGATATGGAAAACAGGAATTAGAGTATGGAAATGGAATATTTAGTGCATTTGCCATTGACCTTCTTACCATTAGCAATAAATGGGGAAGAAATTTTTCCCATGATTCACTTGGAATATTTTATATGTGAAATGAACATCACAGGATAGTAGCTTATTCAGGATGTGCATCAGATAAAGCTGAAGCCCAGATCAAAAGGCAGAATTTGGAATAGATTTTTATTTACCTAGGGTGGAGCAGACAAATCTGAACCTACCTAGTTCTTATTCTGAGATTTCATTAAGTGCCATGCTAAATTTCCTTTTCTGGTAGATTTAGTCATGCTTGATCACCTCAAATGGATATATCTTGTTTAGAAATGTCATATTTCAGTTAGGTGAACATTAAAGGTGTAGGCATTTATAGTTTTCCAATGTTCAATGAGGGGAGAACAGAGTTTTGATGCTCCCAATCCTACTCCAGACTTAAGTATGAAATCATTCTGGACTATCTCCAGAAAATCATGGATTGGCTAAGATTACTTCCAGAGCTCAAAGCCAGGTTCTTGAACCAAGTTATTCCTATTACATATGTATCACTACAAAGAAAAGAAAATACATCACCAAAAAGGACAAAGGGATAACTGATCTGCATAATAATTTTGCATTGTAATGTAAAGAGTGAGCTGCACATTCAAAAATAATTGCTCTAACTTATATAAGGAAAAAGTCTCACCTTGGTGGGGAAGATTATTATCAAATGCTTTATGTACCTGCTCAGCCCGCTGTCCAAATAATACTGCTGATGGGCAACTTCATCACAAACACATTTTTACACCAAATTTGAACAGATCTCCAAATACAAGCTGTCTCACAGTTGGGGAACATTATCTAACAGCTTTTCGAAGAATTAAAAACAATGGCCACTATCTTACCTCTGACTTGGCTCAACTTCCTACATCTCTTGTTCCTTTTAATTAAATAAAGCAGTTTTTGAGTGATGAGTCCTCAAAACAAGACCATGTTGCAGGAATGGAACCACAGAGTGTATTCTTACTGTATTGTTTCTCTCTTTAAAATCAGTCCCCTAACTGCTGATATTGGACTCAAACTCAGCTTCAAGAAGTTGTGAGTTCACAGTTAAAATATGCCTAAACTTACATATTGATTGTTGTTAGGAATAATTCTTATAAAACCGTAGAGCTTATCCACATTTAACATTAAATAACTGATAGCATTTGCAGTTACACTTTTTATGATTTTATTCTACACATCTGTTTCAAGTATAGGTTTCTGGAAAACACCTAATTTTTTTCTAAGCTTCTTTTCCCTCATGAGAAATTTTATTTCAAGGCTTGACTGCTCTAGAGAAAAGATTTGCTCCAGCAGGAAACACTGGTACTGCTGATGGCCTTCTGGGGTTGGCCATCTTCCTTCCCACATTTTCCTGAAACACTTTCAAACTGATCTTAGTAGCCTAAGGGTTAGAACATTGCCTCTTCTTTTAAACTGGAAAATTTATTTGTTTTATTTTTAAACATTCTGCCAAAAGTTTTCAGGATGGTAAATTCTATGGCCAAAATACATTTAACCAGTGTGGTATAATAATGGAACCACATCTGTTCTCCTGCAAAAAAAAAAAAAAGTCTAAATGAAACACACCAAGGCAGGTACACCCCTTCTTTCAAGAACCTTGACTACTTTTGCACAACTTGCTAAGTAAAAGAAACCTTCCACCTTTGAAAGACTTTGCATCCACACTTTTCACTTATTAGGCATCACTGGGGAGATTCAGAAAAGGAGATTTAGGTAAACACAAGCTACATGTTCCCTGTAAACTCTACTTAGATGTTCTAAAATGTGACCATTCATGAATTGTTCAGATAGAATTCAAAGTTACAGTCAAAATTAGTTTGCTTCTGACTCTCACTAAGAACTTTTTCAAAATAATTTGGGGAAATTTGGGTTGCCAGATCTGGGCTCCAAAACTCCAGGAGATTTGGTGATCCAAATCTAGTAACCCTACCTTTTGGACTATTACGGTACAATTAAATAGTAGGAGAAAAAGTAGGAGTAGAGTTCTTTGACACTCATTTCTAGGCTGCACTGTGAGTATTCATCCACTGCCAAGTTTAATCTGAGAACTGCAAGTCATTGTTTTTTGGCCACTAACCATTGATATAAGTTGTATTAAATCAATTACCCTTAACCTGTATCCAATTTGCAAAACTGATAAAAAAAAATTCAGAAAAGTCATGTTCTTGTTTCTTTTAGTAGAACAGTGAGCTCCTAAAGCCCAACCATCTTTCTGTAGATGAATCCAGGTGGCAGCATGTATTCCCAGGAAATATCACCCTCAGGAAGTTAAACAAACAAACAAACTATAAAATATAATTGCTGAGATGTCCAACATTTCTCTCCTTTACTATCAGGCTTTCCTATTGCCATCACAGAACTAATCATCAGGCAGGCTATGACCAATCCGGGGGGGGGGAGTCTTTTGTAGAACATGAAATAGTTTTATTCAAGAACAAGATAATCAGATTTTTAAAATCAGAATGAAAACAACTGGACTTTATATAATAATTCTATGTCAGTAAGAAAGTCATTATATGTTTCTCCTTTTCTCAGAACACCAGGATATGCCTATATACCAAAGTTTTACATGTATTTCATTTAAGCCAGAGTACAAACTCCAAAATGTGAATGAGTGAATGAATATTTACTTTAAATGTCAAAGAATGTAAAACTGAAGAAACAGCAGAGTCTGATCCTTGGAAAGGAAAGTGAGGCCAAATGGACCAAGGAAAAATATGTAGGTTGTATCAAGTCGAACCAAAGGAAGACCAAAGAATCACATCTTGATTATAGCCAAAACATGATGTTCGGGAACCAACAATGTGCTAAGAGCCTGCTGCTGAAACTTTTAAGATGACATTAACTGAGAAGTATGGGTTGGAAAAGTTTTCTACCCTCTTATAGGTTCTTCAAATCATATGGTCCAATCTAGCTGGAATAAAAATATTAACACAATGTATCTTGTGAGTATTAATCTGGATTCATCCTGAGACACAATTTGGTACCAGGCTAGAAAGCAAGAGATGGTGAGTTCAAGTCCCATCTTAGCTATGAAAGCAGCTGGGAGACTTTGGGCCAGTCACTCTCTCAATCCAACCCACCCCACAGGGTTATGGGGAAAATAGGAGGAGGAAGGTATGTTGGATGTGTTCAACCACCTTGAATTATTTGTAAAAATAATAAGTGGAATATAAATAAACAAACAAACAAACAAACAAACAAATAAATAACAGCCATGTGTTGTGCACTATTTGATTATCTGCTTATATTACTTATAGTTTTGGGATGCCCAATTTTTTAAAAAATGCTAAAAGGTTAATCAATGCTGGTGTGATTTCTGGGCTCTATTCAGTATCATAGATCAAAAGAAGCTTTGGTCTTGTATTACAAAATAAGAGTTAACCTGCAATTCACATAAATGTTCCCTGGAGAGAATTACTTCTAAATGCAGATTGATCCTATATATGCTTCCTGTGAAGTAATCCCCACTTCTGACTTATTCCCAAGGAATTATGAATATTAGCTTCCCTGGCATATTATACCAGAAATTGTCTTAGTTTAACATTCAGTTTAGCACTCAGTTTAACCTTGGCCACTAGCCAGTTGCTCACAGCTATTCTCTGTAAACTTCTTGTTTCATAAAGTTGCCAGATAGTTTATCATTCTCTGTATGGCCTCCTGTTTACAGGGTTCATTCAAACCCAGTCACATTTTGAAGGAATGTATGAGAGGATAGTCTTGTAATGGGCCTCCAAGCAATCATGGATTTGGCAGCTATCTGAACAATCACTGTGAGCTTACAGATGATCCATGTACAGAACACCTCTACACAGAGAAGGAAATCCTAATTGGCCCAGGAACCTCCTGGAGCGATTCATAGGGCATTCACACAACTGTCAAAGTCACAGCCAAGAAGGAACATTTCCAGTGTGTGTTTGCAATGGGAGATGGGAAAGCTGGTGACCCTCTCATCAAAGCTTTCAATATGAGAAATATCCCTCTTTTAAGCATGGACTTATGCTTTCTCTCACTGGTGTGTTCCCCTGCATACAAAGGCAAAACTTCTTTTCTTTTGGAAAACAGAACCAAGTAATTTATTTTCCTTCAAATTGAAAAAAAAAATGATTAGAAAATCTGTAAAGAAACACTGGCATAACATGAATGTTGCCCTCATGCATGCTCTTTGACACTGAGTGGAAGTCATTGACTTAAATTGCTGTAGTTGTTCCTTAATATCTCTTCTTCTGGCAAATATCACAGACAGGAAGCTATGTCTGTGTACACTGAATCAAGCAAGAAGGACTGCCTTTTATAGTTGTTCTTCTGGTCAGTTTTGTTCCATTCGTTTCATAGCAAAAACAGGGGGGGAGAGAAAAGAGGTCAGCTACAATGTGCTATTTCCTTCTCAGGCTGTAAAATCTTGAACAGATACATGTGGAAAAGTCACCTTAGGTCAACAAATATTGGAAAAAATAATAAATTACCCAGCAGCCAATCTCCCACACAAACTTCTATTTGGCAGGAGTTTTCCAAAATAAGTCAAACTATTTACAACCAATGTTCTGAAAAGAATGCCAAAATAACCACACTCCTAACTGGTATATAGACTACAGTAGTAACATTATCAAGGTTTTAGCATTAAGATGGCTCTTAAACTAAGGTTTATTCTCCTGGTTTCCAGCACAAAACTAGTTAGTCAATCTTTTCGTGTCATTCTTAAAGTATCTTGTTTTTTAAAAAAAAAAATGGTTTAATGATAAGAGCATGGATTCATTCTTTCTAGAAGACTTCAAAACTGGATAGCTAGCTGTTTGAGATATTTCTATTCTGGATTTCCAGCCTCAAATAAATGCTGGATTAGATAAGATGAATCAAAATATTTATATCCTGGAAATATATGTAATGTATGTATGTATGTATGTATGTATGTATGTATGTATGTATGTATGTATGTATGTGTATCTAAAATTATTTTAAAAATGAGAGTCCCGGGTATATTCATGATAAAAACTACTAAAAACGTGATCACCGAGACTAAAAACTTTATTAAAAACTTAGCTTTCGTCAGCGACTGCTGACATTGTCAAAGTATCCTGGTTTATACTTTGACAACGTCAGCAGTCGCTGATGAAAGCTAAGTTTTTAATAAAGTTTTTAGTCTCGGTGATCACGTTTTTAGTAGTTTTTAATCATATGTATGTATGTGTATGTGTGTGTATATATATATAAGTATATGTTAAATCAGAACAGTAAACAGTTAATATATATATATATATATATATATATATATATATATATATATATATATATATATATATATATATATATATATATATATATATATATATGTTTTCAGGTTTTCATGTGTATGTAGGTGTAATTCTTTTCTCCCGTGTAATTGGAAGTGTCTTGGCAATGTTTCGACGAAGTCCCATTCGTCATCTTCAGGCCGCCAATCAGAGCACAGCCAAACCCCCATCCAATCAGAGCACAGCCAAGCCCCTAACCAATCAGAACACACCTCCACCCAGTCAAAACAC
The DNA here is from genome assembly GCA_023970755.1 of Azemiops feae. NCBI lineage: Eukaryota > Metazoa > Chordata > Lepidosauria > Squamata > Viperidae > Azemiops > Azemiops feae. The sequence goes on from JALGBA010000834.1 coordinate 202,940, forward strand.
AGCCAAGCTCCCATCCAATCAGTTCATACCTCCACTGGCAGTTAAAAGGAAGAAACAGCTGCGATCACACATTGCTCCTAGAAGCACGAAGCCGAAGACACCAGCCTGAAGATGACGAATGGGACTTCGTCGAAACGTTGCCAAGACACTTCCAATTTTACACGGGAGAAAACCCGAATTACCAATACACTATCATGCTTTTTAAACTGTTTTGTATAAATGACTCCCATATTTAGACTTATGCATACAAAGCCTACTTCTGTAGGAAATCTGCTCATAAGTAGTAAGTGTAAATTAATCCATTGAGAAAATGGGACTATAGAAATTAATTTAATCCCTTTAATTCAACTTCTAAAATAATTTTATTTCCATCAGAATTATTCAACATTTTCCATTATTTTTAATCCTGTTTCTTGTTCTCTTTGTCTATATGCTTTGCTATTATTGTTTTCATTCTGTACTATTATCATATAGTATTTATCTTATACTCATTTTTTAGCATTTATTTCCTAAAAGCATTTTTCTCATCCACAGCCTCTTTCACTTCATCATTCCACAAGCATTTTTCATAATTCCCCTTAGCTGAACTACATATTTTTGTTTATTCTGTGTACTTCTTTTTATATTTTCTTATAAATAAATTGTTTATTTATTTATTTATTTATTTTCCATCTATTCTTTTGGGATAGCAATACTTTTTCATAGACATAAGTAGATTTTAAAACAAGGTTTATACATCCTCTACATGCAATTTTCTATTTGCGTTCTATTTTTTTTTCATAAATTTCCTTTTCTTCCATGTTCATTTTTTCCCTGTGATCTACTCTTGCCATTCCAAAAAATGGTCAGAGAGGTGCACATCACTGTTGTATTTTTTATTAAACCTCTCCCTCTTTCATAATAAACAATCAAAACATTTATGTCTTTTCATTCATTCCTTTTCTATGTGTACTTTATGCTTAAGTTCTGTATTCAAAACAAATATTTTTAAAGCAGATGCTCAACAAATGCTCAGCATTTTCATTCATTCTTGGGTTTCTGAATGACCCAATTACCTTTTCTATATCCTCTCATCTTGTTTCCACCAGTTCATGTATACCAACTAGCAGAATGTTTTTCCCCATATAATATTTATTTAAAGTATTACACAATTTTTCCACAAAACCCATTTCTAGTTTCTAGTCTAGTTCTTCTATTATCATATTGTACTGTAATCTAATATGCAACTGTCACAAATCTATAGATTCCTACTTTCATGCATACCTAAAACAAGTTAGAAGGCATCATTTCATTTTTTTTTTCAGGTTCAAATTTTGTTACTTTTATGTATAGTTAAACCTACATTTTCACTTTCCTACTAGTATTCATCCATTTGTTTGTTCTACTCCACAAACATCAGGCTAACATTATTCAGATCTATTATATCCATCATTTTTCTCTTAGTTTCACTGTCATGCAAATTATTTATTTCTCTTTCTTTCATTTATTAATTTATGTTCTTTACCATTCACTCCTTTTATATTCCAAGTTACAGTCTTTCATATGCCATAAGCATCACCAGATGGGCCCACAAAGTTTGACTTCTGCCACCCATCATGGTTTTGGTCAATTGAGACTTTCATAAAATTCTTTTTAGCAAAACAGAGGAGGAGAACAAGTTATGAGTCATAATTACATACAGTATGTGACATTCAAATATGGACCCTACCAGTCAATGCTTTGGCCAGTATGCCATGAGTGCAACCAAAGTCCAGTTTTATTAAAAAACTTGCTGTCTATTCTATGCAAGTTAGGTTTTTAATCTAGAGACTATTGTGGAAGGCAACATACTGTTGCCCACTTTTCAGCAGTTACGAAGTATTATCCTCAGTATTTTGACACACATTTAGGATACGAGTATTTCTCCATTTTAAATGCTAGAATTGAAAAGAATCTCAATACACAAACCAATGTCCACTATTACATTCAAGACTCCCAAGAATTTGTCACATTTCAGATTCACCACTAAATTGGCTCCCAGGATAGAATTAGGAGGGGAAGGGAAAAATTAATTATTGATAATTAAGATCCCTCTGAAGCAAGACAAACATATATTTGAAGAGACATGGGTAATTAAGGTAGATGTGTTTTCTCATTCATCACATTTTGAGGTACACCCATTCTCCCTACCACATCTCTCCCAACCCCCATTTTAGGGTATATATGTCTACAAAACATAATGTGTGAATTGACCTTGAGAGAACCTCTGGGAGTGCGATGACCTTTTCCTCACTGAAAGTCTTTTGAGTCAAATACTCCCTCAGGTTCTTTTTAGAAACTTAAATAGCAAAATCTTCCACTGCATTCCATGTGTTAGCACTATGCAATCTGTCACATCTCACTGCTGTGGTATGCCTCCTGATAGCCTCATGAAAATGTATTTTTCTTTAATCTAATCTCATTACTTTTACTTACCAGGAACACCCTAATTAAGCTTTAACATTTTTAGATATGCCTTACTAAAGAAAGGAAAGGTTAATATCTTCAAAACAAAACAGAGGGACAAGCTTTGTTTTATAAATGGGGCCTCTAGCAACATAAATCTTACCAGACATCTTTTAATACCTTGTTATCTTTCAATATTTAGCAGTGTAAAAATGTACAGCATATTATTATATTTCCAAATCTGGAAAACTGCCATGGAACAATCTGTCCTAAGCAATTTAATTCATCATACTAATGCCAGATTCAGAGGGAGGCATAAGGAAATGGGAGAAGCCTGATTTATTTCCCTCTGCTCCCCCATTAGCCAGGCCCAATCCTCCAAGATTATAAAAGGTGGGTCAATTAACTTGTAGTGCAATCCCCTGCCACTGGTGTTCCCACATGCTTCTTGGCAAGCCAAATACAGCAAATGGAAGAGGTTGTCTGGACTTTTCTAGCATTAGCATATGGCAGATTAAAGAAGCTGCCAGACCCTGAAGTGTTGGCACAAATGCTAGGCAGGGGAGGCAACTGATTTGGGGTTTAATGAAAGGGCAAGTTCATAGTTATTAGTATTGGTTTCCAAAGACAACACACTTCTTGTGGGTTTTTCTATCTCAGATGCTAAAATAACATTCTTGATCTTAGATTCTGCTTAGTGACACTAACAAATGAATCTGAGAATTTTGGTTTGCCAAGCTTGTGTTCTGCGCCCAGGTATATTGAGAATAACAGTAAAACTGTCTTCTGCACATGGTCCTCACTGTTTGCAGTGTTAGCCAGCCTTAACGAGCCAAGCAAATGACTGGAAATTATTGACAAATTCATATTTTCTACAATGTCATTCATGACTTTCAATCCTTTCAAATTCCCAAGTTTAGAAATGCCCACATAGCATGTTCACATATTCCCTGCCACTATAACCTCAAAATCAGAAGCTTCTAAATATGGCCACTTTGAAATGACACATACAGATAGTTCTTATTTAGTGACTGCTTTGTTTAGCTGCCATTTGTAATTATAATGCTGATGAAAAAGTAAATTTACGATCAATCCTTGCATTTAAAATCTTCACAGATCTATAAAGCAAAGGAAGGCTTATGTAGGATCATAAGCATAGTCACAGTTTCTTTAATGTCCACTTCCCTTAACAACTGAGATGCCAGTACCAATTGTATATGCTATTAAATACAACAAATAAACAAAAATATCTATTTAGGCAAATAAAAAAAATCATCTGTAGAAACTAGTGGAGTAAATTTATCATTTTCAAAAGACTAAGATTTCATGCAACCTATTCACTTCCTTTGATATGTCAAGCAGACAAGCACCGAACTGGTCCTTTTATAAATCACAGCTTTAATCTGAACATGCTGATGATCCAGTTAGAATATGATAAATTTGTCTGCATGCAAAACTGTTGATTAGCATGGTACATTATCAGAAGAGTTCAAAATGTCTTTCCCTTTCTGCCTCTAAGGACCTTCCAGCAGGCTTCACTCCACTTTAAGGGGTGGTGAGTGGGGAATGGTTCTTTGACATAGCTGTCATTAGAAAAGAATATAGATGGTGTGGTATTACCCAACAGATGGAATGTAGAATGTAGGCAAGGAAAAGACTAGGCAGGGGATTAAGCAGCACATGACTGTCCCCTTTCCCCCACCCCAGCCTTCAAATGGGAAGAAGAGAAGCATGAATCAGAGATAAGCAAATCTACCATATAATTAAGGGAATGTGGAGAGTCATATAAGCATGGGGAACTCAGCGGTGTCACAGGCTCTCTGCATTCTGAAATTTATAAAATCCTCTTGAGGTTTGTATGAAATAGATCAGCCCATCCCAAACCCTGACCACCCAGGTTTTTTGACCAAGTTGGTTAGATATTATGAAAGGTGAAGTTCTACACATCTGAAAGACATTCAGTCAAAGAAGACCGTAACAGATAAATCAAAGATTATTTGATTTGATCAGTGGAGACTCCCTAGTTTAACGTTTCCTTTTCATCAGTGACTAATCCGATTCTGTTTATTCTCGGAAAAAGACAGCAAGGACTATATCAGATCTTATCTTTAGTTCACAATCTTTGTATTCTTATGATTTTATATATTGAAATTTTGATCAGTTAAAAAGAAACCAAATGGAAAGTGGGGCTAGAGAGTTCAAATACGTTCTTTCTACTATTCTTTCCATGCTGCTTTTAAGCTTCTTTTGGTGGTGCTTATATCTGGACTAACTGTAATTTCCATTTTCAGACTTTATGATCTGTCCCTCTAATTACAGGGTAATGGTTCCATGTTCTCAAGATTCTAAACCCAGGTTGTCTAGATCTTGGGTTAATCCATTCAAAAAATTTTATACATGGGCATACGCCTATACCAGGGGTCTTCAAACCTGGCCCTTTTATGACTTGTGGACTTCAACTCCCAGAATTCCTCAGCCAGTGTGCCTGGCTGAGGAATTCTGGGAGTTGAAGCCCACAAGTCATAAAAGAGCCAAGTTTGAAGACCCCTGGCCTATACTATCAGTATAGCGGGCATTCAAAAGGATATTATTTTCCCTACAAGTTTGGGATGGGGTTTTTCCTAACATTGTCTAAGATTGCACCAGGACTATTTTGCACAATAGCAATAGCACTTATATACTGCTTCATAGTGCTTTACCACTTAGAGAGGTGGTTTACAATGTCAGCATATTGCCCCCAATAATCTGGATCCTCATTTTACCAACCTTGGAAGGATGGAAAGCTGAGTCAACCTTGAGCCAATCGGAACTGAACTGCTGGCAGTCAGCAGAATTAGCCTGCAATACTGCATTCTAACCACTGCACCATCACAGCTTGTGTTCTATCACTAAGCCTTTCCCAAATATTTATTTTTCAGACTGGAAACTGCTTAGTTAATTACTTATCTATCTTGTTGATATAGAATCAAGGCCAGCTTGATTATGTACAATACTGGCTGGCTTGAAAACTTCAGTAAAGCAGTATGTAAATCAAAAGGTGACCCCTTCATTTCTTTTCAGATTGGGCAATTCAATTCACTTGGCCCCAAAAATATCTTAGCTTGAGTGAATTCTTGCAAGATTCATTTCTTCAGGGGTTAAAGAGACCCATTAGCAAAGACTTGCCAAAAAAACTCCAGAGATCCTGCAGTCAGCACTCTGGGCTAGTTCTGATTGTAACCAATGGTATGTCAGCAAATAATTTGTTTTCCAGACAGTGATATAGTTCAGTGCTGAGCAAAAATGGCTTTACAAACTTTAGTTTCTGGTATGTAAAGTGTTATAACCTGTGTCATTTATCACAGTAAGAAGATCAGATGGAGGGAGAGAACTTATTTTAAAAATGCTTGTTTTGAATTATGAACTTTAAGCTATTTATTGTTATTGAAATAAACAAGACTTAGTTGCATACACCATTGATCAGGGCATAAAAGAGCTGTATTTGTGGATTTCTGGTTTTGGACAGACCTATGAAATCCTTATCCACTGATGGGATTTTGCCAAGTCTGATGTTTCATAGCACGTAGAATTGAGTGCTTTAATGCCTTAACATCCAATTAGCTCTATCAACCTTTCAAAAGTAGAAGCCAATATTTACATTTTTCTAATGACAGGATGCTCTCTCCCTTTAAGTTTATAATGACATTGGCACCTATTCCCCCTACTTGTAACCCAACACTATTAAACAGACTATAAAATAAAATGTGAAGGATATCTATATTTGGTAAATGTAAGACAGTTGCTAACAAGTTGGGAGTATTACTTCTTAAAATGATTTTCAGGAAGTTCCTTTCTTGTCATAGGATAATAGACATAATATAATTAACTTTCACCAATCTGGTGTTCTCCAGATGTATTTGATTACAGGAATTGTGATCCATAATTCCTGTGCTGTCTGAGAATCACAGAACATGTCATCTAAAGACATCTAGCAAATGCTAGATTGGGGGAAATTGTAGTGTTTCCAAGTAGGAAAAAATAAATGAATACTCTAACTCTATACACAAATTCATTTATGTTTACCAACTTCCATTTCTGAGAGGAAAGATTACCTCTTTGGGGCAGAGTTTGAAAATTACAACACCCAATGTGTATTCCTAACAAAGATTACACATTCCACTTTAGTAAGAAAGGATCCTATACACCAGGGCTTTTCAACCTGTGGTACGCGTACCACTTGTGGTACATTAACAAGTGGCAGGTGGTACGCAGCCCTGCCTAGCCAAGTGTAGTGGGGGAGGGAAAGAGCCAGCACAGCAAGGACTTACTGTGAGAGTCCTCTGGAGCTTGTCTGGGGTGAGGCAAAGGCCCCAGGCTCACTTCTGCTCACCCTCCCCCATGAGAAAGGAGGGGGGACAGAGACAGGAGAGGGAGAGAGAAAAAAAGAGGCAGCCTTGGGAGGAGGTGGAGTCAGCTCTAGCTGCACCGAAGGGGAAGGAGGAGGGTGGGGAGAGAGAGGAGAGGAGAAATCATCAAGCAAGCCGGCCGGCCATGAGCCGATCTACAACTGCTGTGGCAGCCACCTGTGCTGGCAGCAACAAACAGGCAAGAAATGCAGCAGGGGAGGGGTTGCCCTCCATGAGGAATGAAGAAAGGTAGCATCAGCTGGAGGTGAGACAGAAGGAGGGAGGGAGATGGAGAGTGGAAGGATTCTTATGTGCTTTTGTGACTTTGAAGTTCTGGGATTTGTGCAATGTGGGCTTTGTGTTCTTAAAGAGTGTTTGGCAATTTCTATTTGGCTGATGGCTCATGTCTTGTGTTAGCTTCTATTGCTCTGCTATTGTTAGCTGTAAGTTTTGCTGCAAGGGATTTTGAAGTATTTTTCTCCTGAATGGATTTTGCCTGTGGAGCCATTTGGGATTTTGCCTGTGGAGCCATTTGGGGAGACTGCCTTAGCCGGCAGCCAGTACTTATTTACATTTTTTTTTCTTCCTTACTTTCCTTTCTAGCCAGTAGCTAATTCTTAAAGGGGAATGTGCCTTTTTAAGCTAGTTCATTCAGCAGCTTGTCTTTTCTGTCTCTGGAGGCTTTTCCTTGTTTGATGAATATATGGAAGAGAGAAAATATGGGGGGAGGGGTTCAAATTCTTCCTTCAGAAGGAGATGGGAATGAGAAAGAGGGAGGCAGGGAAGTCCCGCCTTAGCACTTGGCCACCAGCAGCCCTGCCATTGACTTTACTTGTTAAAAGGTTGCAAAAGGGGATCACATGACCCTGGGACACTGTGACCATCATAAATATGAATCAGTTGCCAAGCATCCAAATATAAATCACATGACCCTGGGCATGCTTCAATGGTCATAAGTGTGAAAAATGGTCGTAAGTCATTTCAGTGCAAATGCAACTTTGAACAGGTGTGGTTTTTTTTGGTCATCAAGTTTTGACACCTTGCTAGGTCGTACTCGAATATTACCATATCCTAAAAGTGGTACAGTCGGTGAAAAGGTTGAAAAGCCCTGCTATACACAACCTGTTGCATGTTCCTATCTTGTAGAGAAAGAACAGCTAGAGAAATGGTCAATGGATTTGTTTCTTATAGACAGACATTTCAAAATCTGTTATCAGGTCAGTGTCAGGCTACATCTTCAGAGAGCCCTAGAGTAAGCAAATTATATGGACTCTTTTCAGTCAGAGTTCAGAACTCTATATATTAAGACAGAATTGATTGCGCTTCTGGATTATCTCTGGCAGAATTGGGATGGTGCTCATATATCCATCCTCACTCTCCTTGTTCTCTAAATATTTTCACTACCCATAAGGATACCATATTTGGCTCAAGGGGTTGGCGGTGGGGAGGACAGTATTGTGGTGGTTCTCCTCTTTCCTCCAGGACAGATTCCAGGGAAAGATCAAGTCCAAAGTCCCTATTTTGTTGGTTTCTTCAGGGCTCCATTCTCCCCCATCTCCTACTTAACATCTATTTGAAGCCACTGGGTGAGGTCATCCATAAGCACAGGTTAGGTATTATGAGAATGTTGATATTCAGTTATACATCTGACCAAGTCATGCTATCAAGGTTCTGTCTCAGAGTCTGCAGACTTTGGGAACCCAGATAGGAAAGAACAGGCTTAGGTTTAAACCCCTCCCCCCAAATTGAGTGGCTGTGGGTTTTAGGGCCTCCCAATCTAGTGACTTTCCATCATTAGTTTTCAATGGGGTATCATTGTCCCAGAAAGAACAAGGTTACAATATGATGACCCTCCTGAACTCTCAGTTTCTACTCTAAAAGTGCATAGCAGGCATGACCAGGATGGCCTCTGCACAAATCTTTCTTGTGTGCTGGTTGTGTTCATCCTGGATTAGTGATTCTGCTTATGGTCACTCATGCCTTGGCCACTTTCCTTCTGAATTTTAGCAATGTGGCTCACTTGGAAGCCCACATGGAAGCTGCAACTGATCCAGAATATAGCTGCACTGTGATACATCGAAGTAACACTGCAACTATGAGTAAGCTTCTTAATGCAATTCAAGATGCTGGTTGTCATCTACAAAGTCCTTCATGGCATAGAGCTGTGTTATTTGACTCCCTCCAATTATTTCTGACTGTTACACAAATTCTGAAAGAGTGGGCTTGTACCAGGTCCTTTCTATTAAACATGTCATCTGATTGGATCCAGGAGACATTCCTGCTCTGTCATTGGGCCTACTCTGTGAAACAACATATCCCCTGAGGTCCTGGGGTGGCCCCAATTCTGCTGGGATTTTATAAAATATTGAAGATCTGTATTTTTCCCTCAGGCATTGGACCAAGGAAAGACCAGCGCTCCACTTTCATTCTTTGATAGGTACATTTATGAGTGCAGTTGTTTCAACTGCAGATTTACCTAATATAAGTTCTCTTTTGTAACATTAATCATTGTTGTCTGCAAGGAACCTTTAACAAAGAAAGACAAATTTCAGCAGAGATTGATGTCAGCATTCACCCCTCTGGGAAGTCCAGTGAGTGCTTACTTTTTTCCTTTTTCTTTTTGGTGGAATCTTAATTATATCTAGTTTAAGTTTAACATTCATTTCTCAATAATGATAACCTAGCTGAAAATTTTGTTGTCCATTACTAAGATGATATATGTGAAGTACAAATCATTATTTACTCTTTATTACTTTGTGCCAATTAGACACTTCATGTAGACACTATCACACTCTGATACAAGAAGGAAGGAGAATACGTGGGCGCAAATATATTGACAGAATCATATCAGCTTTTGATTCTAACTATAGGTAATCCTCATGTAACAACAGTAAATGAGACCAGAATTTTTGTTGGTAAGCAATTCAGGCATAAAGCCCACTGTCATGTGACCACTTCACTTAACAAAGCAGTTCCAGCAATCTTCAGTTAAAGGAGCATGTACAAGTAAGTCCACGATGTGGGCTATTAATCAAGGAACTCATGTGATTGCAACTTCTAACTGGCTTCCCCATTGTCTATATTTCTGGGAAGCTGACAGGGAAGGTCGCAAATTGTGATCACAGGACAGCAAGACACTGCAATGGTTCGAAATTCAAGCCAGTTACTGAACACCAGGATCATGTTCACATGACCCCTGAAATTCTGTGATGGCCAGAATTTTGAGGACCAGTCACAACTCTGATTCATTCAGTGCTGTTGCAAATTTGAACTGTCACTGAATAAGTGGTTGCTAAACCACCTGTACATGCTCTTTTGGCTCTTAACACACCTATTACATATCCAGTAAGCAACTTACTTAAACAAAGCAATTATCAAGTTTGCCATAGAATTCTTCAACAGCCTTGTTTAGAGAAAACCAAATATGGATTGCATCATCTTTAGTATAAAGGAAGAGGGGATACATATTATTATTAAAAATAACTTATAGTAGCTCATTGTTTTTAAAAAATTAAAAACGGAGTTATGTATGACGATCCAGATGTAAAGTATGGAGAGCTAATTCATTTCTATATATTTAAATAAATCTCGTAAATTGGTAACAGAATTTCTTAGCACTGTACAAAAATATGTGGCTGATTTTCAAATGTGTCTCCTATGCCCACAACTCTAAAAATAGCTAGAGGCCACTACAGTCAGGAAAATGGGGAACACATCATCTTGAGGATTTTAAAGCGAACTAGCCACAGATGTTTTTGCATTATGAATCTCTTCTAAGATACATTTATGACCGCTTAGCATCCTTCTCATCAATCTGAAAATTTCCTGAAGGACAAATGTGCATAAATTACTTCTCCCCACCCTGAGGTTCACTTAGCCATCCCCTTATTCCATTCTATTCTATAAGATTAAATGGAGTTAATCAGATCGTGAGAAGAGGAACATACCCTATGGAGATTATTACCATTGTTACATTAATCATTTCTGTTAAAAGAAAAAGACTGATTATTTGATAAAAAAGCAACAAAATCTATCCATGATCTGTAGCTGTTTGAGGAATAATGTATCGTTAGCAGCAGTTGATCTCTCTGTTCTGTTCTTAGGAAGGTAGACATTGAAGAGACTTACGAGTAACAACAAGGTTTATTCATCACACACAGAAAACAGAACAGAAAACGAAACTGGCTCCGCCCTTTTATACAAGGAGCCCTGGGTAACTGTCAACCAATCGTTGAACGCTAAGCAAGCATGCCCGGGTCTCCAGACATCCAGTCTCCATAGCAGCCACATGGCCGCTAGCTTCGCCTGGTGCTCGCCCTGCACCTGCTATCTTAGCAACTCAGTACATTATACTCTCCACCATTCCCTTTCTACTACTTGGAAGTTTCTGAGGACTATAAAACATGATAGATTCCAATATGATCCTATCTAATCCCCATTTTGTGGCAAGACGTGTGCATAGGAATCATAAGCAGTCACCAGACTTTGAAAATCTTAGTGATACAGTTTGCAGCCTAGAAAAAAGAAGGCCAACTATACATATAATTAGTGGTGGGATTCAAATATGTGAATAACCGGTTCTCTTTGTGGATGCTGCTTCTGGAAGTCCATTCTGGGCCTGGGCAACAAAAAATTAGCTACTGGTTCTGCCGAAGTGGTGCGAACCGGCTGAATCCCACCACTGCATAGAATGTATTTTATTTTAAGATAAAGTATCTTTAAAAATAGATACCTTCTGGAAATGAGTCAGGACACATACTCTAAAACTCATATATATATACGATACTTAATTAACTCTGTATTGGATTTTCATATTGGACCTTTTTAGTTTAAATGGCAGGCATGTAGAAGAGAGCAGTCGGGTTCTAATTATATGTTATATATAATATTGAGCTCCCTTAACCACCACCCCAGTTATTCTTCCATTTATTGCTACTTTGAAGTTTCATTTATTCAACCGTCCATTCTACCCTTTTTCCATATTGTTTCCAAGATGAGATGGACAGCAAACAAACAAAAAAACAAAATAACTAACTGCATTTCTGTTACAAACTGGCCATGTTTGGCATCTTTAAGAACATGTGTTTAAACTGAATTGGCCTCATTTAATAGCTAGAATCATCATTATTTTAACAGATCACATCTGGTTTAAAATTGAAATTCCCAACTAGTGTGGCTGATTGGAATTCTTTAGCTTATTTACAATTTGTTATTTAGTTATAGACACTCCAATGTCATATGTAAATAAATACACTTTTTAAAATATATCTACAATATTTTTTAATGAAGTATAGATAATGAGCCTGGGCTGTTTTTATCCTACTTGTCAGTAATATGTATCCCAGAGCAACTTCACTGTAGGGGAACAGGCAGATTTAAGGTAAGCAAGTTTTTTTCATTATGACCAAATTAATTTTACTTGGAAAAAGTTAAATAGTTTGCCTCCCTGTAAAAATCTTGTAGGAATGGTTTTGCATTGAATGTCTTGGACCCAGCCCCTGGCTTGAATTTAAATTGTTGGGCAAGTTACCCAAAGAAATAATTGAATATTTTCTTAAGGTTAATCCAAATGTTCTCCTATGGAATGTTCAATGTGGTTAGTGAGAACATGCAGTCTGGACTCTAAAGAAAATTGCCAGGCAATTAAAAATCATGCTTAAAAATCATACTAAAAAGATAAGTACATGGGGTTTTTTTGCTGTTCTGATGATATTTTTTGACCAGCCTTGTTGGAAGCAGGAGCAGAAAAGATTATTTCATTAATGATTGTATGTTCCACCCTGGAAACTTTGCGGCTTTCAAGAAATTCTATATACACTTTCAATTGAGAAACGGAGAGCTAGTAAAAGTGAAACAAAAAAGAATTCTAGATTTTCCAAGTTATGGGAGGAAAATAAATCACCTGACCTTTACCTTAGACACATCACTGTTTCTTCTTTCTTCAGTGCTTGATTCTCACAGCATAATTTCAATTGTCTCCCTATTGGTTATGGTTATTCAGAAGTTTACTCCTCCGTTATTTCTACCCTTCCTCCCACTATACACATACACAAATATACACATACAGACTTCATTGGCAGTTCTTAAATAAATCAGATCCCAGTCACATTTTATGATGTCATGAAGACTGTAGGCCTCACTCTTCGTAATCAGCTCCACACCAGAATGCTTCCTGTTTCAGACATTTGAGAAGCCCAGAGAGTTAGTATACACTGCAGAAAAGAACATGAATTACCTCACCTCTGTGTATCCTAACAACCCTTACTGTACATTTTACCACATGCTCAAATTATATTCAGAAAAGGGGGAAAGAAAAAAAAACTCAAGACCTTGAAATAATACTTAAAACAGAGTTTGTATGAACCCAGATTAAAACAGATTGTGAACACAAGTCCTCATATGAGATCTTGATATGATTCCTGTCTATTTAAACCAGGGGTGTCAAACTCACCACGTCACATGACGTGTCATGAGGTCTCGTAATTTTTTCCTCATTGCCGGAGCTGGGGTGGGTGCAGTTTCAGCATGACGCATCCGGCCCAGCAGTTTGACACCCCTGATTTAAACTATCCAAAGATAGTGAGAATAAAATAAGGCTTTATTTTATCATCAACAACATACCTTTTGTTGATATTTCAGGTTCAAGCTATTATCAATCTTTTTGCTATAAAACTAAGATGCTATAAAACTGATGAGTAGGGCTTCCCCCCCTCCCCCTCTTTGGTGAGCCTGTGAACAAAACCAGATGGAACTTGTCTTAATAACTTTTTGCTTCTTGCAGAAGCAGCTGGCAAGGAATCTCTGCTTTGGGGGCGGGGGGGGGGGTGTTGTTGTTGTTATTTTTGGTTGTTTTGTTTTCTTCACCAGTGCAGACACAGGCAATGCAAACAAATAGATTATGATACTGGGAATTGGCTTCATCCTGAAATATTTTTTGATCCACTGATATCTATTTTGTTTTAAAATGCCTATGTTGCTGATTTGTTTTACTAGCTTAATTGAAAAAATATGTTTTGAATCTCAAGTGTGCCTCTTGGAGATTGACAGCAGGGTGCGTGTCAGCAGCTGCCATCTTCAGGCAGCTGTTGGGCTCTAGCATCCCACCATGGGCCACTGTGCTGAATCCCACTTTAAAATAATTCTCCACTTGCAAGATTATCAGGCAAGAGCTATAATCCACAGCCAGGACAGTCCCCAAAGTTAGTGACACACAACTTTTAAATGTTGTCCTTCTTTTCTTCCATAGCTACTTATGTTTCTTTCCTTCTCTTCCCCCCCCCCCTGTTCCCCCTGCCTCATGTCTGGGCAGTTGCCAGCAAACACATCCAGGAGCTTTCATGCAAACCAGATAGTGTACCAACTATGCCTTGTAAATGTGTTCTGACCAGAATTTTAAAGTCATAATGTAGAAACAATCAATGCCAATCAAGTCCACTTAGGGAATGGCTCTTTTTTAATCATGGTAAGGAAGATGGGTTGATCTGAGAATTTTTACAAGTTGTGAGTGTTGGCCTTGTTGCATATTTATACTTCCAGTGGACTTAATTTTTTGCCTTTTTTGATCTTCTTCCTAATATCATACAAGAGGACAACTTGATTCTAAGAATTTGGGTTTGAGTACTTTTGCCTGGTCCCAGAAATGGATGTTCTTAATAGGTTTTTCCAACATTTGTCAGATCAGTGAAGTCCCTTCATTTCAGGCACATATTAAAAAGACATGCCAAAGAGAGAAGAACAAGATGGTCTTACTGGCAGTATGGTTCTTTTACTATAATGAAGCACCCCAGGATTTTGGAATGTCAGTTGTTCATTGTTGCAATTTCCTATCATGTATTTTACCATCCTCTATTGTTTAATTTGTTGCGTGTCCTGAAATTGTACATTAATTTAAAGTGAATTATATTATGCATATTAACTGAAAAGTAACTTTTTATTAGGATTAAATTGTAAATATCACCTTTTTAATGTCAGATGCAATTTTTCATATTGTTTGTACTTCTTATTATAGTATGTACGTTCTATGTCCTTTTGGCTAGATTGCACTTCTAAGTTTCAAGGAAACGATCTAGTGAAAATAAGACAAAAAAGAATAATATGATTATCCAAAGTGCCCCAACTTTGCTGCTAAACTTTCCATTACCTTTAGCTAGTTTTGGATTAGTCCCACCATCTATCATTTCCAATTTATTCTTGACATTTATCCAGAAGAAAGATACTTGTCCAAAATATATTGGATACTTTTTAAAGACAAGACTCAAGGGCATTACAATATACATCTTATATTTTGAATATAAGCAGGAAGAAGAAATTAAAGATATCAACATTTTAAAATATGCTAAACTTAACTACTCAGTTTACAAGGCTTAATACGTTTCTCAGAAATGTAGCAAAACTTATAAGTTTATTATGCTTAGCATATTCAAAACAAATCTCAGTACATGGAGATACATCATCTGTCCTATTTCTCTTCATACTGGACAAAAGAGCTGTTTATGTGCAAAGAATTAACCTCTTCCTCCTCCTCCTCCTCCTTCCACACGTTCACTATTAAAATCTCTTCCTTAGTATCAAACAGGAAAACACTGGGATATTAATAACCTTTTCAAGCTGATGCATCACAGAGAGTTTGGATTACAGCTCTTAGTATCCCTGCAGCAATTTTTTCAGTCTATGGATTATAGAAGGCCAACCTGCAATGCCTTCCTTCTTTTTAACATTTTGATAAACTTTTTATAGGCTGTTAGTTATAGTAGATGATTTGTAAATCTGGGTGTTGTTGTTGTTGTTGTTGTTGTTGTTGTTGTTATTGATCATCGCACAGTCAGCCAGATGTTCAGACTGGATTTGGCATTTTTGTCTACCTATTGAGTCCTTACCAAGGACCTGGGATAGGCAGATGTGGATGTTTGATGGTATTACAGATATCGTCACAGGATGGAAGCAGTTCCTAGTAAGGCCGCCTTTTGCAATTGACTAATGGCGAATTTGTCAATGCCAATGGTGTTCAAGTAGTGCTCCAGTTGTTTTGGGATTGCACCCAAGGCGCCTATTACTATTGGTACTACCCTTGCTTGCCTTTGCCACAGTCTTTCTATTTCTATTTGTAGGTCTTTGTATTTTGTTATCTTCTCCAGTTCTTTTGCGTCTATTCTGCTGTCTCCAGGCACTGCCACATCCACTATCCAGACTTTTTTGTCTTTCTTATCGACAATTGTTAAGTCCGGGGTGTTATGTTGCAGGTGCTTGTCTGTTTGAATTCTGAAGTCCCAGAGCAGTTTAACTTTATCATTTTCTATGACTTTCTCTATTTTATGATCCCACCAGTTCTTGCTTACAGGCAAATGATATTTCTTGCAGGTCTTCCAATACACCATTGTTGCTACTTTGTCGTGCCGCTGCTTGTAGTCAGTCTGTGCGATCTTCTTGCAGCAGCTTACCAGGTGGTCCACTGTTTCTTCAGCTTCTTTGCATAGGCGGCACTTACTGTCTTCTTTTGCTGTCTTCTCAATTTTGACTTTGTATGCATTTGTCCTTAAGGCTTGGTCTTGTGCAGCCAGAATTAGTCCCTCGGTCTCTTACTTCAACTTTCCTGCTCTTAGCCATTGCCAGGTCTTGTTATTATCTGCTTTCCCAGCTATTTTTTTAATGGACTGGCTGTGTAGTGCTTTGTCTTCCCATGCCTCTATTCTGTTCTTCATTTGGTCTTTCTTGTAGGCCTGTTTGGTCTCTCCAGTAGTCAGTTAGATATACTAATTTCAGTGCATCTTCATCATTGTCCTTCAGATATTCTTCCAAAGCCATTTTTTCTTCTTCAACCATCTGATGTACTTGCAGCATTCCACGTCCACCTATTTGCCTTGGTAGATAGAGTCTGTCAATGTCACTGCGTGGATGAAGGGCATGATTCATTGTCATTATTTTTCTGGTCTTCCTATCCATTGCTTTTAGTTCTGCTTGAGTCCAGTCCACTATTCCAGCTGTGTATCTAATGACTGGAATTACCCAGGTGTTGATTACCTTCACGGTATTTCCTCCATTGAGTTTGGACTTTAAGATCTTCTTGACTCTCTTGAAGTATTCACCTCTAATCTTTTTCTTGACTTCAGTGTGCTTGATGTTATCAGCTTGAAGGATACCCAAGTATTTGTAGTAATCTTCCTCATCCAGACTCTTAATGTTATTTTCGTGGGGCATCTTGATTCCTTCAGTTTTCACTATTTTTCCTTGTTTGACAGTAGGTGTGGCACATTTGTCCAAGCCAAACTCCATTGCAATATCTTGGCTATATATATGGACAGTGTTCAGCAGCGATTCTATTTCAGATGATGTTTTTCCATACAGCTTCAGATCATCCATGTAAAGGAGGTGGGATAGTCTGGCAGATGTTGTTGTTGTTGTTGTTATTATTATTATCTTTTCCCAATGTAAAGTCATAGCTGCCAATTCTTTGTCTGGTGTTGATTTTCATACTCATCAAGTTGTTCCCAAGAACTTAGGATACTATACATATGGATCCAAGAAGTGTGGCCTTTTGCAATTGACAAATGGAAATTTTATCAATGTGCAGATTTTCTAAGTGCTATCCAACATTTTTTTATATGGCACCCAATGTTTCAATAACCCCTGGGATCACCATAGCTAGTTTTTGCCATAAACTTTAAATTTCAAATTTTAGATCTTGATTCTTTGTGATTTTTTCCAATTGTTTGTTTTCTATTCTACATTCCCTGTTGTTACCACATTACTTATCCACTCTTTGTTCTTTTTATCCACAGTTAAACCTGGAGTACTATAAGCTAATACTTTATCAACCTGCATTCAGAAATCCCATAATATTTTAACCTCCTTATTTGTTACTACTTTTTCAACTCTTTTTCCCATCAATTTTTCATTACTTGTACATGATAATTTTATAGATGTTCCAGTGAATTATTTTGGCAACTGTGTTATGTTTTTGTTTATAATTAGTTTGTACAATCTTGCACAAGCTGAGTATATGAGCTACTGTTTCTTCTGCACAGTCTTCTTTTGCACAATCTGCACTTTGAATAATTCGATGATTTTTCAATTCTTGTATTGATTTTCCTTGCAAGCATTCTATTCAGGTTTTTGTTGCATTATTTCAATGTTCACATTTTGTTTTCTATATATTTAGTAAGTTTCAATTTTTTTTAACTTGCATCATTGTTTGTTCTTAGCTTATCTTTTACATAATCAACCAATGCATGCTTTTCATCTTCCACAGTTTGTCTAACTTGAAGTAAACTTATCCCTCTATTTCTGTGGGGCAGGTATAATCTATCAATATTACTACAGGAATATAATACATAGTGAATAGTCATCTGTTTTCTTAGGTTTTTGGTCCAAACTGACCAATTCAGTTTGTGTTTGGTTATGATTCCAGCAGTGTACCTTATCACAGGTATGGCCCAGGTATTGATGGTGTTTCCACTGTTCAGTTTTGTCTTTAGCATTTTTCTTACTCTTTGAATGTAATCTTTACTAATCACATTTCCAACTTGTCCATGTTTGATACTATACAACTGTAAAATACCCAGATACTTCTAGGTTGTTAATTAATTGGTTTTTGTTTTTAATCTTCCTATTTTAATACTATTAGCTTCTCAGAATCAATAAACAACTCCATGGGTCGGCTGTACAGAAAGGAGGGATAGGGAATACTGTAGATAAAGTTCAAATTTTTGCTAGCTTTTCCACACACACCAGATGCGAGAGAGGGAATTATCCAACTGTGAGACTGATATAGCCCCAATCTTTATATCATTTGTTTTTGAAAGAACATAATTTAATGTAAAGCTAAGTTTAAAATATTATTAATATACTATTTAAAAGCTATCAATATATATAAGCAAACAAGGCAATAAAAATGTGGGCCAAAACCTTTTATACGGATGTGCAGTACAAATAATATCAGATCAGCATAATTTAGAAAATTAGTTTTGTATCATTTTGTATCTTTTGTACAACTAGTACCTACAGAACAAATCTCTCAGTAACTGTTTCTGTGTATTTGTAATAAGCACAAACAAAAATGGAAGCTTCAGAATGTCCCACACACACCCTACAATCCTCCCATATCCTTGCCAGAATAAACAGAAACTATTTCCTTCTTAAGTCCTCTAGTTCGCCTTTGCCTCACTTCCTGCTTATAAAGCATTGTCACACAGTCACCTCTGGCCTCTTGCACTTCAGCATATCACATCTTTCTTGCAAGCGCACAACATTCTGCTTCAGTGGCCAGAAAACCATTTTAATTATTAGTGTTATTCCACTCTCCCATTCACTCCCTCTGCTATCACTCACAGGCATTCCTCCTCTATCTGTCTTAATGTCCATGTTGGCTCCTAACTCAATTGTGCAAAGCAGGTTCATAAATTTACTGCTCACTTCCTCACTGTAATGCCCTCTTGGGACTACTTAGCAATCTCTTATTTTCTTTTAATTGCGCAGAAATCTATGGGAGACGTTCTTGCATTTGTGCAGATTTTTGTGGATCACAAAAAGCTCAGGGGAAAATCAAATGTTCTGAGCAAGCATTGAAGTTTCTTCATAAATAAGACAAATACTATCTAATTTATTAGAGGCAACAATTTAAAATTCAGTGGAAATCAATTCTGTGTTTTAATTGTAACACACAGTTTAAATGAATTCATCAATGAAGACAACACTGTTCATATGCTACCTTGATTTTTGTTTTACATACTAAATAAATTAAATTTCTCTTCCAGATCCTATAAATCAATTAAGTAATGGGGTTTTAAAATTATACTTCCTTCCATTTAACTTAAAACTATTCCACTAAAATGCTATCCCATTGTTTAATTTGAAAACTGTATGTTATTCAGTTAGATTTCTTAAATGGATCCCAAATTAATTTCTATTCTTTTTTCCAAAACTTTTGGAAATTGAATTGAGATACTCTGGTGGAGCAGTGGTTAGAATGCAGAATCACAGGCTACCTCTGCCCTCAGTCTGGAGTTGGATTCTCACCACCTGAAAGTTGACTCAGCCTTCCATCCTTCCAAGTCAGTAAAATGAGGACCCAGATTGTTGGGGGCAATAGGCTGACATTAGTAAACAGCTCAGAGAGAGTTGTAAAGCACTATGGAGCGGTATCTAAATCTAAGTGCTACTGCTATTGTTATTGCTATTATGTTGATCTTAACCCATTATATAAAACAGTTACAGTGGACATATATATATGGAGAAAACAAATATATGTAGAAGTGGACAAGGTTGGTCTATGTTGTAATTAATATTTAAGGTAATATTACAGACCACATCAGTTTGTCTCTTTGCACTTTTTAAAATATCTATCAAACTTATGTACCTTTATTCATTAACCAAATTGAATTTTGTTGGTAAATAATTTTCAAATTTTAAATTGCTATTTTTAGTTTAAAAAGCTCCCAATTCTCCTATTTGTGGGAACCGTGGTGTCCACTAACCTTTGATTGGCTGACTTGGTCAGGTCCTGTGTTAAAATTTGCTATATTGCATTGGAATGTACATGTATTAGCAAATTCTGTGTGAAGTCTTAAGTTTCACTGAATGAAATTTGTATAAACCAAAGGTGATGCATTTTGGCGCAGATGCATGTTTAATCCCCAGACAGTAGTTCTTATTCCTTAGTTCTACTATAGAAATAAATCCAATTAGGGTATTTTAAGATGGGACATTTACCTAACTCTAAATGTGTTTCTTATTTAAAACCTAAAGTTGAATGTGTCAGCTGTGTTATTAAAGAACCTGTGCAGCATATCACAACTGAATGAAATTTGGCACTCCTGCAGGACATCCCATAATTCAAATTAGATTTAGATTAAAACTTCTGTCTCTGAAAAATTCTGAGGAGCTCACTTCAAACTATGAGTTTTAGATATCTATACTAAGCAAAACTAGCAATGCAAACTGTGTTCAGTTATGCTTTTCAAATAGTTTTTTATTCCCAAGATTCGTTTCTTTGCAATAAACTTTAATTGGCCACATCACATCTTGAAAATGGCATATAATGCTATCAACTAATAACGGCTGTTACACTTCATGCAGATTTGAACAACCCTGGAAGCATCAAAAACAGGAATCTGCTTCCCTCTCCAAAAGTTGATCTTCTGGATTTTTGAACAGTATCTATAATTTGGCATACCAGATATCTTTTAGAAGGCTCAAGATTCAACAGAAGCTACCTAGTTACTTGACATGACACAGTTTTGAAAAATCTTTACTGCATACTAGAACAACCTTCCAAAACAATAGATGGTTGCCCTTTCCTTGAAAGGCTTCTTATACCCTATTCTGTACAAAGTATAAAGCTTCCATAGCTTAGGGGTACATTGCTTTACATTCCTCATACTTAATACGAAGTGCAGTTAGTTAACTGCATCAGGAATCTCTAGTTCCCAAGTTGAGATATTATCATATATTTGTACATATACGGTACATTTCATTTAGATGTGTTAATTCCAATTAAATCTTAAATTAGCATGCATATATTAATATATTAATCTCCAGCCCCACACTTTCAGAAGAGCCTGAAAACCATTAGTCCATTAATCAATCCACTATCCATTATTCAACAAATTACGTAAGATAATCTAATAAGTAACTACCAGTAGTCAGTGGTATAACCTCCCGACAGTTGGAAATATATATTTTAGGAAGTTGTGAAAGTTGTTTGAGATTGTCCCAATTTTGGCATTAATTGATTTAGGACTTTACGGTGTATATGTTTGTAATTACATAGATAGACAGTTGTTTATTTTGGAAAAATTTCCCATTTTCCATGTTTGAGCACATCATTTCAGATCAAACTCAGTCCCCCCCCCTGCCCATAAAACAATCACATTAGTTTTGACAGCTCTAGAGACACATGCATGTGAATGAGTGTGCAAAAAAGGGAAAGAGTACATGCGTGTCTTTTGTTTATACTTTCCTAGTGCCATCTAGGTGTTTACTGTTGAATGGAACATGTTTGATTTTAACAGCCAGCAGTAAAACTGCCTAATAAAGTTGAATTCAGTTGGCAAAAAAAAGTCCCTTCTTAGAGCAAATAATTGGAGGAGGCTAGAGATGGCTGTTTGGAGCCCAAGGCCCTTAAGCTCCCTGCTCCACTTTATGAATGACAAAGAAGGGCTTCATCTATTAAGGATGTCTGTTTCAACACTAATCTAAAGCACCAGAGGGGCCTCACTTGTATTATATTTGGGGCAAGGAAGCGAGGCCCCATCCAGAGAGACAACTGACACTACTGCTTGTTTTCTGCAGCCTTTTTAACTAAACCTGTTCTACAGTTCATTGATATGGGAAACCTAAGAATCTCTTTCCCCTACCTAGCACCCAAGAATGCCAAAGCAGTATCATTCCTATGTGATTCACAGTTAGCAGAGAACTCCAAGGGGGAAGAAGTTCAGATTTTAGAGAAATTATTCTAGCAGCTTTTCCTGCCTGGAGAAGATGAACATGTCTAGGTTTTTGTTTTGTTTTTGCAAGAGCAAAAGCTTCCTTCACTGATAAATGGCTATAGTGCAGGAATATTTTCCAAAGCAGCTCAATCTGATGTAATTTAATAGCCATTTACCGAGAAAAACAAGCACCCAGGAATTAATTTCATACTATTACATGATGACAGTGGTGGTGGAGGTTGTAAAAGGCTAAATTTTTTCATTGAAATAAAGATATTATTCTTCCATTGCAATTAATTGAGACTCATTTTTTTACAAAAGAAATTTATCAGTACTGAAGATCAGAAACATACAAGTATTCCATTACTGTTCAGCAGTTTCTGTTTAAATACAAACTGCCAGAAGTTCATTTCTCACTGGCTCAAAGTTGACTCAGCCTTCCATCCTTCCAAGGTCAGTAAAATGAGGACCCAGATTGTTGGGAGCAATATGCTGACTCTGTAAACTGCTTAGAGAATGCTGTAAAGCGCTGTGAAGTGGTATATACTGTAAATCTAAGTGCTATTGTTATTGGAAATGGCTGACAGAATAGAGAAGATTCACACTCCTAAATTGCCCTTGAGTTCATCTTGGTTTTTCATTTTAATTTTTTAACTTCTTATTCTCTTTTGTTTTTTGCACTGCTCAATTTTTATTATATTGTACCCTGCCTACAGTCACTGTATTAGTGAGATGGGTAGCATAGAAATCTAATAAATAAATAAACATTTTAAAAACATCACCAGCAATATCACCAGCAAGCACCATTAAAAAGCTTTTTAATGTGCAGTGTGTGGGAGCACCTGTGTTTTTAAGTATTTCTTTAAATCATACCTAAATAGTCTTCCCATACCGGAAGGAATGCAATATATCCCATCTTCCAAGAAACTTACATTTTTAACCCACAAAATATAAAAAAGGATATATTGCTCATGTTTTAAGTTAGTTGCTCTGCTAGTTAATCCAATAATTCTGCTCATTAAATGATAGGCAACTTTTAGCTTGAATAGATTCTCAAAAATAATTCAGTACATTCACATTCTTTAGCATTGTCTTCCAATTGGTTTATAAACACGTTAGTGAAAAATTACATGTTGAATTAACCTGGGTGAACCAGCCCTAGTATAAGAGAAACAGAGAATTGGTCTCAATATCTTTTCAAAGCCCATTTCCTAAAACAGAATCAACTCACACAAACCCTTGCTAATCATTAAAAACATACTACTTGTGTCTTCAGTGACCTAGTGATAATACATTATCACTTTAAACAAACCTTAAATCCTTGGGAGATTCTGCTCCCCAGGCCATGCTCCCCCACATAAGTATGAAAATGCCAAAAACAATGGAAGCCTTTAAGGTTATCAAAGGGTTATGCTAGGCTCTTGATAATTGAATTTATCTATTAAATCCCTCACAACCAAAAATGTGGAGTGTAAACTTCAGTTCAACCCCTCCAATGACATCATTATGACTCTGCCATCACCCGAGAGTCTTGTAACTTAGAAGTGCAGTTTTGCTCAGCCCTGCCCTAGCTGTTGTTTTAGGCTAACTTCATCTTCTGTTCTTTCAACTGTCATGATCATCAACACTTTGAGGACATTCTTCATTATAACAAGTAAAGTATAAGATAGGCTTTAAATAGACAATGGTATTTAATATTTCAGCACAATTTTTCCATGCAGACAAGAAATTATATGTGATGGATTTATAAAATTACCTTTATGATGATATATTATCACAGATGTCCTCTTGTTATTGTATATGGGATATTACGGTCTTGAACCCACAGAATGGGAAAGAATTGTTTTAATTCTGAAGAACTTCATTGGGCATTTAATTTTTTGCTGGTTATTTATTTATTTTCTTCTGCTTCAGAAAAAAGCACTTTTTATTATACTTGTATGTCTCCCAGAGAATTCCTGACAGTTAAATAAATAACTTCAATTTAAATTCACCAGCTAGAAGTCTTTTTAGTCACTGCAAATATATTTTTCAAAAGCCTAGAGGGAAAGGCTAGAGGGAAAGAGTTGAACAGGTCCTCTTAATATCTGTCACTGATTGCATTTCTCCATCATTATCACCTTAAAGAAGATGACCTGCCTTAACTCATATCTCTCTTTTTTACTGAATTTGTCTCTGAAACAATACGATAGCAAACCAAATGGAAGCCTGGGAAGATTCAGAAACAGCTATTTACGCACAAGTATCTGGGGAAGATAATACAGACAGCTTTAAAGTAATCTGGTTTACCAAGGCTGCAATTGACCATGTGCTACTCCAAAGTAATCCCATTGGTTAAAATAGAAACATTCTAAATATAGGTGATTGCAGATGGTTGGATCTAAGGAGACTTAGTCTTCTGTTTTATGTACAGAATATATAGTCTCTATTAGTTGTGGCAGTAAAAGCTCATCAAACATAAAACAGATACATTATGGAATTCTTCACTGCTTGGCCCTCTGCTAAGTCTTTGATTAAGTACGTTTTGAAGGTCTCCACATCATCAGCTTTGATTAATCCTTTATTCATAGTTATTTGTTGTTTCTTCACAAATAAAATAAAATTAAAATTTTAAACACATCACAGCAAGGTTTGCCCAAATCAAAACTATATTCATTTATTAATTTATCTAAAATATTGACTATATATTTGCTATATATATAACATCTTGCTTCTTTTTAAAGATCTCAGAGCAGTTGTAAATAAAAAAAAATTAAAACCGTAACTTACAAAATGAAAACAAACACTGGAAGCACTCTAGGTAGTTCTTGATTTACGACCATTCATTTAGCAAAGTTACAACAGCACTGAAAAAGATAACTTTGTTGCTATTCCATTGATGAGTCTATGCATTCATGTCTGTTTCTTGATTTCCATCGTTTCCATTAATATACTGCAGTCCATGTACTATTCCTTATCCCTAATTTGTGCAAGGAAGCCAATAATTACTGTTTTAGAGATTTTAAAAGGTTTTCATATATTTAAATATTGCTAAATCAGATTAAAAGGAGCAATGAACCAAAAGAACTCTTTTCTTTCTCAGTAAGGAAAAGTTGAATTGACCGATATGTAGAATGACTATACCGTAAGTGTCAGGCTCTGTCTGATCATCTCTACGCTTGGAAAATAAACAGGGTTGGCCCAGATGGGAATTCTTCAGGGAATTGTAGGGCTCCCGGTTGCACTGAGAACCTGAGAGAAGGCAAGAGCAGACCATATCCATACTGCACTATTATGAGAAAACAAGAAGGATGTCTCTCTTTTTTTTAATTAAAGAGGTCAAGATCAACTCAAGAATATCTTCAGCTTATCAAATTAAAAAATAAGCCTAACTAAAACTCTGTTTCTCAAATACTATTCTTATGAAATTAATTCTTTTTTTCTCTTGATTTACTTGCCTATTAAAATTTAAAACCTTTTCTAAAATAATGGGAAAGATGTTGTATGCCAGAGTAAATAGGGCTAATATGGATCTAAACTGCTCCAAACCTGCCAGTTCCTAAAACATCAAATATTTCTCATGATCCTAAATTATGAAAAGAGTCAGGAAAGAAAGGCACTTCCAGGTCACTGCTGATTTTATATCTTTATTTGAAATTCTTAAAAAATGAAGTATTTCAGCAGTAAAATCCTTTAAGCTCTTACATTCAAGCAAGTTTTAAACTTACACCATTAAAAATTCAGTAGATAATAAATCAAAGGATGTGGGAGATCTGTCTTAAGACATTTATTGCTATATTCTTTCTTTGCAGAGGTTTATAAAATATGTATATTCATTAAAATATATTGCATTTCATTGAATCTGATCTCAAAAGCAATATACATAACAGTTTTGTTCTGCCTTTGTAGTTGCCCTTTCCTTTCCTGAATAATATATCTTTTTTATTTATACTGGATTTATTTATTTCATTTATAACTCATGATCGTATTTTCACAAGCAAATCAAAGTATGCAGCTATTTACTATTTCCAAAGTTTATCAGTCCCCCAAACTGAGGAATGCAGGTATAGATCTGAGAAGTCAAACTTTCTGAGTTCTAAACCAGAAATGAGTGCTGCTAAAATTAAAAAGTGGGTTCTTTTTTATTTCTCTTTTTGAAAAAACTGGTGACTTGCAAAGTTGTGTGGGAATGACCTTGGGAGACGGGGCTAAGAAACACAGCCAAGGGAATAGTCAGATGAAAGGCATGTGGATGGGCAAGAGGCTCAAAAGAGACCCTCCCTCATTTCTGGGCTATAAAGGGGATGGAATGGGGGAGAGATATTCTTTTAGACTTGCAACTTTATGAGGTAGACCTGGCAAGAAACGTGGCCAGATGATCTAATTCTAATTTATTATAATGTTACATTAACAGAATCTTGCAAGTAATTTTCAAGGCAGGCACTTGAAAGAAGACCCCACCTCTGCTGGTGCAAAAGAAGGACCACTCTACCTGGTTTCTTATTTCACAAAAGAAGGCCCTGGCTGGCACACATGGAGGCCCAGGGCAGAGTATGAACAGAGGCCTAGGTGGAGCACAAGACAAGCCCCAGCAGCATTGATGTGAAAAACAGTGGTACAAATATAGCCCTGAACAGTACAGAAGTGATGATGGTGTGGGATAGGTGCAGCATCAGCCAGGGCAACAGGGGCAACTGATGGCAGCAGGTAAGCAGGCAGCCAAAAGGAAAGTGATGGGGAGGGAATAGGCAGGTAGGGGATGTTCAAGAGGAAGCAGAGGAGGCAGTCCCTTACCTTACTGGGAGGGACCAAGCTGGGAATATCTTGGATTATGGTGGGTCCTTGGCTAACCAGTGGGATTCAGTTAGCAATGGAAACAGGGTAGTTCTCGAATTACAATAGTAATTGGGACCAGAAGTGCAAGGTCACATGATTGCTTTGCTTACCAACAGCAATCCCAGGAGTTCCCATTGCTGTGGCCTGATTTTTTTGTTAACACAACTCTCCTCCTACACTGTTTTAGAATAGACACCTATAATTTAACTGATTTTTATTGAATTCACCATTCATTTCCTCCTCTATAGATCAATGTTTGTCTGTGTGCTGATTAAATACAGAGCTAAAAATAATCCGATTCATCAGATATATGAATCCATCAAGCTTTGTGTACTGTTTTATTGGTGCTTGTACAAGCTTATGCACATCACAGTAAAGTAATTTAATGTAATCAAATCAAAGTTCCTTTTTGGGATGGGGTATTTCATCAACAAATTCAACAGCATGTATTAGAATGTGGAAAAAATGAGTATTTGGGAATGAATAATGAAATTTTGGGATAATATACCAAATAGTGTTCTGGCAAATTCATCACTGGAAAAATATCAAGCAAATAAGGAGTCAGAAGTCTGGGGAGAAATTCAGATAAATAAAAAGCCAAAATGTGTCCCCCACAATATATGACTTCAGCAGCTGCAAAAATTCCAAACTCATGATGAACAGCATATGATGCAGGTCTATCTCCTGCTCTCCTACTCAGCTGCAGACATGTGTAAGTCACTCTCATAGGGAATTCAGAAACAACTTATAATTCAAAGGGAAAGAAAGGAGTTTAAATGCCATGTATTGCAGTATTAACTCATGCATCTGATTATGATAAAAATGCTACGCAAGAAATCAGGTTTCCTATACATTACACTTCCTCTATACAGATACATATGTTACATTACATCTCTTCAATTATTTGGATTAAAATTCATTATCTAGATTCAGCAATTAGCAAAGATAAAATAAAATAAGGAGTTTCCAGACTCAAACTTTACTGTCAGTCCTGCAATATAGGTCTTTTCCTGACATATTCCATCTAGAATAATCCAAGGACAAAGAGTAAAAACTACCATAGCAGTAGCTAACTGCTGGATCAGTGCAAGGAATTATTAGAGCTCCTTTGATAAAGATCACAGGTAAGAAAGCTACCTTGTCAGTCATGGTTTGAGTGCTAATCATCTGTTAGGATTACCTAATAGAGATACACACATTTCCTTTCTTAGTCAGTCAGCATTTCATAGCTTTTGAGCACATTCAGCCATTGGGTTTCTTTTCTTTTCCAATGTAATGGTACACTAGTAGGACCTTCAGAGACACAGCTGTGATAAAAGGCAGCACAGCCTCCAGAAGAAAAGGGGGCATGGTAAACATTTCAGAAGATGCCCTCCCTAGTTTCCTGGAAAAAGAGGGCAAGGATGGAAAGCAGTACTTTCAGACATGTAAGATTCTATTAGTACTTCTGGGTGTTTGAACTACCCCCCAAAACTGATATTTAAAGATCTGTTTGTACTTCCATACACCTTGTGGTTTCACATAGCATGCTTATTCTCTACACAAATAAGGTAATTAACTTAAGTAATTAAGGAAGAATCAAGTCAAGAGCTGACTAGGATTTATGGGAGTGGTAGTCCTACCCAAACAGGAGGCATCAGGCTGGGAAAAATGTAGAAGTAGGATATGAAAATTGGCTCATGTTTAATCTATGTATCTAATTTTTTACTAGAACCCATTCTCTGAAATAGATCCTGAGCAGGGTCCTTCTGATCTTCACTGCCAGAAGTGAACTAGTGACATTATTCAGGCTGTATGGAGTACATCCTCCACCATGCCCTATGCGCCTTGTGGAAATTCACAATGCTCTAAAGTATCATACCAGGCGTGCTGTGAGAAATTAAATTAGGGGCCTATAGAAACAAGTGCTTGGCATGAAAGGTCCAGGGAAGGTAGGTGACCCAGAAGGGAGCAAATCCAGCAAATGCCAGATCTATGCCTTCAAACAATATCTAGTTCTGAAACCTTATTCACTAGTTCACAAGGAAACAATGTATTTCATATATATATGAAATACATACACACAAACTGCATTTTTAAAGATTCCTTTTTTAAAAACCTTAGAGGTTCAGTCAAAGCCATTTCACAAGTCTATGGAGATTGATAGGAAGATAGCATCAGTAAACTTTTATATATTTATTATAAACATTTGTACAAGATGCTGTGATTGTTTCCAGACAAATCTAATTAGTTATAGTGTGTCCACATACAATCATGCAGCAGTGGGGCAGAGAAGAAAATAGTATATCCAAGATTTTAATGTAATGAACAAACTGTTGTGGTATATTTCCATCTCAGCAGAGAATTGGCATCCATTAAACATCACAAAAGAGCAATATTAAAAAAAGCTGTTTGAGAAAAAAAAACTAACCACAGTTAAATACAAACAGATAGCAAAGCTTGGCCTTCTAATCTATTTGTCTTTTCCTATTCTAATAGGGCATAATTGATTTAAATTGCTGAAATGAAATAGTCATCTGTCTCATTATAAGCATAATTCAAACATTCTTGGGTACTTTTAACTTGAGGCAATTGCAAGAGACATACTTAACCAGGCAAAGGCAGAAAGTAGACGAGATGCACATTACAGCCAGAAAATGTAGCCCATTGATAGAAAAGAAAAAAGGAACAAGCAACTTTTGAAGGAAAGCAGTAACCATGCATCACTCTTTAAATGAGTACTTTGATCAGCCAGGATGCTGAATTCTGAATTAGTTAAATGAGTATTTATACAAACAGAAAATTTTAATAACACATTTTCTTTGCCTATTTTCCATTTTTCATTTAAAAAAACCCTATAGGAAGCAACATTTATTTGAAAAAGATTACAATTTCGTGTTGCTTTCGTTTTAAGTATTTTTCTATAAGAATGGTTTGATTAAGTGAAGGAATACCACTCTGATACCTATTTTAAGACCAAATTAATCTATTGTGATTTATACATAATAGTAAAAACTACCCAAAATAATTATGAGCAGCATTGCCATAGAAACTTGGAAGCTGATGATAGCAGAATCTCTTAG
This sequence comes from Azemiops feae, assembly GCA_023970755.1. Taxonomy (NCBI): domain Eukaryota; kingdom Metazoa; phylum Chordata; class Lepidosauria; order Squamata; family Viperidae; genus Azemiops; species Azemiops feae. Next base: position 233,048 of record JALGBA010000834.1, read on the forward strand.
AAGCCAAAGGAGTGGTTTTATAATGGATAAAGAAAAAATTGAGATTTTCATTTTGGAAAGAGCCAAGGACTTCCTTCACATACTAAATCAAATGCTCACTTAATTCATCTTTGAGAGATTGTAGAAAGTTCTAAAACTATTATTTAAAAGAATTGTAAACCAAACTTTATTAACTAAGTCCTTAAAATGCTAATATTTATCTTTTTCTTCTTCTCAGTAATATATATCTATCTTATTCCAAACCTCTCCTGTGCTAAGGAGACAACTTACTGACCTGAAACTAATTTCAGAAAAAAGCCAACAAATATAATGCATTTACCATTATTTTAAAAGAGTAAGGGTCTTTCATTTTCTCAAAAAAAGAAAACTAAGTTATGTTGAGAGAAGCTGACATCAACACCAATACAGCAATAAAATGTTACTTAAATCTCGCCAATATCAAGTACCTTCGGATATTTTTGTAGGTGCAGAAAGCATCTTCTTATGCCCAGAACTTTGCTACCAAAATCTGACAATAGTCTCCTGTTACTTGCACACTTTAGCCTGTTTATTATGATGTTTTCACAGGCTGTTTTAATCATTAAGAGCTTCCATAATAACTTAGGATAGATATCCTGTTGGCATTCAGGTATTTTGAACTACAATTTTTTTACAACCAGTCAGCATGGATGATAGTCATCTATTAGGCAATCACAGTCCAAAATCTCTGCAGAATATTTATTTATCTATTTATCAATATGTATTGTATAGATCAGTGATGGCGAACCTTTTAGAGACTGAGTGCCCAAACTGCAACCCAAAACCCACTTATGCATCGTCGAGTGCCGGGTGGGTGTGGCCCATTGGGTGGGCGTGGCCCATTGGCTGGGCATGGCCCACTGGGTGGGCGTGGCTGCAGTGGTAACGGCAGACTGGGTGGGACTAAAAAGTTCAATCAATCAATTCCAACTTTGCAAGATTTTTTTTTTCCCCGCGAGAAGTTGAAATTGATTGATTGATTGAGCCTTTTTTTTTTTTGCACACAGCGGTGGAGGCCTAAAGCGAAAAGGTTTTATAAAACCCAGCTGAAGGCCTAGGACTGGGGCGATGGTGCGCGTGCCCACAGAGAGGGCTCTGAGTGCCGCCTCTGGCACTCGTGCCATAGGTTCGCCACCACTGGTATAGATTGTGGGTATAATATTTATTCATCAAATGAAGGATAATAATGAACATACATTTATTGCATTAAATTGCTGTATCTAGTTTTGGGCACCATGAAAAATCACACATATCACTGTCATAAAATCACTAATCCGATCACAAATATAAAATATTGTATTTGATGTATGAAAAAATGTAGTAACTCTTGTTCCTCAAAGAAACATTACTGCAGTTTCTTTCATTGTACACTTACAAAGAATGCTCACCTCATTATTCTTGCAACTATCTCAGAAGTTTGTTCACCTGCAACATTAAATAAAGATGTACAGCAACTTGAAAATGCATACTAATGGTCCAATCAAGTTTCTTAGCAAATCTGAAAATTCTGGAGGAAATGCTTTGAAGACCATTAGTGATTACAACATATTTCTCTGGGCAGAATTATATAATGAAAGGGTTGGAGAGACCTTCAAGATCATAAACTCCAACCCCTGGCTTGATGCATAAATCCATCATTATAGCCTCCCTGGCATAGCCAGACTCTCTTTAAACAACTCTAGTAAAAGAGAGGCCACAGAGTTTATCTGTTCAATTGTAGAACAATTTTTATCATTAGGGTTTTTTCCTGATATCCAGCCTAAACCTACTTCCTTGTAATTTAAATGTATTTCATCTTGTGCTGTCTTCTGGAAGATCTCTGAACAGTTCTGCCCTGTCTTCTATATGAAAGTCGTTCAGATACCTAAAGACAATCTTCCTCTAACTGAAGACAAACTTCTTGTTTCAAAGCTAAACATACTCAGTGCCTCCAACATTTCATCACAAGTTCCTCCCTCCTTCCCCCTAGGGCAGGGATGTCAACGTCACGTGATGCGTCGCAACGTATCACAATTCTTTTGCCATTGCCGACAATGGGGTGGGTGCGGTTTTGCTATGATGCATCTGTCCCATGGGCCGGCAGTTTGACACCCCTGCCCTAGGATAACTGTCCCTTATCAGCTTGGTTGCTCTTTTCTAGAGACACTCTAGTTTGTTAATATGCTTCCTGAAATGTGGTGAAAAAGTGAAAATTAAGACTGTCAATTGATCAATGTTCTGATTGATCAATCAAAAAGGCTCTTTTAGTAATTCCCTTAAAAGGAAGCTACCTCATTAACTAAACATTGTGTTTATGTATGCAGAGCATAGACATCTATTCTTTCCATTACATTTTTCCAACAGCAATTAATAGTAATTAGATAATCCAGAATCAATTATGAGCCAGCAATGTGTTAGACCAGTGTTTCTTAAACTTGGCAATTTTATGATGTGTGGGTTTCCCAGAATTCCTTAGCCAGCCATGGGAGTTGAAATTCACACTTCTTAAAGTTACCAAGTTTGAGAAACACTGTACTAGACTTCTTGGTAACCATTATTTTATGAAGTGAGATGATTTAAGCTTTTAGGATAGCAACAGCAGGGATCACACCTTGAAATAAATTGGGAAAAAATTCTGCTGACTGCCTTAAAATATACTGAGTGTGCTTATCTAAATTAGAAGATCTACATTCATGTTGGCTTGCAAAATAATTCAGGACTCCTTGTGCATGTAATGTATTGGGTATATGATATGCATTATATTGCTTTTAAGTCTGCCCAGATCCACTACTTTACTTCCAATTGACAGATTCCAAAAGTTGCTTTCATCTCTAACTGACGTTTCTCTAGGTTGCAAGTTTCCCATCTTGCAACCTCAGTATCCTCAGAGATCATGGAAAGGAAAATGCATCATGGTCACAAGGAATAGAAATTCCGAGAAGACACAGCCATTGAGTTTGGTTTCATAATGAGACTTGGCATACCTCTGCTTTTTGCTAAATGGGAGCCTTTTTATTTAAGACATAAAGTCCTTCCAATCTATGGGACTTCAATTCCCGTCATGTTTATTTGATCCAGCTGAAGAGCATTGGATTGGATTTCATTTAAAAACATTAAGTCTCCTTCATGTCATACTTAACTCCATGGGCACAGGCACCCTTGTAGTTTCCCTGACAACTCTAAGGAAGTGATTTGTCATTTCCTTCATCGGGGATGTTTTTTCTCTGTCTAGCCTACAGCTCTGTATTCCCCAGAGGTCTCTCATCCAAATACTGATTAGGCCTACTTGCTTAATCTCTGAGCTCAGAAAAGGTTGCTGGGTGCTGCCATCTGCTGAGATATTGAGCCACTCTCATTTAGCAGCTATTGCCATGGCTTTTGCATACCTGTTTTCTCTCAAACATCTTTGCAAAGTAACAGTGTTGAACTTCTTTACACATGTTGATCTGAATTACAACCTAAATTAGTGATTATGAAATTCCATTATTACCATTCATGTGTTCCATGCTTGTGTCAAGCAATAACCTGGGGAATGAGTTTACTCTCCCTCTCCCTCTCTCTCTCTCTCTCTCCCTCCCTTCCTCTGTGTGTGTGTGCGCGCACGCACACGCGCACACGCTCAGTGGTGGGATTCAAATATGTGAACAACCAGTTCTCTGTGTGGATGTTGCTTCCGGAAGTCCATTCTGGGCCTGGGCAACAAAACATTAGCTACCAGTTCTGCCGAAATGGTGAGAACTTGCTGAATCCCACTACTGCACGCGCTCATGCGCACATGCATCTTCAAATCACTGTTGATGCCTGGTGACTGCCTGGACAAGAACCTGCAGTTTTATTAGCAAAATTTCAGAAGTGGTTTGCCATTGCCTGCTTCCTAGGGCTGAGAGAGAGTGATTGGCCCAAGGCCCACTAGCTGGCTAAGGCAGCATGAGAACTCATAGTCTCCCAGTTTCTAGCCTGATGCCTTAACCCTAACTATACCAACCTGCCTCTTAAAATCTACTTTTTAAAAAATAAAGTCTGAATATAGTTGAAGAAATCTCCCCAAAGATTAAGCTATCCAAGCTGAACATATCCAGTTAAGTTTTTAATTGACCTGTTTAAAAAACAATAAGAAAGGTTTTGTAATACATGCAATAGTTTTCAATAAAATTTTACCTTTCTCAGTTTTCAAAATACTCACACCACATGATCTTAACGTTAGTGAAAAGCATTTTCTGTATTGCTAGATCTGAATGTAAACTAAATAGTTGCCCATAGCTAAGAAAATAAGAAGAGCCCTATTCAAAAGAGGACCACAGGTGCTCTATTTCAGTATTTTTTTTAGATTCTGCTTGAGCAGAATGCATCCTAATTCAATAACCAAGCCATTGCTATTCAAAGGATTTTTACACATTAGCAATTTATAGTATTTTCTAGAGTCATCCAACCATCATTATGGTGAAATATCAATCTAGTGGACAAGTTTTATATCATTGCAAAGATAGCTAGGTGATGTTGTAAAGATACTATAGGCCACTAGTGCAGAAATAGAGGCATACTACCTCTGATAATGGTATGTAATATACTACATTCATGATGAGCAGCAGTTCATTTCCATAAAACAGAGAAATGAAGAATTCACTCTTTATGAATCCCAATACAAACTGCCCTGAGGCTAATGTAGAAATAAAACTTAGTTATTCACTGATTCTCCTCATTCTTAAATATGTAGATATGATTCTTAGCTAATGAAAGAGACAAGTGTGTTTTAAGGTTGTATTTTGTGGAGAAAATACATTTTAACTGTGATGTAAATCAAATACAAATGTTCTTGTGCATGTTTTTAATCAAATATTTGTTTATTTTGTGGATGGTGATTGTATATGATCCCATAAAGTAAATTCCACTGGATATCCTAAAATAAATAAGTATAAGCATAATCTAAATAGACCTCAGAATAGAGAACCATCAATATTGTAAAAAAGAAAGGATAGTGCAGAAAACAACCAGAACTGTATAGCTACATAAAATATTCTTAAAGTTCTAAATAGAACGTTTCATGTTTTGCTCTAGAAATTGTTTTGTGTAGCTGAGAACTGTGTCCTCTGAGCTAATTTCAAAATAAGATTTTGCTTTTAATGTAGTTTCTCTATTTTACTTTCAGAATGGGAATTTCCTGCATTGTCTTTTCCCCTGCATCGATCTTTCCAAGTTGGAAAAGAGTGAGTAAGGCTGAGATGAATTTTATCCCAAAATTTATGAGATTGATTCAATCATTTAACAAGACATTGATTCATAAACGTCTCCCGTGCACACTTCTGCACATTTTATTTTTATTTATTTTAAATAGGTGGGTGGCAGCTTCCAAAAATAAAAATTTTCCAGGTAGCTTAAAATCTCATTTACAGTTTTTAATAATAATAATAATAATCCTATACATTAAAAAATACAGAAAAAGCAACAACCTTTACTGTTAATGAGTACTTTAAAAGCTTCCATGCAGCATAAAATATAAAAAAGGAAATATGAAAGATATAAGTGAATCAATATGCAGATCGTAATAAAAGTCAGGCCCTTTAGACTATTTATTATATAAATTACATTTAATATTCAAATTGGTTGCCATTTTCTTCTAAACACTTCCATATTCATTTGATGCATGACTTCTGAACATTCCTAAGTTCAGTAACATTTATTCTGGAAAAAATATTAATTAACAAAACGTATGTCATTTGGTCTATGGGATCTAACTTTTGGTACACTCTGCCTGGCATTGAAAAGATTATAAAATACCTAGAACTGTCTCACTATAGGAATGGCACTCATAAGGGGGCTACTACTGCCAAAAAAGGTACTCATTATATCAACTCAACATGAGTTCAGTGCGACATATTGGCAGACATATTATTACACCATACATTATACATTAGATACAGTGTGAAACATATTTTAAATCTTTGGGTATTCTTTCCAGTATTGAAATCTCTCTCTCTCTCTCTCTCTCTCTCTCTCTCTCTCTCTCTCTCTCTCTCTCTCTCTCTCTCTCTCTCTCTCTCTCTCCCCCCCCCTCAAAAAAAACATTCTAATTTCTGCAATTTCCACCAATACTAAAAAGAGAGGAAAGTATAAAGAACCTTTGTCAATGCAACTAAAATGGCTTTAGTAAAAATTGTACTAATAAGGGCAGAAAGAAACTCTGCCTAGATCCCAGCTTGCATATGTACCATTTTACAACAAGATGATCACAAAAGCTGCCCATCTCCATAGCAAGTTTTTGATATGTTACCAATTAGATGTGAAGGAAATGAGCAAACTTTTGGGCCATCTTAAATGCACACTCTTGATAGTCATTTGAATTGTTTTGGATACTGATCATCTGTGCAGTGAAGGAAGGAAAAATGCCTGCCTTCTCATATCAACATTCTGCATAACATCTTTTATTTTTATACAAAAATTCTGGGGAATTATTATTTGAATAATTTCAAATTAATTGGTCAATACTCACTAAGTGATGAATCTGGGAAGAAAAACTCCAGATCAAGGTTGATATACATTTCTTCATAGGGACAAAATATCCTAAATGAATTTATTCTGTCAATGTCTCTTCACTCTCTACCCATCTTTCTATCACTAGTTATATTCAATGCTGCAATGCCCCTTCTCAGCATCTAGAAATAACTTTAGGTTGATTTATTTTATCCCCATATAAATGTTAAGGGGTTTTGTTTTATATTGGTATTTTACTGAGCATTATGTCATTATGACATATGAGTACAGTTCATATAGGAGCCTGTCTGATACCAAGGCCAAAGCAATAACAAAAAAAAACCTTCTTGAAAGAAAATAAAGGAAAACATATAAAAATGTCTCCAGCATCCGTGTTTCTGAAAAATACCTCTGAAAAGAGCAAAATGTTCTCTATTGGGAAAAAGCAGCGTGGGGAGGCAGGGAGTTCTAAATTTAAGAACTCTGATACTTGTTTTCCATCAGTCTTCCATAATATTTTTTAAAGTACAATTCAATCTACTAAATTACCACAATGAACTAAACTGTGGGGCCCAGCCAGGACAGAAAAAGAAGGCCCTCATCTGCTAAGCATTCTTAGCCATAACATAGTCAGCCACATATACCTGATGTTTTATGTTATAAAATTGAAATGGTTGCTACTTGCCAGGGATTGTTTTCCTTGGCATCCTATTTGTAAGTCGCAACCATGACATTATGAAGATGGTCCACAGAAGAAGAACCATTTGGCCTAGTAAGTCAAGTCTACTTTGCACCAATTTCATCAGTTCTTTTTTTCTTGGCTATTCATATCTTCAGCTCATTCATCACTTTTATGGACACTGTGTTTGTATGCATACACACACACAAACACACACATACACACACAAACATACGTGACTTTAATACTATGGTGAACTAGTTTGAGAAGTTGGAAGAAAGAAATATAAAATGAGATACCTTCATGGTTTTCCCCTCATGAAGAAACCAAACGAAGGACAAAAATGGTTAAGATATACAGATTTACTGGAATGTTCTATAGATAATATCTAATTAAAACCTAGAGAGTAACTGGCACTAGAATGTTTCAACTGTCAACTTTTTTCATATTTACAACTCATGGGGCGATTTAAAGCTGATAAGAAACTGAATGATTTTGAGCATGATAAAACTACTTTTGAAATGGAACTGTGTGCAAATGAATATCTTACTGCTAAAATGTATAAACTTTTGTTAAAATTGAAAATGGAAGATGAATTAGTTAAAAATTGTATGAAAGATTGAGCGAACAATTTTCAATATAACATACCAATTGATCAATGGGAAAACATGTGGGTAAAGGGACTGGAATTCATGTTATATTATAACCTCAAAGAGAATTTTTACAAAATGATTATATATTGATGGTACTTATCCACAGATAAATTGGCTAAATTGTACAAAGGATTTACAAATAGTTGCTGGAAGTGTACAACTCAGATAGGAACCTTCTGCCACATTCGTTTGACTTGCAAAGAGTAAGCAATATTGGATTGAAATTAATAATATAGTTCAAAAACATCTTGAAAATTGATGTACAATTCAGACCAGAAATTTTTTCTTAGGGTTTGGGGTTAAAACATTGGGAAGAATCACATGGTGTTTTATTGTTATATATGACAACAGCAGCACAATTTTTGTATGCCAAGTGTTGGAAAGATCCTACAGTACCCACAATAGAGGAGTGGTTTATAGAGATGACAAACCTGGCTAACTTAACTGCCATTGTGAGAGAAAAATTACTGAAGAAATTCATCTGTAATTTTCTTTATGGACTTTTTGCAGGAGATGGAGAAAAATCAAATGTTAACATATGGATTTGATAATTGTTAAAATTTAAAAAGAAAAAAAAAGATTATTTTTTTTTACTTTCATAAACTGGATTGGCAAACCATGCAGGCTATTGTTGCAGTCTGACCCATCCTATGGACTGAGACTGCTGTACCATCTTGAATCATTTCTGCAATTAAGAGACTTGTTAAGATACTGAAAAGCTAACATTAAGGAATTTATTTGTATAGACTTCAACTTTAAATTTGAGATTTTGAAACATCATAGCACCCCAAATATCAATAATCTTGAACTAATGAAATTCACTGAAGTACATTCTTCTCACTCATTTCTTAGGTGATTTATTGACAGCTGGTTGTACAAACAACGTTGTTAAAGGTCACCATGTTTGGAGTTGTTTTAACAAACAAAAAAAAACCTGTTTAATTTATGGTGTAATTAGCCTTCTTGCAGTTGGCACACTACCAAAGCCATCACTTATGAAATATGTACTTGAGTGTTTTTAATTATATTCTTAATCCTGTTCAAAAACAGGATTCCGATGAGGCAGTGTTATTTCTCTTGATTGCTATTGTATTGACATGATTTAAAAAAAACAAAAATTACATTTCAGTTCGCACTGATTGATATTTAGTAATTAAATCAAAGTATTTGATGGATGAAGAGTGGTAAATAACTAATGATACTGTACAAACCAATGTATTATGAAACTATTACTCAGGCTTCAGGCTTTCTCCAGCAGAAGTTCATATGCTTATCTTTCGGGAGTTTGTTCAAAACACAGTTTCTTTTTAAGCTGATGTTTTCTGTCTGTCAAGATTAACTACGTTATCACATGTATGACAGACTTGAACTTTGGGCACTGTCTAACAAAATGAGATTCAGTAGTGAAAAAGTAATGACAGCCAAAGTATATGGAAAATTGCAAGAGGAATAAATGATAAAGAACATGAACCACAAAACAAAAAGGAAGGAAGGAAAGAAAGAAAGAAAGAAAAAACGAAAAAAGGAAAGAAAGAAAAAGAATAGATCTTGAATGTCTGTGAAACCAAAAGGGGAAGGCTGAAGTAGACCTAACTGAAGGTGGTCTACTATTGTGGAGCGGAGATGATGAATACATGCAGGGAAGCGAAGTCCATGTATTAATGTGTACATTTTAAGATACAGAAAATGCAGATAGAATTAATTAATCATTGTTGTAAGGAAGAAATACTTTGCAGCAGAATTTAAAAATGAATCTGCATGAGGATATTTCCTTTTACTTTTCTATATGGAAGTGAGAGGACAAACATTAATGTCAGGAAAATCTGTAATACTGAATTCAAGGGAAATGTGCCCTTAAGAAGCATGCATGGCAAAATAGGAAAAGAGAGAATCAAAACAGAAAGGGTGCTGGTGAATGTAGATTGAATAAAAAAGAGAACGACCAGGCAACAGAAATATCTTAAAGAGGCTTGGTCAGAGAATGAATGAGGATTGAATTGCAAACCAAATATATAAAGAAATAGTGAATGTATTCAGAAGGGCAAGACAGAATAAATTATAGTTAAATGGAGGTGATGAGATCCCCAAAAAGAGAGAGATGAGAAGTTTAAAGACGATACTGTACATGAATTAGCATACAGATTTTGTGGAAGCAAGGATGATTTGCATAGAAAGGTTAGGAGGGATACAGTGTTCTGGTGTAAACTTTTTTCAGCTATGATTCCTTTTCTTTTTCTTATCTCAGGCCAGGACTTTATTTAGCTCGCTCTCTCATACTTCTTTCCTGTAGTTTGTATTCTATTACTTACCCCATAAGGGAACAGTGTGATGAGAATGTATAGGTAGTCCTCAAGATATGATCATAATGGAGATTGACCGTTATGGTTGCATGTCACAATGACCGGTAAGTGATGTGTCTCACTTAACATTTATTTCTGTATAATCACATGTACTGTCATTCCAGGATTGGTGTTTATTAATAAACTTTCTCATCCATACAAAGTACAGTACACTCAATACTGACATTACTCAGTGCTGAATTACTGACATTACTTGGGATTTTCTCATCCTAAGTAAGGTTCTGCAATCTTTCACCACCAGGGGTCCATTATATGCATTGACTTCAAAGCCCCATAATTCTCACACAAGTGAATGGACAACTTCATCCCCAATTCTCAACCAGCACACAGAATGATAAGAGTTAACCTACAATATTTCTTGTGGACATCTCATTGGAAAATATCAGCCTACTGTCTTCAAGACTTCCATCCATATTCCATTTCTTACTTTTAATCACAAAGCAGAGGTTTCTAGAATTCATGAATTCTCTTGCCTTTTATTTAACGCCCACTAAAATAATCAAGTTTGCAAATCCATTGAGAAGACACAGCAGTTGTGATTCAATCTAAAAGACCATATTCTTCACTAAAAAAGAAAGAAATTGGCTTCAGTGATCTCAGACAAGACTCCAGGGTTTCTTCTTTTTTTTTGCTACATTTTGAATAAAATTATTAAATATTATTTGGCAGCAGTGTGCTTTTTCTGGCTCCAAAACATCAAAATATATGTTCAGTGATTAATTTTATATTGGTCCAATGTGGAGGAACTCAAGTGAATTCCCATATAATGGAATCCTTTGTAGACTTTGTCATGCCCATGAATTTCAGCCAGGATTTGGACATTCAGTTTCTACTACTAGCATTTCTGCAACAAGCCATCTCCTCTCAGCTACTTCTTTTTCTTCTTTGATAGGCAATTTTATGATTGTGCTGTTGTTTCAGTATATACATAGTTGGCTCTGATCAAAAACATTTCTTTGGAAAAAAATAGGTCTGATTAATTGGATATATAAAGTAATGTAGACTTGAAGGGATATAAGCCAGCTTGAATTAATTACAATGGTTCTTGCTAAGCCAAAAAATGTCCAGCAATAGTTGTTTAAGTAAATATGGGCAGATTTACTTAAACAGCATTTATTTACTTTAATATGAATATGCTGCATTAAATATGCTAGGTGACAGGATTTGTTTTTAATTAAGTTTAAAATTCATACATGGATTCTTGGAACATACAAGGCCTTGTGCACATTTAGTTGTTTTGTACAAAATTAGAACAGGGTAGATTCTTAGGGATTCCCATGTGTTACCACTCTCCACATTTCATACCATTTCACCCTGTAGCAAGTTTCTTCTACTTCCTTCATAAGGTCCTTTGAAACTGAAGGGTATTGAAATATCTTAATATATAGTTGGTCTTAATTCTTCATACTTATGAGAGGTGGAAATAGAGTCCAATTGTAAGGTATACATTTTAATATGAATATTACAATTATTCAAATTTAATTTAAATATAAATTCTACAGATTTCATATCTGGGGTCTATATCTCTTTGGGGTTTCTCTTATATCTCCATGCTACTTTTGATAAAAATTCCAGGAATCCTCAGCCAAAGATTTCAACAATCTTTGTCTATATAATACAAGCTTTTTAAAAATAAATAAAATAAGCATATTTATTTTTGAAATATTAGCCGGCCATTATATGAATTTTAAAAACATCTTGTGGGAAAAATACTAAGAAGCCAGTTTTTTCTTTAGTCATTGATTCTGAGTATAGAATTGATAGAGAAGTCATATATTTTTAAGATGCACAGATGCATGAATATCTCAATATTTCAATGCAATGACTCAGGATGTGTAATTCCTTTTAGATGCAAAGAGTTTTAATTTGAAAAATTGAAATTACAATTTAAAATGATTTTTCAAAAGCTCCTTGCTGCAGGAATTTTTAATCTTCTATACTGCAAAACAGTATAGGCAGGACAAGAAGCAACGGATGGAAACTAATCAAGGAGAGAAGCAACCTAGAACTAAGGAGAAACTTCCTGACAGTTAGAACAATTAACCAGTGGAACAACCTGCCTCCAGAAGCGGTGAATGCTCCAACACTGGAAGTTTTTAAGAAGAAACTGGACATCCATTTGTCCGAAATGGTATAGGGTTACCTGCGTGAGCAGGGGGTTGGACTTGATGACCTCCAAGGTCCCTTCCAACTTTATTATTATTATTATTATTAATAGACACATCAGTGGTTCAAAAAGGAGGATGAGCATTACAAAAGATGTTGCAGCTGGTTAAATTACACTTAGAATTGAAATCTATTAGTTCCAGGAAAAAGATTGGGGAGGTTCTGACAGCTGCATTTGATGCAATGTAGGGAGTATTGTAGCCCAGAGATGCCCAATGCACAGAAGTTCATAAGAAGTCACAATAACCTCCCATGAATAATTATGATGCATATTATGTATTTTGCATATTCTGCACAATGATATCATGAAATACAAAACATAATTCCTCCTTGTCACCTCCCAACAGGTTTTTTTTTCCAGTGCCTTTGCACTGACTATCATTATACTCCTAAATCACAGCAAAATTTAAGCATCCTCTCTAGAAAAATAAATAATGGCCCTTTTCAACAAGCCCAGCTCTTTGAGCGTCTTTCTGAAAGACAGACTTTTGCCATTTTCCCAGTTATCAAAGTTATTTGCACCAAGTTGACAGATACTCAGCAAGCTTCCTACTAAATCAGTGCACTCACATCTGTTTCTTATATAACAAATGCAGGTGCATTCAACCATCTGTGTGCATTATATCTTGGTGTAGCTTTGCTTACCTTTCCCTGAACTTTGTGAACAGCTTCCAGAAGTATCTTGTGAATGCCTCTTTACACAGAATCACCAAAGTTCCCCTAGAGACCTAAGGAATATATATTATACACTAGATTTGATTTCTGATGCCGCAAAAGTCATCCACATAAGTTTCATAGATATCTAGTGATAAATCCATTTATAGAAAAACCTATGTCTTTCTTACAAAAGCTGTTTAGTTTCCTCCATGAAATCATTATTGGAGTTTCTACATCATTTTTTTTCTTCGTAAGACTTTTTAAAAAATTCTGTTACTAACACTTCTTGTAAATCAGGGGTGTCAAACTCGCAACGTCACGTGACATGTCGCGACGTGTCATGACTTTTTTCCCATTGCCGGCAATGGGGTGGATGCGGTTTCGCTATGATGCATCCGGCCCATGGGCCGGCAGTTTGACACCCCTGTTGTAGATGATACAGAATTTTTAAAATGCATTTTCAAGAAAGTTATCTTCATAAATATTACATGAGGATCAGATATCTGTGTGATTACTTGGTAATATGACAGACAGCTAATAATATTATAAGGCTGTGCTGTTTATGTAGCTTGGGAATTTAACACAAGAACTCTGAATCAGATCTTGATTTTTTTAGTCCAGAATGATATGTAACACAGTGACCAAAACACAGACAGGAGAGCAAGAGGTCTTTTGTAGCTGCTCCCTAGAATCTAGGGATTCAAGGTATGATAGTTGTGTTTCAAAATGTAGTAAACGGCCATAAGAATAAATAGCTACAGGTAGTCCTTGACTTACAACCATAGTTGGCATCAGAATTTCTATTGTAAAATGTAGACAATCATCAGATATTTATTGCATTTTTTTAAAAAATGTAGATATTACATCTCATATTCAAAGAATCAAACATTATATTCTCTCACTGTTGTTTCCAAATGAGCCCAGTTCAGATTGTCTGACACAATGAGGATCTACGCCAATCAGAATAGGCATTATTGGGAAAGACGAACCAGTAATCTGATTACTGAGTCATAGGCAAATGTGGATGAGTAAGCCTTTAGCAGTTTTGATCCATATATACGGGTCATGATATGTGCATAACCATTTGCCAAAAGGGGGTTCTGGTTTGAAACAGCTAGTCACCATTTCCAGATTCAAAGTAATCGCATTTCCCAAATCTCAGAAAGGGGATTTTCAAAGAAATACAAATCAGAGTTTTTCCCCTGATTGAGGAAATAACTAACAGGCGCCTTTCTCTCGCCGCAGGGAGGGTTTGCAAGATCTGCTTCTCTTAAAATATAGTTTTCTCTAAAAATCCTGTAATCACAGTAATACCTCACCATGTGATTTTAAAACATAGATGGCTTTAACAATTATCTTAACTACACAGTACAGCATGTATGAGAAAAGTGTTGTCTTTCAGAAAAGCATTCAATCATTTATTGGTTTCCTTATGTGAGCCATAACACATAATTTCTACAAGTATTGTAAGAAACCTCAAATTGCTCAGCACTGTAATTGGATTTCAGCCAGAGGAAGAGTTTAACAACTATCATTAAAAATCACACCCTTTATGGATCCTTTAATAACAGTTAAATAATAAACAAGTAACATTTATTTTTCAAGTTGTAACTACTGGGGGTTTTTTTCCTAGAACACCAGAGGCATTTTTTAAGAATGTAAAAATCACAGAGACATTTTACATTTTTGTTTGGCTTGACACTTTCACTGAACAAAAGACCTAGCTTGTTCCTACAAAAAAACATATTTATACAAATCCCTTTCTTCCTGTTCTTATTCTTCACCTCTTCTATGGTCTTCCCTGTTTTTTTTTAAGTTCTATTCTCTCATCAAGCACTTGTCCCCCATTCAGCTCCACCAGGACATCCATTGGCTTCTGTTTTTCATTACCTAAGTGGTCTGCTTCAGCCCCATTACTCTTTCTGCTATATTTGCCAAGGTTTGTTAGGTTCTGAAAGAAATGGCAAAATTGATTGATGACTGAACATATTTAATTTTGGATCTCTGCTACCTATGTTCTAAACATCTGCCAGATCACTTTATAGTCCACAGCACCAGACTAGACCAAGGAGATTTAAGGGTTTGGTATAAAGGCAGAAATAAAGTGGTAGCCAAACAGCATATGGCTAAAATTCAACCAAAAAATTCAGGCTCACATACATTGTTTCATCATTGGATTCTGGAATTTCATAGACTTTAGAAGCCAGCTCCAGCATGTTTCAATATTGGCCTCACACCCTTGCAAAGAAGGAAAGAGGCTATCAGATGCACTACCCACATAGTGATCTATCTGTGCAAAGGACTCAACTTTGGTTTCTTCACTCACAGAGGAACATCCACAATGCTGGAAGCCAGATCCAGCAAATGCCCAGTCTGGTGAGTAATCATCTAGATCAGGGCTTTTCAACCTTTTCACAGATTGTACCACTTTTAGGACATGACAATATTTGAGTACCATCAGTGCTTAGCAAGGTGTCAAAAACTTGATGACTAAAAAAAGGGGGGGGTTGGGTTTTACTGATTAAATTCATTTGTTGTTATAGAAATGGCTAGTTTATAACATTATGGAAAAGTAAAAAGTTGAGGTTTAATGTTAATGCTTCCTTCTACTGCAACAGAGGAAGTCTCTTCTTTTTCCCTTCTCCCCCTCACTTTTTCCCCCTTTTTCCTCCCCACTGTGTCCTACTATTTGCTTTTATATTTTTGTATTTTATTCTATAATCTAATAAAATATTACAAACTGTAGAAAAAAAGTAAAAAAGTACCAGTTTTAATTTCTTCAGTGGTTGTTCCTTTGCTGAATCACTTTCCCTTTAAACTGACAAATGTATGATGAATTTATCCATGTTTATTAACATGCACCACTACCAGCTAGCTCAGGGGTCTTCAAACTTGGCACTTTTAAGACTTGTGGACTTCAACTCCCAGAATTCCTCAGCCATCATGGCTGGACGAGGAATTCTTGGAGTTTAAGTCCACAGGTCTCAAAGTTGCTAGGTTTGTAGACCCCTGAGCTAGCTGGTCAGCCCTTCTTCCTCTCTCCCTTCTGAGCTCTTTCCACAGTGTAGTAAGAATGCACACACACCCAATCCCTTCCCTGTACCCTTAAAGACACAGGAATCAAGTGCAAAGCAAGAAAGGCTCATAAAACAAAGAAACACTTAAACTCCAGGGTTTTTTTCTTTAAGCTGCCTCAGGCGTGTCACATGTCACAATGTTGCAACTCGAGACTGAAAGGCTCTGGCAGTTGCAAAAAGCTTTAGCCTTAAATTAAGCCTGTTTACCTTTAAAGAAAACTTTCTAAAAGCCATAGACAGACTCAAGATAAGGGGATAAAACTAATTACATTTGTTTAAAAGGATTAAACCTACGGAAGTCAACACTTTGTACTCATTGCTAGCCTAAAATACAGACTAAAATATTCCAATAACCAAAGCACACAAAGGAGCCTCTGAATTACAAAACGCTGTAAAAACTGTACAAAAATCTTATGGTAACCCAATCAAGCTGCCAGATGATCCAGAACTAAATAAACCCCTCCTTTCCAACATGCCGGCTTTTCATTTCATCAGCACTGATTGCATTCTCCTGGCTGGAGAAAACGAACCAGGGGACCTTTTCTTCCAGCAACAGCTACTGCTTCTTCTCTGTCCCTGTTTCCTCCCTGTCTGCTGACCTCTCCTTCTCTTTCCCTGTTGTCTTTTTTCCCTTTCCCACCCAAACCATCTCCTTTTATAGCCTCTCCTCTCCTCCCCCCCTTTTTTTTCAGTTCACCTCCAGCTCCCGCTGCTTCCAGAAGCACCAATCAGCTGGAGCCCTGCTGGCTCCTAGGGCTTCTGCCAAGCCCAGACAGTCCTGCAGCTGCAGCTGCCTCTCCCTCAGGCTTGGGTCGCTTGGGGTCATTCCCCTCCCTTGCTACACTTGGCTAGCAGTCATGTAACACCTGCCACATGGCAAAGTACCACAGGTGGTACACGTACCACCGGTTGAAAAGCCCTGATCTAGAGTATATCTCTGTCTGAAAATACATTCTTCCTAATTATGGATGGAACTTGCTCATCCCTGTTCCATGTTTAATAACTTAATCACTACACCATAGTTTGACTTCTGTTTATTCCTTTGGGATCAGTCTAAATATGTAAGTCCACTTCCATAACTTCTATAAAATCCTATTTACAGTCCTCATCCGTGGACTTAAAAGATGGAAGAGAACACTTCTTAAGTCCCAGATTCCTAAGCCTTCTTCCCAGAAAGGTCAAAGTTCGTGGTGATGCAGTTGAAGCTGCTTTTGGCAATATGCTTTCCTCTTACATGTAGTAACAGAAAAAGGTAGATGTTGGTAGTTTTGATAAATCTTGGAAATTCTTCCTATATCCTAATCTATGCTATGGCATACAGCACATTTCACAATCTGATGGGTATGGTTAGCTTATGTTGGCTTCCATTCCTCATATAAGTCATCAACTTCCAAGATGTTTCTCTTTTAAAACAGAACTGCATCCACTAAGTCTTTTAGGATTTGAAGGCTGAAGCTGGTGAAGCAGGAATCAATTCACAGGCCAGACAGATTTGTTTTATAAAATATGCAACATATGTATCCGACTCCCAAGGTTTTGAAAGAACACCAAAAGACCATTGACCCAGATGACAAGAAAAGGCCTAGGATTTAAACCAGGGGGGGGGGTTACATATATGTTCTGTGGTAAGTAGATCTTCCTCTTTCTTGTTAGCAATAAAACATCTTATCTGCAAATATTGAGTTGGTGAAACTTCCACTGTTAGCTGCATTATTCAATGTAGGGTTGAGTTTCTGGAAAGTGAAGCTTTGTTTTTTGTGCATGGTGTTCAACCTGATACCACCAACCTCTTCTAAAGTCTCAGAGAGTATTTTGGGAGAACCTCAAAAATTCTCACAAAATACAACAGTTGTTCTAGCAGGGCAGATAATTTCAACATGACTTCCTTTTGACTGTCACTCTCATTCACTAGCATTATTATTCTTTTGTTTGATTCTCTGCCTTAAGGAGAAGTACTTTTTCTCACAGTTCTTGTTGTACCTACTTTATTTGATTTAATAAGTCACCATCTGTCCTTATAAACTGAAAAACAACCACTAGCTGCTGCAATTTTCACATTTTGTCCTCAAGCACCTTTTAAAAGCTTATATTTGCTGTAAATATATTCCAGCAGGTTTTTTTTAGAAAGGAATAAAAACATGTCATAAGCATTGCATGTCACAACTGCAGAATCACAAGACAGAAACAGAAGAAATGTTTTATTCCCATTTTTTCTTAGGCCCTCCAATTAGTCAAGTAGATTTAGGCCATCACAGAGGGGAAAAATTAATTGTTCAGATGCTCTTCACATCAAACCCTTGTAAACGACTTTGCTCTGCCAGCTCATAAAATGCCTTATTTCTTTCATACTGTGCATATTTTATAAATTTCTCATTATCCAGTAGAGAGCAGAAGCAGTCAATCAGTGAGTTACCCACTAGAGGTGAAGTCACACATAAAGCAGCTTTCAGGACAGACACTTTGCAATCAGCAACTTTTCACTTCACACAGATCAGCATCTTATCTATAGTTCCTCAAAATACAACTTCAATATAGCAGATATTAACAGATGTAGGAGCGACTCCCCTATTAACCTCAATGGAAAGATAAGTCTAGAAACACATCTGCATCCAGATGAACATGCTACTTGCGGACTAACATAAGCACACTAACTGTTTCTTATAAAGAAAACTCTTGGATCTGGTATTTATGTATAACAGCAATGGTACAACAAAGGCATTTATTCATACAAAACATTTGTATGCTATTTCCTATTAATACATCTTGAAGCATTTTACAATATTACCCATGTAATTAAAACATTAGCCTTACAAATACAGTATTAAAAGCAAAGAGTGAAACAAAGCTTTCGGTGAAGAAAATAAAATAGTGACACTATCCTCCTAAAAGATTCATGGGTGGAAAATTCTTTCTGCAACTATCTTTGAATTGTTCCAGATCAATCTTCGGGGGCATTTTTCTGTCTTTGTGGAATGATGAAACAGAAGGAAGGCAGCAGGAGAAAGTTCAAAAGGAAGGTACAGAATGGCTTGTGGGGAAAGAATTTTTTCAAAAGCTAGACTTTTAATGTAAAACAGCTTAACATTTTAATTCCAACAGCCAATTCCTATGTTATTTCTCCAATACGGTGTTCCTCAATCTTGGCAACTTTAAGTCATGTGAACTTCAACTCCCAGAATTCCCCAGCCCGCCATGCTTCCCATTATGGCAACCTCCAAGCTATTTGGCTAGGAATGATTTGCCCATATACTTATTTGTACCTTTTTTATACTGTTATTTATAAAATCTTTTAGCCCAGGATCAAATGAGGCATCCTCATAATTGATCACTCTGACTTTCTATTTTATTTATTTTTTCTCCACCAACTTCTGTATCGAAGAGTCTGGAGCACTATTTTTAATTGTCAGCCATATCCTTCATTTTATGCTAATAATCCATTCCTTTTTCTCTTATCTTCTGTTTGATGTAGCGAGGGGGGAAAAAAGCAAGGCTTCAGTCACTGACTTTAATGTCCATATAAAAGTAACAAAGCTGGCCAGCAAAGAACGCCAACCCCCTTGTATATAGATGAGGCTACTGCCTATTGTGAAGTCCTCTCCCTGCCCCAAGGATTTTAAAACCTTTTAAAATTCATCCCTCTCACACTCAAATGCACAACTACTGGGCCCTGACACATCTGTATGTTTCACTTCTCGTGCATTTGCTTTCCATACTGGAAGCAATTATCAAAAGTAACAGACAAAGCCCTACCATTCAGTTGTAGATTTAAAATAATGTATTCTGAATTAATGGAAGAAGTATAGTTGCTGAAGAGAATTGAAAAAAGCTGCTTGTGTATTTAACCTGCCAGAGCAGCAATTTCCCAGGCCATTCCTATCCTCATTTACCTTCAGGGACACAAAGAAAATACAGCAAAAGTTACAAATTTTAAGAAGGGCAAAACCTTGCATTCCAGCTCCACCCCTAGATTAAAACACAGATTCATTTAGAAGCTATTTTTAATAACAAGTCTTATCAGATCCAATGATTCAATTAGCTAGGTCTGACCAGTGTTTCTCAAGTCTGATAACTTTAAGATGTGTGGACTTCAAATTTTAGAATTCCCCAGCCAGTGACTCTTAAGTCATTTGCAGTTGTATTTTTAATATGTATCACTTAATGAACTCTCTTGACCTTGATCTCCTTTTCCCATTAGCTTCTACCATGCAATGTGGCTGCTATAATTTTATGTTTATTAAAATATCTGAATCCAAGGTTTGACTGCACTCCCCAATTCCATTTGGGAAACAGTAAGAATGAGGTAGAATTCTTATGCGATAAAGAACTCATGGATTAATTTAGCAGCTAGATTAATATGAAGTCAATAAATTAAGCCGAGTATATAAAAAATGCTGTACTAAGATAAAACAGTTTGTATGCTTTCATATGTCCAGCTATCTCATACCATTAACTATGTGAGGTTGAAGGGATAGTGTTGCCCCTGTAGCTACGTTTTGCCTCTGTAACTACTACGGTAAGTATGGATGAGCAAAGTGTGCCTCAAGAAATGGATAATTATGCCACTGTGAAACAAAATACTGAGCTGAGAAGACTTTGAGCCTAGCCTCTCATGATTTTTTAGGGGAGGGGGAATTCTCTCCCAATATTCTCCTGAAAACTCTTCTTACCAAAAGAAAAAAAATCAAAAGAAAGAGTAAACATTTATTTTAATTCAACATTTTAAAACATACTGGGTACATTAAAAAAAACTGAAAACATCAATCCAGAAGGGTAAGAAGAATCAATCAGAGAAACATTTAAAGAAAAATAAGAAAAATCATAGGAGAAAAATAGCCAGTTTGTTACATCTGAAACAGAGAATCCTGTAATTAGATGATCTCCGTTGGTAGAAAAAGCCACCAAACAGGAAGCACTACTTAAAAGGCTAACTTCTATGAAGTTCCTACAGTGATTAGCTGGAGATGAGTCTTGTGGGGTCCTTGGTGCTCTCTGAGCTTGATGGTTTTCTTGCAGATGTTTTATTACCAAACTAGGTAACATTATCAGTGCTAGAAGGGAGTGACATACACATGGGTTCAGCACATTATTGAAGAAACTGGAGAGGGAGGTAGCTATTCTGATCCCAAGCTATCAGCCACTTTAAAAAAAAGAAAATCTTTCACTCTAATGGTCATTACTGTACCAAGATTGGAGTTGTACCTGGAAGTAAAGTGGCAACTAATATATTTGGGGTGAGAATGGTGTTAAGAGCCAGCTAGGTATAGTAGTTTAGACATTAGGTTAGAAACAAGGAGACTGAATTCTAGTCCCACATTAAGCCCAAAGCCTGCTGGTTGATTTTGGGCTAGTCATTCTCTCTCAAAGAAGCAGGCAATGGCAAACCACTTCTGAAAACATTGCCAAGAAAACTGCAGGGACTACACTAAGCTAGGAGTTAAAAAACTGACTTGAAGCCATGCACACAAGAGTGGTGTCATATGCTGTGCTCTCTTAGTCAAAAGACATTCTTACATTGCAAGGTAGGAAGTCCTAAGCATGGCCTTATGTACACCAATCACTCCAATTAGGGATATCATTGCCACTAGTCCCAAATCCTTGCTGCTGAAAATGTTACAAAACTCACTTACAAAAGTCTCACTTCTACAGTTTCCTCTTAAAGGAAAAAATAATTAAGTGTTGCTACTGCTTGCTTGACTAACCAAGAATATTTCTGGGAAAAATAACCATTCCTCCTTTCTACTGACTATGAATGCTAATTAACGGTATCTGCCAATGCTAGCATAAATCAAAACTGCCCAAGTGTTCTCCTGAGTCCTGTGCTGGAAAATATCAGAGACGAAGAGAACAAGGTAAAAAAAAACCTCAAATGTTTCTTTTTAAAAAATTAATTATAAAATATTGGATGTCAATGTGCAGCACTTTACAAACTGCATTGGGCAGACCTAGCAGTAATTGTGATAAATGGGAGGGAGAGGGTCACGGCTGCAGTCATTTAAATGATTCTGTGGGTTGAAAACATTACAATTGATTAAAGGTCAAATGCTTTAAAAATTTATCACCATTGTATATATTTTCTCCTGACATGGCATCACTTATGCTTTCTTGCAATGTGCAGCAGAAAAGCCCTACTAAAGAGATTATTTGTAAAACTGGAGAACAGTTTCTGGTTTTCCCATCAGAAGTACAATTAATGGAAATTAAACCGAACCATTAACTCAGCAATAAACCAATAAACCATGGACAATGGCTATCCATTAGTTTCGGATAAGTTCAATCACAGATCAATCCATTCTGTGGACTACTACAGAAGAACAACAGTTGGGAGTTGATGCCTTTCAGATTGTTTCATTTGTGAAGAAGAGTGCCTTACAACTTCATCAGGGAAACCTAAAATTCTGTTCTTAAAGCCAAAAAGGAAATAAATAAAAATGTTTCAGGAAGAAGTTCAGCTTTAACAATGTAAAGCAACTTTTTTACATTATTTGAGGCTTTGCATCTGCTGTGTTTATGAAATCAACTCTGAAAAAGCATAGACAATTTCTTTTGCCTAAACATACCTAAAATGACAAATAATATTAATCCTGCAAGAAGTTGCAGTGGTCAACAGATAGTCCTTAATTTACAACTACAATTTGGACAAGAATTTCCATAACTAAATAATGCATTCATAAAATGAGACATTGTGTTGCTGTACTGCTTAGTGATGGCAACTCTGACACTCCCTTTGTGTTGTTAACTGAGAACCATGGATCATTAAGTGAGTACCCAAACCAAGCCCTACCCCATCCAGGTTTGGCCCTACCCCATCCTAGCCTCAGTAAGGTAAAGGACTGCCTCCAACTCAACTCACCTGCCTATCTCCCCCCCATCTCAGTGTTCTTGGCCTCCTTGTATCTATCTTGCAAGGTGACAAGTGGTCCCAGAATCATATGAATTTGGGGTTGTTTACTATACCCTGGGAAACTGCAGCCACCCTAGCCCAGCCCAGTCACAGTCAAATTGCTCTTGCCACCATACACTCCAAGACTTCTCGCTGCCCTGCACCCCACCATTCCAACTGACCTTCATCATCTTATTGCTCCCGGTACTGATGAGGCATGTCTGGCCTGGCCGTTGGGCCTGGCTGGGGCTGGCTTCACACTACTGATCTGGGGCTACTTTTGTCTGAAAAGCCTTCCGACCAAGGAAAGGGTGCAACTGGCACACAAGATGAACCTGTGCAAAGCCCTCCTGATCACAGCTGCCATCTCTCAAGTGCAGGAAATAAAGAGTCAAAGTGGTTCAAATGAATACAGGTTTACTGCTGGCTAACACTCTCTACAAATATCTGTACTACTAATGGTCAAAGCAAATTGGTGGTAAATAAGAATCAACGGAATTCAAGGTGGGCTGGATCTTTTGTGGATGCAAAGGGGCTCGAGACTGCTGATGCGTTTGACCCTCTCCCTTGGGCTCAGCTTCGTCATCTCCTACACCACCTGCACTTCAGGCAATAGCTGCAATACCAGAAGGACTCCCAAATTATGCACCAGTCTTGAATGGGGAAGTACAGTCCCCTCCAAGACCAAGGACAGCAACATCTCCAATACAGGGGATCCAAACAGCCACAACAATTTAGTCTTGTTAGGATTGAGCCAAAGTCTGGTCTGTCCCATGTGGACCCAAATAGCTTCCAGACTCTGGGTCAATACATTAACAGCTTCACCTGTACCACTTGGAGTTGAGATGTCGAGTTGGGTACGATCAGATGATTCCACATCCCAAACTGATGGTTGACCTTGCCCAGGGGTTTCAGGCAGATGTTGAACAGGAAAGCAAAGGGAGATCGCCAAGCCCTGAGGTACTCCTTAAAGAGGAGCCACAGATGCGATCTCTCTTCCTGTCAACACCGACTGGAACTGACTGTTGAGGGAGAGGTAAACCATCAGAGCACAGTGCCTCTCACTCCTAACCCCTACAGCCAGTTCAGAATGATACTATGGTCAACATATTAAAAGCTGCTGAAAAATCAGCAAACATTAGTATGGATGCACAACCCAATTTTGGCTCTGCCAAAGGTTTCATCAGCAAGCATGACCATTGCTGACTGTGTGCCATATCTTGGTCTGAAGCCAGAATGAAACAGGACCAGATAATTCATTCCCTCCAAGATCCTTTGTAACTGTTCTCCAACCACGTTTTCCACAGCTTTCCTCAAAAGGAAAGAATGGAAATTGGCTTTAATTCTCCAACAGGGAAGGGTCCAACAATGACTTTTTGGAGAGGGGGCATACCACCCCCTCTTTCAAAGAGGCTGAAACCATTACATGAATCCACACTGTAGTCACCTCCCAGGCTGCTTTAATAATCCAGGAAGAGCCATGATCTAACAAGTAAGTGGCTGAACTAAAAGACAAAAGACCTTGTCCACTGCCTTGGGTGTAAAAAAATGAAACTCAGGTCAGATAACATCACAAGATGTGCCTTGGGCAACTCATTATAACTTATCCAGTTGGAGTCCAATTCCAAGTGAATCTGAGCAACTTTGCAAGAGAGCATGAATATTCCTTGTCACAGCCCAGGAGATTATCCTGTCCCCCACCGCTACAATAGGGAGCATGTCACTTTAAATGGGGCTGCTGGATGGCTATTGGGAGACACAAGTAATCAGGGCTTTTTTTCTCATAGAACACCCAGAACGGAGTTCCGGCACCTTTTTTGGATGGAACCTTGTAGGATAGGCAAGGCGGGTTGTATGACGTGTGTGAGTTCCGGCACCTTTTTTTTTTTTTTTTTACAAAAAAAGCACTGCAAATAATAATCTAGTTTATTACACCAAGGAACCAGTGGTGGGATTCAGCCGGTTCGCACCACTTCTGCAGAACTGGTAGCTAATTTTTTGTTGTCCAGGCCCAGAATGGACTTCCAGAAACAGCATCCACACAGAGAACCGGTTGTTCACATATTTGAATCCCATCACTGCAAGGAACTAGATACAAATATGTATAAAACATAAAGTTTACCATGTAATCTTGGGTTAAATCCCTTTCTCAGTCCAGCTTCATAGGACTGCTGCAAGGATAAAAGAGATAGCAAATATGTCATCCTGATATTTTGAAAGAAGAGTAATATAGAAACCCAAAAAGGAGATATCTATAGAGAGTTCTAAATATTGTATGCAAAATGTCTATCTAACTCTCATTATTCAAAGGCTGAACATTATAAGAAGTAAGTATACATCATGCCTGTGTATATTTCTCTGCATGAAGAAAAAATTGGTACTGCTATTAGAATTAATTCTCATACGTTGAGTGAAAAAAAAGCAATTGTAGGCACTGCAAAGGTAGGGGATAGATGGAAACTAGATCTCCCATACAAAAATAGTTTAGATATTGCTTCTATATACAGGACGTGCTTTTGATACACAGCAGTCATTTGAATTATTTTCTTATGGCTTCTTCACTTTTCCTCAATACAGCCAACCTATCTGAACTTCTTAGATTCTTGGGAGTTTGCCTGTTTCCATTGCAGCATGTTAAGTGAAATCTAACAGCTACTGAGGCCATGCTAGATACCAAGCCTTCCCTCAAATTGATGTGAACAGTGTTTAACAATGTTGTAGATTTCTAGATTAGGTTAGATGAGCATTTATGCCTGCTAACAGTTAAATCCATTGACATTAAAGGGATTTAAGTTAATCATAATGAAAGCTAGGTCAACATATAGCTTTGTCACACTATGATTTGTTTCACTTTGCTTAGTATTATGTGAAATATCAGTCATTATATGATTTGTAAACTATGGCTTATGACACATGTGTGAAGTCGATAATTACATCTTATTAAAATGTCCTTTAAAATTGTGATTTTAATTAACCTAGCCTAAATCATATTTGTTTCTGTGGAATGACCTAAGTATAGCTAAAACTGGATCAAACTCTTTGTGAAGTTGCCTCAGCAAGTTCCAGTTACTATAGACCTCCCAATCCTAGGGTTAAGTGAAGAATCAAAAAGTTGTGGAGTTTTTTGCATTTACTTTTATTTCTAGTTCACAATAATAGGGCTCTAAGATAGTATACTGTGTGAATTTGGATTGGTGTTTTTCCCTTTCCCTCTCTGCTCTGTATTCCTTCGTGTGGCAATAGGCAAATTGCTTTTTGCCAAAAAAAAAAAAAAATGCCTTTATAGCTGTTCTCATTTCTAATGTTCTGTATGTAAGATACACAGCAAAAGCCAAGTGGGTCCGAGACGTTGTGACAATCACATTTAAAATGTGGCCTCTAGCATATGTCACCTGATTTAATTAAGCCTTGGTTAAACAGGATGGTAAGTTCCAGCAGTTGATATAAGAAAAGTCAGTTCTGTTTCCGGTATAAGAAGGTTTTTAAAGCAACACGCTATTTTATAATTCACCATTTGATTGGGGCTGTGTTCAAATATCCCAGCTTTAAAGGTTAAGCAGAGACATATGCCCAGCATATGATGCTGTGAATAAATGAGGTAATGTTGATGGCTCCCAAACAACCTAATCTATTTCAGCACTGTTCTTTGGCAAACTCTGCAGTCCATCTGAAGTTGAACATTAACTGGGTATAAATTTCATAGCATATGAATCAGGTCAAAATGAAGGAAGATTTTGTTTGTTTAAAAAGTACACAATACACCCCACCAAAAATATTTATATTTTAAAACTGTTTTCCAATCTATTACCCATAGGTTTGCTACTTTCCCTCCCCCTCTCTGCAAAGTTAGTATGGGTTGGAAGCTGTAGTAACAGCTACATCTGGGGAGAGAGGAGGTTAAAAAAGTGAAGTCACTGCCTGCAATCATATGATTAAAGCCCCACCCCATTTTGTGTCCATAAAAATGGTTCTAGTTAGTGGTAGTCTTGCTAACCACAAGATTCAAATTCAGATCTTAGTTCAGTGATTTGAAAGTCAAAGTTTGCAATCGTACAGAGTTGCAAGAGAGATATACAAATGGTTGCAATTTTGATTTCAGAAGAATAAGGTTACATCTGCAGGAACAGTAAATACTTTGGAAAGGGAGATGCTTGCCAAATGTAGAAACAGATATAGAGATTTTGAAGCTAAGTTTTTTTCCAACGTTATTCTGAAAAGAAAAAGAGAAATGCATATGAAAGAGGGCTCTGAACCTGGAAGTTAGAGCTATTTCTCTTTATCCACAGAGAGATCAAAAGATTGCTTCTCCCTTTGATTAGTTTCCATCCATTGCTTCTTGTCCTGCCTTCAGGTGCTTTGGAGAATAGCTTGACTCCCTCTTCTTTGTGGCAACTCCTGAGATACTGGAACATTGCTATCATTAAACTAGACATACCCAATTCCAGCAACCGTTCCTTATATGTTTTAGCCTCCAATCCCCTAATCATCTTTGTTGTTCTTCTCTGCTCTTCTGGAGTCTCAACATCTTTTTTACATCGAGGTGACCAAAACTGGATGCAGTATTCCAAGTGTGGCCTTACCAAGGCATTGTAAAGTGGTATTAACACTTCCGGTGATCTTGATTCTATCCCTCTATTAATGCAGCCTAGCACTGTGTTGGCTTTTTTGGCAGCTGCAGCATACTGCTGGCTCATATTTAAGTGATTGTCCACTAGGACTCCAAGATCCCTCTCACAATTACTACTATTGAGCAAGGTACCACCTATATTATACCTGTGCATTTGGTTTTTCTTGCCTAAATGTAGAACCTTACTTTTTTCACCACTGAAAAAAGATGATCTTTATATGTTTTAGCCTTCCTCCTTTGGACTCAAATTTCATTTATCAGATCATTGTCTAGGCTGTGGTTCTTCCTCCTGTGTCCCAAGGTCATTTCCACATACCATTTCAAGTTTGTGCTGGCCAATTATTAGATCAGATTGCAACATGTCTTTCCTGGCTGATTCTAATGGTGGTAAAGGAAAGAGATAAAGTTTAGCATTTATACTCAAGGAACTCAGAACAAGAAATCAATAGCTTTGGGACTCGATTCATGATTGGGTAGCATAAAATGATCAGCAATAGCTTGACACTAGGAATTAAAATGACCTCAGAGAAGTTTCTTATAACCTGATGGAGTTGAAGTTTGTTTGACCCAAAGGTAGGGGGGAAAACCTCTGTCCCAGAGAAAATGAAAGGATACAGAATTAATTATGACAGATGCTTACTCAACATTTTTACCAGCTGTTCTGTTGTGAGATGTTGAAACTTTAAGACTGATCTTTTTTAAAAAAAACAGTTATGGTTTGCCCAATATAAATATATTTATTATTTATTCAATTTATTCAATTTAATCAGTTTGTCACAAGCAACTCTAGCAGGGTGCAATAATGTAATAGAAACAGATTTTAACAAATCTAACAAAAAATGAAATCCAAGAATAAGCGAGAAAAAGAAATATGAAATCAAAAATACATTTTAGGGAAGGACTGCTGAATTTTGTTTTTTAATATAATTTTTATTAAAAGAAAATTTTACATGGGATTAAAAAAACTACAGAAACATAAATGACAAGTTGAAAAAAGAAATATGAAAAAATAAAAGTGATGCATTGCTAAATTTTCAAAATATAGGTAATGATGACAGTGCCTGCTATTTACCTATTACTAGCAGTACAACTTACAGCATAATGTTCGTGGATGTAACTTATAACACATTAAATTGCAATAGATTCACAGTATTGCTCACACAATAAAAACTAGATATCCAGGTGACAGTGTTTAGTATTTCTTTTCCTATGATGCTAGATTTCAATTCATAGGTTTACTGATTTTGTGTTTATATGTTTGTAGTAAGAAAATACAGTCATTTGAACTCCCACCCATCTTTTGAAATGCAGCAAGTTAGTCATAGGCTTGCCATCTCAATGAGATCATCAGAATGACCTGATGATCAGAACCTATGAAATGAATCTATACCTTATTTTTGTGCTTGTTTGTTTACTCAGGTTTCTATGTCAGTCCAACGAGTCTCTTAGAAAGTCATAATCCTGGTACGACAATAGAGTTAAAAACAATAGATGGAGTTCAAAATAAGCCCCAAAGGAACGGAAGGACCAACACCATATCATCTTCAGTTCAGTAGTATTTCAACTTTCTGTCCTGACCTTAAAGGACTTCTGAAAGGGCCAGGACTTCACTTTGAAAACTTATCAGAGAAGAGAAAACTCTTCCCAAGGTGGTTGTTCCATAGGAGAGAGACTATCACCAAGAAGGCTCAACCACACTCTCCCTAATGATGACAGTCTCTTAGTAGGGCAGGTCTTAGTAGACCTTCTCTCCCTAATCTCTCCAGATGTGCAGTTTCAAATTACAGCAGGTAGTCTCAGACATATGCAGTCCTGAGCCATGTAGCCTATAGAACTGACAACCAACTGACAACCAGCACCTTGAATTGCAGCCAGAAACCAACTGGCAGCAACACATTCCCATAATAGAGGAATGTGAACTTTCTCCAAGGTCAGTTATCTTCCCAATTCGCAGCTACAGCCACATTGAAATTAAGCCTAAACCTGTTTTCTCTATCCAGATATGAACAATCTCCAGGTACAAAGACAGACATTCCCCCACATCTCCTGCTGAGCCCAATCTATCAATATGTAACTCAGATATCCTTTCCCCTGGTTTAGATAGATGTTAAATGGTAGGAGGGAAAGAAAGTACCTAAGGACTCAGTTTGTTCTTCCACCATCTTGAATGGAACCAGTTGCTCAGGAATGGTTTTACTGCAATACAGTAAATCCTTGTAGTTGCCCTACAAGGATCACATGATAAATGATACTGAACACAATTGAAAGATCTAGTAAGATCAACAGAGATACAGACCTACACTAGGTCAATTTACAAGATCAATCAATGTAGTTTCTATTCCGGACCTAATCCCAAGTGAAAAGGGTCCAGATAATCCGCTTCATTGAGGGCTGTCTGAAACTGCAATCCTATCACTTTTTCAACACAGTTTCCTAAAAAGAGATTATCCACAATAGCCAGGTCAAACACTGACTTTGTGAGGAAGGTGCAATATTTCAAGGCCATCCACAAATCCAATAATATATGTAGGGAATCCCATGTTTGCTTTTGGATTACTTACTTTCTTAATGGTGATTCTTAGATTGGCATGTTTAATTCATGCTACATCTCTCTCCCCACCCCCTGTCTAGCAGCATTCATATCCATTTATGTTATTACAACACACTTTTAAAAAATCTCAGGCTTGGAAGGGAAGTCTAATGTTTGCTGTTCTTGGAGAATTTGAAGCCATGCATGCAAACAGGACAAAATCACTTTTAAGTCTGCCTGTAGGAAATCCATCTTGGCAACCAAATAATTAGAATTAGTTATTAAAGACCTGTCAAATGAATAAAGACACCTCTGTAGGGAAAACCACAAAAGGCATTTACTTTTTCCAGTGTGAATGGTGGACTAATACCAAATCAGCTTTCACTTTCTACTTTTGCCTTTGCTCCCAGAATAGAGGTCAGACCTAATAAACACAGGCGGAATATTTTTAAAAAACTGTGATGATTTTATTAAAAACCTATTACAAACTATTATAGATTTGCTGTTTTTAGATATCTCAATGGAATCTCAATTGCAAATATGCAATTGTGGCATACATTAACTAATTTGCTTCTTAAATGTGCACTTTAAAATGTGATCTGTAAAGTTATCCAATGGAATTCTTACAAGCAGATCATCCAGTCTATGATAACAGAAGAACCCCTTGAAAACAGGACCCAGTTGGGCTTAAACAATTCCTAGACATCAAAAACCATTTTAAAGAACCTCTATTGGCTGAATTGTGATAAAAGCAGCTTGTTGCAGGCTTTCAGCCAACTGGCCTTGCCCCACACCAAGGGATGTTCCCTTTGAAATTAATTAAGTTCAGTGGCCTCCAGATGTTGTCCAGTATCTCCCCCACTGTGCAAAAGTTTGAGAGTCTTCATTTCACTGTAAATAAACAGGCAGAAATCACTAATAAGAACGGGAGCTTCGGCTGTCACTCCACAAGATGCTCTTATTCAGAGGCAGATGACAAGCTTCCTGCTAGCTTGTCTAGCTTAACATTCTCTCACACCCGTACCCACGCGCGCACACGCGCGTGCACACACACACACACACCACAGACATTAACTTACAGCATTTCAAAGGGAGGTCAGTTTTGAAGACAATAATAGACCAGACAATGTGGTAACTATTCTCTTCTCACTCATGGTTAAGTTGTTTGAAACACACTGAAGCATATGTGAAGACATGATATGTTGCCCTCTTTCCAGAAATCAAGCACTTTATACTTTATAGCAGCCTTTTCTTACCCAGTTTCCTCCAGATGTTTTGGATATCACCTTCACCTCCCAGACGGATTATAAGAGCTGAAGTGCAGTGCAACAGGAAGACGCTAAATGGAAGAAGACAGCTAGATTTTGACTCAAAAAGGAATGCTTTTCAGGATTTCAATGAGGAGAGGTGCTGTAATCCAGTCAAGAGACCCAAAGATATTCTAGTGCTCTCATAATGTGTGTCTCAGGTAGAAAAACCATAATCAAAATCATTTTGTAACTGAAGAGAAATCCTCAACAAGCACCTCTCCCTTTGCTTTGAAATAAAAACACTAATGAATTGAAATAAACAGTAAAAAATTAGATAACTAATAACTGTCATAATATCTTGACAATTATTGTTTTAGGTGCTTGAAGGGGCCATATGTCACGATGTAAAAAAGATGTTGAGACTCTAGAAAGAGTACAGAGAAGAGCAACAAACATGATTAGAGGACTGGAGGCTAAAACATATAAGGAACGGTTGCTGGAATTGGGTATGTCTAGTTTAATGAAGAGAAGGACGAGGGGGGACATGATAGCAGTGTTCCAATATCTCAGGGGCTGCCACAAAGAAGAGGGAGTCAAGCTATTCTCCAAAGCACCTGAAGGCAGGACAAGAAGCAAGGGATGGAAACTAATCAAGGAGAGAAGCATCCTAGAACTAAGGAGAAATTTCCTGACAGTTAGAACAATTAACCAGTGGAACAACCTGTCTCCAGAAGCGGTGAATGCTCCAGCACTGGAAGTTTTTAAGAAGAGACTGGACAGCCATTTGTCTGAAATGGTACAGGGTTTCCTGCCTGAGCAGGGGGTTGGACTAGATGACCTCCAAGGTCCCTTCCAACTCTATTATTATTATTATTATTAAAATGATGATAAATTATTTAAATGATTTAAAGGTGTTGACTTTTAAAGCCCCACATGCAGTGGTGGGATTCAAATATGTGAACAACCGGTTCTCTGTGTGAATGCCGCTTCCGGAATTCCATTCTGGGCCTGGGCAACAAAAAATTAGCTACCAGTTCTGCCGAACTGGTGCGAACCGACTGAATCCCACCACTGCCTACATGGCATGAGATTTGGTTGTTTGAGAGATTGCCTCTCCCCAATTATATAAGTAGTCCTTGATTTACAATAGTTCATTTAGTGACCATTCAAAGTTACAACAGCACTGAAAATGTGACTTATGACTGTTTTTCATAGTTACGACCTTTGCAGCATCCTCATGATCATGTGATCAAAATTCAGATGCTTGGCAACTGGTGCATATTTATGACCATTGCCGTGCCAAGGGTCATGTGATCACCTTTTGTGACCGTTTGACAAGCAAAGTCAATGGGGAAGCCAGATTCACTTAACATCCTTGTTACTAACTTATCAACTGCAGTGATTCACTTAACAACTGTGATAAGAAAGGTCATAAAATGGGGGGAAACTTAACAAATCTCTCACTTAACAACATAAATTTTGGGTTCAATTGTGGTTGTAAGTTGAGGACTTCCTGTATCTGCCTGTCCCATCACATCCAACATGGAGGACATTCTATGGTTCCTATAGGCTAGGGAGTTTGACTTGACAGGTCCTTGGTAGTGAGCCTTTTTGCTGTGGCTCTTGCTTTATGGAACACACCTCTCCCCAAAGTGAGGCTGACTTCATCCCTTTTAATTTTCAAACGTTCCTCAAACCCTGGTTGTGTCATCAGGCCTAGGGACCCTAGGGAGCTAGCGAAATATTGGGATGGCGCCACTATAATTAACACCACCTCTTCATCTTTTTTTTTTTTTAGTTTTCAGGTTTGTTCCTTTTATAATTTTAAAGTTTTAATAAGAGTAATACTTTTTTGTAAACATATCATTTTAGTTTTGTTCTGTGCTACCCAGAGTCACTCATTGTGAAATGATTGCCATATAAATATGACAGATGAATAAATACATCGATAAATAAATTTGGACCGTGAAATCCACAATATAATTTTAAATGCCCCAAATAATGGGGTGGAAAGAGAAAGAGTGGGAAAGAGAGAAGTGGCATGGCATATTCACATGCACTTCTACAAACACGGCAAGATTAGGAAGAGTCATAATAAAGATGCATGAAGAACATGGTACCATGCAATATTGTGAGCTTTCCCCTACTTTGGTCTCTGATACAATTGCCTGCAAAATCTGTCCATCAGTGTGAAAGGCCCTCCTCCACAGATAATCCGGCAAGGAAATGCATCCGTCTATAGCATTGGTTGCCAAATTCAGATTCTAGAACAGAAAAAGACCTTCTTGCTGGAACTCAAATAGCAAGCTTAATAGAATTTCTGAAAGTAAATCTTCCCCCACCACAGCCCACTGCAAATATTTTGTAAAAGATGAGGAGAACTAGAAAAATTGTAAGATCGGGGACTAAATAAACATGTCCAAAGATATTACTTGCAAATATATTATAGGTATGTATAGAGTTTATAATGCTGAATTGTTTCTATCCTTACTCAGATCTAAAGCTCATTGAGTCCTTTTGTGGATAATATCTGGTTTTAGATTATCGTCTTTCATTGAAAAGTGGGAATAAAGCAAGGAAGAGGAAGATAGGCAGGAAAGTCAGAGGATAAATGTAATAAATATATCAGTAAACAAGTGTCATTCTTCTGCAAGTGAATTGTGTCCATATAGATTGAAAGATTCTAATGAAAAACTTTTATTCATAAAAACTATTCTTAAAGCACATAATCACAGAAATCTCTGAATACATTTTATAAGAAGAAAAAAAATCAACCTGAAAGCAGATGCATTCCAATAAAAGCATCTCCCAAAAGATGTAAGGCAACAATTAGACCTAGAAAATTAAAAACTCTGAAACTTAATCCAAAAGGACAGTCTAATCAATGAAAAAGAATACCACATGCTTTCACTGTAATTGCATTCCAGCCAAGATTTTTCATGGTAACAGCCAGTACTTAAAAGTAATTGCATTCCAATAAGGAACAGTGGTCTAGAGCTACTATGGCTTTAATATTTGACATATGGATCTGATACTGTTTCAGTTAAAAAATTGATGGCCAAATTGAAATTTAAAATGAAATGAAAGCAGTGGCCCTGTATGGTAGTACAAACCAAACAAGAGGGAGCTGATCTAAAATCAACAAATTTACAAGTAAATAAAGATATATATTCCTGACTGTTACAAGAATCTTCTGCATTTTATTTGTTTGCTTGCTTGCTTGTTCCTTGTTAAAATGCCTTCTGTTATGAGCTAATTCATTTCCAAGTTTAGATCTTAAAATTTCATATTCCAAACTATTAATCAGAGCAGGCTTAGAATTACAATTAACCAAATTTAAGCTTTCTGATAGTATAAAACCTTCACCTTTCGAAGAAAACAAGCATCCAATTTCAGACATTATTATTATCTGGATACTCTTACCCACTTCTAACTTTCTAATTCGTGTAGGGAAATCCAAAGAGTATCAACAGCCTATTTCAAAGAAAAAGCAAGTTAACAACTAAGGCATCATAAGAACATAGAAAGAGCCTTGCTGGATCAGGTATGAGGCCAACAGCTTTCTGCCACCAGTATTTTTCAACAACTGATATTCTGAAGGTTCCCTGCCTCTGATCTTGAAGGGAGAATATAGTCATCAATTCTAGCAGTTGTTTTGATATTTTGGTTCTACGGTCATTCAAGTTGATAGCTAGAGATGTAAAATTAGTATGTCATGCATTTCAACATGCTGTGATCCAGATATTCTGCCATGGCTTAGAATGCAATAAGGAATGGAGTCCCTAGTTCTTAAGTAGAAAAGTTCAGAAAAATTAGTATGTGTTCAAAAAAAGTTGCATAAAAATTAACTTATGTTTTGGAAAGCTGCCCAAACATATTATTACAACGAAGTTGCATTTTAAGAAACTGCATAATAGGAAAAGTTGGATTGAAAGCATTCTATTACGGATAACTGTGTAGGGAAAAATGTTTGCAGAGTAGGCATAAAAGTTGCATAGATAAATACATCTATGAAAAAGTACAAGATTCATATGATTTTGTCCACTATCAAACTAAACCAAACAGAATACTAGCTGAATACATTCAGCACACATCTAGGCTGGTTGTAGATTGACTGGCATATCCTTATTGCAGATCCCTACCACCCCCACCCCCACCTCAGCATAATGGCTAGAACTGCATGAATCCCATAGTTTATATATGTATTATGTACTTCATTCTGCCTTTCTGCAATATTCTCACACAACATAAACTAACATATTCTGCACAAGAAAGGATCCTATATAGTTATTGCTATGCAAATTAGTATCCATCTGTGTGTGTATATAGTATTTGATTGCCTCCCATCTTATGCTGATAGAATTACATATGCATTTGTTACATTATCTTGCACATATAAACAAATGCAAAAAAATACTACATAGAGTAAAGGAACATCAAATATAATTATTTCTAGGCATCTTTGATTCTATTTTCTAGGATATTCTCAGTAATTCACCAAAATTGCCTAAAACAAAATTCCTTTAATCAAGCTGTCCATCCTTTTCTTGAAGAAGCTTTTGAATCATCAAGGCTACATGATGGCTACATTAATGCCATTGTTCTTCCAACAAATAATGGAGATTTAATGAAGCTCCTGAGCCTTTAATAAGGGATTCATTTAATAGGAGGGGGAAATATTTTGCTAAAATGACAGTAGATTTGAATGGATGACTGTATGAAGTCTTCAAACCATCCTTTAGCATTTAATTACTTCTACTGAAAATAGTAAAAGGCCTTTTGTTCATTATGAAATAGGTAATAAAGAGCTGGCTGTTGGAGGATGGAAAGGAAGTCATTCATTCTTTAGCTTATTGTTAATTAATGTAATATTTTAAGGTTTGATCATCAAAGAATTTAGGAAATGACAGTACATTTCTGCTGAATGTATGTTGAGGAGCTGTATAGATCCCAGATAGTAACTAGCTGAGTGTTTAGACAATTGTTGGATATGAACCTGAATATAATTAGTATTAATACAGACATATTCTGTGAGTGCAAGATGGGTAGCACATAAATTTAATAAATAAAATAAAATACAAAGCAATATATCCATTAGACTAGGGGTCCCCAACCCCTGATCCATAGACCAGCACTGATCCACAGCATACAAGCAATCGGGCCGTGCAAACAAGCAAAGCCCCCCATGCGAATCCATGCCCCCTCCAATCCATGGAAAATCCTCTCTCCACAGAACTGGTCCCTGATGCCCAAAAGGTTGGGGGCCGCTGCATTAGACAATGAAAACAACATTTCCTGCATGGCCTAGACCAAATCAGAGTTTGGTGTTGCTGTTTTTCAACATGTACATGGACAGAGAACAGATTGCTCTGCTCATTTCATCCTAATATTACCATCTCTCCTGACTAATTTCCTAGACCAGTGGTGGCGAACCTATGGCACGGGTGCCAGAGGCGGCACTCAGAGCCCTCTCTGTGGGCACGCACGTGCCGTCGCCCCAGTCCTAGGCCTTCAGCTGGGTTTTATAAAACCTTTTCACTTTAGGCCTCCGTCGCCATGTGCAAAAAAAAAAAGGTTCAATCAGTCAATTTCAACTTCTCACAGGAAAAAAAAGATCTTGCAAAGTTGAAATTGATTGATTGAACTTTTTAGTCCCACCCAGTCTGCCGTTACCACCGCAGCCATGCCCACCCAATTGGCCACACCCAGCCAATGGGCCCCACCCACCCGGCACTTGACGATGCATAAGTGGGTTTTGGGTTGCAGTTTGGGCACTCAGTCTCTTAAAGGTTCGCCATCACTGTCCTAGACTAAGTATTGGAGGATGCTGGTAATTAAGTAAAAAAAAAGTGTTCAATTAATATCTTCTTTTTTTATGCTTCTGCTTCTTAATGGAAGCTCCTATTCATACAAGTGATGCTGTCAAGGTTCCAACTGATGAACCCAACCAAGAGATCAGACTTTCTGATCTCTTAATGCAAAGCTTTATTGAGTACACCAGATCAGCACATATGAAAGTAAAACTAGCTCTGGCAGGACCCTTCCCAAACCCCTATAGTAAAAGTATTAACTTCTTCACGTTGCACAATCAAGTTGGGAAATATTGTTATGAGAGAGCATCTCTGGGTCTAGCTAGTCACCTGGCCATTGTTCTTGATTCCCACAGTCTGCTTCCTTAATCTTTGAAGTCTGCATTCCAAACCTCTCCCCCCCCCCAGCTCATTGACAAGTTGAGAAGCAATGTCTGTTGCAACAGCAAGACTGGGCTTCGAAACTTTACAGACGCAAGTGCAGAAGTTTAACTGATCTAACATCCCAATCTAGAGCAGTCAGTTCCATTAGGAACATAACTTCAGCACCCCCAATGAACCACAAGAATTGGACTACCAATTCTAAGCTGCTTTAGAAACTCTCTCAACACACCTGATGGCATTAGGATGGAAAGATTGAGCTAAACTAACATGCATACTTTCAGATATGTTCAACTTTATTAAAGATAATCTTTTTATTTGCTCCAATCCAATTTTCACTCTGCTATTATCTGCACTTATGGGAATGCTCACTGTACTATCCCAATAACATTTCATTAAAAAAGAAAATAGAATTAGCAGCAGCAGACATAATCAACATGTTTTTCATTATGCAAGGCCTGTAATAACTAATTACATTATACTTGGCTATTTTGGGTTGTTGAATAAATTGTTGAACAATTGGATGGATTCAATGAGAGCAGCAGTTGGCACACTGTTGGTCCAGCAACTGAAGGTCCAGATTGGGAACAGATTGTCCTGGGGAAAATCTATCTATGTAGCCACTAAGAGTCAACATAAACTTGACCCAATAATTTGATAAAGCAAGATAAACTAAGGCCAATGAGTTGTAGCTTACAGAATCAGAATCAGGAAGTCTGATAGAACAATTTTGGTGACAGTAGGTTAGCCATCTGAAGGAGATATGGTAAATAGGAAAAAAAAGGTCAAAGGGAAATATAATTCAGAAAGAAGAAAAGGAATCTTACTTCCAAATTGTTCATGGAAAAAGAATTTAGTGGTTGATTCATTTCATTTCATTTATATGTCAGTCACCTCCCAGTGACTCTGTTTATCCATATCTATTATAATAGGAACAGCAATAGCATTTAGGCTTATATAAAGTACTCTTTTTATAGCACTCTCTTTACAACACAAGGTTTACAATGTAGAAGCATTATTTACATATTGCCCCCAACAATCTGGGTCCTCATTTCATCAACCTCAGAAGGATGGAAGGCTGAGTCAACCTTGAGCCCCATCAGGATCAAACTCCAGGCTGTGAGCAGAATTTGCGTGCAATACTGCACTTTAACCACTGCACCGCCAGGGCTCTTAATCATATAGTTATGATTATAGATAATCATATCTGTAATATAATAGATATGTGGCTATAGGCTTGAACTTCAAAAAAAACCCTTCATAAAGTGCTTTTAACTTATAGGACAAAAACATACAGCATTGGATATAAAGGTAACAGTCTGCAATAATCCTATCATTGTTAGATCTGAGCCTTCCTGGATCTCTATGTGACACGCACAGGATGGTAGCTGCTATATTGCAATAGGTGATCTTCCAGTTGAGTTTGGAGACTTAACTGGAATGGATGCTACCCAGATTCAATGATGAGTGCATTACCTGGGGCAAGATAGGTACAAGGTTGTATAAGATTTGAAATCTGAGCTTGGCCTAAGTGGTGGAAATTAGGATCACACATCAAAATCTAATGTGCAGCATTTTGTTATTAAAATATTGATGGGGTAAAAGATCCAAAATGAACTAAGGAAATTTAAAGCTAAAGTAAACCAGGTAGAGCCTAATTCTGGAGACCATATTAAAAATTCTGAAAGGAAGTCAGATGAGAGATAAAAATGGCAGAAATAGAGAAACAATAAAACATGCACTAGCCTCTCCTATCTTTAGGATGGGCCTTTCTCTATTTAAATTAATAATATTTCATCTCTTAAAACCACAGCAGGCTTTGCCATCTGCTTCCATAATTAGCATTTAAATATAATTTGTCGATCCATATATATCAGCAGCGTTTATTTCAATAATTGGAAGAATTAGTTCTTTGTAGGAAGTCAAAGGATGCAAAGCCAAAATCAATGGGAACCTGCTCCCATTTGAGCTAGAGACCCTTGGATGAACTCTTGGGGTGCCATTAAAATGAATAGTTATTCAGGAAAAGTATTTTAATGTTTACCTTTTTTCCAATTTCTTTTTAAAAACTTTTCAAATTCTTTACCATCTGGATGTGCATGCACTATATCTTTGAAGTTCTGTGAACTGCATCATTACCATACATTGAGTGAATCCATAAGCTTAACTAAAGAGGTTCTTTATCTTATTTAGAAGTATTTTATCAAGTTGAAAGGAATTTTAAGTATTTATTTATTTACCAAGTGAGGCCTTACAATCATATCACAAACAAAAGGATTAAAACAACTAAGAAATAATCAGATAAATAGACATTACTTAATAGAATATTCTTATGCCAAAAAAATCACAAAAATCCACATAATCTTATATTTCTGTATAGGAGGAATATCACTCCATTCATCACAATGGCTTGTTGAAATAACCAGGTTTTGATTATTTTCATAAATCCCCAATAGTAAAGTATATGCATGTATTATTTTTAATAGCAGATTAGTTAAATGACAAGGAAAAATGTGTAGGAATATGACATTTAATTCCATTTCAAGTAAGAGATTAATAATTTTAATTATCTAAATTTCTTTTCAGTTATTTTATGAAATCCAACTAAAGTTAAATGCAATAGCTTATATTACTTTTATTGTGCAAGGGCTGTTTGTTATCTGTTTCTGTGTATTAAAGAAGAACATTATGCAGCCAAAAATAATGGGACTGCCAACTTGAATTAAATCTAATTAACAACAGAATTATATTATATAGTGGAACTAGATCATCCTAGTTCCTGTGAACAACAATTTCCAGCTTCCTGATCAATAGTAACTGGTGAACTATGAGCATCTTTTAAAGTGATCCAATGCTTGATATGTCAGATAAGAGCTGTAAATTGAGCATTGATCTGTTCTCTTAGACAATCGCAAGCTGATCAATATCACTTTTCAAAAAGCATCTTAGTTCTTGTGATAAAGCTAAATGAACTGCACAATTCAAATTGTGGAGGTAATATAATTATGAAAACAATCAGACCCTGTTCATAGAATCAATGGACTACTGTAGCACAAAATCATTGTTCTGTCAGGAAAAGGCAGAAGAGCTTTTATGGCCAGGTAAATTCCAAAGCAATAACACAAAAACCTGTTGATTACAATCATGTGTTCATGTCGCAAGCATATTATTACAACAATTTTTTTTTTAAATCCCATTAAAATATTTTTAAATCATTTCAATTTAAAACAATTCTTTACTTTTACTAATGTATTTTAGGATTGGATATACAGCAGTGATGGTTTTTAGTAACAATTGCTGGCAAATACAACAGAATGATATACTAGTTATGGCTGCCTATTGTTGGATACATCATCCCTGTCCACCAAATGGTTTCCTCTATGGCAGAGGTCCCAAATCTTTTGGGCACAGGGACCGGTTCCATGGAGAGAGGTTTTTCCATGGACCGGAGGGTGCATGGTTTTGTGTGCTGCCTGCATCCTGCAGATGGACTTTGCTTGTTTGTGTAGGAATATGACATTTTCTGGCATGCCGCGGCCCGATACTGGTCCACAGACCATGGGTTGGGGATCCCTGCTCTATGGTTTCCATCTCTGTTTTGCTACTGTTATATACATAAAAGGATTAATGCTAGATTTATCAAAGGACACTCTCTTTGGGGCTGTCCGTACTAATTATCCAAGTGGACCTGGAGAATTCTCCACCTTTTGATATTTGATAATTTACAGATAATGTATATTGTTGCCTATAGTTTATGCCACTTTCTCCCCGCTTTTACCTGTCTTTTACCCAGTTTTCACCATTAATTTATAGTAGTTTGCTGAATAAACAAACATTTCTGCTAGCTGAATTGAGTGCTGAGCATGCTTTCTCTGATCTGAATATAAGGATTCATTGGGGCTCTGCTAAACTGGAAATTACAGTAATTATGCAAACCTTATGAGTTTCCCATAGATATATAATTGGCTGCTGTGAAAACAGAAAGTAGGACTAGAATGGGCCTTACTTTGAATCAAAGGAGATTTGCATCTTTTTTAACCCCACAATCTATAAGCTTCTCTTAGAATAAAAGTTACAGGTTATATAAAGTGAACCATTTGGAAATTTAAGAGAGTTTGGTTCTTGTGCTTATCCTCGTTACATCATTCTAAAGTGTGGAATATTTAAGGCTGCAGCTTTTTCATTGTGAAAGAAAGTTCATGTCTTATTTGAAACATACCATTTTAAAATAGTAAAGATCTTCCCTTTATGTTTAACTTATATTGATGTCCAAAACATACTCAAACAAAAATGAGGAGAAATTCTTACTTTTCGCTTATTAGCACCTACAAAATTCCAGTTACTGTATTTAGAAAACAAAATACATAGGTCAAATTGTTCAAAACAGCCTTCTCAGGTCTGGTCCACTTCTGATATTAGACTCTTAGTCTAAAGATACCAAGTTGAAAAAAGCTGATATACATGGCTGAACAGTTAAATCTTAATAACTTTAGGGTACGAAAAGTCCCAATTAATAGAATAAATAAATAAATAATGAAACTTCTTAAATTTCATCAAAATACTTGTAAATTTTAATATATTTTTTTGTTATGAATGGAGTTTTAAACTTCAAGCTTTAAAGCTCCATTCATAACAAAAAAAATCAAAATATGTTAAAGTACCTTCAGTTCATTTACATCTATTCACTGTAGTTTTCGGTTTTATATACCAAGTATATTTTAATGAACAACCATACTACATTTTAATATTAACAAAATGATTTACTATTATTAAAAATGCAATTTTTCTATAGTTTCAACTTTTCCAAAAATATTATGCTTCTGGTCCGATAAGCAATTGATGAAACCTCTTGCACCAAAGTCAACATACTTAATACCCAAGAGCAATCAATTATTTTGGCACCTGAAATAAAAAGAAGACAAAGCCCCGTGACCACTTTGCCCTCCACAACAGTAAAAATACAAAGATAATTTTTTAAATAAAGAAACCTTTCTCCCCTTCCATGGTTCCCCCACCCACCCACCCATCAAGCATTCTTTTTAATGAAAGGACTGGCTTTGGGATGGCGGAAGCTCACATGAGACAGAAAAGGAGAAGCAATGTTTTGTAGAAGCTCCATCATCTGACAATTGTGAAACATTTCTTTAGAAAGTTTAAAAAATTGTTAAGGTATCTAGAAATTTGAATGAAAAAGAATTTATTCAACAGACCTTATAATACTTTAATTTGAATTTAGAAACTGCAAGTGCCCAAATCTTTGGATAGGAAGCATATAAGACATATATTCAAGGTCAAATTATATTGCTTATGCATCATATAAAAATAAGATTAATAATAAAAGGACATATAATTTAAAAGATGAATTGAAATATTTATTGACACAGATGATTAGATGCCCATATACTATTTTGTATAGAGAAAAAAGAGAAAAAGAAACATGGATTAAATAATGTATTATTTCGCCAAACAGAATTCATATTTACCAAAAAGATGTTTTGTCTCTTTTTCCGTTTTCTTTTTAAAAAGCAAAATACATTTAAAAAGGAATTAATATTAAAAAAAAATGAAGAACTAAACTTCTGTGAAGCTGAAGAGATTTGGTTGGCAATTCTGCATGAATGTGAATTGAACAATCTGAAATATTGTATTTATCAGTTTCATTCTCTCACACATGTTTAGCTATGAATCTTTATAGATTTTGCTCTGAAGAAATTGTCTTACTGCAGTTTACAGAAAGAAAGGATGGTATAGCTCTTGAGGAGTACAGTCACTTTCTATTTCAAACCTAAATTCTCACTCTCTGTGTGGTCCTTGAAAATAGTGCCCTCAAACAACGGTAAAGAAAGTAGTGCAGAAGAGGATTTTATTGTGTTTACACAACATTGTCTATGGGTGTGACTGTGTATGGGTTTTTTTATTTATTTGGATTTAAAGCGCAACACTCAAAATACATAAAATACATTCTTCCTTATTCCCCCACTCAAACCATTTAGATGATTGCTCCTCAGTCATGTGATTTCTTAAAGACCACACAAGGAGCCTTGTAAGAAGTATAGAAGAACTGAATTAACACAGTCTTCTTAGTATGAGACCTTTTTTTACTATCAGGATAGAGCTGTGTAGAATTTCTCAGTATAAATTAAAATCCAAATTCTCTTTCACACACACACACACACACATACACATCCTTAATTCCTTACAATAAGCAGTTTCTAGAGGATGGCAAATTGCCACCCTTATTCATAAAGGTTATTCATAAACAGAGGAACTACTTCATATAGCAAATATTAACAATCAGGCTAATCAACTTTTTTTTAATTTAATAAGAAAAAAAAAGCCCAGAGGGAGGGTGAAACAAAGGCCACATATAATAAACTAACAAATAAACACAGTGAGAGTGTGAGCTAAGTGTCTTTCATTTCCACATGAATGAGCTACAAAAAGCAAATGCAATCTGCAGATTTATTTCATTCT
This sequence comes from Azemiops feae, assembly GCA_023970755.1. Classification (NCBI taxonomy): domain Eukaryota; kingdom Metazoa; phylum Chordata; class Lepidosauria; order Squamata; family Viperidae; genus Azemiops; species Azemiops feae. The sequence goes on from JALGBA010000834.1 coordinate 277,057, forward strand.
AGTTAACGGTGTGGATTAAGCAGATTCAGGTCTATGACAAAATAAACACTCAACATAGCAAAATCCACAAGGTGAAGGTTTCCTTAGGGGCCTCTTGTGTTCCTGAGTCCACAAGAGCTTCATGTTTCTCCTGAAATGAAAAAGGAAAATAAATCTTTTCCTCTGGTTTTTCCCAGCCATAAACACAATGAGGCAATTTCAATCCGGCTCATCCCTGGAGTGAGGTTGGCCTAAGGTTTCTATAACAAAGATCAATAGAAAAAATAATTGCCCTAAACTCACTCATTTCCTGGTTCGAGGATAAGCCTGACCTCAGTGCTCTGTTGGCCAAGTTATGAGTCCTATCTACCTCCCACATGTTATAATTCCAATTACCCAAAATCGGACAGTGACATGGTAGCATTAGATGAATCTGAAGGTTGGCAGGCTTACACTTTTTTCCATTCCTTGCCTGACATTGAGGAGAAACACCTAATGAAAGATCTCCTATGTAAATAGCATTATACACAAGAGCAGACTAAATAGGGTAATTACGAGGATACATTTTCCTTAGCAGCATCTGCTTCTTTATGTTGAGTGTCCTGTCTTCCACCTCTATAATGCATGGTGCTTTGAACATCAAGTGAAAATCCTTATTTTCCCAAGAAAATTTTGTAAAGGTTTTCATCCTCACAGTGTCTCCCTTACTACTGTTGATTTTATCCTTACTTTATTTTTCTTAGAAATATCACTTAATCATTAGCGTGAAATAAATAGATAGAAGCATTAATATTGAATTCTTTATGATAGAAACATTGCCATTCAAGTGAAAATCTTTAAAATCCACACCACCGCAAATGCATACACCTTTCTTTTCCTATGTTCATAAAACAAGACTTTGATATACCCAACAGTTAAAAAAATTGACAATACCCCCAATGGAAGAGTAGATGTTGAGAATGATGGAACTTGCTCAGATGATGGAATTGCCAGCTTTGATTAGAGAAAAGACATTGCTTAGTTTTAATGCTGATTGGAAACCCTTTTTGTACTTTTTGCTTGAGACAGAAAAAAATGAAATTATGTTATATGGATTTGATGATTAGAAAAAAAATAGTAGATAATAGAAAACAATGAAAGTAGTGTTGGAACCTTAGAATAAGAGTTTACATTTATAATAATTGTTATAAAAGAAAATCGGAAGTCATTTCTTTATATTTCTTTTTCTTTCTTTCTGCACTTTTGACTTTGTTCTTTCTTCCTTTACTTTGTTTCCTTCTCTTATGTTAATTATTAGTGTCTGTTAGTTCTTTTACCTTTTTGCTGTAAAAAAAAACTAATAAAGGTATCAAAAGAAAGAATGGATCACATAACAATTCTTTTTCACAAAGGTTTAGCAAGGCCCTTTCAAAAGACAAGGTCCTACCTTGCATTGCTAGTTCAAAGATCTCGTCTTTCCTGCCTTTCCAGGAAACAGGCAGGAAACAAACTGGTCAGTTTGAAGATTGGAAGCTTTCTGGTGATTTGCAGAAACTCAAGAGGTTTTCTGAGTCTGAGATGAACAGCTGCAATTTGACTAGATTTTGATAACTAAGAGTTGCTTTACATGGATGCACAATTGCCCTGTTCATTTGATATTCAAAGCACATTCATCAAGTCCCATCTTCAATGGGTCTCTAAGTCATGCCTAAAAGTTTGTTTTGTTTTATTTTTTGCAGAGAGGTTCTTTCAGAGCATCCTTAGGAAGGCATTTCAGAAAGATCAAAACTGCAATGAGATCTCAGATTCATCTTTAGGAAGGCAGAAGTCTTCATTCTTCAAATCTGGTGCCAGGACCTTCTCTTTTCGCTAACACTTGCAGAATGAGGGAAGGAATCACCCTGGAGCTGCCACCAGTATTTCCCACCATTTTATTTTGTTGCTGATTACAATCCATGCAGTAAGTTCCTTTTAAAAGGTTTATGGATGCAAACATATAGGAGAAAGGTGGAGAAAAATGCCCAGTTTTTCATTGAAGCTGTGGAAAAAACAAACATTTTATTTCGAACAATGAATGCCATCATTTTATGTGCTCATAACAGGCTCCTTCTCTTACTTTAAGCATGCTTGGAAGTATTCCATCTGGTCCATATATTTTATCCCTCCTATTTGAACAGGGAAAGAGAGTAGATAGATAGACAAGGGGAAAAGGCAATAACTACATTTGTTAGTAACTGGAAACCTGTTAGGAATTTTTTGTTGAAAATGGGAGAAATGAATTTGTTATTTATGAGATTAATGATTACAAAAGCTAGAATATGAAAAGAAAGAGCCATGAAGTTGCCTTGAAGAGAGAAGATAAAATATAAATGCATTTATAACTGCTGTAAAGAAGATCAGAAGCCACACCTTTATATCTTTTTTCTTTTTCTTTCATTTACTTATCACTATTTTTCTTTTTTTACTTTCTTTTTTCTTTAAGTTTGTATTGTTTTCTCTTTGTAAAAATCTTCTTTATTAAAAATTAATTTAAAAGCTTCCCTGTTATATTTAAATATGTTTCTAAGAGGAGAACTTGATCTTGAAATTTATTTCGGCTGTTGGTAGTATGTTAAAAGCATATGAATTAATTTAAGCAGTAAGCTTCATTAAACAAGATTCATATAGAATAGAAATATTATGAAAATGAAGGACACCTATTGTTACCAGACATATATTCAATAGACTCTGTGTCAATGATAGACAAACTCTGCTTATTAGAGTCTTGCATTAAGATATAAAGTAACATCTTCATAAGCAATATCCAACAAACACACAGAAAATAAGCAGAATCCCAATTCAATCAACAAAACAAAGGCTACTATATCTTTCAAAGAGAGAAGATCCTATAAGAAACAATGGTTTCAAACTGCAAATAAGCAAAGAATCCTACCAGGATAACAGGAGAACTAAAAAGATTAGTATACCTCCATTGCCAAAATAATGCTATATTCTGACTTCCCAAATGAAAAACATGACAAAGCTGCTGTGTAAAATTGCTGTTATAAGACAGCAATATGAATAATATGTAAATGAGAGAACAGACTTGTACCATGAAAGTTATAATATGGTAACCAATATCTGGATTCAGGAAATTACAGGTTTAGAATTTGAATGAGCCCACAAAACCTTCCCATCCAGGAAACAGTCTTCTCCTCTACCTCTTACCACATCACATATATCATTTCTACCAACTGAAAGTTTTTTTAAAAATGCCAAATTGTGGTGCTTCTTTGAATTGCATTATATTTTGGAGTACGAGATTGGAAGTGAGGAAGGAACAAAGAGTTATCCATACTTTAGTACTTTATAACTAGAACTGGGATTTTTTTTTAAAAAAAAAGTATATTAGTACCAATGGAATATTATGTAGAGCTTAATTGGTGTGATCAGTGGTGAAATGGAAAGAGTTAACCTTCAGAAGAGCTCAAAGTAGATAAGAGCTCAGGTAGATAGGTGGATAGATGATAGACAGATAGACAGAGGTTCAAAAGATGGGGACCTGTCTTTATGGATATGAATTTCCTCACTTCCAGAAACCTTGTGCTATGGGGAGCTAGCTTTTAAACCACAAGGTCCACAGATACGTAGGAATATTTGTACATCTATTGTCAATGTCATATAGAAATTCATCACCATCATCATCATTTCAGTTTATTAGGCTACCTAATCAAATGATTCAGAAACTAATACAGTAATATGTTGGAGAATAAACAAAAAATTCAAATAACAATCATTCAGACAGATTCAGGAATTGCCCTATGTACGTCTTGCATATAAGGTGTTTTAGGCAGATATGCAAGAGATTTTTTAGAAAATGCTTCCAAGTTACATATTTGAAACTCAATGCTATTGTGTACTGTATATTTCTCAAATGCTTCAACTCATCAGCTCTTAAATGTTACTGGATGTCAAATGTGGATAAACTATTTGGAGAACATTCAACAGAATAGCTATAGTATAGCCAACATCAAAATTGGATTGGCACTAGGATTTTTTAAGGAGATAGATAACCTTTATTGTCTTTTTTTTTCCTGTGGGCACACTGGCACATTAAAAATGAAATTCTGCTGCCTGCTCTCAAAAGTGTACACATACATAATACACATATAAACATGCTATATACATAGATATGTATATAGCATGTTCATTCCAATTCATAGAGATCATAAAGAAACAAACCTTACAGCCCAGCGACCTACTCGTGAGCTTTGATGTCATTTCCCTCTTCACCCAAGTGCCAATCCAAGAAGCCTTGACAGCTATCCAAAACAAATATAACCCCCCCAAGCACATCCTAGATCTGACCAACCATTGCCTATCCAACACATACTTCATCTATAACGGACAAAAATACAAACAAATAGAAGGAGCACCCATGGGGTCACCCCTCTCACCTGTCATTGCCAACCTCTACATGGAACACTTTGAAACCCAAGCTCTAGAAAAATCTGATCATAAACCCAAACTCTGGCTCAGATACGTAGACGACACCTTCATAATCTGGCCACATGGGAAAGAAAAACTAGACAACTTCCTCACACACCTCAACAGCCTACACCCCAAAATACAGTTCACCATGGAAACAGAAGCTAACAAGCAACTTCCCTTCCTGGATGTCTTAGTCTACAAGAAATCCAATGGCTCCCTAGGACACACCATCTACCAGAAGAAAACACACACAAACCGCTATCTGCACGCACTCTCACACCACCACCCAGCACAGATCAACTCCGTAGCCAAGACACTCATCTCGAGAACAAAACGCTTAGCTGACAAACAACACCTAAAAACCGAACTACACACTCTCACTAATGTACTAACATCCAACGGATTCCAAAGAAATAAGATTACCAACTTAATCCCAAAAGAAACCCCCACTAAAATCCAAGACATAGAACAAGAAAACGGCAAAGCCCTCCTCCCATACATAAAAGGCACCACAGACAAAATCAGCAAGATCCTCCACAAACACAACATCAAGACAGCATTCTGCACAAACCGAAAAAATATCCACCATCCTAAGAAACCCCCAAGGACAAATTGAGTTAGAAAATCAAGGAGTATATGAAATCCCATGCACCGCCTGCCCCACCACATACATCGGTACAAAACCAACAGAAGAATAAGTGCACGCATTGGAAGACACAAGAACTCAGTTAGAAAGAGGAACCCACTTCCTCCCGTCCAACACCTCAAAGCCACAGGACATAAAATGACTTTAAAAATACCAGAACTATTGCCAAAACTGAACACTTTAACAACAGAATAATCAGAGAAGCCATCGAGATAGAAAAACGCCCACACAGCATGAATAAAACGAGATGATACCTCCCGCCTACCAGCCATTTGGAAACCCAGCCTTATTGACAGACGAATCCCTAGTACAAGGAGCAACACTGGACCCACACTCACGAAGACCACACATGATGTCACCACCACACATCCACGCAAAAAGCAGACTCAAACCCGCACCGATGATGAGGCACGACCGCGGACCAGAAACCAGACCACAGCTGCATCATTGGCCATTTTAAACCCCTCCATTTCACACGTGAAGCAAACTGACACCCACCTTGAAGATGTGGCACGACCACGAACGCGAAGCCAAACAACAGCAATGCAGCTCTCCATCTCAAATCCCCCTGCAACTCAGACTAATCTGAGCACAACAGGGCCCCCACCCAAGCAGAGCACACACCCCGCCAATCAGAGCACAGCCAACCCCCCATCCAATCAGAGCACAGCCAAGCCCCTAACCAATCAGAACACACCTCCACCCAATCAGAACACAGCCAAGCTCCCATCCAATCAGTTCATACCTCCACTGGCAGTTAAAAGGAAGAAACAGCTGCGATCACACATTGCTTCTAGAAGCACGAGGCCGAAGAGACACCAGCCTGAAGATGACGAATGAGACTTCATCGAAACGTCGCCAAGACACTTTCAATTTTACGCGGGAGAAAACCCGAATTACCAAAGACCTACATAGATATGTATATACCTACACCCTTACATATAAATATTAATCACTGTCCATCTTGAATAAGTAGCAGAAACAGGAAGCTTGAGAGTTCACAAGCTTGAAATTGTATGAATCTGGATGTTCTGCTTCGGATACCACGAAGCCTCCTCCCAGGAGGTAACAAGGAAAACAGGTCGTGAAGAGGATGTGTAGCGTCCCAGACAATCCCGCAGACTCTGCTCAAGCAACACTTATATGCTATGGCCTGGATATCACTTTGCATATGGAAAGCTATCCCCTCCCTTCCCAGCAGCACCCTCACATATGATAATTAGTCAATGCAAAAGTTTCCATTGCCACTAGTGGAAGCTTTTTAAAATCCTAATTGCCCTACGGAAGAAAGAATTGGATTTCAGCTCAGGATATAGAAAAAATTGTTCTTACATTCTGATAAGTTATGCTTCTGAACTTTAGACTTTACACACACACACACACACACACACACAGAGGGGGTGGTGGTACTTGGATAGGACAGGATTGAAATCATAGATCAAATGAAAAGAACAGGCTAGCCTAAAGCTGAAAGCTCCACATCTCTAAAGCAAGAATAATTATTCTTTGTCTCACAAAAGAAATGCAGATTTGCAGGTCTCTGAGTCCCCATCTGTTCCACTCCCCAGTTCACAGGTCTTGCTCTAGGTTGATAATATTACTTTCTCTCAAAGAAAATTACAAAACACATAAGGAAGTTTTTTCTTCTGTAATTCTAGCACTTTGGGTACTTTTAGCTCTAACCAATGTTTCAACTAAGACTTGTCTGACCTTAACTATATATCTCTATGCATGATATATAGCCTTAGTCTGAAACTGGAAAATAAAATGTAGGCTGACTGCATAGGGAAATCTCTGACAAGTTGTGGGTTTAATTAGGTTTGCTCAGAATCAAATCATTCTGCAGCACACTGAGATTTTGAATGAGGGGGGGAAGGAGGAATCTTACATTTTGACTCACACCTAAAAATGTCTCCTGAGATAAGACATTCTGGTAGCTATTCCCCGTGACATCTTAAATAAAGGCCAGGCATACCATATTCATATTTCAAATGATTCATCTGGAAAAATATAGCCTACAATATGTGGATTGAGGTCTGAAAGATCATAGTTCACCTCTTACTGACTTTAATATGTCTCTCTGGGATAGTTTCATCCAGACATCCTCCCTGTTCTCATTCATTCCAGATTGCTTGTCACCAGGCAAAGAAGTCAAAATACATAACTGCTCTCTCATCCGCTGACAAAAAAGACATTCTACTGATAATGGTCTAACTCTCCTTCAAATTACACAGGTAAATTCTTGACAAAGATTGGGACAGTACTGCCGTTGAAGAATTCCAGAAAACGTACAGTGGTTTTACCTAAGAAGACAAGTATTATATAAGTAGATGCAAATTGCCTGGTAGAACTACAAGTGTTAGCAAACAGGTCAAGCAGCAGCCATTCTTCTTACAGTTTTTCTAGTTTGCAAACCAGCACAATGCTGATATTTTTCCAGTACATAAATTCTATTCTATGCTTATATGTGACCAGAGTTCTACATCACTGTTTCTCAACCTTAGCAACTGGGAGTTGAAGTCCACACATCTTAAAGTTGCCAAGGTTGAGAAACATTCTGGAACCAGAAATTACAGAGAGACAAATCCTCCCTAATTTATGACAGTAAATTTTGGGGGGAAATAATTCACATAGCAAATAAATAAGTATAGAGGATTTGTCTTTCTTTGGTTCCTAATATAGACTTTGTTTGTAGTTAGAACATTTAGATTTATATTTTCCTCTCACTTTATTTATAATTATGCACAAGCATTTTAGACTAAGTTGCTGAACTGGTACAGTTTATAAAGACAACTGAAATTGGATGTCCCACTATTGAGCGCCCTTTACAACTGGAAATCTTGCAGATACAATTTATGACAAGTAAATTGTATGACAGTGGCTGGTCTTTCTCCCTCCCACAAAATACTCTTCAGCTTAAAATTATTCTCACAAGCTGCCACCAGAAAAAAAGGAAAGTTTTTCCTTGAAATTTCCATCTGCATCCTAAATTAGATTTAATTTGACTGCCTGTTATGCCTGCTGACTGACCATGCCAAGGTTTACATTTGTATATCCAGATGGATTCGTAGCTGGCTGACCGGCCGTACTCAGCGTGTGGTCCTCAATGGAACCGCATCTACATGGAGGGAAGTGTGCAGTGGGGTGCCCCAGGGCTCTGTTCTGGGGCCAGTGCTCTTCAACATCTTCATCAACGATTTGGACGAGGGGATAGATGGGGAACTCATCAAATTTGCGGATGACACCAAGCTGGCAGGAATAGCCAACACTCCAGAAGACAGGCTTAAGATACAGGAGGACCTGGACAGACTTGAACACTGGGCGCTATCTAACAAAATGAAATTCAATGGTGAAAAAAGTAAGGTTCTACATTTAGGCAAGAAAAACCAACGTACAGGTATAGTATAGGGGGGTACCTTGCTCAATAGTAGTAACTGTGAGAGGGATCTCGGAGTCCTAGTGGACAATCACTTAAATATGAGCCAGCAGTGTGCTGCAGCTGCCAAAAAAGCCAACACAGTGCTGGGCTGCATTAACAGAGGGATAGAATCAAGATCACGTGAAGTATTAATACCACTTTACAATGCCTTGGTAAGGCCACACTTGGAATACTGCATCCAGTTTTGGTCACCACGATGTCAAAAAGACGTTGAGACTCTAGAAAGAGTACAGAGAAGAGCAACAAAGATGATCAGGGGACTGGAGGCTAAAGCATATCAGGAACGTTTGCTGGAATTGGGTATGTCTAGTTTAATGAAAAGAAGGACTAGGTGACATGATAGCAGTGTTCCAATATCTCAGGGGTTGCCAGAAAGAAGAGGGAGTCAAGCTATTCTCCAAGGCACCTGAGGGCAGGACAAGAAGTAATGGATGGAAACTAGTCAAGGAGAGAAGCAACCTGGAACTGAGGAGAAACTCCCTGACAGTTAGAACAATTAACCAGTGGAACAACCTGCCTCCAGAAGCGGTGAATGCTCCAACACTGGAAGTTTTTAAGAAGAGATTGGACAGCCATTTGTCCGAAATGGTGTAGGGTTTCCTGCCTGAGCAGGGGGTTGGACTCGATGACCTCCAACGTCCCTTCCAACTTTATTATTATTATTATTATTATTATTATTATTATTATTATTATTATTATTATTATTATTATTATTATTATTATTATTATTATTATTATTATTATTAGAATTCAGAAAGTGGGTGTTCTTTTACCATTGTGATTTCAAATATTCCCACAGCCAAAGGATGTTTTAGCAGAAAAGTCCTCTCTTGCAGAATCTGAAAATGTTTATTTTGGATTTTTATCGTGGTCAGATCACACAGGTTTACAGGTTAACTGTCTGCAGGTCATCATTCTCTAAGAGTTAAAGCAGGGTTCATACCTACAATCCATGTTGTTTTTTATGTTAAAGGCATGGAATGTAATATGCAGAGGCTGACAACCTCTCTTTATTGTGTTTTAATAATTTTCCAAATACCTCTGTCCCACAATAAGATGCAAGCATGTTGTGAAATCTAAATAAAAAGAAGCTGTATGTGTGGTAATTTAGGTTTGAGACTAGATCACTAAGGAATATGTAAGCCTTTTAAACATATCTCATAAAATTAAGGACAAACTCCATAGGGCCTCCTAAATTACGTTATTGTAAAAAGCAACTTTTTAATATGTAAAGATTTCTGGGTGATTAATATAATTGTCCTTGGCAGAGCAGGAAAGTATATATTAAACAATCTAGGTGTTTTACAAAGAATAAATGGAGAAATAGAAATATTGAACTAATTCAAGGCCTACATTCATTAGCATTGCTGACTGTATATATTTAGATTTGGTGCCAATAACTAACCTCTTTGATCTGGTACAGCCCACTGTCATTGACAAATCTGGGTTTCTTATAAGTGAACCCCCCTCAGCTGCATGCAGGCTTTAACAGCTGCCCTTGAGTCCTTCCAAAAGGTGATATTAAATTGTAAACATTATGTAATAGAAGAAGAAAAATGTTGAATACTCAAGAGCCATCTCACCATTTCAATCTCATTGTAATTCTTTGCCTTGGGACAGACCACTTCTTGAATAGACCCATGGCTTGCTATTCAAAGGACTAAACTAGCTTTCAGCCCAAATGTGTTTATGCCTTCCTGACAAAAATGGGGGGGGGGGGTTTCGACACGAATATTTGCCAAGTGTCTCTGAATACGCCTACTGAAAGCAGCATTACCAATTTCTCCATCTTTATTTTATCAGAAGGAAACAGCCAGTCTTTTAGGGGAAAGGATTAAAACAAATTCAAGATGGTGCATGTGGCCATATGATCAAAGCTCTTCCCCCTTTTTTACATCAGTTTCACAACACAGCTTTAAAAAAAAAACATCGACACCTCTGAGGGAAATGGATGGTTAAGAAATATGATATAAATAAAAAAGTAAATAAATAAAGTGATGCCTTCAAGTACCTTACAGTTTTCTGTCTCCGATCTACACAGTGGTCACAGGTATTCTGAGCAATAATCAATGCAACATAAGAAAACTTGGAGTCAATGCGATCAGTCATAAATGCTATTTGTCAAACCTCCTGTACAAGATCAATACTAATTTATATTCTGAAGCAGAACTCCCCATCAAATATTTAATAAAAGAAATGTGCAAAGTTTCTGAAAAGTGGCCTATCCAGTTCTGGCAGGAACTCAATGCAAAGATCCAAATGCTTTCTCTCCCTCTCCCCTGCCACTCTCTCTCAGTCTCCTTCCTGCTTACTTGGAAGATATTATTGTTTTACATGGCACATTCCCAAGATACTCAAGCAGGACAGTGAATTATTCATTGACTTTACGGTACTCTTCCCACCATCAGTCATTTTTTTAAAAAAAAAAACCTTAGAATTTCAGCCGTTCTACCGCCACCACTCCACCACCTCCATTTCCCTGCAAAATTCTCACTAGGGTTTCTTCTCTCTCCTCTCTCTTTCTCAGTATACATACCCTCCTCCTTCAAGATCAGGAGGGGTGAAGACAAAGAGACTCAGGCCAAGCTCAACAAGACTCCTGCTGTGCAATAACGGTCCTTTTCCACCCACAGATGGTCAGGCCCTGACAAAAAAGAATGAGAGCTTTATAAGTTAGGCAGCATGCTGGCCCTCACCACCCTGTCTGCCCTGCCCTCTGCAGGAGTTTTTCATCACTAGCAAGATAAAATTTCTGCTGTGAGATAGTTTGCATGGATTATAATGGATCAAAACCAATATAAAATCATGTGGGGATGTATCTTCCAAAATTGGAGAATGTTAATGCAATAGGTTGGTAGGAAGGTGAAGTTTCCCTTTGCAGATTAAGCCTTTATGCAATGGATGTGGAAAAATGCAAATAAACAAATGTTTTGGGGGATTAGGTAATTTTAGACATCAACCCAAATGATTTAAGATAGTTCTACCCATATAGAATCTTAAACCAAAGTTTTCAATTTTTTCCAGAAACAACAGGCAGCCAGTATAATGTCTTCAGTACAGATTTTTTTTTTAGTCCTTTCAGACGCCAGGTTGAAATACCTGTATGAGATCTAACAAGGCTTAATATGTTTCCCTTATGGCAGTAGACCACAATGGCAGATATAAGAATTGCCGCTTGTTTCCCACAGTGATCCTGATGGAATTGGTTTGACGCCTTATGGGAAATTAAAGCTCCATTGTCAGGCCCAAGAACTTTTTCAAGGGAGGTTCAAAGCGGCCTTCAGCAGCAGCTTTGCCATCTGAGAAGAATTAAGGCTATAGCTCTTCATAATTTAAAGGAAGCCTATGCAACCTCTGAGTCATAATGCCAAATGCAACCCATCAAGTAAATTAGTGGCTTACTAGACATTTGGCAAACCTTATCACCTGCTCTCCTTTTGTAATCTCAAGCTGGCACAAAAGCACAGAATCAGATGATCTGCACTTAGCTTTGCCATGTATGGTTCAGACTTCAGATTTCCTAAAAGAAGTCTCTATATTGGCAGCATGATACCCAGTACTCGTCCGACCACAGATTCAAAGTTGTATTTAGTGCTTCTTTCTCTAAAGTTATATTTATTTCCTATACAGCCCTGGTTTCAGGATGAAATTTAATTGACAGTTGAACACTCTGGGTTTTGAACCCAAATCCCAGATTGTTCAACTGTCAATTAAATTTCATTTGAACCCAAATCCCAGATGTTATTATTATATGTCTCCCTAACAGGACCTGAGATTTGGAGAAGTGCAGAGTCCAAAGAATAATTGGATTTGGGGCTATGTGTGAGTCAGGAAATGTGAATCAGTTCACTCATAAATGAGGCCAAACAAAATTCTTCCTCATACTTTGCCATCATGTCAGTAATATCCAGACTTAAATGGCACATCATAAGAATAAGTGTTGGGGTCACCATTACACCATACATGTAAACAATTCAGTGGAAGCATATCTATTGATAGAGCCCTGGTGGCACAGTGGTTAGAATGCAGTACTGCAGGCTATTTTTGCTGACTGCCAGCTGCCAGCAGTTTGGCAGTTCGAGTCTCATTGGTTCAAGGTTGACTCAGCCTTCCATCCTTCCAAGGTCGGTAAAATGAGGACCCAGATTGTTACGGGCAATATGCTGACTCTGTAAACCACTTAGAGAGGGCTGTAAAGCACTATGAAGCGGTATATAAGTCTAAGTGCTATTGCTATTTCTATGTCATGGGGGAAAGCCCCTCACTCAGGTACATCTGAACAATGAAAGAAACTAGTAGTAACAAATGCATTTTTATAAAAGACTAAAATGAAATATCTCCTAAACAGAAGGGTTAATGAAGAACACAAGTGTTTTCCCCTACTATTTGGCATATAGAGTTTCAAAGAAACAAAATATGATCATGCTGATAATAATAAAAAATAAAGCATGTGTATTTATGACATTATCAGAAATATATCAAATCAATGCCTCAAAGTAAGTTTGTTTGTGTGCCATCAGTGAGATGGACAGTTATATAACTTTGATTAATAAGTAAATAAATAAAATATGTATGTTTTACAAATTTAATTTACAGCTTGATCCAATCATAAAAATTGTGACATCTGGTCTTAACATAAAATAATGGAGGAAATATCTTGATATTTTCTGAAGGACTTGGATTTCAACTGCTTCCAAGGTTTCTATATTACCAGTCAGTGGATTCCAAATGTAAGTACACTCACAAAAGTGTAATAACTTTACCATTCTGGTATTCTCTTTTCCCTAAATAAGAGAGCTACTCAAAAATGTAATATTTCTATCCCACAGGAAATTCCAAGTGAAGTCATTTCATGGAACAAAACGTTTTTACTCAAAAATGTTCTTTCACTGTCTTCAATCGAGGCTAAACATTTGGGTTTGTTCAGTCATTTTTATTTTATTTAATTGCTAGGACAGTTGCAGAATGGGGACATTCTGAAGCATTGCAATATGTTATATGATCTATCTCCCAATTCTTTTTCTTCTTTCCTAGACCACTTTTCCCATAATGCTAATAGCTTCTTATGTGCCACCAAAGAACTCAGGAAGACTTTGTGGAAAATTTACTCTCACTGAATCAAATAAACATGAATACATTGTCTAAGAATGGTTTTTCAGTTATTGTTAGTAGATACAGGAGCAGTACGCCTGCCTGTAGAAAATAATATTAGAAAGATTCTGGCTCAAGGCCTGCCTAAGATAACTGAGCTTTGCTCACTGCCTTCGCCCAATTGAGCCATCTTTGCAATTGAGCCATCTTTAACCACTTAAACGTGCAGTTCGGTAATTGTGGTGGCATTTTTGTTTGACACAATTATAACTTCAGAAAATTAATTAGTATGAAGTGAGACAGTAATTGGAAACTTGTTTTCCAGTGTAGTTATTTGTATGGGGGGAAAAAATCTACTGTGGTATGACCGGGGTGATGTAACTTGGAGGTTTCATTCTCTTTTCTCCTTAGTCTCTTAGTCTAAGTTTTTACTTTTTAAAAAACTGAATTCAGTCAAAAACCTACAGTAATAGTGTTCTGTACTGGGCCTTGCTGAAGTTATTCAGCAAGGCTCAGAAAGTCTGTAAAGAGGCTGGGCCTTGCTGAGTCATTCAGCAAGGCCCAGGAAGACTGGAAACAAGTTGCAGAGACCCGGACAGACCACATGTCTGCCTGGGACCGTTGCAGAGACCCGGACAGACCACAGGTCTGCCCGGGACCCAGACAGGCTGTCTCCAGCCTCGTGCGCATGCGCGAGGCGGGAGAATAGCCTGCAGTCATTGGTTGAGCCTCCCCTTGCAGGGGGAGTATAAAAAGGGCATGTTGCCATTATTTCCCTCTCTTCTGTTCTGGCTTCTGTTCAGTGCAAGTACCAAATAAAGAACATCTTTTGCATCAACTGCCTCGTCTTCATGTCTGTGTTGCGAACTGAACAAATAGGATGAAACTAAAAGAAAAAGTATCCGTTTGTCCCCAGAACCTGTAAACCAACAAATGATACAAGTTCTCAGATATTACATCTAAATTCACCGTTAGAGTGCCATAGATGTGGCAGTAGCTGTCTAGGAATCAGGAAATAAATCTCTAAACCTCTCTAAACAAGCTGATAATTGAATGAAACAATCAGTGTCTTCTTCAGAATCAAAGTGATTATATACACTTTGTGGTTGCAGGCAACCTTCCAAATTCATGTCTTGGAGATACGTTGGAATGACATCTCCCAGAATTTCCAACCAGCATAATCACTGGCCATGTGCATGGCACCAGGTTTCCCAAAGGGATAAATTAATAGTGTGCATGTAAAGGACATATCACTGTTTGTTTTGATTAGTAAATGTGAGAAATCCTGAAGAGAAGGAAGTCTTGTAAAACAAAATCATCCAATCCCGTTAACTAACTGACCACCAATAAGCTACTGGATTCAGAAGACATTAATTTTTGCCCTGGACTAGAATCATATGGGTATTGTTGGTGTTATAAAAGTGCCCTTAGACATTCCAGTTCTGTACTGCTAATATTGGTCTTTGATGAGAGGCAGATACCAGCCCAGGGGATCCAAACAAAGCACCTATTATATGGACATATGGACTTAACTAGATCCATATGTGCACCTTTTGTGCCTAGAAGGAAACTTGTTTTCACATCATGTCACTATGCAGAATGTAAAATGATCATGCTGCATATATGTTTGAAGAAGATGATACCAGTACAAACTGCAGAGGATGCTCTTGAGAATTGCAACACCTTCTGGGATAGAACACTATTGTTGAGATTAAACAATCCTTTCTATGAATGCAAACACTGAACATTTTCTGGCAAACACATGACTTCTCTCTCTCTCTCTCTCTCTCTCTCTCTCTCTCTCTCTCTCTCTCTCTCTCTCTCTCTCTCTCTCTCTCTCTCTCTCTCTCTCTCTCTCTCTCTCTCCCTCCCTCCCTCCCTCCCTCCCTCCAATCTCTGGCAGCTTAAAGAAGCTGGCCAATAATGACAGACTGTAGAGTTCTTAGATATTTAAGCTGGCTAGTTTTGGCACAACACACATTTCCCCACACATCTTCACTACAACTTTCATCTAAGTCCCAAGCTAAATCTAGTGACATTAATAAGTGCTTTAACATCATGTCCACACATAGTTCGGAAATCGTGCTAACTTCAGAAATAGGATATAGAAAACAAGAGAAATCGCATTTGGTTTTGGTTTAAATTTAAGTCCTTGTTCCAGTTGTGTTTGTTGTGCTGGAACCCATTATGTCACACTGTTTTGCGTTATGCAAAGCTGTGGCAAAGCATGTCAAAAATGCACTTTGAAGGGTAGTGTAACTTCATATCCAAAACAATTATTGGCATATGGCAAAGAGCAGTACAGAAGAAGCAGGTATTTCAAATTACAAGTTCTACAGGGAGTTGACTCTTTTCAAAGATCCAATTAGCTGTCAAATTATCTCCCACACAATGTATACAAATATTCCTAACCAAACTTCACTGGAAAATGGATTCTCAATGCTTCTATTTACTTAATAGTTGACACAAGGATAAAAACATGCATACAAATTTAAAATAAAAACACATGGCGATATATATTTTTTTCATGAAAAAATGAATAAGAAACAGATGCATTCCTTAATCAGATTTCTTCACCCACTACTTTCTCTTTTAAAACATTCTACCCTCCATTTGTCTCTTTCTCTCATCTATCCTAAAATGACAGAGGTAGGATGCATTCCAAGTGTCTTGCAAAAGTAAGTTACAACGAGGTAGCTATAGTCTTCAGCTGCATGAGTAAATCCACACTAGGTTTCTTTAACAATTAACCATCATACGGCAATATACAGGAATTATACAATTCAGTGAAAGAAAAGCTGATTTTGGAATTAAGTGTTAACAAATAACCAATGTATTCCTACTTACATAAGTGATGATACCTGGCTGGGGAGTACACTCAGTCTTCCATATAACTGCTTACTTCAGTATACTGTTAGTGCAGGAGACAGAAACATCCTCTTTAGATATCATGAAAGTTTGTTCTGAAAGTCACCGGGATCTCTTCTTTGAAAGCTTGAAAGGGTGTTTTTCTGCATCAGTTTCACAATGTCTCTTACTATCTCCCATAGCATCTCAAGTTTTGCATAAATCAAATGTATTGAACATGTTTTTCTATTTTAATTATACGCCCTCCATGTCAGGGCTCACCAGAACTCTTCTCTTTAATTATCTAAGCATAAACTGTATATTTGACAGCAGTAATTCATGGTCTGTTACACAATCTGCAACTGGAAATATCTTGACTGATTGATTATATTTCTCTATCTTCTGATTCATAATGTGTAGTTGATCTGACTATGATGTTGTCCTTCCAGAAATTTCTGTGCAAAGTATGTATTATATTGCTTCGCATGTTATCAATAAGCAAAGAATTATCTTTATAAAATTCTGTTAATGTATCACCTACATTATTGTTTTTACCTAATCAAACTTCCTATAATTCACGATTCTTCCATTTATCCAATTTTATATCCCAGTTTTCTATTAGTAAGATTGCATAGTTTCTAGACATTAAATTTAACCTCTATCATAATTTGCCGTAAAATTCATCAGTGCATCCATGGTAAGGACATAGACCTATATAATATTAATTGATTCTAGGAGCTTGAAGTGAGTTGATAGAAAGGGAACAGGGCTGCAATATCCTAATTGCATCAAACTGGGGAAGCAGAGTAGGCTACACCAGAGGAAGACAGATCAACAATTTGGTGGCAGTTTCCTCTTCTGATTCAGTGCCTCCTTCTTGAGGGCATTTGGGGCACCTAGCCTCGAGTTGATGCACGTTGATGCTAGTTCTGTCTGTAATAAGTCTGTATCTCTATCCACAGTTGTATGGTGGATGAGTGGGAAGAACTGCCATGTGTTACTCAAATTTGCCTAACCACATTTTGAGCCCTATACCAAGCCCAACACTAGGAGCAAGGGGAAGATTGGAGTTGATCTATTGTGACACTTTATCAGTAGCCGCTCCTTCATGGATTACTGCCTTGTCGTGGCGAAGGGGCTTGCGTAACTCAATGAAGTTATGAGCTATGCCGTGCAGGGCCACCCAAGACGGACAGGTCATAGCAGAGAGTTCTGACAAAATGTGATCCACTGGAGAAGGAAATGGCAACCCACTCCAGTATCTTTGCCATGAAAACCCCATGGACAGTACTAAAAGGCAAAAAGATATGACGCTGGAAGATGAGCCCCTCAGGTCGGAAGGTGTCCAATATGCTACTGGGGAAGAGCAGAGGGCTAGTACTAGTAGCACCAGAAAGAGTGAAGTGACTGGGCCAAAGCCGAAAGGACGCTCAGCTCAGCTGTGGATGCATCTGGTGGTGAAAGGAAAGTCCGATGCTGTAAAGATTTTTTCTCCATAGGAACCTGGAACGTTGATCCTATACCTATACCTATACCTTGATCCATGAATCAAGGCAAACTGGACGTGGTCAAACAAGAGATGACAAGACTGAACATCGACATCTTAGGAATCAGCGAACTAAAATGGACAGGAATGGGTGAATTTAATTCAGAGGACCATCAGGTATACTACTGCGGGCAAGAATCCCTCAGAAGAAATGGAGTAGCCTTCATAGTCAATAAAAGAGTAGGAAAAGCAATACTGGGATACAATCCCCAAAATGACAGAATGATCTCAGTGCGAATCCAAGGCAAACCATTCAATATCACAGTAATCCAAGTCTATGCCCCAACCACTGGTGCTGAAGAGGATGAAATTGACCGGTTCTATGAAGCCCTACAGCACCTTATAGAATCAACACCAAAAAATGATGTCCTTATCATCATGGGGGATTGGAATGCTAAAGTAGGAAGCCAAAAGATAAACGGAATAACAGGCAAGTTTGGTCTTGGAGTACAAAATGAAGCAGGGCACAGGCTGATAGAATTTTGTCAAGAGAATACGATGGTCATAGCAAACACTCTTTTCCAACAACCCAAGAGACGTCTCTACACATGGACATCACCAGACGGTCAACACAGAAATCAGATTGACTATGTGCTCTGCAGCCAAAGATGGAGAAGCTCTATACAGTCAGTAAAAACAAGACCAGGAGCTGACTGTGGCTCAGATCATGAGCTTCTTGTTGCAAAATTTAGGCTTAAATTGAAGAAAGTAGGGAAAAACACTAGGCCACTCAAGTATGAACTAAATCATATCCCTGATGAATATACAGTAGAGGTGACAAATAGATTTAAGGAATTAGATCTGATAGACAGAGTGCCTGAAGAACTATGGACGGAGGTTCACAACATTGTACAAGAGGTAGCAACTAAAACCATCCCAAAGAAAAAGAAATGCAAGAAAGCAAAATGGCTGTCTGAGGAAGCTTTGCAAATAGCTGAGGAAAGAAGGGAAGCGAAAGGCAAGGGAGAAAGAGAAAGATACACCCAATTGAATGCAGAATTCCAGAGAATAGCTAGAAGAGATAAGAATGCCTTCTTAAATGAACAGTGCAAAGAAATAGAAGAAAACAATAGAATAGGGAGAACCAGAGATCTCTTCAAGAAAATTGGAGATATGAAGGGAACGTTTCATGCAAAGATGGGCATGATAAAGGACCAAAATGGCAGGGACCTAACAGAGGCAGAAGAGATTAAGAAGAGGTGGCAAAATTACACAGAAGAACTATACAAGAACGAGCTTAGCATCCCTGATAACCACGATGGGGTGGTCACTGACTTCGAGCCAGACATCCTAGAATGTGAAGTGAAATGGGCCTTAGGAAAGCTGAGCAACAACAAAGCTAGTGGAGGTGATAGTATTCCAGCTGAGCTATTCAAAATCTTAAAAGACGATGCAATAAAAGTGCTACACTCAATTTGCCAGCAAATTTGGAAAACTCAATAGTGGCCACAGGATTGGAAAAGGTCAGTTTACTTCCAATTCCAAAGAAAGGCAATGCCAAAGAATGTTCAAACTATCGCACCATTGCACTCATTTCACATGCAAGTAAAGTTATGCTTAAAATCCTACAAGCTAGACTCCAGCAGTATGTGGATCGAGAACTTCCAGAAGTACAGGCAGGATTTCGAAGAGGCAGAGGAACTAGAGATCAAATTGCCAACATACGCTGGATCATGGAGAAAGCTAGGGAGTTCCAGAAAAACATCTACTTCTGCTTCATTGACTATGCTAAAGCCTTTGATTGTGTGGATCACAACAAATTGTGGCAAGTTCTTAAAGAGATGGGAGTACCAGACCATCTTATTTGTCTCTTGAGAAACCTATATGCGGGTCAAGAAGCAACAGTGAGAACTGGACACGGAACCACTGATTGGTTCAAAATTGGGAAAGGAGTCCGGCAAGGCTGTATTCTGTCGCCCTGCCTATTTAACTTATATGCAGAGCACATCATGAGAAAGGCAGGGCTAGATGAATCAAAAGTTGGAATTAAGATTGCCGGGAGAAATATCAACAACCTAAGATATGCAGATGATACCACTCTAATGGCAGAAAGTGAAGAGGAACTAAAGAGCCTCTTGATGCGGGTGAAGAAGGAGAGTGCAAAAGTTGGCTTGAAACTCAACATTAAGAAAACCAAAATCATGGCATCCGGCCCTCTCAATTCCTGGCAAATAGATGGGGAAGAAATGGAGGTAGTGACAGATTTATCTTCCTGGGCTCTAAGATCACCACAGATGGGGACTGCAGCCAAGAAATTAAAAGACGCTTGCTCCTGGGGAGGAAAGCTATGGCAAATTTAGACAGCATACTAAAAAGCAGAGACATCACCCTGCCAACAAAAGTACGTATAGTCAAGGCCATGGTTTTCCCAGTTGCAATGTATGGCTGTGAAAGTTGGACCATAAGAAAGGCTGAACGCAAAGAATGAGGCCTTTGAACTATGGTGCTGGAGAAGACTCCTGCGAGTCCTTGGACTGCAAGGCGATCAAACCGGTCAGTCCTAGAGGAGATCAACCCTGATGCTCCTTAGAAGGCCAGATATGAAGTTGAAACTCAAGTACTTTGGCCACCTAATGAGAAGGAAGGACTCACTGGAGAAGAGCCTAATGCTGGGAAAGATTGAGGGCAGTAGAAGAAGGGGACGACAGAGAATGAGGTGGCTGGATGGAGTCACTGAAGCAATAGGCGTGAGCTTAAATGGACTCCAGAAGATGGTAGAGGACAGGAAGGCCTGGAGGAACGTTGTCCATGGGGTCGCGATGGGTCGGACACGACTTCGCAACTAACAACAACAACAACATCAGTAGCCGAGTAAATAATAATAGTAATAGTAATAGTAATAGTAATAGTAATAGTAATAGTAGTAGTAGTAGTAATAATAGTAGTAGTAATAATCATCATCATCATCATCATCATCATCATCATCATCATCGAGTTGGAAGGGACCTTGGAGGTCATCTAGTCCAACCCCCTGCTCAGGCAGGAAACCCTATACCATTTCAGACAAATGGCTGTCCAATCTCTTCTTAAAAACTTCCAGTGCTGGAGCATTCACAACTTCTGGAGGCAAGTTGTTCCACTGATTAATTGTTGTAACAGTCAGGAAATTTCTCCTTAGTTCTAGGTTGCTTCTCTCTTTGGTTAGTTTCCATCCATTGCTTCTTGTTCTGCCCTCAGGGACTTTGGAGAATAGCTTGACTCCCTCTTCTTTGTGGCAGCCCCTGAGATACTGGAACATTGCTATCATGTCCCCCCTTATCCTTCTCTTCATTAAACTAGACATACCCAATTCCAGCAACCGTTCCTTATGTTTTAGTCTCCAGTCCCCTGATCATCTTTGTTGCTCTTCTGTGTACTCTTTCTAGAGTCTCAACATCTTTTTTACATCGTGGTGACCAAAACTGGATGCAGTATTCCAAGTGTGGCCTTACCAAGGCATTGTAAAGTGGTATTAACACTTCTGTTTATTGTTCTGGTTGTGGTTAGATGTGAGTACCTCTATGTTGAGATAAGCCAAAGGAACAAGACAGAGTTCCTTGGATGTATCAGCTTCAAGCACTTGCTTCTTGATTTGGATGTGGGGAAAATTACAATCAGTTCTTTGTTGTGGTCAGATAAGTTCCTGGTCAAGATGTGCCTGACTGCCAATCATTCCTTACACAGCATTGTACCCATTCAGATGGTCCAACCTAGATGTGTTATGGATCCAGATAGTTTGCAGTGTACATGTAAGAATCCCCAACAATCTTGAGAACAAAACAGATGAGGACCTGGCCCATCTCTAGGAAGAAGTAGCATCTTGAGGCCTTGACAAAATCAATATTTTATGCCAATCCTAGTCCTGTTCTCTAAAGGTCTCTGAGATATGACTGCAGGATTAACATTTGGGCATTCTATAAGTGAATGATGGGAAAAAACTCATTTTGACCAACCATGGGTACAAGCACACTTTTCAACCCACTCTGTAGTAATAAGAAAAAGCAAATATTCTTACTTTTCCTTTCTCATTGCATCAGCAAAGTGTTGTCTAGCAACACTTTTCCAGGTGACCAATGCCCTTTCTGGCAAGAGCCACCTTCTTGAGTTTCTAACTGGTTACCTTGATCAATTTGTTTGATGTTTTGCCCACAAAGTTATTTACATTCACTAAAGACTAGACTCATTTGGGCAGGGTTTTGTGTGGTCACTGGGGCACCATTTTACCCTATTATCATCCCCCCCGAGGCACCGTCCTTGGATCCAGTGGTATTAAATTTTACCACCCAGTCTACAGTCATCCCTTTTTGATGAGGTTGATAATTTGGGATCAACTACAAAGTGCCTAGAGGAAGCAGATTATTGGGATCCTTCCTAATCAGGGTTCAATCCCAGGCTTGTGACAGAGACAACATTCACCACTCTTGTTGATGATCTGTGCCAGAACCTGAATAGGGATAGTGCACCTATCCTGATCCTCTTCAACCTCTTGGCAGCTTTTAGTATCATAAGGTATGCTCAACCTTTGGCATGTGGGAATGATCTTGGGAGACAGGGGAAAGATTGTCAACCAGGAGACAAGAGGCAGCTTAGCCACAAAAGGAATGTGGGGGTGGCAAATGTCTTTGGGTTAAGTTATCTCTTGCCCAAGTATTGTTCTGACTAAGACTCTTCTTCCTCCCAAGTTCATTCCCACACAGCGTTCCCACCATTCACCATGTTATTCTTCTGCACTGGCAGTGAGGATATTATTTTTAAAATACTGAAATATTACAGAATAAAAATTGAAGTCTAACAAAGTAAAACTGCAGGTTAAAGGCCCCTGTTCACCCGAAGGGGAGGTCATTATTCTGGCAAAACAGGGATTGATAACCTAACACCCTCCAGATGTTGTTGAAGAACACTCAGTAATACCTCAAAATTCTCCACTATTGTATACAGTATTTTGTGCTCAAATCTATGAAGTATTTCTTCAGTTTTGGGAGGGGGAATTGGTTTTTCTTTCTTTTTTCTTTTGCCAGTGGAATTAATTGTTCCTCTGGTAACAATGGACCAGCAATATAGAACATGTGAAAACGTTATATGGGTATCCCCTACAGCAAAGATATTATTTCATGACAGCATATTGGCAATGAATCAGTATGAATCTATCCAATCTATCCCCAGGCCCTCAAATTAAGTGCAGATTAAGTCCCTAACCCAAAATATAAAAAACTATTTTATATATAGCTTTAAGTCTACTGATCTCTGGTGGAATCCAGAAAGAAATGTACAAATGAGGAATGTAAATCTTTTGACTGAACCAGAACACCCCATGATCTTGTATTACATCAGTGGTAATTTTTAAACCATACATTATGTCTATATTAGATTTCATTAAGATGGCATATGTATAACCATTTTTGGCACCTACCATTATTTCTGCACCAGCAGAAATAATGAGGAATATTTAGATGGCCAAACACTAAATCAATTCAAATTCCATTGAATGGCCTCCTTTATTAACTGAAGTAGATACAGTATACAGATGTCCAAATTGGAATGCAGATTACAAATAGGAGTGGGTAATAGAGTTGGTGCTGAGTATTATGACACAAAAAGAAGTATCATATTCCTTTGGTTGAAGCTTAGTTCCTAGTAAACGTTTTCAAACATCAGCTGAAAATATTGGGACCCTTAATAAAACATGAAGATTTGTCCATTGAACATTCAGACTGCATAACCTGCTCACACCCTTCTTTTATGTTTTTTTTAATTTGTTTTGTCTTCTTTATAATTTAAAGTTATATCAAAACCAGGTCACCATGATCTCCTGTTGATGTAAGATCACTTCTGACATGTAAGTAAAAAAGGAACTCACCAATTTTGAAAGAAAAGGAACATGGACTATATATATGGGCAAATAGTTTCATGGGACAGGCCCATTAAAATGGCAAGCTTACATTACTTTTCTGGTTAAAGCTTAAAGGTTAAGTTGTCAATCTGAGATCAAGATTTTCCTTGAAATGTTGAAACATTCCAGGTCCAATGATTGTGGGAAGTATCAGGTTTTAATAAATCAGAACTTTGTAAAAGAGATATGTTATTCTTTTATCACTATCCAAAACAATGTTGGTTTTTATTTGGATATTGTATCCTTATCTCATCTTTCAATGGTTGTAAATAAAAGGAATTCACCCAAATGATAACAATAAAGACCTACATATACAAACAAAACAAGTCTTGTTTTGCTGTCTTGTAGCGTCCCAGTTATTCTGGATGGCAGAGAATTGCCAGAGAGGGAAAGAGCCAGTGATTTATCCAATCAATGATATGATTGTGGAGATACTGTATACTGTAAATCCTCTAGAAAATTATGTGAAGATCTTTTACTAAGAGAGAGTGAAATTACCTCAATAGGGATGACACTTTTTTCTATAGTAGGTTATAGTAGGTAAGGATAACAATAACAAAGGAAGAAATTCCATGCTCTTCCCAGAAGATTTGTGAAGCACTGATGTAGAGGATGTTCAAAGAAATTTGGTTTGGACTTCAGCACCAAATATCTGTGCAGGCTGACTATGCCTAGCCTTCACAGCACCACCAAGAAAGATGTAGAACTAGGTTCTGTTTGCCACTTTGTTTGTCAAATACTATAATCTATCCTAAAGTATAAGGTGCCACTGAGATAAGTAACCAAAATGGCCTGCCTTTATACATAGTGTTTATGTGTACATTAATGCAAACATGAAGATTGGCAAAAGTGCCGTATTACATTTAAGGAGACAATTGCTGCCTTTATTTCTAACAATGCTTTGAGTGATATCCTTTGTAAGATCTTAATTTCAGGAGCACCTTATATTTCATCATGAGACTTAGAATTATTATTTTTTTAAAGGAAAAGAAATGAATGAAACAATCCATCAAAGGTGACCGTTTTGTTTCTTATAGCCAGATTTAAAGGGCAGTATCCCTTCACTTTACAAATACATTTCTTTAATGCAAACTGCTTTCTTTTTAGTTCTTTTGTCTCTGTGAAAGGACCAGGTTGAGATGAAAGGGATGTTTCACAGCAGTTTAGTCACTGAATAAAGCAAAGTTTATTTTTATTTTACTTTCTTTCAAATTAATGAAACTGATGAACTTTAGCTCCTTCATGAAGCTTAAAAGGCACCAGAAGGGCTGGTAGAACTAATTTTCCTACAGCCCTCAATACTCTGGTGAAACATTTTATATGTGAGAAAACTGCCGACAAGTAAGACATCCAGTTCTCATGAAACAATACAGCAAACATTGCAGGAATTAAATTTAACAAAACTCGGATGTTCTCTTAAAGATCACCAAAGGTTATTTCAAGTGACTTTTTCTTTCTAAGTTTATTATGCTTCTCTTCCCCTACCTCCCAATCTTATGTTTTCTTTTTCATACATAAAAGGCATCACTTTTATGTTTGATCATCAGTTTCACTCAAAAAATAATTAAGTACCTCCAAAAAGTTCTTCAAACTTCAATCCAGTTTACAAAAGCCCTGTGCAAATTGTCATTTAATGTCATTAATTCATTCATTTTGTTCCAAAGCCTAAAACTGTAACCAATCACCAAGGCATCAGGCTAGAAAACAAGAGACCATGAATTCAAGTCCTGCCTAAGCCATGAAAGCCAGCTGGGTAACCTTGGGCCAATCACTCTCTCTCAGCCCCACTCACTTCACAGGATTGTGATTGTGGGGAAAATAAGAGGAGGAAGGAGGATCAGACGTGTTCTCTGCATTGAGTTATTTGTAAAAATAAAAAAGGCAAGATATAAATGAATAAAATATTCAAAATTCTGACAGCACAATCAGTAGACATCATGTTCATATCTGCTCAGAAGTATGTTCCAAGTACTTCTGTGTGAATTACAAGACAACTCTCTACAGAATTGTTGCTTTAACATCTTTCTACATATAGGTTTCATTTTTTATTCATTAAAGGCTGTAGATAGATTTGATGGGTACTATCATTAATATAGCCCCTCTCCATCCATAATCAGGTCATAGCACTGAAAGAGGGGACAATATCTGATGGACCACTGGTCATCAGTTATGGTTGCCATCTCTGAGTGGTATAAAAGTAATATAAGATTTATTGGCCATAATCATGGCAACAGCTCCCAGATGAATCTTGAACAAAGCTACAACATCTGGAGCAGCTATTATTATTATAGTTGGCCACAGTCCACCAGATGTTTAGACTGGGTTTGGTATTTTTATTCACTTATCAAGTCCTTCCCAAGGACCTGGGATAGATAAATGCTGTTGTTTGATAGTGATAAAGATATTGTTGTTGGAGATAACCTGTTCCAAATAAAGCTGCTTTTTTCAATTGACTGATGATGATTTTGTTAATGCAGATGGTGTTCAAATGGTTTGAGATTGCACCAAAGTCACCTATCACTATTGATACTATCCTTCGGTTTTTTGCCATAGTTGTTCTATTTTTATATGCAGGTCTTAGTATTTTGTAAGTTCTTTCTCTTGTATACTTCCGTTTCTAAGTACTACAACATCCAGTATCCATACTTTTTTGTCTTTCTTATTAACAGTTGTTAAATCTGGGATGTTATGTGGCAGTGTTTGTCCATTTGAATGTTAAAGTCCTAGAACATTTTAGTTTCTTCCTTTTCTGTTACTTTTGTCTATTTTGTGGTTCCCATCAGTTCTTGCTTGCAGGCAAATGGTATTTTTTGCAGAACATCCAATGCACCATTGTTGCTAATTTGTCATGCCATTATTTGTAGTCTGTGTGATCTTCTTGCAGTTATTAACTAGGTGGTCCACTGCTTCTTCAGCTTCTTTGAAGAGGTAGCATTTGCTATTAGTGACTATCTCCTCAATTCTGGTTTTGTCTTTATTTGTTCTTAAGGCTTGGTCTTGTGCAGCCATAATTAACCCCTCTGTCTCTTTCTTCAACTTTTCTGCTCTTAGCCATTGTCAGGTCTGGTTATCTGCCTAGCCTGATAGGGATTTTGTGTATTTGAGCATGTAATACTTTGCCTTGCCATGTCTCTTTTCTATTCTTCATTTGGACTTTTGTAGGCCAGTTTGGTCTCTCCAGTATTCAGTTTCATGCTATATTAATTTCAGTACATCCTCTTCACTGTCTTTCAGACATTCTTCCAATGCCCTCTTTTCTTTTTCAACTGTCTGGAATACTTGCAACATGCCTGCCTATTTTCCTTGGTAAGTAGAGTCTGTTGACATTGCTACATAGATGATGGTCATGATTCAGTATCATTTTCCTGGTCTTTTTATCCAGGCCCCTTAGTTCTCTTGAGTCCAGTTACTTTTCTAGCTGTATATCTCATTACTGTAATTGCCCAGGTGTTAACAGCAGTGATGACATTTCCTCCACTGAGTTAAGATGTTATGACCTTCTTCACTCTCGTGTTGTGTTCACTTCTAAGCTGTGTGAAAATATCTTCAAGGTCTGAAGTAATGATGTCAGAATAAAAGGGGAATCCACAGAAAATGCAGAGTGCATTGTGAGAAAAGAACAAGTCCTATTTTTGGAAAGTAAGAAAAAATGGTGAGGTCGGTAAGAAGACAAATTAATTGTCCAGAGTAGCACAAGCCTCCCTCTCACTGCTACCAGGAGGTACCTACAAAAGAGAAA
Organism: Azemiops feae; assembly: GCA_023970755.1. Taxonomy (NCBI): domain Eukaryota; kingdom Metazoa; phylum Chordata; class Lepidosauria; order Squamata; family Viperidae; genus Azemiops; species Azemiops feae. The sequence goes on from JALGBA010000834.1 coordinate 304,662, forward strand.
TGCAGCTTATCAATTTAAATCCCTAAAATGCTATTGTGTGATAAATCTCATTTGATCCAGTTGACATCTAGTTGGAAACATTGTCAAATATGTAGTTAGAAGTCTATTTCCAGCAAATTATCCAAGCAATATCCAACATGTGCAATTTATAAAGAATTTATAAAAGCCACTGCATGGCTACCTAATCAATTTATTCATGCTATGTGGCAGTACATTAGAATATAATTTAATGTTTCTGAGAACCAGATTCCTTCAAGCATATACATGCATGCACAGAGAGAGCAACCAATGAACCATGCATTCATCGATTCTAAAAGAGAAGTGAATACAAATCAAAGTTGAGAAAAAAGGAAGGCTAGTCATGGATGGTTTTATATCCATTTACGTATGAACCTTGTATGCCTGTTAAATATATAAAAACATGGGTGAGGATTTGCCTCCACGTATAGTACAGAGGACAGTAGCCATTTACATTCTTGCAAGCATTCTGAGTCTCGATTACAAAGCCTCAGCCACCTTAGGAAAAGCACACCTTTTTCAGGTGCTATATGTTCTAAGACAAGCCCCAATGAGCTTCCTTAGAAAGATCATTACATTGTTCAAAAATTTTGTTTCATATCTGCATCTCACCATCACACTGATCCACCAACTGACCTTTCATTGCTGAAGGAAGCATCTAGATAGAATAATCATGCATGAAGCAGCCCTTAACATACTTTAAATCATTGATCTGACAGAGAACTCCTTATAATATCAAAGGCAGATTAAGGTTAAAATCCACAGGATACAAAGAAAATGAATGCTTTTGGAAGAGCCTCTCAAAATACGGTATATGAGTCCAAATCATTAATGCACACTTGCAGTGCTTGGGCAAACAAATGATACAAGTGACCAAGCCTTTAGGTCAAGAAGAGTGTTTCTTGTCACTCAAATATTTCCCTGTGGAGCAACTGCAGGAGAGGTGCTGACAGGCTCAGAAGGGAGTCCTGCCCAGTCCTTTGTATGCAGAAATACGTTGACTTTGACATGAGCCCTCAAGTGGGTGGGCTCAAAGTGAGGAACCTAATTGTGTGGAGAGATCTAAAGGCTTCATCATAGTTTTGGCAGACCTCCTCCTTATTTTCCCTGGGGACAAGAAAGAATGCATTAATATTCTCTACAGCTGCCAACAACACTCTCCCTTGTGAACTTTTCACCAGGCAGATTTGCACATTTCTCATTTCCAAATCTTTAAAGAAAAAAAAGGAGAGGAAACAGAATAGATTCATTAAATTTGCAGGTGTTCTAAAAGTGAAAACAGAAATTATGTTGTCTCCCCCTTGTTGTCAGTATGAATATTAATCCATCTCACTGCTCTCTCTCTATTCATTCTACTATCTGTTCTGAGATACTCATGATAATAGGAATTGCTAGTTGAAGGAACTATTATGTGGTGTTTCCTTCAGGGTTCTATGAATGAAAAACTTTTTAAGGTCAGTCTACATATGGAGACAATCCACTTGGAATCCAGTGTGCTATTTTGGAGAGCAGATGAAGACTTCAAGGGAGTCTTAGTTACTGTAAATGTAAGTATACTCAGTTATGGAAAGTTCGAATGTCAGAGGAATTATTTTGATCCTAGTTCTCTATTTAAAAAAGGATTTGCAACTTTTGAGACCAGTATGCTATAATGCTTAGTGTTAGTCTAGAGTAAGAACTTTCCTAGTTAAATCCAAGTTCAAATTAACTTTATTGGGCAACTTTGAGGCAATCATCCTTGCTCAGTGAATGAAGGGAGATCCTCATTTAAGCCATCTTAAGTTCTAGGAGGAAAGGCAGGATGGGTAGGAGGAGGAAGAGGACGATGACAATAATTTATATTAGAGAACAATAAAATACACTACCGTGTTTTGTGTGGTCCTTGGTGTTCTCCGAGTTTGGTTGTTTTCTTGCAGATGTTTCATTACCAAACTAGGTAATATCATCTTCTATTTGTACCACCATATATTTTTCCCAAGATAAATAATAGAAAAGCAGAAAGCTGATCTTCCCAGTTCTGTTTTCTAAATTGGGAATGAGTTGAAATATGCTACAGCACCAACACTGAAGCCGTGGCTCCCTGATCCTGAGTTAAAGACTCCTTCTCTTACAATATATTGACTAGGTATGGTTGGCAGGTATCAAACAGAGAGAAGCTTTATGCTGTATGACAGAGGTACAGGAATATAGTGCCTCAAGGGAGAGGAACTTGTCAACAGCTCTGTTCCAGATCTTGAGTGACAAATCTACTATTTCATTTTCTTTACCTTCCCCCAGGATTGCATCCTTGGGAGAGAGAGGAAAGCTGTAGTAACACAAACAGAGATAGCTCTTTCTCTCCCACACTGAACTATATTTATTTGTTAAAGGTTGCCAGCAAACAAGCTCCCACAGAGAAAAATTCCCAAGCCACTGGAAGTATTACGAAATGTGCTTCTACAAATAATCATAGCTTTTCTGTGACTGATGAGAGATATTGTCCTTGGGATTCATTCATTATATTGGCTGAACCTAATCTTATTCTCTGTTGAGTTTCCCTCCTACATCTTCACTGATCATTTTTCACTCCAGGGTGAAATTCTAGCCTATCTGAGTACTAAGACAGATCTTTAATGCATCAAAGTTTTCCCTTGAAAAAATACTTGTGATTGAGGACGGTTATCATGAGGAATTCCTTTTTGAATCATGAATAGAAATTTATCATTATCTAGCTATCAATCAAATGTAAACCAACTTTGTTTATGGATAGTCGACTTGGGCAAGCTACCTTCTGTGCATTAAAGCATGTCATAAAATGTCTCTTAGAATCAAGCATATGGTTGCAACACAAGCAGAAAAGTATAAAAGCAAGTTAGGGCTCTATTAGTTTGAAAGCCCAATGAAGCCACATGTATACTTATTCAATAATATTCTGCATTATAGCTTTTAATTCCATTTAGAGGCATGTAAATCACTATATTTCTAATATATGCCTGCAAAGAGGTGAATTATCAAGACAATGTCCTTATTTGTAACATTATAATACCTTAATTTTGCCTCAAGTACCATTTTATCAATGAAGTCAAGCTAGTATAAGAAGAACAATAGAAATTGATGTGAACACAGAAGGCTGTAGCTAATATGAGGCTCTACTACTCATATTAGCAATAATTGTCACTTGCCCAACCAAAAATAAAAGTTCAATCCATCTCAGCAATAAAGATTAAGATTTAACTGGGCAAGAGCATCACATCGTTATTCTAAGTTTGGTTTAATAAACATCCTCATATCTTGGAGGCTGATGCAAATATCTGTCAGTGTATAGTTAGCCAATGCTTACAAGAGGTTTCATTTAAATAGGATAGTAGCCAAGAGATATCTCAAAAATTGCTGCCTAGAATTTTTGGCTGATGAATGATGGTCTGCTCCCATTTGCTGCCAGGTTTCTTTCCAATGGCCATCAAGACCCTCTAGAACAGTGGTGGTGAACCTATGGCACGGGTGCCAGAGGCGGCACTCAGAGCCCTCTCTGTGGGCACGTGCGCCATCGCCCCAGTTCTAGGCCTTCAGCTGGGTTTTATAAAACCTTTTCGCTTTAGGCCTCCGCCGCCGTGTGCAAAAAAAAAAAAAAGGTTCAATCAGTCAATTTCAACTTCTCATGGGAAAAAAAAAGATCTTGCAAAGTTGGAATTGATTGATTGAACTTTTTAGTCCCACCCAGTCTGCCGTTACCACCGGAGCCACGCCCACCCAATTGGCCATGCCCACCCAATTGGCCACACCCAGCCAATGGGCCACATCCAGCCAATGGGCCACACCCACCCGGCACTCAACGATGCATAAGTGGGTTTGGGGTTGCAGTTTGGGCACTCGGTCTCTAAAAGGTTCGCCATCACCGCTCTAGAACGTAAAAAAAAGATGTTCAGACCATCTGCATTATTAAACGGAAAGTGAATTCCCTTTTTAAACTATCCTTATTTATATAGGAAATAATTGAGTGGTGGAGATGCTAATAGGGCCTCCTCTCCCACTTTACATATCCAAAAGATTTGGTTCCATTTGACATTAATATCCGGGTATTTATAATAATAAATACACACTGTTAGTCCATGTGGACATGCTCACTCAGCAAGTGTTGAATTTAAAAAGAAGTAACTGCCTATTTTCTCCCATTATACAACTAAAGGGCCATGCACACTATACAAAGGAGTGATTCAACATAAATTCAGCAATTATTTTTAATGTGTTGGACTGCTGGTTTACTTCTTATGTTATTTCAGACAGCCTGACCTATGAGTAATTTAACCATATTTTCTTAGAGTAAAAAAAAGAACATTTTATTTGTTTATTCTGGAGACAAATTTCAGTGATTTGACACAATTTTGATTGATTAAATAATAGCTTTCTTCCTGGTTTATGGGCAATTTCAGGCTTCCATCATAACATGAAAGAGGTTATGGTTGTCAGCCATGTGCTTGTTATGTGATGGGCAGATGGTCGGGTCAAAGTTATAGTGTAACAGTGGGAACCTGTGAGCTTCCAGATGTTGATAGAGTCTAGCTCCCATCAACCATCTCTAGCATAGCCTAATGTCTTTGATAAGGGGGAACTGTGGTCTAATTAAGTTGGGAGAGCTAAATTTCCCTCCTCTCTGTCTTGGCAGCTAATGATAGGAACTTCATAGTGAAATATTCAGGCGACAAGGTAAACGGCTGAACAAGTTGTGGGAAGCAAAGATCAACTACAGGCCACTTTCAATTGTTTTAAACTGTTAGCATCAATTTTAATCATATGTTAATCATATGTTATTGTTATTGTGGGGAAGAAGTAATCTATGTTAGAGAATCTATACTTTTTTTTACTTTAACATATTAATTTCTCCAAAGGATAAATGTGCTGTCTCCCATCCAATGTAACAATTAACTATCTGAAAACACTGAACAGGATATACATGGTGCAAAAATGGAGAAATCCCACCCTTTACCAAGAGACCGTCATATACAGTACATGGTGTCCTAGAGTAGTTTAACATCTCTTTCTCTCCCTCCCTCTCTCTCTCTCTCCTGAAAGGAAAATGGAAGAGAGGGATGGAGGGAAGGATGGACGGACAGACAGAGGGATGATAGATATTTCTGAGAATTATCAACAGGTATATCATTTCTGGCTATTCCCCTAAATGTATAGCCATCCTGATTAGTGACCATTTATATTCTTATGTTCTAGGTTTTTGTCTAATTTCATTTTATAGCTGTCCAAATCAGAATCATCTCATTATCTTTTATATAATACATATATGATATACATAATACAATTAACACCTGTTAATTCCACACTATTTAAAGGAATAACCAGACCTTTTAATGACTCTGAAAGGCCTCAAGGCAAAGTATTCATTTCAATATTCATACATAACATGCACACATCTTAGATTCAGTATGAGAAAATAAAGGGTAAAGATGTTTTAAATAAATCTCTAAGTATAATTAAATGTGTTGTCTTCTATGTACATAGGAGACAATGTAGTGTATGCAATATTGAGCTTTCTAATCTTAGAATTATTGGATATAAACAGAGTGATCTTAATTTGTGATTTACAGAGAACATTCTTCTATTAGAGTGCTAATAAGATGATAGTTCTGTAGTTGTAAGCATCCTCCATCCAGAAACTCATCATTTCAAATTCAGCTTCAATATATCAAGCCATAATAAGGATGATGTTGACCATCAGCTGTGATAGACAAGCAATCTGAGCTGAATAGGCCACCAATTCAGGGTTTTTCTCTACACATTTCCATTTAAATATTACTAATTCTTCTTATATTTCTTAGCATTTATGGTTACATGCATCAGCACAGGCACATTTGATGTAATCCTATGATGCCTTTTGTCTTCAGTTTGAGACAATGCATACTAGCCACACTCAAATTATTAAATTTTTACAGGAAAAATAAATCTGGTTGGCAGATTTATTTTTGGTATGATAAGTGGTATGTAACATGTGGAAGCATTCAAGTAACATTACAAACTTAAAGATACTGAGGTTAAAAGAAAAGCTTGTTCATTTGCTCAGCCAATGGGCTCACAGTTAGGTCATTTTTAGTGGACCTTCCAAGATACAGGAGCCTTACCCTTTGGCCTCACCGTGCCAGGTATAGAAACCTTGTCAGGGGTTCTCTTTTTCCACCAATCACTTGTAACAACTATTTCTGTTTTTCCCAAACTGTGAATATTCAATTCAGCTGCTTATTTAATGTTATATCTAGCTTTACCCTTGGGGAGAAAGAAAATCAGCTATGCAAAATGCAATTACATATTTAACTTTCAAATTAACTTGGCCTTTCATGTCAGGGCCAGGTGGATTTAAATGTCAATGTAGCATTGCCATCTAGTGGCCTTTTCTTCCTAAAGTCCAGCTTTGAAGGTAATTGTCATTTAATGATGGGAAAGCATTATAGTACAGAGGAGGAGATACCCTCAGAAGTCTAGTAGCATCTTTTTTTCTAACAATTTTTATTAAAAGATATAACCTTTTATGAACTCACCTCATCAGATGCATAGAGTGGCTAAACTGGGATGCAGCGAGAAGACTCACAGATGCTATATGAGTAATCGTTTCACAATGATAATGTGTTAAAAAATTATTGTGCTTGTTGAGACTTTCTGGGACTTTTCATGTTCAACAATCTCTCAATTGTGCTGTTAAAGTCTCACTTTTCTAAAATGGTCATTTCGAAGTTTGCAGTAGAGTGTCTTGAGAGGTTGAAATGTCCTAAACTTACTTTGACCTTGTTTTAAATGCTGGTGTCAACAAACATCAACTTGATCCTCACCAACAGCACCATCAGAGATCCCAAAAATTTCACACACAAGATTAGAGACCCTTTCAGATGCTTTTCTTCCCTTATATGTTTTGTAGACAGCAGGTATGGTATAGTCCAGGTGCTGGACTAGGAGTAGTTAGACCCAGGTTCTAGTGTTCCCTTAGGCGTGGAAGCTGATAAGGTGACTATGAGTCAATCACTCTCTCTCTCATCTGTAGACTGAACTCACTTAGTGACCAAGGACTGGAAGTGGCAACTCCATCATTAAGCACTGTGAACACTAAACAGAAAATAACATGTATGCAAGGAGCTTATATCACTTCTCTTTGGTTGTTAAGCGAATCACCATGGGCATTAAGTGAAATATCACATGACTGCAACTTACAATTTTATTTCCACATTCTCCATTAATTTTGTTGTCACTCGCTGGTTGCAAATGGCAATTATGTGACCACAGAATACTGTGACAGTTGCAAATGCGAAGATTGATCATAAAGCTGGGGTTTTTTGCAACCATAGTAACTTCAGTCGCTAAACAAGGCAGTCAATGGCTTATATACTACTTTATGGTGCTTTACAGCACTCTGTAAATAGTTTACAGAGTCAGCATATTGCCCCCAACAATCTGGGTCCTCATTTTACCGACCTCGGAAGGATGGAAGGCTGAGTCAACCTTGAGCTGGTGAGGATCGAACTCCTGGCAGTCGGCTGAATTAACTTGCAATACTGCATTCTAACCCCTGTGCCACTGTGCCACAGCAATAACCAAGGTCTGTTTATATCTACAAGCTACATTCAGCCAACATGATAGATTACAGCCCATAAACATCAGTGAAGAGTCTTCATTTCTTAGTGAATTGATTTGGAATAATAGTAATAATTGTAATGACTTTGGCAATGAAATTTCCCTAGACAGTGTGTTTAAAAGCAGAAGTCATTGTTTATAAGTTAATAAATAAGTTAATATTAATAAGTTAATAAAAGCAGTTAAAGATACTGAGCTTGTCGGCTGGAAAGTTGACGGCCCAGGTTCGAGGCCCGCGTGTTGCGCAACACGGTGAGATCCCGTTACTTGCCCCAACTCCTGCCCACCTAGCAGTTAGAAAGCATGCAAATGTGAGTAGATAAATAGGAACCACTTCAGTGGAAAGGTAACAGTGTTCCAGGCACCTCAGCATATAATCATATTGGCCACATGACCACAGAAATGTCTTTGGACAAAACTAGCTCCCTTGCTTAAGAAACAGAAATGAGCATCTCCCCCTAGAATCAGACATGACTAGATAGGGGAAACCTTTACCTTTACCTTCAATATATAAATATTTTGAATTAAATTGAAATATAAGACTTTTCTGCTTATCAACTCCTATGGGCATCTAGTTTTGCCAGTCTTGGAAATAAAATGCAAGATCAAGATGATCATTGGTACAATTCAAACAAATTCTTATTACTTTATAAATACAAACAAAATAATACTTTCTCATATACTAGACAAGAAAGATTATCATAGATATTAATGAATCAAGGAAAGATTTATTCCAGAGATTTACAGCCACTGCTATTTTTGCATCCTGGTGGACTTGAACCACGAGACAAGTTTTAAACTCTCTTGTGGTTCATGAGGATTTGGAGACAGACTTTTCATATGTATTCCTGGAATAAAATCCTGGCTCCATTGGAGTTAGTGGCAAAAGTCCCATGGTTTTCAACACAGAGCTGCATTTCTTCTGCCCTTCTGCTTCTTCCAAATCCTGTGATGGTTTATCTTAACATGTACTACTTTCTCATTTAATTTTTTTACTGAAGCCAATATCATTTCATTTGCCTGCTATGGAAAAATAACAGCAGTGAAGTTATAAAATACGTTGTATCATATTTTATAATGCTGAATAGAGGTTGATGTGGTCAAGTCATGTAAAAATAAAGTATTGAGGCCAAGGCTAAATGGGTGGCCTTGCACGAAACCCTAGATTTCTCTATTTTGTTTAGTTTTCCTTTTGCAGAAGGTAGAAAAAAGGACTGATTAATTCAATAATTTACAGAATAGGATTTCTCCAAGATACTGACACTGGCCGAATCAAAAGTTTGGACATCTAGATGTCATCTATTTTGTCCCTTAATCTCACCGCACTCTCAATCCCCCACAAAGCAAAAAAAAAAAAAAAAAACCAGGCCTAGCCACTTGGTGACTGGCCATGTCCCCTTGCAACTCTCAGAGGTTATACGTTTTTTGGCCCACCTACCACAAAAGGTTGCCCATGTCTCTGAACAATTTAACCAGTTGCTAAACTTGAGACATCTTGCTTCCATTAGAACCATCGTATCTTCTGACTCTTTTCATCAAGCAGTCAGCCTGACAATAAGTTCTCCATCATAACGTACAACTAAACCTAAATAACTTCAGAAAAAACAAACATAGCTGCACTTGATTAGTGCTTGGATGGGACATTACCTGAAAATCACAGGGCTGTAGGTTAAACCTAGAATCTCAGAAGAAGGCATTGGCAGGTAGTTCTATATTAATTTTAAAAAAATGCAGATATATTGTCCCCCTATTCAACAGGAGTCAAGCTTGATTCCAGGAAGATTTTGTTTTTCCAGCATAGTTTTCAAGGAGGTAATACGTAAGAATGAAGGAAGAAAAGAATTAAGATTGAGAGGCCATCTTGAGAAGAAAAGCATTTATAGTCATATGTTTTCTATTTTGTTCATTCATTCTCTTTCTACACACATACACACACACACACACACACACATTCCACCCCATAGTAAACCAGAATGCTCTATAGATAATTTCTAGCTGCTGGAGACAGAAGATATAGCAGCAACAGCTTCCTTCCTATTTTCCTCTCTCTCCAGTTTTATCCAATATCTTCATTAGAATTCCTATATGCACCTAAAAATGGGAGGGGGGCTGAGAGTGATTGCAACAATCTCTACAGTATTGTCCAAATTTTTATGACTATTTTTTAAAAGAGTGTACTATAGTAGTTGAGTTCAGGGACCCAATGGACTGTCGGGTTCCAGATCTGTACTCAATGAACTGGCCCTAATGGCACATCTGCAGATAACTGCAACAACATTTATGGCTCCTGAATGAATTTCTCCACAAGGGCACATGGGTTTTGCACACTTTGCCTTCCTCCTCCTTCTGTCTAATGCACTAATCCTATGGCAGGAAAGCCAATCTTCTTTGATATTTCCTTTCATATTTGTTATGTGCATATTTGTCTGACCTGCCCATTCTGCTAATGCGCACTTGTTACTAGGCCTACTATTGTAGTACATTTTCTGCCCATCAAAGCTGGCTGATCAGAATATATTTAAGATAAAAGTCATCCAAAATCAAGGTGAAGAAACTTCTGGTTTAAAGCCTGCTGGCCATGACACTCTTTTGCCAGGTCAGATTGGTGATTTGCATCAAAATGCTTTGAATTGTTATGAAGACCATTCAACTCTTCTTTCTGATGCATATTTATTTCTAAGTAATATATTTCTCATGTTTATTTTAAAGTAAAGTCTTCATTTTCTGGTAACATTTCCCCCATTTTGCAAAATAACTGCCAACATATTTTGCTACAAGACATAGAGCACACACATAAATTTAAACCACCAAAGTCTGGATCCAACTTTATAACAAGTTGCCAAAATTCTCCAGCTTCTCTAAAACTGCTTAAGAAAGAGCTAAAAGCGGAAATAGATTAGTACTGTTTATACAGCTTTTCAATCTCATTAGTATTTAAAGCTACTGCTGAAAAAAAATGTCTATGAAGTTTCATTATTCAAAAAGCATTATTGGTTGATTGATTCCATACTACATTCTGGACACTTTATAGCCATTTTATGTTAATTTCAAAATTCTTGGAAAATATTCAGATTTGAACAAGAAACCCAGCACTGAGCCCACAGTGAATCCCTCCATTTCTCTAAAAGGGAGGCAGGTTTCATTTTTTTTATAGCAAATCTGAGTGCTCCACAGACTGCATATAAACTGCTAATCCTAGAAATTACATTTTTGTGCCCATATTCTCTTCAATCCCTGGAAAGACTTTGAGCCCCTAATACTGATGATTGTTTTGACATTATCTTGACTAAATTTCAAGTTTGGCCTACATGTTTCTAATATTAATCCTCTATTTCATAAAATTATGAAAGTAATTTTATCAAATAGTAATTAAAAAGTAATGAAAAGACTAAAATGAATGTTAGAAATGATGAATTGATAGATGCAAATTTTTATGGGTGCATATGAAACTAAGACTCAATAGATTGGTGAAAGTTGCATATTACACACCAGTGAATGGTAATAATGGGGAAAAAATAGACAAACTAGATTGCTGAAAAATTGTGCAACATTTTGAATGAACATTTTTTCAAAGGAAAAAATAAGTTGATAGGTGATATGAACGGGTGGGTGGAAACAAGAGGGTAAAGGATGACTCTCTCAAAATGATTGAGCCATTCAGAGAGTCAATAATGAGTGAGAATTGTGAATATTTTATCAGTATCTATCTGGTTAGAAGAAATACTGTTGGTTTCTGGTTTAAACAGAAGCCTGGTCATACATACACATGGCAAAACAATTAATATAAACCTTACAGCCTGATTGATTTGATTACTTACGATGAAAGATTAAGAGAATTAGTGAAGAATACTCAAAGGTTCTGAATGAGGTTGTGATTTTTTTAATGCCAAGAGTGATTCTTGGGGGGAAATAGATATGAAAGTGAAGGGTAAAAGGGGGAAAAAATAAGTGAAAGTAGATAACTGCAAGAATAGAAAGTGTGACTGTGCTATATGAAAAAATATTCCAAAATACTCTATAATTTCCAAAAGGATGGAAGGATATATGATTAAAAAAAAAGGTCCTTATCTCCCTTATGGGTGGTATGTGTCTTCCTCAATCTCGGGTCTTCTACCAGAGGCCTGGGAATTTGAGGTTCTGCAAAGGGACTTAGCTATTCCTAGCACTGCACTCTTCTGGACAGAGAGCTCAGATGTTTTTCCTGGGATCTGTTGGAATCACTCTCCCAACTTAGGGACCACAGCCCCAGGTTCTCCTACCACTAATGGGACCACTTTGGCCTTTACTTATGCATATATCTTCACTCATCATAATGTAATCCAGATTCAGGGACAATTACAATACTCAATAATTTCAGGTGAGCTTCTGGAGCTCCAGCTGCTTTGCCAAAGCCAATTGACGGCACTTGCTAGTAGCTACTACAGGTAGCCCTAGAATTACCACCAGTCACTTACCAACTGTTCAAAGTTATGATGGCCTTGAAAAGGTTACATGCAACCTGTCCTCAAAGTTATGACTGCTGCACCACTCCAACAGTCACATGATATGCCTTTCGAGTTCTTGGCAAGCAGCTTGCATTTGCAACTGATTGCAGCATCTTAAATGTTGTGATCGTGTTTTGTGACTTTTTGGTTGTTTTCTGGCCCATTGGATAATCTGGATTCAGACTTATGACCATGTCATTTGCTTAACAATAGCAGTGACCTGCTTAACGACCTTTGTAAAAACAAAGTCCTAAAATTGAATCTGGCCACATAGTGACTCAACTTACAGACACAGTTACTTACAATCAAAATTTGGGGATCCATTGAAGTTGTAAATCTGTACAGTACAATTTTGAATTTCTCACGGTACCATACAATATCTGCTACACAATTGCACCAGCATATTGTGGGCAAATAGATTAGTGGGCCTTTATTTACATCCAGCCACTGCAGCCAGATATGTCCATGAGTATTAAATAAAAGTGATGGCTTAACAAATGTAGAAGGAATAGGAAACTTGGAAGGAGGGTACTATGGGGGTACATATTTCCTAAAGCCAGTTTTATTCAAAGAAAACAGTTGTCTTAAATATATCAGTTATCTCTTTACATTTTAAACAAATACATTTGTCCTGGTCCTGCCAATATTCAAATCAGCAAATGATTTATCTTCAATCTTAAGGACATTTTGTAGAGTCAGAAAAGTTACCAAGAGCGAGTGTCAGTGGTATGAGACCTGAGCTCTCTACAACTATAGATTTACAGAAGAATCCTTTCTGTTCCTGACCTTCACATGCTCAGCTGAAGCTGTACAATTTAGTTTTACATAAGTGGAAATTAAATTGACATATGTCTATCCATCTCTAAGCAGGCCCACCAACCCTCTACATGCCACGAGCTTTTCTATGCTTGATATTTCAATTTGCGAGCCACCATTTAAATTTCCAAACGCTCCATTATTCATTAAATTTATATGCCGCCCATCTCACTACTGAACTTTATATTTGGTGCTCTGAAACTTTGAGAGAATTGAAATAAAATGCTGGTCCCCAGTTGAACACAGACATATGCTACTAACTCTGTCAGAGAAGTCAAAGGCCTGAGGCCCATCATATTTACATATTTACAGCTTTTCTAATCCCTTCTCCTCTAAGTTGTAGGTAGCTCAAAACACTTATCAGTAAAATAATTATGCTAAACAGCAGCAAAGAAACAAATTGTTCAGATCAGAAGGATGGGAGAAAAATGATTCAAAAGGAGAAGAGCACTATTTTTCTCTGTTCCCACCCCACCTCACAAAATGCATATATGCAACACACACACACACATACACTCCAAGAGAATTAGCTTCTTAATCATAAACAGGGAGGCCTGAAGCAAGGAACTGAAATGAAGGACCTTTCCATAGTCCTTTGCTTTGATACATGCGCCAGGCAGAATCAATCAATGATGACAGTTTTAACTATATAAACACCCAAGGGCTAGATGTCATATTTGACAAGGTCCGGTCTTCTCCTGGACATAGAACAGGGACAGAAAAGCTGTTTCATACATCTAGGAACACACTATGCAATTAGAATGAAAATATTTGCTTATCAGTTATGGCATTGTAATGTCAAGCACACAGTGGCTGCTTGATGTTTTAATTTTACCTCCCAGTAACAAGAAAATTAGCTGGTTTTGTTTAGTTGTCTTCTGAATGTATCACTGTGAAAGGTTAGGCTTAAGTGAAAGGGAAGATAAGCTGCCTGACAAGTCCAAGACAGCTGAGGAAAGATCTCCATGTCCTATTTGTTTAGACAATGCCATCAGTGCTGGTTTAGGCAAATGCTATTAGTGGAACATTCACTACTGGCTTAAAATATCCAAACCACCCAGAGACTCTTTAAGAGTGAGATGGGTAGTCCCTAAATTTGATAAATAAATAAAAATGAGCAGACTATTCATTGAAAAATGAAATTAACGCGACATAAGTGACCTTTACAACTAAATCAGGAAAATAACAATAAACTGTTAATTCATATTATTATTTACTTGAGTTCAAGGAGGAAATAATAAAGAACAACATGTTAGAGATCTGTAAAACTATTAATGTGCTGAATAAGAGGACAAATCCAGATGTACCACCAAAACAGAACTTCTCATTATAAGTACTGTTTCCTTCAGTGATAATGCTGTATTTCCTTCAAATCTTGTTGAACATACCTTAATCTGGAGTTCAGCATATTTTTGGGTACATGGATATTATTGTACAGTCTCATATGATTGTCTGGGCTCTCATCAGTTGTCAGAACAGTAGAATCTTCTGACATATAAGGAATTTTGCATGGAAAGATGAGGGCCACCCCATGCTTGCGCAATTCTTACTCTTCTTGACAGAAGATTGAGTCTGACCCATGGCTAAAAGAGACAATCATCACCTTTTTCAAGGATATGTCCATGAGTGTTAAAAAAAGAAAGGCATCAAGACCTTGGCCCAGAAAATATAATTATATATAAAAAATTATAAGACAGATTCAAATATTGCCTTTCCTGGGAAAAATGACTGAAGAAAAAGGTGGTCTTGTAGCTTCAGATGTACCTGGATAAAACTGATTTTCTGGACTCATTTCAATCAGGGTTTTCTCCAGTGATTTACCAGGAACTGAGCTCAGAGATAGGCTGATCATTGTTAAACAAGGGGGAAAAACCTTAAAAGTATAGACACATTTTAAAAATTACAGTGTTCTATTGATTGTAAATAAAAGCAAATCTTGCAAAACTTGTTCCACAATTTACTTGGCCTTAGAAACTATAGTGTAAAATGCCAGCGTATGTCCCTGTCACCCACTCTTTAAATAAGATGACCCAAGACATGACACCAATATTTATTTCCATAATGTCTATGGAGATTCTCAGTTATCCAGGTCAAGCTTCTTGGATGAGAAGCGAAACGTCTTCAAAGAAAAAACAAGAAAGTCCAGTTGCCTCCTGAAAAAACATCTTTGGATCATTTCCATAATATTCATAAAGGAAATTAAATCTAGAAAATAGCATTTAGCAAGCTGTAGCATTATTAAGCTCTCCCTTAGCCACAGCTCCTCCTGCCTATACATGAACTACTGAACTCATCTAAAATTTATGGGAAGTCAATTGCATAAAGCCACTCCCAAAACGCTCATAAAATTGAGCTCACCTGTGTTAGGTTGAGTATATTAAGAAGGTGCATATGACACTTTATGCTTATAAACTTTGGCTTTGCCAGTTTGCATCTAGATTTGCACAAGGAGAAACCATAACTGCTCCAAGTACAGCCTCGTATTGTTGAAATATCTTTTGTTATCACTTCCAAACTGATCAAATGTAAATAAGATTGTGTGAAAAAGCCATAACACACCAGGAATTTTCTACTGCAAAATGAACAGTACAACTGTGTTCCTGGACAGTTTCTTCTATTTTAGCAAGGTTTGTTTTGCAAGAGAAGTTATTAGCAGAATGTCAGCCCAAACTTTTTTTTTCTAGCAGTGGTGCGTTATTAAAAGGCCAATGCTTATTAATTTAAAAGCCGGAAAGTAAAGATGAAGTCATAATGCACAGCAGCCATTGTTCCCATTAATCTTGGGAGCTTCTTTCCAAATGCTACAATTATAATTTCATTGTCTTCCAATGATAACCAACATTGTACCTAATGGCATCATAAGCTCCTGTCCATTTATTGGGGGGAACAGGAACACGAATGTCTCATCCCTCAATATCTATACAAAGTGGCTGGGTGTGGTGTCAACAAAGGGTCAGGTATCATTAATAAGCTGCTAATGCTCAGCTGCATATCTCAGTCCCAAGTTGACCAAGTGATGTTGTCAGAGAATTCCATCAGCGAAATCTCTCATCAGTCACTGAATTCCCTTGGTACTTTTGCAAAACTGTTCTAGTGTATAAAGCCCATTTGACAAGCCTGGAGATCAGTTTCGAAGTGCCAAAAACATGCTTCCTTTTAGCTCCCTGCCTCCCCATTGAAGAAAAAGTCTTGTAGATAGAACCACTCTCATGATGAGAGAATACTCAAATCCATTTCAATCCAGCAGTTGCAAGATTGATTCCATTTTCTGCACATAGTCTACTAAAGTAACCAGACTCCCTTTCTTATACCAAATAACAAATGAGATAGTAAATTTCAATTTTTCTTTACTTCTAAATTCATTTTTACTTTTTATTTCTTCTCCCTTTTGCTGCCATTTCTTTATAAAGTTAAAGTCTCCACAGTTCTCGATTATCAACTTTAGTCCACGGCATTCCTGGTGAGCAGATTAACCTGAGGGTAGAGATGTAACCATTAGCAATGTTCTCAAATCCATTTCATTAATGGGTTAATCCATTTCATCGCAGTTCTGTACCATTTTATTTTTGAAACAATTGAATAAAATTCAGCAATTTTCTAGTATAGGTATTTTCCATGCATTTTTTAAAAAAATCTGTATCTTAATATGCTATTTTCCCTTTCCCCAAGAAATTTTACTCATGGCCATAACAAGCTATTCTGATGAGAAAAGAATGGATTCATTATTCATTGTGTTTTGTAAATGATTTGTTTGAGGTTAGCCAACATTTTAGTGGTTAATCCTCTCCTCCTTTTCAGTGAACTAGGCCAGAATAATTTTCTACAAGCATGTTGTGGCCTGCAATATTGTCAAACTTAGATTTGTTCATGTTTATGCTCTTGTGTCCTGAGTTTAGGAGTTACTAATTATGCCAAATGAACCATTTTTGTTGCACTAACCCACTTTTCAGGACTGTTATAAGAATAAGTTAAAGAATGAACTGAACCACTGGTACACACACACACACACACACACACACACACATATACATTACTTTGATCTTTCCATTCTTCTGCACACATGGCTGAAGCATCAAATTCTTCTTACCAAGAAGAAAGTCCCCCATACAACCTTGCTTATAAAGCCACTTGCACATCTCCTTTGTTTCTGTTGCTCAATACCTGAGAAGCACTTGCTGCCAATGCCTGATCATCTTCACGTCTACTGATGTTGAAATGTAGGGAACACATCTATAGTAGATGAGGTAGGTGAAAGGAGCTTGGGAGGCAGACAATGGGCAACAAACTACCAACTAGTTCTGCAGAATTACAGTGTTTCAAATAAAAGCCAGCTCTGCTGGAATTAAACATACATCATCACAAAACCAGCAATACAATAGATCTCCGATTTCCATAAGATTTAGTCACATTAAGAAGCTAATTCTAAACTGTCATAAATACACTAGGTGGACATGCCTACGTCAACCATTTTAGGCTGTGTGAACAGGACAATCTGCCTAATTAGCTTTCTGCTCTGTGTGTTATGTATCTGTATAACAATCTTATACTGAATTTTGTCAATATCATGTTCACAGCTCACTTCCATGCCTGTTCATCTGATTTCTAACTGTGTGGATTTAAGTTCTCCTGAAGCTAATAAAATTATCTAGAAAACTATCCAGAGATAGTTCTTGCAACTGCAGCTACCATTTTTTAGAACTGAATTGGGAAAAGGATGCAATTAATATATGGCTGTACTTTCTAGAATGGATTAAAATTCCTCTTTTTTTTCCTAAAACCTTTCTTTTAAAACCTTCTTTCACCATGTTCACCCACAAACTGCAATGTGACATATCTTCTTTTTGACAGATTTTTTTTAAATTTCTATTTAAAATGATTCCTAGAAGAAAAGTGATAGCAATAGCTATAGCACTTAGACTTATATACTGCTTCATAGTACTTTACAGCCCTCTCCAAGCAGTTTATAGAGTCAGCATATTGCCCCCAATAATCTGGGTCCTCATTTTACTGACCTCAGAAGGATGGAAGCCTGAGTCGACCTTGAGCTGGGTCAGAATCAAACTCCTGCCTGTGGAATAACCACTAATACCTTTGAAAATAACATCTACTAAAAGTCAGTTATATAATTCTAATTTCAAAACTTCAAAACAAGCAATTTGATAAAAAAAAGAGTATGTAATCTACAGACTTTCTCAAAGTGGAAAGATAGAAACTTTTCAAACTTATAGCAATTACTGATGGATAATTCATTTTGCATTTAAAAAGCAAACACTATTTATAATTCCTTCCAATACAAGATACTGTATTTTGGTTAATGTAGGCTTTCAGTTAATATAGGTCTCATTTCTTTGTCATGAAATGTAGCAAAGAAACAACGTTCAATGGTGAAAAAAGCAAGGTTCTACATTTAGGCAAGAAAAACCAAATGTACGGGTATAGTATAGGGGGTACCTTGCTCAACAGCAGTAACTGTGAGAGGGACCTTGGAGTCCTAGTGGACAATCACTTAGATATGAGCCAGCAGTGTGCTGGAGCTGCCAAAAAGGCCAACACAGTGCTAGGCTGCATTAACAGAGGGATAGAATCAAGATCACGTGAAGTATTAATACCACTTTACAATGCCTTGGTAAGGCCACACTTGGAATACTGCATCCAGTTTTGTTCACCACGATGTAAAAAAGACGTTGAGACTCTAGAAAGAGTACAGAGAAGAGCAACACAGATGATTAGGGAACTGGAGGCTAAAGCATATAAGGAACGGATGCTGGAATTGGGTCTGTTTAGTTTAATGAAGAGAAGGACGAGGGGGGACATGATAGCAGTGTTCCAATATCTCAGGGGCTGCCACAAAGAAGAGGGAGTCAAGCTATTTTCCAAGGCGCCTGAAGGCAGGACAAGAAGCAACGGATGGAAACTAATCAAGGAGAGAAGCAACCTAGAACTAAGGAGAAACTTCCTGACAGTTAGAACAATTAACCAGTGGAACAACCTGCCTCCAGAAGCGGTGAATGCTCCAACACTGGAAGTTTTTAAGAAGAGACTGGACAGCCATTTGTCTGAAATGGTGTAGGGTTTCCTGCCTGAGCAGGGGGTTGGACTAGATGACCTCCAAGGTCCCTTCCAACTTTATTACTTTATTATTATTAACATAAGTTTTCCTGTGTGATGAGTGAAAGGCCTTTTCTTCCATCACTCCAAAGGCCTTTTCTTCATCACTCCAAAGCCCAAACCTTCTGTCTTCCCTCTTAGCTTTTATATAGAATTTTTATTAAGCTGATTTTAATTATGATACAATCTAATACATGAAAAAAGAGGAGGAGGAGGAGGATATAGTAAAGAGAAATCTATAAAAAGTAACTTCGAACCTTCATCACAACAGATACAAATAATCTTTATAACTCTTTACCCCTTCTTAATTTACAATATCTCCTCATCCTATATTCCATCTCTTATCTATTAAAAAAATCCATAAAACACCATCTTTTCAGTCCTCGGTGTCAGGAGAAAATCTATTTAGAGTTATCAGAAATAGCACAATATCTTATTTTAACCTTTATCTTTCTGATGAAAACCTAAATTAAAAATCAGAGAAGAAATGGCAAGGAAAGGTCGTATTTGTCAGAGGTTTGCCTATGCTCAGTGGATAGAGAGATTTAAACTGAACAAGAAGAAATCTGTTATTACCAATGAAGAAATTGATTTTGAATTGGATTTATGTATTAATGACAAGCATGATATTGCTAAGATATATAAATTATTATTGAAAATGAATGTGGAGGATGAACGTGTTAAAGATTGTATCATCCAATGGGTAAAAAACTTTAGATCAGTGGGAGAGGTCCCAGGGGAGAGGGACCAATACACTCACACTCACTCACCCAACTTTCCCCCTTCAGCCCCAGAGTTCCCCGAACAGCCTTACAGGACTGCAGAGATGCTGCAACCGTCATAAGTGTGAGGACTGGTAGTAAGTCACATTTTCAGCACCATAACTTCAAATGGTCACTAAACAAATGGTCAGAAATTGAGGATTACCTGTATGAGAATGTTGGGAAGCACTCAGCTTGGCAAGGAGGAGGGATCAAATGTTGAGCTAGCCTAGAGTCACTGCACAAGCACAAAAAGGCTACAGCTGACCCCACCCCCAGGTTCCTTGGAGCCTTATCTAATTGTTCCCAGTAGTAGACTGACAAACTGGGAAGATTCCTGTATTACTGACAGAACATAATAAAGTAGTTAGTTTGAAATCTGCATGTGTGGGCCTGGTTATTCATGCCTCATAACCAGCAGATCTTGGAAATCAGAAGAATTATACACACATGAAAGGCCTATACTATCGACAATATTTTGCAAAAATTGTAAAAAAATTTAAATTTGCAAATTTGCAGACTATTAAAGATGAATAAAATAATCTTTGCAACTGATGAACATTAAGCCTATTGATTTCAGTGCTTCCATACCAGGTCTTTTGCTATTCTGATAAATAGAAAATTACGACGATAATGTTCTGTTCCCAAATATTAATGTTTTTAAGCAAGCAGAAGGAAATGCCTATCTACCCAGAGCAAAACTAAATGATGGGATTCACTGCAAGCCACTGTGCTAATGGCTGCCAGGTAGGGTACCTTTAAAAGGAACTTGGCAGATTTATAGTGGATCAGGCTATCAGTAGTTTCTAATACGGATTTACTATTTCCCGAATATTAGCTGACCATTGTGTTCTGCCTATCATCTACCAGCTGGTGGCAGCATTTTATTGAGTGATAAGGAGGTCATTGCACAAAATCATTTGATTTCTGGTGGTTTCATGCATGCCTTTATAAAAGATCCTAATGCTCAAAAGTTTGTAGGCAATGAAAAGTATCTGGCTTCTACAAACTTCTGTTGTCCCTTCTCAGTCTTCTCGAAGGAAAAAAGATGATTGATTTGAATTTTTCTTGTGCATATTAAGAGAGCAAAGGAAAATCACAAATATTACAATGATCATTCAATAGAGATGTTGCATGAAGTAAGGTTGTTTCAAGCATGTGCAATTGTAATTTCTTAGGAACATGGAGAAACGTTGGATTAAGGCAGGTTCATACATAGTGTGGAAAAAATCAACATTCATTTCTGAAATGACTGTCCTGGTAAAATCGGGTCACTCTGTGTAAAACAGAATAATAGTAAACTACTTCTCTACAGTGTAAATCTATCTATTTGATATGGCTTATAAAATACATATGTTCAGGAGTATGAGTTTTTATATAATTAGGTGGGAATTTTAAGAATTGAAGCGTAGCAGTCCTGCCATACTTTTAAATGAAGTTATTAATGAAAAAGCAACATTGTACTGGGCCAGTGGAACTAGAGAAAGAATGAATTGTTGATCACTGAGCAGATAGACACCACTTTCAATCTCAAAACAAAGCGAGGATACAGATTCCTTGGCCTTCAAGCCCTTTGATTCTACATTTCTGTGTTTCATTTTTGCTTCCCTTCTACCTGATACCTGAAAGGTAGGACAAATCAGAAAACAGACAGGAATGCTACTTTATGGTTATATGGTATAATGATGTAATAGATTCTGGAAACCCTAC
Organism: Azemiops feae; assembly: GCA_023970755.1. Lineage (NCBI taxonomy): Eukaryota > Metazoa > Chordata > Lepidosauria > Squamata > Viperidae > Azemiops > Azemiops feae. Next base: position 326,164 of record JALGBA010000834.1, read on the forward strand.
CAGATTTTCTGTCTGCCCTTGTTTATACCAAGCCAACTCAAGACTGGGTAATTTTCACTATCTTTTTCACATCCTATAATTTCTGATAGCTGTAAGAAGTAATATCACAGAAGAAAAAGCTGTTAGTACCTTAGCATCAAGGATCTGTAAAATGTTCCATAAACAACTATTCAGTGCCAGAACCAAAGTACATTCCAAATATTTTGGTATTATGTGAACAAACACGTTTATTCTGGATATGAAATAAGAATTTGGGGGTGGGGAGAAAGGTACTATTGGGGATAATGTGTCTATAATGGTGCTTGAAGAGCAATGAAAGATTTAAAAGGGAGGGATTGGCTCCTTGCAGAGCTGTTGCAATGTCAGGCAGGTGTTACACACTGCCCTTGAAGCTAGTGAGAACATGGCAGTAATGGACATGCAGAGTAGACAGAAGAACCAATGTGCTTTGCCTTGCTCACCCTGAAAATCTCTCTGTTATACCCTAAAATTTTATTTTGGTTTGTTTCTACTGAATCATAGCATATTTGAAACAATACAGCAGAACTTCCAGGATGTGAAGATTTGTTTTGGAATTGAAATATTTTCTGATTCATGCACACCCATTTAGCATTCCCATACATCTTAAAGCATATCAGATACCTACTATATGTATATTTCAATCACTTGATCAAATAAATACTCCTTAATACTTAAGATAAGAGGTATAATTTGTTATCTGAATACTAGTTAGGAAATACTATTTGACATTATACTTTTTATTTGTATCCCACCTCATTTTTATAAACAACTCAAGTATTATTTTTATAAACAATTCAAGGCTGTAAACATATCTAGTATTTTAAGTAAATATTCAGAAAAAAAATATTTTCTCATCCTGCTCTATCCAACAATTCACAAGACAATATGTTTTCCCCAATAGGAATTTCACTTTCCATTTCACTTCTCCCTCCCTCCATCTTGCAGCCCCTCATGTGTCCTAAAATCCCCCAATCCTCAACTGCAGTTCTGAAGAGAAGTTTCAAGAGAAACTCATCCATCAATCTCCATTTCATAGTTGTGCGCATGTGCGTGGACTGTAAGAGCCATGTTGATACAAGAGCATGTTCATTGATATCTTTTATGCCTGAGAATAGCTCTCTGTAAGAGCAGATAAGTGAAAATATGTAATCAATGCCAATTTTTTTTTAAAAAAAGGAATGGTAATCTGGGTATTTTTCTAATATGTAAAATTTGCTTTCATGCAATGCAAATCATTTATGTAGACCAGCTATTGAGATTAATTCTAAAGGTTTTCAAGAAACAATTGGACAACCATTTGTTCAAGATGGTAGGAAGATCCTGCTTTGGGTAGGGGGTTGAACTAGAAGACCTCTAAGTTCCCTTCCAAACCTATGATTCTATAAATTAATATTGACATGTGTAAAACAAATTGTTTTATGTAATAAAGTATTTGGTCTAAAATACACACATCATCTTTTAAAATTATTGAAGAGCAGACTGCTACATAATCAGTTAATACAGCATTAGCATATTGGCATAGAGCTTTCAGCAGTGGATAGATACACAGTTCCCATGTTCACATATGACATATAAAGAAGATAGCTTTTTTTTTTAATGACCTAATAGAATATTCATACAGCTAAGCAGTTCTTGATCTCATCTCATCTTGGTATCTTGACAGATACCATTTCAGAATCCTGTGTAGTTGTTTATGGTGCAATTGTGGAAGAAATGTTGAACATAAATATAACAAAAATATTTTTAAATAGATTATGTAAAATAAAAAAGAAACCCCTTCAAGGCCTAATTATTTATCTTGGTTAAATCAAGACAATCACAGATAATGATTTTTCCCAAATCTTTGGCTGTATTGCAATGGTTGTTTCAATTTGTAGTATCCAGCTAAACATTTCCTATTCATGGATTAACAATATATTTTTACCAATATGTGTATTTTAACAGTATTTATCCAACATAACAAAATAAACTGCAATTTGTTATATTTTTTACAAAACATTTTATAAATATTTTTACAAAATGTATACAAAGCAATTTCAAGTGAGACATACTATACAAATGAAAGTTTTTAAGCAAATGAAGTTCATATTACATTGACAAAAAGTGACACATCCTCTTTCAGTAAAGTCAGTCTGTAAGGCCTCCCAAATCTAACAGATCAGTTATGCTGACCTTGTTGAATCAGATTTTTTATAGTTGCCAGCTAAAAATGTTTTAACTTTAGACAATGTGGAAAGACATCAGGTATTCAAGAGACCAAATCTACAAAGCAGGTAAGCACAAATAAATGGCCTTCACTGGATTCAGGACCATGGGCTGCATAACAAATTCACACTTTGTTTCTTTACAATGAACAAAAATATTTTTACTGCATTACCATTTAAAATATTCAGAACTCTAAAACCAAGTTCAGTTTAATAAATAAAATACATTAACTATCCCAGGTTAATTCAGCTGAACTTCGTTCAGTGGGTTCCCAGCACAAAATCCTGGGATAAATATAGGTATGATTTAATCCACATTGATGAAGTGCATTTCAGATGTCTTGGCTAAGACGTTATCTAAAATTAAACTCTCACCTAAGATTCAAAACATATACACTTTATTTTGGTATTTAGATTCAGAATATTCTGTACACACAATGGGAACTTTACACTGGCAGGTAAAACCAAAATAAGAAGTTGTACAAATGTGAATCTATTTTTTTTTACATTTCCAATCAGATACTAGTTAAACTAATTTATATGACTGGCGCAATATACACCCTGCTTTCCAAATTACCTCATTATGGTTACAGTTCAATTATGTTTCCTTCACAAAACCTTGAGGGAAAAGCACCTTCTATTCTGTTATTTAAAAGAAACAAATAATTAAATCCATCCTCACAAAAAAATAAATTTGTGACAAAGCCAAGCCACCAATTATAGTTATTTAAATTATGGTTGCCAGGAAGTGTACAAAATCATAAGTCTGTGACTTTAAAATCACATACCTGTGTTGTTGTTTTTAAAAAGGAGGCAATAAAACTAAACTCCATGTTTCTATTCCTATTATATATGGATTGTACATTAACTGTTGTTACTCTTTTGCTGAATTAAATTATATTTTATTAATCCATGGCAATGTGGTCACAATACAAGCATGGTAGTGTGTTCTGTGTGGAATAATACAACAGAATAGTTTTGCATTACATTATTTGGAATAAAGAAAGGAAAATGTGACTTCTTTCTAAACATTCTGGCAAACTGACTGACAACCAGTTTGTCATTGTATGTAGCAAAACTACATGTGGCTTTACAGCTGAATGCAAGAGAAAGATCCCCATCAGATCAAGACCAGAGAGTCCTCAATAAATTTTAAATATTTCTGTAAAGAGAAGCTGCAGACAAAGCATCATAAATCACAGTTCTCTGTCCTTTTGAGCAGGCATAGTTGTATGCAGCAGCATTAAAGAAAGCTTGTATAGTTTTTTCTTTAAGCCTGGCAACATAAAAGGAGAAATTTGTAGATTTAAATAATAAAGAAATTACATTAACAATATGACCACCAGCCAAACGCAAACCATGCATGAGGTTCCTTTGGCTCTAGATTATGAGATGTATGCTTTTATATGTAATTTTGTTAATGGATAGAAATTTAACTTTGGTTTATATGTGTTTTGGTAATATGACCACTGCAGCAAATGGATTAACATTCTGAACAATTAGAAGCAGAAACAACCAAAATAACACTGTCCTTTAATTTGTTCAGATTAAGGCTAGTGCTCCTTAAACTATAAACATTTACTATAACAACACAATTTTTAAGTAAAAATACTTGTCATACTTGGTTTAGAAAAACATTATACCATTTCAGAAATATTTAGTTGATTATATCCAATTATAAAATACAAAAGCTTTTGTTGAATAATCAATGTGTCAATCAAATTTTTTTTGTGTGTATATGTGTAGGGTATGTGCATGACTACTTTATACTTTTTAATATTTCCCATCTACTAGCTTTTCTAAACTCAATATTTATTGTTCCATACCAAATTGCAACTTAAACTCTACAATGTCATTCCTCTGAATTATATTGGTTTCTGCTTATGGAGCAGCTGAATAGCACTTGAAGTATAAAGCTCTGTAAACTCTGCTTACAATTTCTCAGTTTACAGTTTTTTCTCTATTTCTTGTAAACCTGACAAAGACATTTCTGCAAAGAAGTAAACTGTAGAATTTTTAACCACAGAGATTTAAATCTTGACAGGAGATATAGAGCGCATTTTTCTTATTAAACGTATTTAATACACCTGTTAGTAGACTGTGATTGTCAATATACTACCTTATTATGTAGGGTTTAGTCAATTAATGTTTCATTAAGCTGCAACATTAAAACTGTTTATACAAGCAATGTAATCCGGTGGTTAGAGTGTAACACTTAGCCACAGATCATGATGAAGATGTTAGGAATTTTCTGTTCCATATTTTATTAACCAGTTTTGTCATGTTGTCAACTCTGGATTATACAACCCTAATTGTAGCTATTGAAAAGCCAACAATTGCAAATCCCAGTTGTGGAATCTGGTTTAGTTATTAGTTATAGGTTAAACCTCAGGCAACACATTAAACTATAGTCTAAAATAGAAATGAAAGCTTCTGATCTTACCATTGCAGTTGAGTTGGAAGAAGAGAGGGAAGGGAAAGGGATCATTGAGAATCATTCTTGAAATGGTAAAGAACATGGTTGAGAATTACATTCAATCACAGCCAATGAATAGGCCTTACCAAACAGCTTTCTCTTAAGGTTTTACATTACTGGATACCTCACTGTAACCACAATGAGTCCTGCTCTCAAACAAAGAACAGAACCTACTTTAGAAAGTACACACGTCAGGCTGTACTTGTGGTATCTTTCACATTTGTTTCTAAGGGAGATTTGTCCACGGTACTGTAACTATTAACATTCTAAGATACTATTTACAGCAGCTTCTAAAAGAGAGTCAGTTTCTACAATGCTTTCACTGTGGTCTGGAATAAATTTCTCCAGGCAGTTTTCTTGTGGAGCAATAAGTGAACAGTTAGGATACTCTAACTCTAGAGAGCCACTAGCAGCTCCCCCACTTTGTGGCTGCCTTTCAGTCTTTTTCAGTTCTAATATATTTTTGAATGTAGTTTCTAAACTCTTATTGACCAGCAAATCCTTTTGGGGTTTTCCAGAAACTTTCCAGTTGTCTGGTGGCAAATCGATATTCTTTGGAGAACTCCGAGGAGTTTTATCTTGGACGGAATGATTATATGCTGTTTCTGAATGAGAATCAGTTGTATTCCAACAGGTTTTATTATGCATACCACGATCTGCATTTGATAAGATTTTAGATGAATGATCTTTAGAAGCTAAAGAATTTTCATTCAACTTGTCAAGACCTTTAAGAGCAACTTTTTGTTCAGAAGAAGCCATATGTTGGCTTTCGGGAGAGCAGCTTTCAGAAGAGCATTTCTCAAATGTTAAAGCTTTTGCAAGATCTGCTTTTTTAACAGAAATGTTTTCTTGTGGTGGACTCACAATATTGTTAGGCACTACATGAAGTTTGTTGCACATTAAAGACTCTGCTGTGCTTGACTTGTCTCTCATTTGGGCATTAGCAGTCTGGTTTGGAGAAGTTAAAGATTTGCTAGTTTGATGATCACTTTCGTGAAGCTGTGTTTCATCAGCACCCTTGTCAAATTGCGTGGATGAGCAACAAAAGTCTCCCAGAAAACCATCTGAAAATTGGGGGAAAAAAAGTATCTTAATACTACATTGTTGTACAACAGCAAGAGGTAAGAAATATTCTTTCAATGTTTCAATATTCTTCAATGTTTGGGACCAACTTCTTAAAAAAAAATTTATCGTGGATCTGTAGGACACAAATATTACAGTAAGCCCCATTTACATTAAGCCACAACCAAGACGTAAAATATAAGTGATCTGCTAAATAAAAACCTACAATGAACTACTGTACATATTAAAATATGATTTTAGGTTTCAGATTGTAGCTTAAATGGAATTCTGGTTAGTCCAGTGTGAATCACAATGAAAAGTGTTGTAATAGAATGTCCTTTAAAAAGAAGTCAGAGTGGGAAGAAAGGACCTACGAAATCCATTTGGTCCAGTGGTTAAGGCACCAGACTACAAGCCGGAAACTGTGAGGTTCTAGTCCTGTCTTATCCATGAAAGCCAGCTGGATGCTTGGACCAGTCACCCTTTCTCAATATAACTCACCTCACAGGGTGGTTGTTGTGGAGAAAATAGGAGGGGAAGTTGCATTGGATATGTTTGCCGCTTTGAGTTATTTATAAAAATAAAAAAGGTGGGATGCAAATAAATAAATAAATAAAATTATAATTGCCTGACCTATTAAATATTGCTAGACCTATTAACTGTTGCTGCACTGAAAACTGACTAATGTCTTCTGTACCTATATGCACATTTTTATAAAATAAACTAATATTCAAGAACTTCAAAATATTCAATTTTTATGTTGAAATTTGTTCTCAATTGCCTCCATTAATCTTTTTAGATTAGAACGTTTCTGTTCAGAATTAGCAGAATATTTTTCTAAGTATAGAGGTAACAAATATATTTGCAAACATAATTCCTTTGAAAACAAATTATATCATATCTTACAAGCTAAAGTGATTTAAATATTGTCATGTAGTAAAATAGATTTTTGAATACATGAATGCAGCTGTATCAAAATCACATATTGTGTCTGCATCCTCCCAACAAACATATTGTTTAGGGAAGTAAAGAAGAAACAAACAAGTGGTGGGAGGGGAAAGAATTAAGATTAATAGCACAACAATAAGGATGCATAATGAATGGGTCTTAACAGCCACATATCCATCAAGAATTATATTGAGACTATGTTGCATTCAATTGGCAAGTAAAACAAAATGGAAAAGCAGCGACATAAACAAAAGAAGTCTCATATCTAAAAGGAATCTTAGTTTCTTACCAGGATCAACTATTGCAAGACGTTTATCCCGGGACAGACATTGTCTTTCTTCCTGGTTAAACATCCTGTCAATCATTACCATTTCTGCTGAGGGATTTATCCTCTGGAAAAGAAAACAAACAAACAAAATCAGCTCCCATGCTACAAACAAAAAATGTTATGCTCCTGTTTTCTAGCTAATTGTTGAAGTTATATGGGAACCATATCAATATCATATCACAGTACAAAATAATATAACACAACACAATACAATACATAAAAACAGAACTCTGTCGGGATCCAAAAGAAGAGCCTTCTCTGCTGCAGTGCCTGCCCTTTGGAACATCTTACTCTTTAAGGTAAGATCTTCCCCTACCTTTCCTCCTTCCACAAGAGCCTAAAGACCTGGCTCTGCTGATTGGCCTGGGTCCAAATAGGGCATAGCTCAATGCTGGAAGTGATTGCTGGATTAATGGCAGACTCCACCTCCACCCCCTTCTCTGCTCTCTACACATCCATGTTTCTTTTTTGGTAATCATATGATTGTATTCTCATTATGTTCTCTTTCATTGTTTATTTTATTGTTCTATTATCTTACTTCGGTTCTGTTCATTCTTTTCATTTCTTTCTTTTTATTGTTGTAAGCTCCCTAGAGTAGCCCCATGGTAAGACAGGTGGCATATAAATTTAATAAATAAATAAATAGCATTAACAGTTCCAGCGACTGCTGCACCCAATGTCCCTCCAGTGGTTACAGGATTGCATTTCAGACACTTGACAACGATCAGCTGCAGCGTCCCACAGTCAGTTTCCAACAAAATGGATTTACTTAACAGCCACATGCTTCATTTAACAACCACGTGAGTTCTTTAACCATCATGGTGAATTGCTTTACCATTATAAAAATGGTCATAAAATCGTGAAATGATCCATTTAACAATTGCAATGACTTAAGAACCAAAGGAGGGAGCAAGGAAATATGGCAATGGTCAAAGAGGATGTGCAAAGCACAGTACAAGTTGGGAAGAGTGCATGGGGTGTGCAAGCAGCCAACGTGGAAAGAGTTTGGAGGGGCTGGGGACGATGCACAGGTAAGGGAGACTATCCCAGCCTTCCCTGCCAGACTACCCCACTGACTTTCCAGGGAAGCCACCAGGGAAGGTCGCAAATGGGAATCATGTGATTGAGTAAGACTGCAACTATTTGTAGGGTGACCCGGTTGCCAAGTGTCCTGACTACAATTTCATGACTACAGGAATACTGAGCACTCTGAGGACTAATCATAATCACCATTCATTCAATACTACTGTAATTTTGAACAGTTGCTGAATAAATTAACCTGCCTGCAGAAGTTGTGGGTGCTTCAACACTGGAAGTTTTTAAGAAGAGACTGGACAACCATTTGTCTGAAATGGTATAGGGTTTCCTGCCTGAGCAGGGGGTTGGACTAGAAGACCTTCAAGGTCCCTTCCAACTTTATTATTATTATTATTAAATGGTTGTAGGTCAAGGACTAACTGTAGTTTGAAATGGGTGACTGTAGCAAATGAGGACTATGTTCTACAGCTAAGAATTTCACACCTTTGTAGTACTTTCAATTAAAAAATGGGTCCCCATGCTAGCTACTTACAAATGAAAGACACTTTGAAGCTATTTTATATCTTGGAAATGAATCAACTTTGCTTCCCTTGACTCATTACATTTACATGCAGTATTAATCACATGGTTAATGTTACAACTAGTTTGGCGTGAAAAAACATATATAATTATTTTTCATTGGTCTTACCATTGCATCTTCCAATAGAAGACATCTGTATTTATTTAGCATTGACTGTGTTCTTTTCAGAAGCTGTGTTGCTGCAGATTCAAATTCATTATCCACTGAAAGGCATTAAAACACATTTAGATAGTAGTCTTTAAACCCTAAAATATTTATAATAATCTTTTTCTTCCATTTTCTTATCTGATGTTTATCAGCCCCCCCCCCCCACATACACACACCTTTTTCAAAATAGTAGAAAGGGAAAAATACCTTTCCTTAAATCCTCTTCAGTAGGCGGTGATCCCTGGCACACATGATATGAAAGAAGTCTCTGGACTGCATCCCTTAAAGATCTGAACTGACTTTTGTCAGGAGCTACAGCCTGTGCCTGGTCCTTCTGTAATTGCTGTAGAATGCTAATAGTGGAAAGAAAGTAACCATCAGTCATTTTATAATGACATCTGGAACAATTTTGCAAAATTTGTGAACAGCAAAACAAAACAAAAAGCTAAAATGTATATAGAAAGGAAATAACTTACAAAGCTCCTTTGGTTAACTGTTTAGCAGCAGGCCTCTTTTGTCCTACTATATGACCATCCACCTAGGTCCAAAATACATTAGGATAATTTTTTATTAAAAGAAATTATAGTTTTGTACATTTCAAAGTACTACTACTTTCTATAAACTGCATTAATACGAATTTGAACTGCTTATGTGTCACATATGAAAATAAATAAAATGGTTTATATAGATAACAATTACAATCTTAGAGACAATTGCCTTTGAAAATTTTCAAAAATAATCCTCTTTATCAGGATATGCCTGTATAAACAAGCATAAAATTGAAGTGTACTTTTTATGGTGTGATCCAAGGATTACTAAAGTATTTAAAATTTATAATGGCAAATACCACCAAATATCTAGTTTCATACAATTTCTCTAAGAGACTTTTAAATACCCTATCATAGATTTCATCACAAATCTCCCTTTTCAAGATTACTGAATTCAAGCAAATGACAGCAAATATGCTAATGCAGTGTTCCATGACACAATATTTTATTACTCCTGTAAGCGAGATTACGCCAATAAACCTCTTTCATTTTTTATAAACACAAAAGACAAAGAAAGTTCTGTAAACAAATAAATGGTAAACTGTTTGAAATAAACAGGAAATTTGTCTATATTATTGTTTAGCTTCATATAATATTTAAAGTGATATATAGTAATAGTAATAAAGTTGGAAGGGACCTTGGAGGTCATCTAGTCCAACCCCCTGCTCAGGCAGGAAACCCTATATCATTTCAGACAAATGGCTGTCCAGTCTCTTCTTAAAAACTTCCAGTGTTGGAGCATTCACAGCTTCTGGAGGCAGGTTGTTCCACTGGTTAATTGTTCTAACTGTCAGGAAATTTCTCCTTAGTTCTTGGTTGCTTCTCTCTTTGATCAGTTTCCATCCACTGCTTCTTGTCCTGCCTTCAGGCGCTTTGGAGAATAGCTTGACTCCCTCTTCTTTGTGGCAGCCCCTGAGATATTGGAACACTGCTATCATGTCCCCCCTCGTCCTTCTCTTCATTAAACTAGACATACCCAATTCCAGCAACCGTTCCAGTCCCCTAATCATCTTTGTTGCTCTTCTCTGTACTCTTTCTACAGTCTTAACATCTTTTTTGCATCATAGTGACCAAAACTGGATGCAGTATTCCAAGTGTGGCCTTACCAAGGCATTGTAAAGTGGTATTAACACTTCATGTGATCTTGATTCTATCCCTCTGTTAATGCAGCCTAGCACTGTGTTGGCTTTTTTGGCATCTGCAGCACACTGCTGGTTCATATTTAAGTGATTGTCCACTAGGATTCCGAGATCCCTCTCACAGTTGCTACTATTGAGCAAGGTACCACCTATACTATACCTGTGCATTTGGTTTTTCTTGCCTAAATGTAGAACATCACTTTTTTCACCATTGAATTTCATTTTGTTAGATAGCGCCCAATGTTCAAGTCTGTCAAGATCCTTCTTTATCATAAGCCTGTCTTCTGGAGTGTTGGCTATTCCTGCCAGCTTGATGTCGTCTGCAAATATGATGAGTTTCCCATCTATCCCCTCGTCCAAATTGTTGATGAAGATGTTGAAGAGCACTGGGCCCAGAACAGAGCCCTGGGGCACCCCACTGCACACTTCCCTCCATGTAGATGCGGTTCCATTGAGGACCACACGCTGAGTACGGCCGGTCAGCCAGCTACGAATCCATCTGGTGGTGATGCTGTCTAACCCACATTTTTCTATCTTATCCAGTAGTAGGTTGTGATCTACTTTATCAAATGCCTTACTGAAGTCCAAGTAAATTATATCCACAGCATTCTTCTGGTCCACTAATTTTGTCGCTTTGTCAAAGAATGCAATAAGATTTGTGTGGCATGATCTGTTTTTGACAAACCCATGTTGGCTTTTGGTAATGACTTTGTTTGCCTCTAGGTGTTCGCTGATTCGTTGCTTGATTATCTTTTCCAGAATCTTCCCAGGTATTGAGGTCAGGCTCATAAGTCTGTAGTTTCCTGGGTCCCTTTTTTTCCCTTTTTTGAAGATGGGAACTACATCAGCTCTTTTCCAGTCCTCTGGTAGTTCCCCAGTGCTCCAGGATCTTTGAAAGATATAGTTCAGTGGTTCTGAGATCGCATCTGCCAGTTCCTTCAGAACCTTGGGGTGTAATCCATCTGGTCCTGGTGATTTGAACTCGTCTAGGGTGGACAGGTGCTCACTTACCATTTTCTTGCCTATCTTAACTTGTATTTCTAATCTGTTTTTTACGGTACTGTTTTTGATAGGTTGGACTGTTTTATCCCTTTGTGTAAAGACAGATAGTGATAAGAGATTTCCAAACGTACTATTACAGATTTCTTCACAAATCTCCCTTCTCAAAATTATTTTCAATTGCAAAATGGGAAATGATTTGCAGAAGAAAAGTAGGTGATTTTTTTCCTCCTACCTGCACATTTGTTTGAGCAAGCGATGACCCTGCTATTTTTTCCGGGTGTGGTAACACTGTTCCTATAGGTTGTTGTATGATTTTGGCTCCAACATCTTGTCCTGTAAATATATTCACTGTGAAGATTCTTGACATTACACAAAGCATTACACATATTTGAATCTTCCACCTAAATATACATCACTGAAAGATATTAAATAAATTGTCACTAGGAGTGTTTTTATGTAACTATTCTAGACCAGCGGTCTCCAACCTTTCTGGCTTGATGGCCCAGCATGGGGGGGGGGGGATGGTTCCGTGTGAGTGGCAGGTGAGCGTGTGCATGCGCACAGCTCTATTTGTGTTTGCGCAGCCCAGTTCGAAACGGGCCATGGCTCGGGGGTGGGGACCCCTGTTCTAGACTATAAAATACAGGTAGTCCTTGACTTACTACCACAACTAAGCCCAGAATTTTGGTTGTAAGTTGTTGCCTTCTCCCTCCTCCCACCATTTTCGAGAAGACTGGCCTCTCTTGCCCCACCCTCCAGGAAACCTGCTGTAGGCTAGAAGGCCTCAGCCATCTAGACCCAGTGGTGCATGGAAATTGCCATGGGTCAGAAGGATAGACAGCTAGAAGTTTGCTGCAGGAGGGAAGGCCTCAGCCATCTAGGACCAGCAGCACACAGAAACCTGCCTCAGACTGGATCCCCAGCCTGCTAGACCCAGTGGCACAAAGGCCTCATGCCTCCCCAATACCATTCCCAAGAAACCTAGCTTTCTCCCTTTCTGTTTCTGGCCAGTCTTGAAGAAGATAGAGCTAGATTACCTAAAAGATTTGTTGACTGTGGTTGTCTCAAGCTCTCCTGTGATTTTGATGATGCAACTGAAGATGCCAGGTTGATTGCTTTTTTTTGAGCCTGCAAAGATACAACAGAGACACGTCACACATATAATTAAAGATATTTAAAAAGAAATAGTCCATATTAAAAAATACATAAGTAGCTGAGTTCCACATCAGTTTTACCCACAAATTTTAACCATGGTTATTGGATGCACAACAGCTTCATTTAGCCATACTAAATCAGAAACCAGAAACACCTAACATATTTCTCATAGTGAGAGATGTATGTCCACTGGGGATGGGGGTGGGGTAAGGTAAAAATGCTTTCAGACTTTTTGGGAAGGGCTTCAAATCATTATGTCTTATCAATTCTTTGAGTGCTAGACTTCCAAATGTACTTCTGATGTAATTAGAATTAAGGCTATTTGATTTTGGTATTAGTTAACTGAAGACCGACTCTCCTTCATTCATAGAGTTGAACTTCAACTAATTATATTCAACTTACATCCTAAATCTTTATAATTGAATTGGTGCACAGTATGGATAAAATCCTTATTTCTTATCTTTCATTTTTTATACAAATGCTTTATTCATTCTCCATATACAAATTTCAACAAATGACATTTAATTGTTAGCTGCAATAGTTAATTCAAATATCACAAAGTTTATGACTTAGCATGAAAGCAACCCACAGTAAGCCTGGAATCATCTACTCTCCTCTATGCCTTCTTTATTGAGTATGTGAGAGTAAATTGGAAATATCCATTTAAATTCCATTTTTAACATAAAATAGTATTATGCTGAAATCCTAAACTGTGGTTAATCTTGCCTTTGATTAATGAAAATAAAGCAATTCAGAAACTACAATTAATTTAAAATAAAAATGAGTAGTTCATCGAATTCTGACATTCACTGTAATTCATTCTTATCACATGAAGCTCATCAAATATAGTTTTAAATGAATATACATCTAAGCCAGTAATGAACCTTATTTCTATGAAATCACATTTTTAATAAAAATAATTCCATGTAAATAAAAAATGAAAGTTGGTATTATCATGTCAATAAAGCAGCGAAGTTATTTCAAAATACTGCTTAATGTTTAGAAATACAGGTGGCATGATCATACCCAATCCCGCATCATTAAAGAAACTATACATTTATGGAATATTTTTGATCTTGTGAATCATACCTGTCCAAAGGAAAATGGTGACTGGGTTACTGACGTTTGACTAAAAGGGCTGACAGGTTTTGAAGAAACTGGAAGTCGATGTGATACACCGACTGACAACTGAGTTCTATTTTGCTGTGTAAGTTGATCTCCAGCAAAGCTTCCACTTGAAGCTACAGACTGAGCTGATGAGCCGATGTTTGGATGTACCGTAGCAGAGGAACTCACAACAGTAAAACGATTACTTGAAGATATATTTGAACCAGTTGCTTGTCCAGGAGACGCTGATGAATATCCTGTTCTGCCTTGGGAAAGGTTTCCTTGGTTTGGGGATAAATGTAATACAGCAGGAGAGGATTGTTGTAGTGGAATCTGACCACCGACAATTTGAGAAGTTCCATGGTTGACTATAACTTGGTTTCCAGAAGGAGCAAATGTCTGACCAGAAACTAACTGTACAGCATTCTGATTATTCAGCATTTGTCCTGAATATGCTTGGTTACTTCTGAGCATATTCGCAGAGTTTCTATTTAACATAACGTGCTCAGTGGATACTTGGCTGGGAACAAGTTGTGAAGACTGATTCTGAAGCAGCTGTCCATTTACAGTCTGGACATGGTGAACTGGACTGGGATTTACAGAAAGACTTGTGGGTATAAGAAACTGATTCTGAGATGCATGAGGTTGTCCCATTGGAGAATGGATAACAATGCTACCACTGGCATTACTTACTGTTTGGGGAGTAACTGGTTTTCTTGAATTTTGTTGACTAACAATATTAACAGACATATGTGGACCAACTACTGAATTCTGAGGTGAATTTGATGAAGCAAAGGGAATTCCTTGTTGTACATGATGCTGTTGTATTCCTAAGCTATTTACATTGTAAGTGGCTTGCTGTCCCATCTGAATTGGCTTGGGTTGAATATTGATGGGAATTTTGTTAGAATTTGGAGCAAGACCCCTCTGTATAATGATGTTGTGTACAGGCAAAGATGCCTGAAAATTTGTACTATTAAATGGAACAGTTACAGGTTGTGCTACTGAGCTTGAATTTGAATTGCCAAACAACGAGTTGCCATTAGGAGTTTGTCTATGAACCAAAAGTCCACCACTCATATTTGCAGGTGCTTGCTGTCCACCACCCTTCAATATAATGTGAGATCCTTCAAGATTATTTATGGCCATCATAGAAGGTTGATTACTAAATGAACCAATGAGTTGTATTTGTCCAGAACTACCAATCTGACTATTTGACAAATGCTGACTGGGAACACTGATCCCCACATGTTGCATAAAGCCATGTTGCACACCAACTGTATTGCTTGTAAAAGATGCTCCAACTGGTGGCTGTACTACTTGAGTAACTCCAATAGGTTGCAGCGTTTGACCTGAGTAATTAGAAACATTAGAAGCCTGAGTAAAAGATGCTGATGAGGAAGGATGAAGCTGTGTTTGTGCAAACTGTTGATTGGAGCTTATGTTGGCATCCAAATAAGCCTCTTCTGCCAAAGTCTGCTCAGTAATATTAGCTTCTTGCAAAGATTTCTGGAGGATATCAAAAGGCTGATCTTCACTAAGATCAGGCAATGGAGATGATTCAAGTTCATCATCAAGAAACTGAAGAGTACTTGGCAACTGTAGTCCATCATTAGACCCTTCTCCAAGCTGACCACCAACACCTTTGATTGATGACTTAGGATCAGAGCTCTGAAAGGAAAAAAATACAGTAAAATGTCTTCAATCCTTTTTTAAAAGTGCCAAATGTACAGCATAGTTCATTATAATTATTTTCCTTTTCTCAGGTTTATTATTAGAACAAGAAACATTACTGTTGTGCAACACTGTGAAATAATCCTAACATTTTTTTCAACAGACAGGATTGTTGGCATATACTCATTTATTTCCACAGAGGTCCTGTGAAGGATTAGTTAAAAGTAGCCTGAGAGCTCTGAATCCACAGACAAGAAACTCTAAAGCCAAATCCAACAAGTCTGGTTTTAATTACCCATTTCACAACAGGATAAAGATACTGGTATGCAAAATATATAAATTGACGGCAAGAACTTAATATATATGAGTACAGCATTCTGCTCTTTCTTAGCCCCTCTATTTAATCATTTGAATATTGCAGCACATTTACAACTACAATTTGTAGTTATTTAAAGCACCGGCAGCATATTGTCTACTTTATATGATCATTAAAAAGCTACAGCTGTTTACATTTTATATTTTTCTTTAGAAAAGTTGATTCGGGAGCAAATCAGATCGGACTAAAGTAATGTAGAGCTGATCAAACTATTCCCAGAAGTCTAGATCTAAAACATCTCTGCACCCTCCTAATAATACACTATATATATCAGCAGTAACAAAGACACTCTATAATGTTTAACTTTTATCTAATTGAAAATCTATCATGACATTAAACATTAGAGCTTTGCCATGTCATGAAATCACACTTTGGATCTGAAGGAAAAAACTACTCCAGAGTACGTACAAGGATTTTATGGCAACTCCTTAAAGCAGCTTGGTCTTCTCCAAGGACCACTCAGCTGCCTTCTGCAACTGCAGCATAAGCTCTGGAAAATATATGTTTTGTTTAGGTGCTATGTGGGTGCCTAAATGCAGTCTGAAACACCCTTGAAGTGTAAAGCACTGTACAGCCCTGCTACACATCATCTCAACCTGTACTATTTAGCTAGCATGTCCAGAGAGTAGAAGATCATCACAAATCTTTATTCTTGGTTAGAATCTGATATGTCTGAATTGCAAAACTAGAAGTGATAAAAGAAAAAAACAATATATTATGAGTTCAACTGAGCTACAAATCCTGCTATAACAAATCAAGGTACAGTATATTAAGAGGTAATTCTGGCTCACTTCTATCTGTCTCATAATTCTTTCTAATAGAGAGAAAGTAGAAGAAATTTTAGTAACACCTTTACCACTTTTCTTGGTAAAATTTTCTTATATTGTAGCTTGCTCTAACTAGATATCCACTCAGTTTCTAAATTTCAACAATTTGCATACGCTGGCTGAATAGAATTCACAAGACTAAATACTTTGGGAAGAATAGCTTCCTATTGCAATTCATTTCAGGTGTATAAATATAGTGAAATCAAAATCTGGGAGAATAACTATTCATTAATATCACTAATAAAAATATTATATATATAGACAACATAGGAAGTTGATCTCATAAGATAATCAGTAACTATTTTTATTCCATTCAATTACATATAATATAAACAATGCAACTAGTCTACAGAATCTACAATAACATCTTATATTTCTTCTCTATACTTACACTGGTATTGGCAAAAATGGAATTTGAGTTGGCTGCAGAATATCCTATGTTACTCAAGTCTTCACTGTTCTGTGACAACACAAATAAATAGTCTTAAACTAAGAGCAATACATTTGGAACACAACTTTCCTCGTAATCTAATAAGAGTCTGACCTTTAAGAGCTAACATCCAACATTAAATTTTTCTTCCCACTATCTTTCCATCAACAATTGTGCTTATTCTTTCCAACTTCAGGAAACTATTGTAGCCTCAGAAAGATTCAAAGAGAGACACAGAGGGAAGGCACAGGACAAGATAGAAGAAACTTTGGATCTAAAAGGTTTAAAAACCTCCTAGTTCTCTGCCACATAAACTTGAAAAGTGCTAAAATGTAGACCTCTCTTACATTACCGCTCATTGGGCACAACATAAGATTTCTTTTAAATGGAAAGAAAAAAAAATACAGAACTGCAAGCCCACATTTCTAGTTTGCTGTGATAAACCTTGCATGTCAATGAATTTGCTTTAAGATTCTGCGGGCACACTTCTAGCAACCCCAAACAATTCTTAACAAAATTAAACGTACAATAAGATAACATAAATAACTTACAGATTTACTGCCCCCTCCATGTAGAAAGTAATTCAGTGCCTGTGGATCTCTAAAATATATATAAACAAGAAAAGTGAGATGGACCGGTTTAAACATTAAAGCATTTTAAAACATAAAAGTTGCTAAAATTTAGATTGTTTCAATAGGTAGCAGCACATGTCCTTTCTCCTGTAGGCTTGGAAGGCTAGCAGATTTGGACCAGGTTGGCATTTGAATGGGAACTACCAAGGAATAGCAGGACTGTAGGCTAAACTGAGAAATCAACATCCCAGAAAGCTGCAACGGTAAACACTTTCATATTGTTACACACACACACCCCAAAATGCATGGTTGTGGCCTTGTAACTACCCAGAGATGAAGTTGACCTGAGGACATATTTATATTTAAAATATAAATTGACTTATAAACAGAAACTATTTTTTAAAATTATATTGCAACTGTGTCCCCCAACTGTATATTTTAGAGTATTCACCTCCTGTATAAGCAAAAAACCTAGCTTGTTTCTGGAAACATATCTATAAGGTACATTGTTATCCTTCTCTTTATAAGACTTAATTGCTACTACACTTTTAAACATTCATGATTTATTCTATTTATTCTATCAAGTCCATACTGAAATTTATCTTTTTCATCTTTTGGTTTATTTTGATATTTCATATGACCAAGAGAATTTCTATAGAGTTTTTGTATAAATGATACAGTAAATTATAATCAGTAGTAAAAACTACTGTTTATCTTATATGGTGAATTTTTTCAAGTGAATTTTTCAGACAAATAAATTTCATTGATTGCCAGTCTTCTATACATGAAATCTACTACAGCAAGAAAGTTTCAACCTCCAAATCATTAAACAAATTCATGTGACCATTGCCTGCTAGATGCTCAGAAAGATTGATTCACTAGGTGGCTGTTATTTAAACTCACATACAAAGAATTTGCGGAGATTCTCAACGTACTATTTATTTCCTTGCATTTGTTTTTCTGTTCCATTGAATTCTGCATGAAGTATATGAAGCTTCCCCAACAATCTTCTCTTCAACATCTGCATAATTTTTATAAGGCTACTGTATTATCATACTTTAAGTCATGCCCTAGGATTAAGAGAACTTAGAAATTCAGTTTTGCTTTTTACATTTAAAATGTTGTGGTCTGAAGGAAGAAGCATTCCAAGAAAACTGAGACATTATTTTCCCTTTTAGATTCTTTATTTTGCATTTCTTCCCAGGAGTTTTGCAACAACAAGGCGGATGCCAGAATCTGGATTTCTCTGGCTTGCGTCTATCTTATCTTGCTAAACTCCTCCCTTACTTTACAGTCATAATTTACGTCTTCCAATTAGGCTGGAGGCCAAAGATTCCCTTCCCTTCCCTGTCTCCCGCTTTTCTTCATAAATCTCCTCCCTTTGTATGTCATCTGATTTAACTCCAAAAATACCAAACAGTTCTGCATATCTTGTCAATGCAATAATATCCTATATTAACAGCGTTGACATCCGGCCCCCCTTACAAAAAGGACAGATCCTGTAATGTAAACAAAAGCATATATTAATGACTAGTCTTCGGTTTGTTGGGGTATTTCATATGAAACCTTTTGACGAGCCTGTCAGCTTTCACCTCACTGGATTTCACCCAAGTGGCTTCACACATCGGGTATCCCTTCCATTGTACTAGGTACTGCAATTTCCCTTTAAAAATTCTAGAATCAAGAATATGTTTCACTTCATAATGGGTCTGCCCCACAACTACGAGGGGCCCAGGTGCTTTCTTCAGGGGAGGTCTTAAAGTGGAGCCCCGATAAGGTTTTAACAAGCTACTGTGGAAGACAGGGTGAATTTTACCCAAAAGTCTAGGGAGTTTCAGTTTTACAGTGACTGGATTGATGACCTTTACGATAGGAAAAGGCCCTAAGAATTTCGGTCCTAACTTCTTGCTGGGTAATTTGAGGTGTAAGTATTTGGTTGACAAATAAACCTTTTCCCCAACTTGGAACGCTCTTTGGGGAGCCCTCTTTTTGTCAGCTTGCTTTTTATAGGTTTCAAAAGTCTTTTTTAAAGCAGTTTTTGTGTTTCTCCAAACGTCCTCCCATCCCCTCACCCATTGGTCAAGTGTCTGGGAAGCGGTTGGCACTTGGGGATATTCAGGAATTGGACTGAACTCTTTGCCTGTGGCTACTCTGAAAGGTGTGTAGCCGGTGCTGCTGTGCACAGAATTGTTATACGCCACCTCTGCGAAAGGGAGGAGGTCAGTCCAGTTCGTCTGTTGATAAGACACATAGCATCTGAGATATTGCTCCACCATTTTGTTAGCGGCTTCTGCAGCTCCGTTGGTGGCCGGATGAAAAGCAGATGACAAGCCTTGAGATGATCCAATTAATTTAAGAAAACTCCTCCAAAACTTTGCTGTGAACTGCACCCCCCTGAGATTATTCGCTTAGGGGCACTGTGCAGTCGGTAGACATGTTTTAGGAACAATTTAGTCAGTCGTTGAGCGGATGGGAGTCCTTTGCAGGCGATGAAATGAGCCTGCTTCGAGAACAGGTCTATTACAGTCCAGATGACAGTATTTCCTCTACTCTCAGGTAGGTCTACGATAAAGTCCATAGCTATTTCTTCCCAGGGTTGGGAAGGGTCTGCCACCGGCTGCAGTAATCCAGGGGTTTTCCCCGGTATTCTTTTCATTGTAGCACATACGGTACAACTCTTCATATAGTTTTCCACATCTCGTTTCAGTCCCGGCCACCAAAATTGCCGGCGGGTGAGATGTAGTGTTTTTAGATATCCAAAGTGTCCAGCCTGCTTTACATCATGGCTGTGTTTGAGAGCATTGAGACGGAGGGATTCGGGCAAATACAGTTTCCCCCCTTTGTAAGCCAAACCATCCCGGCACGTCAAGGAGGTTTGGTTATCTTTGAACCATTGATCGTTGAGGAGCTCTCGTTTTATTTTCTTTGCTCCAGGGTCATCCGGATTTGGGACCCTGCGAGGCGTGATTTGTGCAACAGGTTGTGGATTGGAGATAATCACCTCGTTGACTTCTTCACGTTCGCTTTTGTATTGGGGCAATCTCGATAGCGCATCAGCTAGGAAGTTTTTTTCCCCTGGTATGTACTTTAGAGTAAAGTTGAAGCGGTTAAAGTACTGTGCCCACAGTACTTGCTTTGGGGACAATTTGCAAGGAGTTTTCAGTGCCTCTAGGTTTTTGTGATCTGTCCATACTTGGAATGGCACCTTGCTCCCCTCCAGGTAGTGTTGCCAGTTTAACAGCCCCCATCTAATTGCGAAGGCCTCCTTCTCCCATATTGCCCATCTCGTTCACTTTCCGTAAATTTTTTGGAGGTGCAGGACTCCATTCTTGTTCTTTTGAAGCAATACAGCTCCAACTGCCACATCACTGGCGTCGGCTTGAATTACAAAAGGCTCCCCTAGACAGGGGTGCTTTAGGACCGGTTCGGTAGCAAATAGTCTTTTTAAATTCTCAAAAGCTGTTTGACAGCTCATAGTCCATGCTAGTGGTTGGCCCGGTCACGGCTTCCCTCCTTTTCCCCCCGTTTTGAGTAAATCTGTAAGGGGCAGGGCAATTTTGGCAAAAGAGGGGATGAATTGACGGTAGAAGTTGGCAAAACCTAGTAAGCTCTGGAGTTGTTTGCGGGTTTTTGGGGGCTGCCATTCGATTATAGTTTTCACCTTGGCTGGATCCATCTCAATGCCTTCGTTGGAGATTCTGTAGCCGAGGTAATCTAATCAGGTCTGGTGAAATTCACATTTTGACAATTTGGCATAAAACTTGGCATTCAATAATTTCTTTAACACTTCTCTCACCAGCTTTATGTGATCAGTCATGTTCATGCTGTATATCAGAATATCGTCAAGGTACACCAGAACCCCTTTGTACAAGTATTCATGCAGGACCTCATTAATCAACTGCATGAATACAGCTGGGGCCCCCTGTAGACCGAATGGCATGACTTTGAATTGATAGCTCCCCATGGGGCAGTTGAAGGCAGTTTTCCACTCATCTCCTTCTTTTATTCTCACTCGGTAGTACACCTCTCTCAGGTCTAATTTAGTGAAGACACTCCCCTTAGCCAGATGAGTTAATAAGTCCTTTAGGAGGGGGAGGGGGTATCTGTTTTCCACACTCACAGCATTGAGGCCCTTATAGTCTACGCAGAGACGAAGAGACCCATCTTTTTTTTTCTTTAAATAACACGGGGGCTCCCACAGTAGATTTGGCCCGTTCAATGAACCCCCTCGCTAAGTTTTTATTCACGTATTGCTGCATCTCTTCCATCTCGAGGGGGGACATGGCATACATTCTCGGGCGTGGAAGTTTGGCTCCTAGCACCAGTTCGATAGAACAGTCATTGGGTCTGTGAGGGGGTAGGACATCGCATTCATTTTCACTAAATGCCTCTGCTAAGTCCCGGTATTCATTGGAGATGAGTGATTCATCTGGTGACGGTGAGGCAGCTATGAGTGCTCGCTCATTAGGTGGCCTAAAGTGTCCCACAACGTCAGTTGAATCAGTGGGAGGCTCAGGCCCTATAGGTAATCTCACAGTTCTCATTCCTTTCTCCCACCAGATAAATGGCTTCCATTTGTCCAACCAGGCTAAGCCTAGAATCACAGTCTCAGTCATTTTTGGGGCCACCAGGAACCGAATAAATTCCCAGTGTGCCCCTATTTCTAGGCGTAAGGGCTCAGTTAATTGTGTGACTAAAGTCCCTCCCATCAGGGAGCCGTCAGCTTGCTCGAACTTCACAGGGTTGGAGAGTTGTTTTGCCCGTTTGCCCATTTTCATGGCAAAGGGTAGGCTAATAATGCATCGGGTGCATCCAGAATAAATTAGTACGTTTAAGTCTATTTGTGCCCCCGACTTAGGGATTGTAAGCTTGGCGGCCAGTGAAAAAGATGGGATTTGTCGACTCACCATCGGGTCGTTCTCCCCTTCGTCGTCGCCGTCAAAGGAGGGTAGAGCAGGGGCGGGTCCACCTAGAGTCCCGGCGTTCTCTTGTGTGGGAGGTGTAATCTGGGTAACAGATGCTTGCGTGGCCTGGTTGGATTTTTCTCTCATTAGCCGCTGGGCAGGTCTCCTTCTCATCGCTGGTTCCGGACTGCTCTGCAGTTGGGGGTAGGGGACCGGACAGTTTGCTGCTCGATGTCCCTTCTTTCCGCACCGGAAACACTTTATTGACGCGCTTGCAGTTGGCCCGGTTCTTTCAGTCATCGTGGTAGCCGGAGGGTCTCGTGGGGGTGATTGTTGTTCGGATTGCTCTGGTTGCTGCTCAGATTCAGGTGGGGAAGGCTTTTTATAGCGGGCGAGCTGAACATCTAGCTTCACCGTTGTCTGGTACCACTCGTGCAGTCAGTCAGGTACTGCTCGAATAATGCAGGCCTGGGAGAAGTGATCATCTAATCCCTCAATGAAGTGATGGATTAGGGACTGCTCTGGCCACCCCTCTATCCGACCTGCTATCTTGCGAAACTCTCGCACTTACTCCAGGGCAGGCCTGCCGGCTTGTTTTATTTTGTGGATTTGTTCTCTTGCTTTTAAGTCAAGGGATGGGTCCTCAAATCTTTCTTTCAGACCCAGGAGGAAGAGGTGGGGGTCTTCCAATTCTAGGGTTTGCTCATTATATAAATTGTTCAGCCATTCGGATGCTTCTCCCTCTAGGCCGGACGCAATCACATCGACCATAGCCCCTGGGTCTGGGTAGAGATAAGCCCAGCGATTCAAGTGAGAGCGTACTTGGTTGAGAAAAAAAATCAGTTTCTCTGGGTCCCCATCGAAGGTTGCTCTGAATGGTGGAGTAATTATGTTGTTGGGCCCCCCACTGTGGCTGTTGCTGCTGCTGGCCCCATCCTGGTTGCTGGTTTATGCCCAGGGGTTGCACGTTCGGGGGCTGGGGCCAATCTCCTTGTTGTGGCCGTCCTCCCTCTAGCTACTGATCTCCTGGGTCCTGCACCACCCCAATCTGTTGCAAGGTCTCTATTAATTGTGGCAAGTTCAGAGGATTTATAGGCTGTTGGGGCCCCCACTCTAGCTCTTGCTCCCTCTCAGGCTGTTGCAAGGCCCCTATCAGCTGTGGTGAGCTCAAAAGTCGTCTGCTCCCTGCCTGCTTCGAATGCCATACTCCCCATTGTTGCAGAGGCCTCAGACATGGATTCCCTCTCTCTTCAGGGCTGGGGTCCCTGATAGAGGAAGACAGGGTCTGAAAGGCTGTCTGATACGAAACGGAGGGGCTGTAGGCTTCTTTTTGCAGGAGTGGGTCTCTGCCTCTCCCCTGGGGTTTGAGATATTTCCAGTAACTCACCCAGGCCTTGAATGGCAGTTTGCCCATTGTCTGTCCACCGGTTCTCATTTGTCTGCCAAAATTCATTTTCCCACAGCATGCTGTCTGTTACTTCCCCCT
Source organism: Azemiops feae (assembly GCA_023970755.1). Taxonomy (NCBI): domain Eukaryota; kingdom Metazoa; phylum Chordata; class Lepidosauria; order Squamata; family Viperidae; genus Azemiops; species Azemiops feae. Next base: position 350,188 of record JALGBA010000834.1, read on the forward strand.
CTGGGATATCAGTCGCTGCCGGGTTGTATTGAACAAACTCCCATTTCATGATAGATTGGCCTGCTCCTGAATTCTGTCATTCTCACTCCAGGCTAGGAGAAAGAGGTGGGGTAATGCACCTCCAGTTGTTTGAAAAGTTTTTAGATTCTGGCATGATGTTGTGGTCCGAAGGAAAAGCATTCCAAGAAAACTGAGACATTATTTTCCCTTTTAGATTCTTTATTTTGCATTTCTTCCCAGGAGTTTTGCAACAATACTTCGGCACATTACAAGGCGGATGCCAGAATCTGGATTTCTCTGGCTTGCGTCTATCTTATCTTGCTAAACTCCTCCCTTACTTTACAGTCATAATTTACGTCTTCCAATTAGGCTGGAGGCCAAAGATTCCCTTCCCTTCCCTGTCTCCCGCTTTTCTTCATAAATCTCCTCCCTTTGTATGTCATCTGATTTAACTCCAAAAATACCAAACAGTTCTGCATATCTTGTCAATGCAATAATATCCTATATTAACAGCGTTGACATAAAATAGATGAAAATAAAAATTATGGGATGCAAATATGTAAATATATATGAAAATATTTTCCAGTATGAAAGTGACTGTTCTTAAATATTAAATTAAAAGGATGAAAGGCTTGCTCTATAGAACAAAAACAAATGAATGGGTGGCAATATAAACAAATGCAGATTTTGCTCATAAAAACCATGGAAGCCTATAAAAATTAGCATGAAAAATTAGTTGTTACTTGAGAGGAGCTTCCCTAGTGAATTTTTATGTTGAATGTCTAAACAGGGCTTGCCTCATTCTACTTTCCCATGCTGTCAGTTACCATTGCCTTATATCCATTCAATTTTGTTCCCTGCCCCTTCCCCTTTCTACTGCAACTTTCTTTTTTTATATTTTTACTATCTTATTTTTTTCTCCTGGAAGAAAGGTCAATTTATGCATATCAGAGTGGTCTTTGAGTTTGATCCTATCTTTTTGGGAAAGTAATTTCTGAAAGTTATTCATAACAAGAAGAATGTTGTACGTACACCTTTATGGGGGTGTAGGGAATCTCCAGGATTGATTTCAGCTGAATTTGGCAAACCTATGTTCGGCAGACAGCACAGGATGTTTAACCTCTTTTTTTTTTCTACTTTTCTTTTGGTGGATGGGTTTGATCTTAAATTTAGGGTCATATTTTATGGAAATTGAGTAATTGATTTAATGTGATTTATGTATGCATTATTGATGAGAGACTATGATTTCATATGTAAATTCTAAGTAACTCAAGCCACTTTAGGTAATTAAAATTGGAAAAGTTGAAAATATGTGAGGAAATAAAAATAAACAAGTGATACAAATTTTATTTCATTTTCATCATAAATATGAGAAGCAGAGGTAAATAGTCTGCAGAACACTGCTCTCATAATAAAAAGTGAATTCTTTTCACCAGTTCTGCTTCTGCAGCTTAATATGTCCCTAAAAAGCAATTTTAAAAATTCATCTGGAGCAGTGAAGAATGGCAAGAAATACTGGAAGGTGCAGGAAATAAAGGGAAATTACAAAAATCACAATCTTCCCTACCTCCTTTTGAATGAAAACCTATTCTAAATCCAGATGCCTTAAAAAAAATTCATTTATTTATTACTGTGAAATAAAATTATGCTTCAGAGGGTAAAGTTTTAACTGAAATTGCTTATCAAACTAGCTTTCCTTTTAAAATGAATTTTGAATATTTTTCAAGGACAAGTGTCTAAAATAAAATCTTACCCGATAAGATCAAAGAGACAGGCTTCATCATCATCATCATCCATGACAACTAAGAAGACAATAAAGTATTCATTGTATCATAAAACATATTTCAAATTCTATTTTTATGAAAGACTGCTTTATGTAAGAAAGTACAAAATATATTTACCATGAAAGTGTTTTTACCATGCTAATTTACTGTATTGGAAGGTGGCTATGTAGTAGGCTACATCCAATAATATGGAAGCTTATTAATAATTTTCCTTATTGTTACCCTTGCCCTCCTCCATCCACACCTCTGAAGAACTATTTAGATCTGTTCCAAAAATCCTCCCAATCCTTCAGATATTTGAGGTGTACTGATGAATGCAATGGGTTAGCATTAGGATTACACGTTCAATCCTAGCACTAATCTCTATCTGTAATAGAAGCTAGGTATAGATATATGTATTTCTGGACCGCAGCCTAAAACAGAAATGAAGTCTGATCCAGATTAAACCAGAATCCCAATTTGTATTGGTACCATATTTGTTTTTCTTCCCCAAAATATTGTCATGGAAAAAATAAGAGTCAAAATATAATGTGGCTACCATCCCGAAAATATTTACCTGTTTATGTCTTGTAGATTCAGTGTGGACCTAAATTGAATGATGTTCCATTGATCTTTTTTGTGTGTTCCATTTGTTTGTTTAGCTTCTGAATGGCTTTTTACTGCATTTTAGCTAATTCACAACTTTATACTGCTAATTCATTTTTGTCACCCACAATATTATAAATAATAGTGTTGGGTGTGTGTAAGAATGTTTCCAGCTTTATGAGATGAATTGTTTGCTTGCTGCATGTTAGGTTTATTAGATGGCTCACAACAAATAATTCCCAAATCTCAAGTGTATTTGCCCATTTCTATTCTAACTCAACACATTTGCCAAATTCAGATATGTATTGCATTATTCCCTAACATATTTTACTATTTCATCCAAATGAATTAACAGCACTTTCTGCTGATTTAAGCTCATTGTAGAATAGTATGTCCATGACTAATCCTAAATCACCTGAAGTGCATCCAGATGAAGCTTTGTTCAGAGAATTCTAGACTTCTAATTGTACACTCCACATTTTCAAACATTCTTCCATCTTCCTATCAAGAATCTTATAGCTTCAATTTTGATCACGGTTGCAATTTTTTCTCTCGTAAAATCTTTCCAATAGATGGGAATTATGTAATAAATCCAGAGCCTCTGAAGAGCAGATAGTGACAAGGTGGAACATGTCTTTTAAGGTACAAAAGCTCTAGATTTGGAAATGACACATCAACATGTGGTTCACAGACGATGGTTTCCAAAAATCTCCTCTGTGAAGCTGAAATCTTTGAGATTCTCTTTATATGCTTTTAGGTATTGTGATATATTGTGAAGGATATAAGCAGTTAGAGAACATAAACAATAAAATGTTTCCTCTTCATCTCATGTACTGACTTTATTACCTAAAGGGCTCTTAAAGGCATAGGAGAGCCAGAACAAAGAGATACCTAATCTACCTTCCTGCACAGAAGCTCAACTATCTCCTCTGCCTGGATCTTGTAGCAATTAGGATTTTGTTCTGGAATATAATGGCTGCATAACAGATAAATGGTTTAAAAAAGAACTGCACCTCCTAGTTTTAATTAGTCTTGTTTTCCTGTCATAGTTTTCAAAGGCAAGGTAATCTGCTGCAAAAGAGCATGGTGTAACTGACATTTATCATTAAATACAACTTGTTCCTCCTGTTCTATCCATCCCGTTCCATTTTTTTTTGTTTGCATTTATCCCACCTTTTTTTCATATAAAACTTAAGGTGGAAAACATACCAATACTCCTTCCTTCCTTCTACTTTCCCCTCAACAACCCTATGACCTGGGCTAAGAGAATATGACTGACCCAGTCACTTAACTGGTCTTTCATGCCTAAAGACTATAAGTCAGTTTCAAGGTTTCTAGGCCAGCATCTTAACCACTACACCAGACTGGCTCTTTTTCTTCTTCTTTCCTCAAATTTATTTTATCTTTGTGGGTTTTGTATACATCTTTTAGGGATGTTTAATCTGATCAACTGCATTCTCTCTATATATTTTCACGTTTTATTTTAAATCATGAAATAGTTTGTTTGGCATATTGTAAACTCAGCCAAATTTTATTAAAGGAAACAGGTTTAAAAAAACCATAGCTTAGTACAGAGTGAATCCAATCTTTTTCTACACAATAGTTCCATACATCTTCTATATTTATATGCCAAATTATTCTTTGAAATAAAAGGAAACCCATTGTTACTTAAAATGGATTCACATTTTTGATATATTATTTTGATATATTAATAATCAATGGACACTGTGTTAAGATTCAGAATCCTCAGATAGCTTACTGCATAGCAGTAGTTCAAGGATGAATTAGTATTATTACAAACACTTTGCCCTTAATTTGTCTCCCTCTTGTTATGAAGAATATGTACAAATTTTATTAATATGTATATTTTCAACCATTGGCTTAAAATATAAAATAAAGTATCAAATATTACTCTTATTTGGATGGAAGGAAGAGACATGAACATAAATGACACAACAAATGTCTATGGTGTATGAATGTGTGAATCTCTAAAGAGTTTGCGTTCCTCTAATCAAATGAAAGATAGAAAAACCATTCCCTAATCACATTTCCACTTACTGGATTGCTCATATACTATAGTACAATGATTTTTGCCCCTCAGAAGTTACTGACTTGCAGAATGTCGATGTATCAGTCCCACTACAAATTAAATGTGCTTGTAAATGTTTTGGTAATTTCCACTGGAATACAGGAAATTGGGAACATATCATTGTTTCCTCTTGCACATCAGTTTTACTCCTGATAATTTATTTGTGATAAGTTGTCAAGTTATTCACTAGCTTGCATTTATGTTCTGGTCTTGTAAACAGTGTGGCAGACATAATAGTAGCTATAGCCTCTCTAGATTGTGAGCTTAAAGCTATATGATATCATCTGCCTTACATTTCCCAGTATATTGCTTCAGCAACTGCCCAGCTCATATACTGGAATAGGGACATATAGAAAGTAAGTTGAGCAAATTGGTAACAGTTAACAACTGCCACATTATTCTTTACAGATTCAAAATAAAACAAAAAAAAATCGTTTGTACATTTCATCAAGTCTACAAAGGCACGTATACATACACTGAATCTTTCATAACATCCTTTGTTTTGTAACAAAGTAAAACAAATGTGATCATTTATCAGTGATAAATTCTAGCTAAAAAGTGAGAATAAAAATAGAACAATTTATTTTACTTGAAACAAAGCAATTTAAATTGTTAGAAACAGAAATGATTTAATTATAGATGTAGATGCCTACTTCCCATTATACCAAATTTCAAATTTGCCAGTTTACTGGTGGGGGGGTCCATCTATGAAAAAGCGACTGCTGTAAATCAAGATTTATGACTAACAGAATAGAGCTGTACAATATAGAACTGTAGCTGATACAAAAAGGTAGCTGTGTATGGGCCTCTCCTATACACCAAAGAACTTTAGATTTGAATATGAAGCACTACTGGATAGCCCAATTACAGAGTGTCAAAACAAGATGTTTTAAGTTTTTATTTTTTTTAATTTCAAAACAAATTACACTATTCAGAAATAAATCTAAAATTAGACAACTAGTTGAATATGATTTTTTTCTGTTGTGCTATTATTCTAATAAAGTTAGATCTTCCCAATGAATTGATAAACTAAGAACTTTCTTCAAAAGTTTTCTATTTTATCAAAATGACATAATAAAGATTGTGAATGTCTAAACTCTGAACACCACCTGTGCTACATTTGAATTATAACCATGACTGAGAATATGGGTGAATATTCTCAACTTCACGTGTATTTGAATACGAAGCACCACTCCTAAGATTGGCAGAACAAATAAATACTATCTCATAAAAGCTATGTAAATTAGTTTAGTAGTCTGGGCCAATTATTAAATGGACAAGATTTATAAATGTTATAAATTGGTATTCTCATTACTTGCCTATTCCCATAATTTCTTTCCATCTGTGTTTTTATACATGATGTACATCTTTTTTAACAAGTCTTAGAAAAAAGAAACAACTCTGGTTGAAAGTATGGTTTACTTTTAGATTCAAGGTGGTTTCTAGCACCATGAGGAAACATTTACAGAATCAGTGTCATCCTCTGAACATAAATACTGTGTGTAAATCCTGGGATTTCTATGTGATAAGATTTGCTGCTGAAAATAAGCTTGAAAAATATGCATGCAGCATAAATCTAGGCCTAACGAAACATAATTTACTAAAATATGTATACGCCAGGTAGGAATTCCCAATTAAAATACAATTTTTCACAATGTCTCCTTTCAAAGCTAGTTTCTTTGATGCTATTCAAATTACTTGCCAAGAGACCTAATGAAGTCAGACATTTTATTGAATTTACAATGTAATTTACTAATCTATTAAATATTTTAAATAGGTGGAGGGGGATTATACAGAACAATGGAGATTAATTCCTTAAAGAAAAACTAAAATGTTTTTAAACAATATTTCCAAATTGCTTTTTTGTTTGAACTTTTCCTTGGTTTCTGGATATATTTTACACTGGTATTGTTAAGAGAACTACTAAACCAATGTGCTAGACAAAATCCCTTCTAATTGCCTAGGCACAATGGTAACTACACTATCCAGTTTAGAATGCCAAAATGCAATGAAAGATGTTACCTAATGATAAATATTAATACTTAGAATTTTGCTGAAAAACTACTTTTTTATTCATTTATTTCATCAGTTATTTATTAGGAAATAATAATAAACCAAGTCCAAACCATCTTTCTTCCATTGATATGAATGGCTCTACAAATAGATGAAATTGATTTCATTACTGTCACATTAAACTTATCAAGGCAATTATTTCCTAATATTAATCGTTTCTTAAATGTATTCAAAAGGTTTTAGTTAATTCTGAAAAATTAGAAGACCAAAGAAAAACTTAATAGTAGCAAATTACTGGAAAATGCAATATATTGACTATTTTTGCCCCATTGTTTCCTGTGAAATTTAATATCTAAAAAAATACACAAAACCTGCCACCACTTCAATTAAGAAGCATTCTGAGCTTACAAAACTTAATACTTGTGTTTTAAATATACATATTTTACTCCTTGGTCAAGCCTTCAGAAATAGAAATGTAATGGCAGTGAAGGTAGGAGAATGTTTAACTATGCTCCCTTACCAGGTTTTCTGGAATAGAACCTCATTGATCCATGTAAAATTGTGTTATTACAAAAAAGAATTTGAAAGGCCATCCAATTTCCCAAGGTCCTCCATTTTTAATCCAGATCACACACTCCTTTTCTTTAAAGTTACTTGCATCATATAGATGTTTTTCTCTATGTGATTTATACATTCAAGGCTAGACTATTTCAAGGATTTACATCCCAATCTGGTGATAAATTTCTATAAAAGGAGTTAACAACATTTAACAATCATTGCCATTTGTCCCCATAACCATTATTATTCTTCATAAGAAGCTAGTTTGTAAATGAAAATAAAGACGGAAGAACTTTTTAAAACGAATATTAGTTGTTCTATAGAACAAGAAACCGGACTTAATTGTTAAAAGCATTAAAATATGAGGCACCCTCAACCTTCGTTAAGATTTTCTCTCCAAATTAATGAGTCGCAGTAGAAGATATTTCACCCCTTTAGAAAACATTTCATAAAGGTGAAGAAGGTCCCCGTTTCCATTTTTACTCTACTTTGAGAGGGAAAGCAACTCCACGAAATAAAGGAAGACGACGCCCCAGCCGAAGGGGAAAGCCTCTTATTAAAAGCGTTTCAAAATGGCGGCGGAAGGGAACGAAAGAGAAGAAACTGCGCCACAAATCCTGGCCGATGGCCAGGCAGCGCCATCTTCCCTTGTCTTTGACCCTCCAGCCGGCGATGGACGAGACCGGCACGGAGAAAAGGGACTCTTTTGTGAGGAAAAATAGACTCTGTCGACTGAGCTTTGGAAATGCATATTCAATTCGGAAATTCAATTTAGGGAGGGTGAAATTAAGCCCGATAAAAACACAAAGGCCTGAGTTTCCTTCGTCCTTCTCTCAGCAAAAATCGACCATTTCTGCAACCCTACTGTACTTGCATTCCTTATTAAGAGTATTGCCCACTCCTCAACCACTTCGTTTCGATTAAAAAGAAAAAATTAAAACGCACCAAAAAATGATCCATCGGGTTTTCAATCTATTCTTTATATATTTCTCTTCCTTCCCCCTCCCCCCCCCCGTTCTTTAACCAAAACCAATTCAGAATTTTTTGGAAGGTTAATCCCATGCCAGATACATAATACAATCTTCGAAACGCAAAAACGAAAACATTGTTACAGATGTATAATATTTATTATACTTGCAGCTTAAAAAAATATAAATTACAACCGAAAAGGATTTAAATCCTACCGACCCAGTATTACATACACCGAAACAAATCACCATTTCCATTCCTTGAAACAATGACGCAAAGACAAGAAATCGGAGGAAACTGGAGACAAAAAATAGTAAGAAGAAACGAAATTAAGAGGGGAAAAAAGAATCCGTCAAAAAGCGCAACCCATGCTAGAAAGGCGGTGAAAATGAATACGAGATGGGAAGAGATGGTCGCTGAAAACAAATCCAACCGGGGAGGCAAAAGAAAAGAAAAATCCTCGGCAGCCTCCCGCCCAGGAGCGAGAAGACGGAGCGTCTCCATTTTCCTGAGGAGGAGGAAGAAAAAGTGCTCTACAGACCAGAGAGCTTTAGAGAAAAGCAAAGAAACGAGGGGGGAAAAAAAGAGGGAGGAGATTTGAAAAGATTATTTTTCTTTCTCCCTCTCCCTCACACACACATACACACTTGATTCCCCTCTTCCTCACACACACACCCTCAGTCACACTCGCAGACACACACATACATACACTCACACACACTTTCTCTCCCTCTCTCGACGGCCAAGGGGGTGGCCAGGAAAAGGAAAAAAAGCCCAAACAATAACTAATTTTAAACCGGCTCAATCAGTGAGTCATTAAAAGAGGGGCTTTTTTTTCCTCCTCTCCTCTCTACATTTGCATGGCCTCCGCGAGAGAGGGGCAGCCCCCCATCCTCTCCCGCCGCCCACCTTGCAGCTATCAGCCTAGCCCTGAAACCTTATCTGTCCTCTCTCTCTCTTCTCGCTCTCTCTCCCCTCCTTGTTTGCCTCTCCCCCTTTAAGAATCACATTTTGGAGGTGCCCTCAGTAGCCACCACCACAGCCTCTTCCTGTAAAAGAAATAAATATTTCATTTCCATGTGAATTAACATCTGCCCACCAAGCACCACCCGCGCAAAATCGCCCTCCTCCTCCTCCTCCTTTCCTCTCCTCCTCCTCTTCTTTTCTCTTCTCCTTCTTCTTCCTCCCTATGTCCCCTCTCCCTCTCCCTCTCTCTCTCTCTCCAGATATATATTTATATACCTAGCCCCAGAGCCAATAGCTCTCTGGGCTGAAACCTAATATCCTGGTTTTGGCAACTCCTGGTTGTTAATTTGCTCCTCTTTCTTTTCTGTCTAGTCTGGAGATAGATTTTCCCCCCTCTCTTTTCCCTCCCCGAAGGAAGGGAGGAAGGAGGTTGTGTGTTTTTTTTTTCCTTGAAATTTTTATCACAAAATTATAATACACTCAAAGGGAAACTCACCGTCATGAAAAAGCAGTGCCTTGTCAACGGGGTTTCTTCGCCATCACATCAGGGGCTGGCAGTGTAAGAGAGAGAGCGAGAGAGCGAGAGAGGGAGGGGGAGAGAGGGAGCGAGCGAGCAAGGAAGAGAGAGCGAGGATAGCGAGAGCCTAGTGCGGGAGTTCCAGCTACAAGGCGAGGAGAGAGGCTCAGAGGCTGCGGGGACGCCGCTACCGCATTCACATACATTATTAGGAGCGGCGGTACTGAACTATCGCTCGCTGCGACTGCTGCTGCTGCTGCGACAGCCAGCCTGCCTGCCTGCCTGCCTGCCTGCCTGCCTTTACGCTGGGCGAAGAAGGCACTTTCGAAAGATTGGGCTTGCTTTGAAAAAAGAAGCTGAGTTAGAGGCTTCAAAGGTATAATCGCTTGACCCTTCGCAGGAAAGCAAAAACTTTACTTTTGGTTAATCGGGAAATGACTGAGGGTCCTTGTCTAATGGAACGTTGCAATTTACCAATCCCCTTTAGTCCGTCGCTGCATTTTTTGAGAAAATAAGAAAAGCACTGCTTTAACTTAAATTCTTCCCTTTCCTTCCCTCCCTCAAATGACGTAAACAAAGGAAGTGGTTTGGAATTATTTAAACGGAACTGAATGTTAGAGGTTAAAAAAAAAAGAAAGCTGCCCATGCACAGTCCTACCAACTTTATTCGGTCCTGACTTCTTTTTCATTATTATTACTATTCCGTCAACATGCTGTCAAAATAGAGTTGCCAGTTGCAACACAGCAAATTTAAGTTTATAGTATAATGCATCTTTTTATATCCCTCAGATCCCCAAAATTGTATGCAGTTAATGCTATCCAAACACAAAGATAAATATAGAAATGAAAATATACTCATTCTTTTGATTTAAAGAGTTTTCTTCGTTGTGTACTGTAATATTTAAAACTACTATGGATTGGTTCAATTTTAATGGGTTTCATAAATGTTTCAGAATACTAAGAAAAAGATATAAACTTAATATTCATTGTTTCTTTTGGGCCAATTTAGAAACGAAAGAAAGGTTGAAGTGCAAAGGGAATTTAGATTTGCAAAGGAAAGTTAACTGCAAAAAAGGAGCTCACTTGTCAGTAGGAAAAGAAAGGAAAGTACCAGCTGTTCAGAGAGATTGGCAGAATAATGAGAGGTGAAAGGGAAAGAGCAGAGCTTCTCAGATCCTACTTTGCTTCTGTCTTCAACCCCAGGAGGAATTGTGTTGAAACGGACCTATGTAAAACAATATGTACAAGTATGGAGCAGCAACTCGAGAGTAAATGAATAAGATGTACCCAGCTACCATTAACAAGTTTAAGACTCCAAAAAGGCTTAAAGGATCTGCAGACATCGTCTCAAGACTTCTTTCTATGACCTTTGAAGATCATGGGTGTAGTGAAGTAGACCTAATGTTTTCCTGTCTTCAAAAAAGGAGAAAACCAGGAGTTAAATAATTATAAGCAGGACAGCTTGATGTTGACACAAATCAAGGAACAAATTATTGAGCAGTCAGTTCATCAGGATTTATAAAATAATGCATTGCTTGGCAAGAACCACGATGGGTTTATCAAGAACAAGTAATGCCAAGTCAAAGTAATCTGAGAGAATACCAGTTTAATTGATCACAGGGAGTATTGACAGAGAATCCCTAACTTCAGCAAAGCATTCAATGATATATTTCATGAAGTACCAAGATTCAGGAGGATCTCAAACAAACATTGAACAAAAGCCATATGCCAAAAGGATCTTGATGGATCACAAACTGAGCAGTTTAGCCATCAGGGAAAAATTGCAAATAGTAAGAGCAGTTCATCAATGGAACAGACCATCCCAAGAGCTAGTAGACTGTTTGAAGTATTTAAAAAGAGGATATATAAGCATCTGTCAAAAATACTGTAGTGGTGAATTCCTACACTGGGGAGAAAGAACTGGATTAGATTATTTTCAATGTCCCTTCCAACTTCTCCATTCTTTTGACTATAATTAAAAATATCTTACAAGTAATTTTAAGCACTTTTTAATACTTTTTAGGTGTCTGTTGCTATGTATGTCTAAAAGACAGAAATTAAATTTTTAAATACACTTAACTGTTAAACATATAAGGAAATGTATTTACAATCACATTTCTATTATTTTGTGAACAGAATATCCTGTTGGAACCATATTTTTAATTTTAAATTGGTCATTTCCTTCTATGGAATTTTTACTAACGTAAGAAAAGCCCTGCCAATATTTTATTTTTATTCTATCCTCTATTTTCTTTTGTCTGCTATTCAGCAAAATGAACTTTGTTGAAGGAAAAATTGCTAATTTTACAACTGTTGGGAAAACTTTAATCCCCCATCCTCAATACTGTTGCTTCCACTGTTTTTAGAAAGAAGTTTAAGCTATTCTTTTCTTCAAGTATACGTACACATGCACTTGAAAACATAGACATATCTTAAGAGTGTGATGTCTGACTGCTGAAAGATAATTTATTAGAATAGAATAGAATAGAATAGAATAGAATAGAATAGAATAGAATAGAATAGAATAACTTTATTGTCATTTTGAATGTACACTAATCGGCATACATTAAAATGAAATTTCGTTGCATACAGCTGTCAAAGGGTCACCACCTCCTATATACACTACATAAATTTGACAAAAATAAATAAATAAATAAATACAGAATTATGCATATACCCACATATATTATATGACATAGCGAAATAACAGTCTAGTTTGGGTTATGTATACATAAACATGGCAAGAAAAACGAATCTTGGGAGTTTACCAGACGGATGGCATAGGGAACAAAGCTATTAAAGAATCAGGTAGTCCTGCTAGAAATACTTTGAAACCTCCTCCCAGAGGGGAGCAACAGAAACAGACCGTAAAGTGGGTGTGTGGGGTCTCTAACAATGCTTTGAGCTCTAAGCACATAGCGCTTATAAGCAGCATCCTGAATACCAGGGAGCGAGCTTCCTATGATCTTCTCAGCTATCCTTACCATTCTCTGTATGGACTTTCTATCTGAGGCACTGCTGCCACCAAACCAGACAGTGATGCAGTTTATAAAAATGCTCTCAATCGTGCCTCTGTAAAAAGTGGCCAGGACAGAAGGAGAAAGATGTGCTCTCCTCATCCGACGCAGGAAATGCAGATGCTGGTTTTCACGCTTCACTAAGGATGACGTGTTTAGAGACCAATTCAGATTGTTAGTTATCTGCACCCCCAGATACTTAATACTGTTGACCACCTCTAGCTGCATCCTTGATACTGAGTGGAGTATGACTATGCCGGCTCTTTCTAAAATCTACAATGATCTCTTGTTTTATCAACATTTAGAACACTGAGATCTTTCCCATTATATTTTAACTGGTAACAACTTAGAGCATGTTCTTCAGTCTGCTTTTAGATTTAGTTTTATTTATTTTAGGTATAAACCATCATAACTAGGTTCCTAAATTAAGTGTACATTATAATTTACAGAACTTTCCTGAACTTTGTATATTCTTAGATGGCTGTCATATTTTCATTTGTTTTAGATAACTGATATATTTATTTCTGTCTCTGCTCTAATTTATTTGAAACTACATCCACTAGTTCAGTCATAGAAATATGCAACTGTGATCAGGCATCTGATAGTTGCTGACACGTTAACCTTTCACCTTCAAAACTCATAGGGCCTTTCAGATGTAATAGCAGAATGGTGACAAGGTGTCTGAGAAACTGAGATAAAACTCTGCTTTTGGTATGCACTTCAGTGTACCTTAAAGCACTTTGTTAGCTGGCCTCTACTTTTGTTTCCCAAAAGTGTTTCTCCTATGCAATTCAAAGGAAGAACTGAAGAAAACCAGATTGCACCTTTAGTTGCACCAAGAACCAATTGGTAATGGATAACATCTAATTTGTTAGCTAAATCCAAGACATCATAGATGGAATTTTATTTTGGGCAAAGCAACAGTCATAGTCATATTCTGTGAAGCTGTGGGGGGGGGGGAAGGACTTGCTTATGGACATCCAAACAGAATGCCCAGATAATCTCTCTCCAGTTTAAATAAATATGTGCTGAATCCCAAAATCTATTCAAAGAGGTAATAAGTAATTGCAGTAGTTTAGCTGGACTGATTATATTGATTTTCAAATTCTGTGTTTTCAGTTTTCTTTTTTTGGTTACCCTACCAAATTTACCTACATGCAAAATTGCATTATTATTTTGATACCCCTTGTATGTCAGAATTGGTAGTATTGTGTATTTCTGGCTTGTTTTCTTGGAACAGGACCAAAATGAGTCCTGGATAAAACATTTAAGAACTCCTTACCCAGACAGCCTAGAGCAGGTATGTCAAACTGCCGAAACCGTGCCCACCCCATTGCCGGCAATGGGGAAAAAGTCCCGATACATTGCGCAATGTCACATGATGTCGTGAGTTTGACGTGCCTGGCCTAGAGGATAGCAGGAGGTTAAGCCTAAGGTGGCAATTTACTATAATTATTTCTGATTGGGAATTCTGGAAAAAAAAACAGATCTTGGCAAGCAGAATTTTAAAATATGGCCCTTTACATTTTAGAATAGAAACCTGCGTAATTATGTCATTGTTTTTTTTTTGGGGGGGGGGGGTTGTCTTGTCTACATTCTCAATAGTTGCTTTTTCTCACATAGCTTTTTAACTTCTTCCCAGGTTCTCAGGTTTTCTTGTAAGCAATCATGTTTACATGTATTGAAAAATATGGGTGAGACACATTAGAAATTTCATTTCATTGTGATTGGGAGTGATCTTACTCCATGACGTGGTAACTTAAGTGCTAGACACTGATTTTATTTTCTTTGCATTCTTCCATTGGTCAGCCGGAAGGAAAAAGGTGAAGCAGAGCACTGATTGGATTATGTTGTTCTTTACATTTCAAAATCAGTATAATTGCTGGTCAGTTTTTAAAGTGCTGTATGAGGTACTGGGAGGTAGGAAATCTATAGCACGGAAGTGACCTACTAGGGAATAGCTAGTTTTTACTATCCTGAAAAGGTACTACAGTCAGAGAACTGCATGTCATCTTCAACTGCAATTTTTTCCTGCTATTTCAAGAAATTTGTACTGGGTGAAATCAAATTCTCTCTAACTCTTTTTCCTTGCCTTATACATTATGTCTAGAACTGAGGTTCTGAATTGGCAGCTAGCTATGAATTTAAGCCACTTACTTCAGTGAAAAATATCCAGGAAGATAAGGAAAGAAAAAATAAAGTTTCATTTCTCTCCATCTCTTTCAAATCCTGCACATACAAATTCAACTATAAGCTGGCTAAAGATCTGAAATAAAAGTCTTCTAATTTGAGGGGCTGCCACAAAGAAGAGGGGGGTCAACCTATTTTCCAAAGCATAAGAAGGCAAGACAAGAAATGATGGAAACTAATCAAGGAGAGAAGCAACCTAGAACTAAGGAGAAATTTCCTAAGTGAGAACAATTAACCAGTGGAATGGCTTGCCTTCAGAAGTTGTGAGTGCTCCACCACTGGAGCCTTTTAAGAAGAGATTGGACACCCATTTGTCTGGAGTGGCATAGTGTCTCCTGCTTGAACAGGGAGTTGGGTTAGAAGACCTCCAAGGTCTCTTCCAAGTCTTATTATTCTGTTAATTGTATCTGGATTGCTGTCTAGATAAACCTTTATTGTTTTAATGTTCAAATTCTAAGAATGAGATACTGGGGAAAACAGGTTTAATTAAGACAGACTTTCCCTTACCATACTGTTTTCATTTGACTTACACAGGTATATTATTTTCTAAATTGAAAAACTTCAATAATAATAATAGCTCAAGGATTTAGTTGATGGGTTACCAAACCAATGGAATGTCAAACCATGGAGATGTAATGTCATGGTGTAACTAGTGAAAAGTGGACATTGAAGAGGGGAAGAATTTGACTTCTTCGGGTTCTCCCACCTCTTTCCTACCTACCTCCCCTTTTATCTCTCTTGCTTTTCCTCTTTCCTCTATTCTGCTCCTTCCTTCCTTCCCTCTTGTTTTCCTTTCATCCTTTTAGCCCTCCCTCTTCCTGCCTTTCCTTCTTTTCTCTTCCACCTTCCCTCCTTCTTCCTTCCATTAGTTCCTTCCTTTCTCCTTTTGTCCTTCCTTCCCTTTCCAGCAGAGAGCTGCTGGTTGAAGGGGAAGGGAACAAGGGATTGCAGGAATGGAAGTTGTTTGGGAATGTTGAAAATTGAGGATCATGTGACTACAGCAGCATGGCAGTCGCAAGACCAAAGCAGCAACAGTCCAGCAGTGGTAAAGCAGCCACAACTTTTCCAAATTTCATTTCCTCAATAGTAACGGGTCCTAGCATTCTGTAAGTTAGCTTTATCTGAGGGACCTTGGCTGAAAAGGTTTTGCCTTGTGATGCACCATTTCTACCAGTTAAAGGTTACAGACAATTTTAATAGCATATAGATCATTTATCAAGGTTCTGAGAAGTTTGTTCATTAAACGAATGCTTTCCTGTTTACTAGGAAAATCTGATAGAGGGGGTGGTGGGAAGATCCGTACAAATGTGCATATGATCACTCGGCAGTTTGTAGGTTAGTTTTTTATACAGATTGATAGTCCTATGGGGCACGCACACACAAACACACACACACATACATACACACACAGATAGAGACAAAGGGTTGAATACCCAGGAAGATAAAGATGGAGGGAGCAGCTAAGTTCTCCAAGGTTGCTGTGAAGTTATGAATAAAGAATAATCAGTTTTTTCCTGTACTCATAGGTGAGGCTGGATAGGAATGGAAAGAAGCCAGGGAATCCATGAAACTTGCCTTGAAACTGTCGAGCCGCCTTCAAAACTGTCCCTCATGAAACATGTGAGGATGGCATCCGTGACTTATTTATTTGCTTGTTTGTTTATATCCTGCCTTGATTTTTTTAATAAACAACTCAAGGCAAACATATATGAAATTCTTTCTTCCTCCTATTTTCCCTACAGCAACAATCCTGTAAAGTGAGTCAGGCTGAGAGAGTGACTGGCCAAAGTCACCCAGCTGTCTTTCATAGCTAAGGCAGGACTAGAATTCATGCTCACCCAGTTTCTAGCCTGGTCCTTAACCACTAGACCAAATTGGCTCTTACTGCAGAGTCACAACAAAGTTTAGGCACGGGGCAGTGCAATTTATGATGATATATTGTTTCGCTATTGTTTTCGGAAGATGTGGACAGACCTGGTCATAGAATTGCCAAGAGCAGGACTCGACGGATGCATGGTTATGAGGAATAATTAATAATAATAATAATAATAATAATAATAAATAATAATAATAAATAATAATAATAATAATAATAAAGTTGGAAGGGACCTTGGAGGTCATCTAGTCCAACCCCCTGCTCAGGCAGGAAACCCTATACCATTTCAGACAAATGGCTGTCCAGTCTCTTCTTAAAAACTTCCAGTGTTGGAGCATTCACCGCTTCTGGAGGCAGGTTGTTTCACTGGTTAATTGTTCTGTCAGGAAGTTTCTCCTTAGTTCTAGGTTGCTTCTCTCCTTGATTAGTTTCCATCCGTTGCTTCTTGTCCTGCCTTCAGGCGCCTTGAAGAATAGCTTGACTCCCTCTTCTTTGTGGCAGCCCCTGAGATATTGGAACACTGCTATCATGTCCCCCCTCGTCCTTCTCTTCATTAAACTAGACATACCCAATTCCAGCAGCCGTTCCCTAATCATCTTTGTTGCTCTTCTCTGTACACTTTCTAGTCTCAACGTCTTTTTTACATCATGGTGAACAAAACTGGATGCAGTATTCCAAGTGTGGCCTTACCAAGGCATTGTAAAGTGGTATTAATACTTCACGTGATCTTGATTCTATCCCTCTGTTAATGCAGCCTAGCACTGTGTTGGCCTTTTTGGCAGCTGCAGCACACTGCTAGCTCATATTTAAGTGATTGTCCACTAGGACTCCGAGGTCCCTCTCACAGTTACTACTATTGAGCATGGTACCCTCTATACTATACCTGTACATTTGGTTTTTCTTGCCTAAATGTAGAGCCTTACTTTTTTCACCATTGAATTTCATTTTGTTAGATAGTGTCCAGTGTTCAAGTCTGTCCAGATCCTCCTGTATCTTAAGCCTGTCTTCTGGAGTGTTGGCTATTCCTGCCAGCTTGGTGTCGTCTGCAAATTTGATGATTTCCCCATCTATCCCCTCGTCCAAATCGTTGATGAAGATGTTGAAGAGCACTGGGCCCAGAACAGAGCCCTGGGGCACCCTACTACACACAAGATACACAAGTATCTTGTGGACAAATGTCATAATAGAGAAATTAATGATGAAAGTCCAAGCTAAAAAAATAGGCAGACACAAAGGACTTCTCTGGAATACAAAGTACCTTTATTTTATATTAGAATAGAATGCAATTTTCATATATGCATTGAACAGTTTAGAAGAGAAATGGATTAAAAGAATGTATGCATTTGGAATTATTTTATTTCCTTTACTATTATAAAATCTTACCTCATAAGCAGATGTTTGCTTCTCGTTATTTTTCTCATTCTTTCAAATTATCTGTTAGGAGAAAAGAAACTTTGGAACGAAGGCCAGCACATCGGCATCATAAATGAAGCAAACCCATTTTCATCAATATCTTATCAAAAGCATTCACAACATTACATAATTTGAAATCAAAGTAACACATTTAATATTGTATAAAATTGTTCTAATAGTAATTATCAACTGAAGCCTTATTACCTCTCATTGGGATTACTGCAGGGTACTGATGTATGTACATTACATTTGTGCTTTAGCCCTGCACTGTTTTCCTATTAGCTTCTGAACGTAAGTCAAAGTTCTGGCTTTATAATTAAAGCCCACATGTTTTGACATCAGAGTACATACATTTCAGACTACTTTCTCTGCCTAGTTCCTACTCTCCCATCTTGAATACTTGGAGAGAACTTCCTTATGATTCCACACTTTTACAAAGTAAAAGTTGGAGGCTCATAGGCATATTTTCTGTGTAACTGCCAATACTTTGGAAAAACACCCCTCCCCTAATTGTACTTGGTTTCTACAAACTCTTAAAACAGTTATTTTGGAGAGTCTTGGAGGGATAAGTTAGGACCATCAGCTTGAGTGACTGGCAGCAGGCTAAAGTTTCAGAAGGCAGAGAATATATGAGTAGCTGTTATCATTGCCATGATCTCATTTTTGCTTTTTTTAACCCAAAAGATCTACACTTTAATTTGGCAACTAATGTATAGCTGGATTCATGTAACTTATTAAGCCATAGCTTAACATATTGTCTGAATCCAGCTATTTGCAGCTGATTCAATAAGCCGGATAACAAGGGGTCAGATAGATAAAAAGGCAAATGTGATTCAAATATGTAACAGTTGGCATCTGTCAGGAACATCTTCAACAGCTCATCTGAAGCAAAAGAAAGCAATTCCACATTTTGTTTTGTGTGTATTTTTCCAAACTAGGAACTGAAAATCATTCCTTTCTTTGGATCATTCAAACACAATACTTAATAGTTAACATTTTCATTTAATTTCTATTTATATCACATTTTTCCACCAGGGACTGAAGCACTATTTTTTCCAATTTTAATAAGACTTTGATTAAATAATCCAGGGATAGACAACCAACGACATACCTATATAAATTTATAAATAAACCAGAATAGCAAAAATATTTCAGATTAACCCACAATATGTGATCCTGTCTTTTACATGCAAGAGTTGGGTTACAATATAATTTCTATACCAAACATGCAGATTTTTCAAGGCTGGCAAAGCCAATATGGAATGAATAAGCAAAATTTTACATTAAAATAGATTTCTATAGTAGTTCAGAATTCTGCAATGAGTGGCAGCAATTATCCAAGCTTTTCCAGACCCATTTTCACATATTGTTGATTGAACCCAACTGCATTCCAAGTCTGCATTTTTCTCCAATTCTAGAAGCCCAAGAATAACCTAGGATGAAAATGACATATATTTATGTCATACCATTCTCAAAAAGAAAAAAGGTGGAAAATTTATATTACAAGAGTTAGTGTATGAATGTGGTGAAAGCAAGGATTGCTTGTCAAGACAGAAAGGTATGGACAGAAAGTATAGTAATAAATATTACACATAGTTCTAGTAGTTCCTTTCAATTCAAGCCCTGCCTTGAATTTTTTTGGCTTGGTATACTACCTTACTCCTTTTCTGCAACTCCTGTGCTTACCCAAAAAACGAAATCTGACGAGTATGTGATATGCATGTACATATAAACTACTGTTTTACAATTTATATCAGAAAATCGTTCTCTGCACGTCAGTGGGAAGACGGATTTGTTAGCTATTTGGACGAAAAGTGAGTTCAAAGTCACCGCGCTATCGTTCACCTAAAAGACGGTTGGTTGCTCTCACTGACGTTAATATTCCGTCTTAAAGGAAAACGAGCCCCGCTTTACACATTTTTCTCGCCAGCCATTGAATCAAGAGCCCTTTAAAAACAAAATGGATAAGACACGCCCACGTCCGCCGGGAGGTCACTTCACAAATCTTAGGCGGGGTCAGGGAAGGGACCAATCGGTCTCCGTCTTAGTACGAGGTGATCGAAGCCGCTGCAGAGAGAGAGAGAGAGAAAGATGGAGGCTTTTTCGGAGGGTGCGGCACCGGTGGAGGGCGACCGGGTGCCGCTGGCTGCCGGCCTTTCCGCCCTGGTTCCCGACAGGTTGCATCAGCGAGAAGCGGAACGGCGAGAGGAGGCAGAGAGGAGGCGACGAGAACGCGACGCGCAGTCGGTGTTAGAAGAGCAGAGCGATTATTTCACCGCCTCCTTTGCCCGGGAGCGGGAGACCATCGAAGCGCTGCTGCGGTCGGAGCCGGCCCAGGGTGCCGAGGCGGCTGCCGAAGCCGTGTCTGAGGCGGCTCGGCGGCTGCAGGATCTGCAGCGGCTGCTGACGGATTCAGTGCGCTTCTTGGCTCCATATGAGGTGCGGCAGGCCCAGGCGGCGCTGAACAAGCTGCAGGGCGCGCTCTCCGACAGGCGCCTCCAGCTGAAGCCGAAGAAGCGGTTCGCCTTTACCAAAGCCCTCAAAAAGGACCCTGCCTCGGCTCCGTCCAAGTCTTCCGCTCAGCATCCGCCCCGGGAAAGCTCCGCGAAAGACCAGAAAGAAGCGGCAACCTTCGCGCCGGTGGATCCAGGTTGCGGCTTCAGCCGGGCCGAGGGACAGACGCTCGAGCTTGGGCCGACCGACCTGCTGCAGCAGGACGTGGTGCTGTCCCACCTTAGGCGCTGCCGGGTGCTGTTACGCGGCAACCCCAACACGCTGTTGGTGCGCGACTGCGACGATTGTACCATACTGTGCGGGCCCGTGTCGACCTCGGCGCGGGTGGATGGGTGTAGCGGTTGCCTCGTGGCCCTCGCCTGCCAGCAGCTCCGGACGCGCCGTGCGACCGAGACGAGCTTCTATGTACAAGTGACTAGCCGAGCGATGCTGGAGGACTGCCACGCTGTGCGCTTCGCCCCCTATTCATGGGATTATGCAGGCCTTGATGCTGACTTCAAGACTGCTGGGCTTGATAGAAGCAAGAACAACTGGGACCAGGTGGACGACTTTAATTGGCTGGCCAAGGATCAGGCCTCCCCGAATTGGTGTGTGATCCCGGAAAAGGAGCGGATCACGGATTGGAATTGAGTTACAAGCTTGCAGTTGTAGAGGACTTCAAAACAACGGTACTGAAAAAGAGGACCGACTTTTCAAAGGATAGAATTAAAGATGCATTAAATAGTCCTGAATGATGTTTGGAAACACTTTAAGGAGTATGATTAGGTTGCCAAAACACTTGTCCTGGTAACCTTTAACTGTTTACTTGCTGATTATGTGTCCTGATGCTGATGTTTAGTATTGTGTATGCTGGGGTTCTTTCTACAAATCTGCAGTTGTAGCTGTAAGATTGTCCTCTTAGGAAGAAAACTTGTGAGGCTGAAGATTTTAACTTCTGTTAAAATGTTATCCAGTTAGTAATTTGCTCACCTAAATACTGATTAAAATTACTGTTAACTTAAACATTGGCTATTTTTATCTCTGAAATGTGTTTGTGATATATGTGGATTAAAAAGATAGTCTTCCTGAAGAGTGTTATGAGATAGGAATGGTTTGAAGGTAATGTAGATTTTTTTTATCAACTGTATAAGAAATAATTTAGAGATGCATGGTTTGCAGAAGTACTTTTAGCATCTTCCCTTGTTAAAATAGTTTAACTTATGCTGTGTATCTGAAGCAGATTCTTTCTGGGACCCATCTTCATCTACTAGTACCAGGCCAGAGAATTCTATAAAAATTTGCAAATAATTCTGAAAGTTATTCAGAAACTATGTCAGCATTAGTTCACTTTTACAAAACATCGTGCAGGTTGATGAGTTTCTAAAAGTGCTTAATTTCTGATCACAAAGAGTATGTGCTTTTACTTTTGTGTGCCTGTAAGCATTTTGAAGATAGATATCTAAAAGTACAGACCAAATATATATATAGGCCCTGGGACATAGTTATGCACTTTAAGTGGCAGAAAGTTTAGTAGGTGCTTAAGTGTCCTTCTAAAATTAATAAAATGCAAAAGGATAAAGTCAAGTTTGCCTTATACCTTTCTGCTACATTTTGAATAAAATATTTCTGCAATAAAATAATGTAAAATTTTATATAACATGTACATTTATAACTTAATGTACATTTCAGAAATATTTCACAATTTGAACATTTTATGATATTTGTTTTATTTCCACTTTATTTTTTTACAATACCTTGGTTGAACATTTCTGTTATTATTTATTTATTGTTATTTATTAACAATTTTGTTACTGCATCCATTATCTTTTCTTCTTAATATTTATACTAAAGTAAAACAAGATATGTAGAATCTTCAAAGTATTCTGAAGATAGAACTGTCCAAAGCTTCTGCAAGAAGTGCTAAACAATGCACAGGAGTTCTTATAAAACCCTTGGCTCTGAAATATTAAAGCAACTGTATTGTTGGCAAGCTTTGTGGGGCTGCTTCAAAGATTGTTCTTGGCTATCTCAGTACTCATGAAAACAGCCACAACAGTCTTAAGTACTAGTTTGACCCTTTGGAAAGAAGTGTTGAATATATTCCTTAATAGATTAAAATTCAGTTGCTGTACTGTAGAATATTAGTTGTCTGCTTTTTTGTGTCTAGTAAAGAGGGTAACTGATAATGTTTTGAAGTTATACAGGTAGTCCTCAATTAGAACCACACTTGTGTCCGGAATTTTGATCGTAAATCATTGCCGTCATTAAGAAAAGTGCCCCTGTGATCGCCTTGTTCAACTACCACCATCCAAGCTCTCCCCATTGCAGTTATTAAACAACTGTGTGAGGATGCTCGGGGTGCCCACCAGCATGTGGAAACCTGCCTAGGGCTGGGAAGCATTGCCCAGCCAGGCCACCAGCACATAGACCTTATCCCTGCCCTACCACACTCTGGTCCACTTACCTTTCCATCACCTCACTCCGTCCTGCACATGGGTCACATTCTTGTGATGGTTCAGAAGGCTTCTCCAAATTGCACAGTTCTCACCATGAGAATGATTGTGTTCGCTACCATTTTCTGCTTCAGAAAATGCAAATCCAGCATTCTGAAAGAGACTGAACCTCGAACCTCGATATTTCAGAATGCTGAAGACTTTAGCATTTTCTCCTCCAGAATCTACTTCTTTCACTAGCATCCTCCTCTCCAGAGGAGAAAACGCAAGTCAAGCTGGCATCTGCTCAGAGCCTTTTGGAAGATCAGGTTTGTTAATGTTTTGTCAGATTTAAACTCAGCTCATTTAGCACAGGAGAGGATCTCCCTCCCTGCACAGAACAGAGGGGAAATACCTCCACACACTGAAGGAACAAGCTTCAAATCCACAGTCTCCTCTGTTTGCAACCTTCCCGACTAGTTCCCAGAAGTCTCAAATGGCAATTGCATGGTCACAGGGCACTTGGCAACTGGCCATAAATGTGAACAAATTGCCAACCTCCTGAAATGTGGTCATATGAGCCAGGGGGGTTGGGTGGAGAGGTGTCTGAGAATTGGATACGATTGAACAGAAGAAACCCGCCCCCAGATCTACTCACCATGATATTTCATCACCCACCATGACATAGAAATCTATCAATATGGGTTGCTTTATAATGTAATAGAGGTTTCTGCTCCAGTTCCCTTACATTTTGAAGGTGAAATGTTGTAATATTACCTGAGAAAAATCTGGCACATCTTGTTTTAATTTTTTAAATACAATTTAATAGTTCAGCATTTGATTGTATAAAACTGCCTAGCCAATCAATATTATTTGTTATCTTTTGGTGATGTGTGCCTATTCCTCTAGTCTAAGCTTACATCTTTATCATCTTTCTGTGGAGATTCAGATCAAATAATGCAAGATTCATTTTTCAGTCATTCATTTCACAAAGATTAGGTCTTTGTTGTTTGAAGTGAGACTTTCATCTTCCCTTTAATTTTGTGAATGTTAGGTATATTTGGGTATATTGCAAAGATTTTAAGTATCTTGGGGATAACTAGTTCATTATTGCAAAAATAAGCATAAGATAAACAAGTTCATGGAAGACACAGTAGATTTCTTTACAATCTCTGCACAGCTCACATTTAAAAATGAACCAAGCATGTCCCTAGTACTAATATTCAGTAAGAGCTAAGCATAGTGTACAGGTCCACAAATTTACAACATCTATTATTAGAATTCTATGCCACCATTTTGGCCATCAGTTCAAAGTAGCACTCTTTTACTCCCTTTTTCCTCCAACAACCTGGTGAGGTCAATTGGACTGAGAGAGTGATTGCTCCAAAACCACTCAAGTCCAATGACTAATGGTGGACTTGAATCTGGGTCTCCCCATTCCCAGTCCAATATCACAGGCTCACCTCTTGCCATACAGTACTGTATGTTCCATCAGAACACCCTACTAATGTTTTCTAGCACAATAAAAGACACTTTTCTACCTTAAATAGCAATGACGGAGTTTAGACTCCCCTTAACTGTGAGATAATTACACCCTTTTGCCTTGTACATGAAGTTCCTTTCTCAGCAAGCCCATTGTTGGCTGTTCGTGATTAATCTCTAAACTGCTCTATTTTGGGGTCAAATGTCTTGGCAGTTTAACACAGCTCTTGTGATGATTTAGTAAAGTTGTCACAATTAAGCTGGTAATTCTTGTTTTTATCTTTAAAATGCTTAGATTGAAAATCATTGAAAACATGACCTAATTCCATCCCCAAAATGCCTAAGTCCCAGAGCATGTCATTCAAGGTGAGTGACATAAGGATAAGTGGTATGATAGACTGTCTCATTTGTAGGTCAGTGTATGAAAAGCATCTGGTATAGGTTTCAAAACTTATTTCCTGAGGAGGTGGAAGTCTAGGAACGGGGAAACTTTTTATATCTTCTTTTTCAGTCATATCATGTGAAAGCACAAACCTACCGAATAGTAAAATGAAAGGATTATTTTCTTGGCTTATCTGTGGACAGAGATTTCTTAAATTGGATTACACTAATTAGTATTGGAATGACGTAGTATAGATCCAGCTTTAATTATTTGAAATTGAAACAGTTTCTCCTTTGTATAGAAGGGACGACCACAAATAGTTGCATATCTTATTTGCCAATAATCTTTTATTAATGTGATTTAAAAAAAAAACCTCAAATCTTGTCGATTTGAAAAATGTATTTGCACTTCTTCAATTTTGGGCTGAGGAAGATGGAAAAACTAAATAATGTCCTGGCAAGAGAGATGCCCCTTTGAATCTTCAAGGCCTGAGCGGTGGCATATCTTTCCAGTTCTACTCTTAACCCTTTTCAAAGAAGGGGTGATTTGAGGAGAAGCTTGGTACAACCAGCGTTGCGAAAAAGATGGCAGTGATGAAAATCAAGTTTAACCAGAAGAAACGAGTAAAACTAGCACAAGGATTATGGCTCATGAATTGGTTTTCAGTGTTTGCTGGAATTGTTGTTTTTTCTATGGGACTTTTCCTGAAAATTGAGCTCAGGAAGCGAAGCGAAATGATGGACAATTCTGAAAGCCACTTTGTGCCCAACTCTTTAATACTGGTAGGTCTACTTGCCTGTGCGTCCAATGCTCTTGCTGGCAAGATATGCTACGATTCCCTGGATCCTGCTAAATTTGAAAAATGGAAATTTTTCTTGAAACTCTATTTAGTCATATGTGTAATTTTTAATGTCTTCATTTTTTTAATTGCTTTTATTTGCTTTCTGATGAGGGGTTCTCTTGACAGTACACTGGCAGAAGGGTTAAAAAATAGTATGAAGTTCTACCGTGACACAGATACTCCAGGAAGGTGCTTCATGAAGAAGACAATTGATATGCTCCAGATTGAGTTCAAATGCTGTGGAAATAATGGTTACAGAGACTGGTTTGAGATTCAGTGGATCAGCAACCGATACTTAGATTTTGGTTCCAAGGAAGTGAAAGAGTAAGTAGTGGAAAAGAAATTAATTTTGTGGTATAGTTTTTGCTTTTAAATCTTGTGTTTACATGCCGTTCAGGTTTTTTTTTTAGAAGTACTATTGTGAATGGCAAACTAAGGTCAGCAATAAAGAGTAATATAAATTATTACTTTAATTAAGGAAGCCACCATTTCAGACTTTCAAATATATAACTTAATTGATTAATTTTATTTTCCCAGTATACTTAATTTTGTCTTGTACCATAGCATTATAACTTTAATAATGAATTATTTTAGGAGTATTTCACTACTCCTTTCTAGCTTATGGTTCATCCATTTACTATATTGTTATTTGGCCATTGTGCCTGCTTTTTCCCAAAAAAACAAAGTATTTGAATAATACATCAGAATTCATTGAAAAACTTATGCCACTCTCTTTGATTTGATATAGATTATGCAGGAAAACTCTGACCTCTGTTAAATCACTTTGTAGCTATTCTTGGCTTTCTCCTCTAGGTGGATAAATGGATTTATAGAGCTCTACAAATGTACACATGCTCAATACATACTTCTTTTGCCCTTGAATGTATAAAACTGAATCCACACTTTATTTTCAAGGATTCTAATTATTTCTCAGTCTTGAAAGTATGGCTGGATATATTTTGTCCTATCAGGTGACTTCTGCTATAGATATTTTTTGAAAATATCCTATCATTACTTTCTCATCCTAGGAAGAGGTTCAGTTTTCCCCCAATAATTAATTATGCTAAGAAGAAATTGCTAGTTTTCAAATGGTTAAGATTTTTAATGCTCTTGATTGTCATGAATAAACAGCTTTCACATGTATAAAGTATCTTAACAGTGAACTGCATTAGTTGTTTTCTTTGCATTGAATTCAGTGGGATTTATGATTAAATAGATATGTAAGAGATACATAGAATTTCACTATCAGTTGCATTATAGCCAGCTTGGGGAAGTTCATTGTGATTAATGCAAATCCATTAGTTCCAATTGCATTTAAAATATGTAGATATGGATGGGTTATAGAGATCCAGTGCTGAAGTTCTGAATTTTAATAAATAAATCCTCACTGAAATATACTTAAATACATTTAACAGAATAAGAAAGTTGGAAGAGACCTTGGAGGTCTTCTAGTCCAACCCCCTGCTTAGGCAGGAAACCCTACACCATTTCAGACAAATAGTTGTCCAATCTCTTCTTAAAAACTTCCAGTGTTGGAGCATCTACAACTTCTGGAGGCAAGTCGTTCCACTAATTAATTGTTCTAACTGTCAGGTAATATCTCCTTATTTCTAGGTTGCATCTCTCTTTGATTAGTTTCCATCCATTGTATTTTGTATATCTGAATACCTTTTCATAATTTCTTCTTTAGTGACAAATATGAATTATTCAAGATGCATGCAAAAAAACCTTTTGGTTTGCTTGTGGTGATTTTTTTACCCAAACATTGTAGTCTTAAAGTAGTCCAATTAAATAAATACCAATTTTATTTGTATTTTGATATGTTATGCTGAACAAATATATGAATGGGAACCATTCAAATTATGTCTTGATATAAATAACTACACGGAAAAGTATAATGAGATGTCTACTATGCTGGCATTATCTGAAGATTTGGAGCTTGAGTTTAATCCATCCACAGGAAGACAGTACGTGAGAAATAAAACGAGATTACATTGTCAGACCTATGTGTAATACTGTACTATTTTTAAAAATGACGATAGAATTTCAAGTATAAAAATAATCTCATTACTTAAATTCAATATCTACTGCTCATTTTATTTTAGATATAGATACATACAGTGCTTACATTATCAAAATACAGAATGTATTTGAATGTCCCAGGCACATTATCCAGTTCATACTGAAATCAGCAGGAGACTGAGTGGAGATAAGGCTATCTAATTAGTGTATAATACTTTGGAGATTATAAATAGTCAGGATTATCTTCAGGAAAAAGGGTCTTTTAATCACTTTCAGATTCCTCAGGTGATGATAATAATTTAGAATTCAACACATAACACTCCAGACTTAACAATTGTTGATAAGAAAGACAAAAAAGTATGGCTATTGTAATATTTGGAAATAGCACAACAGAAGAGAAAGAACTCAAGAAAATCACAAAATACAAAGACCTGCAAATAAAAGTAGAACTGTGGCAAAAGAAAGCAATGATAGTACCAATACTAATAGGTGCCTTGGGTGCAATTCCAAAACATCTGGAGCACCACTTGAACAGCATTTGGCATTGACAAAATCACAGTCAATTGCAAAAAGCAGCTTTACTTGGAACAACTAACATCCTGCAACAATACTTTAAACACTTCTGGCAGCACTTGGTAGGTGGATAACAATGCCAAATCCAGTCTAAACTTCTGGCTGACTCTGCAACCAGTCATGATAATATTTTATTAAACTTGCATGTTCTCAACTTTCAACAATTCTGAATGTCTCACAACACTCAAAAAATTATAATGAAATAAATAAAACAAAAAAGAGAAAAAATGGCAAACACATTGAAGTGAGAGACCTCATTCTCCATTGTGATGGCGAACCTATGGCACGCGTGCCAGATGGGGTACTCAGAGCCCTCTCTGTGGGCATGCGCGCCTCACTCTTTGGCTAGGTTTTCGCAGGAAAAAGCCATTTCTCAAGCCTCTTCCTAGCCCAGGGGTAGGCAACCTTGGCTCTTTTATGACTCATGGACTTCAACTCCCAGAATTCCTGAGCCAGCCACGCTGAGGGGAAAGAGAGGTTTCCAAGCTGAGCCATGCTGGCTCAGGAATTCTGGGAGTTGAAGTCCACGAGTCATAAAAGAGCCAAGGTTACCTACCCTGTCCTAGCCAAAACAAGCCTCCGGAGCGAGCGTGCTGTTTTCAGCTTTGAATTATATCAAATCTGACACCAGAAACAGACTAACAGATGACCTGAGTGCTGCATGTGTTGCTCTCAAACTTACAAAGTATAAGCCAAAGTTAGACAAATTATCAGCATCATACAACAGCAAAAATCACATTAATTGTTCAAAAGCATACCAAATGCAAACTTTTACCTTTCAGTAAAAAGTTGTTTGTATCATTGAAAGCTTTGTTATTGTGTTTTTCTTTTAAGACAACAGATGTTAATGTATGAGTTGTTTTTTTCTAAACTAAAACCTCAAGTATTCAGATTAAATTGCCGTGTTGGCACTTTGCGATAAATAAATGGGTTTTGGGTTGCAGTTTGGGCACTCGGTCTCTAAAAGGTTCGCCATCACTGGCCTAGGTGAAGAGCCAGATTAGAGACTGTCTTTAAACACCTAACAAGGATTGCTGCAGGCTATGTTCCATACAACATAATTCAAGAGGCTGTACCTTGTAAATGGAATTGTAATAATTTGTTTCATTAGCACTCCATTTGTTTAATACTTCACATATCACTCATGAAACATGAAATGATTATGTCATGCCCAGCTACAATTCCATTTTTCTAATGTAACACTTGCCTTATTCAGGCGTTATGCCTAAAGGTGAGGGAGAGTGCAACACCTATCAGATCATCTCTCGTTCAGATTCTAATTTGTGTCCCATTTTTCAAAGCAGCCAATGAACTAAAATTAGTTCAATTGTACATATATTAATAAATGCTATCTATCAATACTATTCAGTTTTGGAGTTTGTAAAGTTATGCAGAAAAAGTGTAAGAGGTAAAAGCAAAAGAAACATGAGAAAATAAAAAGAAACTTAAAACTAGTTTACACTAACACTATTCAGTAGTAGGTCCATCCTTGTTTCCATCATGTCCATACTTCTATTCATACATTGCCTTTTGTTCTTGACAGTTCTCTTTTTGAGTATCTCATAAGTTCCATCCAACCAACCATAAGACTTTGTTGGTCCTTCTAACTACCCATTTACTCTTTGTATAGTTATTTTGTAATTTGCTTATCATTCATTCTCTCTGTATGATCAAACCACAGTAATTATTAATTCAAGCCTGATGCCTTCATTTCCTATTCCTTTTTTATCCATTTTCTTCTACAATATCTCCCTGAATATTAAGATACTCCAAAGAGGTCTTCTTTCTGTTTTAAAAACTTAAGACAGAAACTTGAGAGGTCCTTGGGGCTCTCTGAGCCTGGTTGTTTTCTTGCAGACCTTTCATTATCCAAATTAGATAACATCATCAGCGCTAGAAGTACTGAGCTACATATATTCTCTTTTATCAGTAAGACAGAAACTTCTCTGTGGCTCTTTCCAGCATTTGGAGTTTTCATCTAATTTAGCCATTGCAGTTTCTTTTGAATTTCCTTCCACCAGCAGGCAGAGAGATATCAAAGAAGCTGACTTGATACCGAATTTAACTGATAGGCTGTTTATTTTACTCTAGTAAGTTCTTATGTGCACAAAATAATTCCCGAAATTTAATGGTATTTAAACCTGTTAATGTCCTTTATCATATGGTACAATTGTTAAAGTTTTTTCAGTAATAGACATACCTGAAATAATCACTCTCCCCATTTTGAACAAAGCTTTGGTGATTTCATCAGACTGAATAATAATGAATTAACATTATAAAAATTGTCTGATCCTGATACTTTTTGATCTTACACGATATATAAAAAATAGTTATTGGCATTTCTGTTGTAAACCAACACCTACATCCGAGCCTTGTTTATAATGGATACTTTACTGCCTTGTGCTTTTCTCTGACACCTTTCTACTCTGTGCTTCTATCTAATCCACCTAGGAGCCTGAGAAAACTCAGCAGTGTTGGAAGAACTAGTTAGTAGTTGGAGAAGAAATCCCCATCAAACTTGGGGAGTATAAATGACAATGGGAAACTACTTCCACATTGTTGCCAAACAAAAGCATGGACCCATCCATGTAACTCACAGGAGAGCTATCTGCTCCAATCACTAAAAATGCAGTACAAATAATCATATAGTTAGTACAGGTAGTCCTCAGCTTATGATCACAATGGAGCCAAACATTTCTGTTACTAAGCGAAACAGTTAAATGAGTTTTGCCCCCATTTTATGACCTTTCTTGCCACAGTTGTTAAGTGAATCACTGCAATTGTTCAGTTAGTAAGTGAACCTGGCTTCCCCATTGACTTGGCTTATCAGAAGAATGCAAAAGTGGATCACACATGACCCTGGGACAATGCTGCTGTCCTAAATATGAGCTAGTTGCCAAGTGTCCAAATTTTGATCACGTGACCAGAAGGATGCTGTAACAAACTAAGTATGAAGAACGGTCAGAAGTCACCTTATTCAGAGCCATTGTAATTTAAAACGGTCACTAAACAAAAGGTTATAAATCAAGGATTATATGCATATCATTCTTTGCTGATTACTGAAATCTTTCCTTAACTTCCCTCCTTTTATAATCTACAATACATTTCAGTATATATTATTCAATTGTGCACTCCCATTGCCTTCCACTCCCATTACTGTCAGTAGAACAGTACAGAACTATAGCATTAATAAATAAATCAATTTCAGTGGTGATATTCTTTGCCCAGACCATTTTCTGATTTCCAGAAAAAGCTTGCAGGGGGAGATAAACAGCTACTGACAATTCTTTAGCTCCAAATCTTCAAGTTTATGTTAATTATTAATCAATACAGTAGTATTTGAATATGAATAAAAATATTTTGAAGAAAAATGTTCTTCAATGTTGGAGAATTAATATGATGAGACAAGCAAGTAGCCTTCCTTCTTGTATTAATATGTAATCAACATTTTTCCACAGTAAATTGAGGACTTTCTTTTAACTATTAAAAAAAACCCTATTTTTTATTTTTGTGTGAGGTTTACATTCTATGTTTCATGCAGGAACTCAAGGCAGTGAACATAGGTCTCCTTCCTTCCCTCCTCCCTTCCATTTTCCACCACAACACTAACCCTGTAAGGCAAGTCAAACTAAGAGAAAGCAATTTGCTCAAAGTAATCCCATGAGAATTTGACCCTGGCCTTCTTGGTCCTAGTCCAACATCTTAATATTGCATCCCCTTTTAACACAAATTAATTCCTCATTAGCATATAAATCTGCCAAACAGTTCCCCATTTTTTTATTTGAGACTTTCTGGTAACATACATGCAAAACCAGAAGGCTGTTCTCAATCTAGCTCAAGAAACAAAATACCAGGTGTTGTAAATGAGAAAAATCATATCCAGACGTTCTGAGGAAAATGTAAATTAATTCACATGCTGCAGATGAAACCAGTGGAGGTAATGTTGCTCCATCTTTCTTAGTGGCTATTCCTAAGTACAGATTTGCTCTTATTCATTTACAGTCGCATTAAAAGTAACGTGGATGGCAAATATTTGGTGGACAGTGTTCCCTTCAGCTGCTGCAATCCAAGTTCTCCACGGCCATGCATCCAGTACCAGGTTTCTAATAACTCAGCTCACTACAGTTATGACTACCAAACAGAAGAGCTCAATCTATGGACTCGTGGCTGCAGAGAGGCTCTGCTTAATTACTACAGCGGCATAATGACCTCCATGGGAGTGGTTGTCCTCTTTGTCTGGCTTTTTGAGGTAATACAATTGGCAAGCTAATTTCTCTTTCAGTTGTTCAGAATATCATAATGGGCACTTCTCCACAAAGAATTGGATCAATGGCAATTATCATTGTAGAAAATTTTGCAGGGTTACACAGTACCAGCCTTGTTCAGATTTTTTTGAGGGAAAGGTAGTTTTCAGAAGGAAAACAAACAGGTATTCTCCCCTTCCCCCATCTAGGCTATACTATAGGATCATATGGACATCAGATTTGACACTGTTGCCGTATTAAATCCAATTACTTTTAGCTATGTAACAGGAGTGGAGAGGAATTTCCTTTAGTGTGGTAAAGATGAGATATTTTAATTGGGCCAAAAATATCTTATTGATCCTAATTCCCTGTCCTCTATAATATTAGAAGTGTTTTAGATTTATGCAGGCCATTCCTCTCCTCCCACTGTCTTTCTTTCTTTCCTCAGTCAGAATTCATGTATCTTGCTTTGATCCTGTAGGATGAAAGGTCCTTGCTGAAGTGGATTTTTTTTCTTATGAAAAAAAAACACCTGATGTATGTGGGATATCTTGGAATACAGATAGATCCATACCTTCTTGTGGAGGTCCATTTGCCAACTTGATGACATAGCCCCAGTTCCCATTTTTCTCTCTACTCTCCATTTTGGACTGGGCCTCCTGTTACTTATGTAGACATTAAACAAAAGTATGCATTTCTGAATATTTGGGAATTTTTTATTCATGTATGATTTAAGTTTCTAGGAGTGCCCATTCAGCCAATGGCTCTGGCCAGTGTACAAAAGTTGAAAACAGAGAAAACAATACTTTAAAACCACAAATAACAGGTCATATTGGGAGAAAAAAGGAACTGTTAACACATCTTCAATAGTGGATACCCTGTGGAAAAAGCCAGGTCTTCAAATTCAGATCATGATTTTTGTGGAGATGCTACTCCACAATAAAAAAGACATGCCCTCTGTCCTCAGGGTAGAATAAGATGGTGCTGCTTAATAGAGGGGATCCAATAGGAACCCTATCAAAATGGATGAGTAGAAAAAGCAATTAGAGAAAGATGGTCTCTCAAATGTTTTTCAAATACAATATGTCATGTGCCTGAATGAGAAGACTGAGATCTAAGAAGCTTTAAAGTCAACAAAGTATTTTTTTTGCATTTATATATGGTACAATTGCAATAATTCTGATATTATTACTCAATAAGCTCCAACATCATTGAATTAATCAGTGAATATAAATATTACCTTAAGGAGTAACAAAAGACAAGGTATTCATTCTAATTGATATGGTTTGGGCTTGCATGCTATGAAATATTTTAAATAGACCTAAAACAGTATACCACGGTATATTCATGAGTACTAAAAATTGTGATTCTTGAAAATATTTTTTTTCTGATTGATCTCTAAAAAACATATACAGATCCCTAACAGGTAATTGGCTTATTTTACTGTTAACAACTTATTTAAAATTATCCCTTTATTGACTAATAGGTTAAACACATTTGTAAACAGCAAGAGTCTAAAAACGACACTGCTGATTCAGTTAGAAGGGTATTAACTGTAAGATACTATGCTAAAACTTACTAACCTCTACTTAACTTGCTGTCTCCAGATGCCATTAAAAGATTTGTCAAAGTAGATTACAAATTGATTTTTTAAAAAAAATATCATCAGAATTGGACTTCTTCAAAATGCCAATGGCAAGCTGAATTTAGGAGCAGAACATTTGATAAATTGTCCACCAATTGAACTGTCTTCAGGATTTGTAAAACATGAAAAATTAATATAGTCTTTGTATTTCTCCTTAAAATTACATGTCTGCCTTTGCAACAGGGTTCCCAACTTTCTATATATGTTTTTATTTCTTTTATGATTTCTATTTATTTTTTTATGATTGATTTATATTTATTCTCTGTGTTTGTTTACCCTAGTTCAAAAGGATTCAGTTTTATTAAAATAAAGGAAAAAATATTATTTGCACATTTTATCTGTAGATGCATTGTTCTAGAATGTTATCATTTATAGCTGACCCTTGAGAAAGCTTCCGGTGTGATCTAAGAAAATTGAATCCAAAGCTATGCATTCTCACAATCACAGAAACAGTTGCAACAATAGCTTTCTTCCCGAAGTTCCATAAATCATTTATAGAAGTATTGCATAGCTACCATAACTCCATGTTAGGAAAACCTAGGAATATTAAAAAAGAGATATTGCAGTCACTGCAAAATCTTAAAATATATGCTTTTTTGAAGCATATATATCTACATGAAAATGAAATACTTTCTGACCATCTAGATTATTCCAAGAGTTTTTCTTGGGAAACCTAAGTAGTTACTATATGCTTCCTTATTATGGGCTCCAACTCTATTTTTCCTGCCTCAATTTCAAGTACTGATTCTTGCTTTTACATACATGTTTTTACATACATACTAGTTTTAATCCTGATTGCCTTCTAAGTAGCTGATTCCCTATGAGCTTCATATCAAAATTTATGAAAATCAAAGAACAGAAGTTATGCACAAAGAAACATGTAGATGTAATAACTTTCAGTTTACAAGAAAGAGGAGGAATAGGAGGAAAATTTAGAATACAATTACAAAATGAAGTTTCAAATTAGTTGGAGAAGCCAGCTGCTGTATCTTCACTAAGACCCGATAATAGATAATAACAATCCGCGTTATATCTTTATTAGTATATGATAGTAGCAATTTGATATAAAACCTATCTGTTTTACCTGGGAATCAATGGAAGTTAGGGTGCTTAGGGAGTTACAAGTTGCCAGCTAATCCCGATAATGAACATTGTAAGCTCTGTGTTACAAAGCTAAATAGTTTTACATCCTCCAGGTTTTGTTATAGCATCCTTTTAGCCTGGTCAGAGTTAGTAGAAATATGATAAGTCAGTGGACTTTAGTTTATTTCCTATGGTTAGGGTCCATAACAAGGCATAATCATTAAAATCTATGGTAGTAGCCCTAGTGGAAGAAGATAACTTTCAACCAGTATGATTGTGGTGCTATAGGGCACAAGAATCAGTATTAACTATCATTCTTTCAGTAGCTGTTTGAAGTGGTGATGGCACTGAATGAGTGGAACTTAAGTCCACCAGTCCTTGAATTTCCAGATGTTGCAGTGTCCCCAGTCACATGGTCACAATTCAGGAGCTTGGCAAGTGACATACAATTATGATAGTTGCAACATCCTGCAGTCACATGATCACCATTTGCAACCTTTACTGATGGCTTCCGAAAAACAAAGTTAATGGGGCAGCCTGCATGAAGTGACCAGGTGACATTGCATTTAACAGCTGCCTGGGATTTTCTTAATGGATGCCACTGGAAGTGCCAAAGCTGCTGTTATAAATCGGCACAATCACGAGATGTCACACTTTACGACAGCCTTATGTAGTGACAGAAATGCTGGTTCCCAATTACCATAATTAAGCGAGGACTACCTGTATGCACGGCTCAAGTTATAGAGGGTAATTTGAAATGTAAGCTAATATCATATATTCACAATTTTTCTTCTATCTGTAGATTTGTAAAGAATATTCTTGCTTATGGACTTTTGATTGTTAATTTATGATTAAGATTCTTTTAAATATATACAGGCTGTGAAATGAGCCAGTCTATTTAGTCAAGTTAACTGACAATTCATTTTGTATCTCACTCAGATGTTAATAATGATAGGGTTGCGCCTGTTGCATACCTCTCTGGAAAGTATCACCAATCCAGAAGATCCTGAATGTGAAAGTGAAGGATGGGTCCTGGAGAAGAGCCTGAAAGATACTTTTAAATCCACCTTGGAAAATTTGAAAAATATTGGTAAGGGAAACCAAGTGAATGCTGCTGAAGGTGCAGAAGACGAAGGTGCAAAAACCCAAGCTGTTGCAACCGTCAGCTGAGTTTCCCAGCTAACATGACTTTACCCAAAGACTGAAAATTGTGAATTCTAACTTTTGAAAAATGAGCCATCACAGCTACATATTTGTTTATTAATAACACTTAACATTTGCACTTACAGCAAGAACATTATAAAGTATCTTGATATAACAAATATTATATATATATATTAAGATGACTACTTTTATTGGAAATGGTTAACTATTATCTTAAAGCAAGTATATAAGGCATTAGGGTCTTTCATATTAAAATTCAAGCATTTCTATTTTGGTATTCTGGCACTGAGCATTTTGTTGTGGATCCCTGGAACTGGAAACCAAGGAAGAAATGTAATTATTTTTTGTATTTTAAGTTTACAAATATTTGGAAAATATGTATGCTGGATTATGCATACCTATGATAGGACAAAAACAATTTTGACTGGAAAATTGGAAAGGTATATAGAAAAATGCATTTTAATTTTCTTTTTGGACAAAAACAGATTATTTAAAATTGCAATTGAAGAACTGTATTCAATCATGATTATTGACTATATAGCAATAACAGTTAGTTGCACTGAATTTTTATGCACCGACAGAAATTGGTAATTTTATAAAGCAAGATAGCTTTGCAAACCAGTATAACTTTTAACCTAAGTTGCTGACACTTGCTCACCTGTAAATCTGGTGCAAAAACTAAGCTGTCTTTTAAGAAGGTATCATGAAGCCCTATTTGTAACCCTCATCAAAATAAACAGTTATCACATTCAGTAAATGGGGTTAAGGATTTTTTCCTGGCACTGAAGCAAGTAAAACAATTTGCACATTAATTTAGTGAATTAGATGCTATGTAGAAAGACTTGGAGTTGCCTGTTATGGTAATATATGGAATATTACTGTTTCAATGCATTTTAATACAAAATGTATTCACTAAGATTGTCTAATGTTATATTATTCTGCAAGTATCTTTTAATGTTTATAAGCTTGAGTGAAGCATGGGGAGTTAAATAAATATCTTTGTCTTATATGAAGCACTCACACAGACACTACATAAACACATCTTTGCCAGGTGAGCCTTTCCCAGGAGAAAGCAGAGAAATCTGCCTATAAATCAGCAGTCTAGTTAGATGTGGAACGGAGCCAACCCAAAACTCTTGTAGCCTTTGATAAGAGTAATGATGCACAAGCTAATGTTATTATGATCAATAAAAAACAGAATAAAGTTGCTCAAAGAGACAAGTAGCAGCAAAGGAAGTTACAGACAGGAGGTGCTTGTTGACAAAGCCTCTTCTGAGGTCTAAGTTAAATTATATTTAAGATCAATAGTCGACCTTGTCAGATGCTATATTTTTTCTATCCTGCTCTATGGAGTAGAGAGTTGGTCTCTGACAGAAGGCCACCTGAAGAGACTAGAAGCATTTGAAATGTGGATTTACAGGCGGCTGTTACGTATAAGCTGGGTGGACAAGATCAGAAATGAGGAGGTTTTAAGCCGCTGGGAAAGCCAAGGGAAATCATCAAAACAATTAAAAAACGAAAGTTAGAATATTTCGGACATGTGATGCGACACCCAGAAAAATACGGCATACTCCATTTAATCCTCCAGGGAAAGATTGAAGGCAAACGAGGTCCAGGCAGAAGAAGAACATCATGGCTTCAAAATCTAAGGGACTGGTTTGGACAAAACTCAGCAGCACTTTTTCGTGCGGCTGCTGATAAAAACAGGATTGCCAACATGATCGCCAACGTCCGATAACGGATATGGCACAAGAAGAAGAAGAAGAAGTCGACCTTGGCAGCTCTGTTTTCACTGGTGCCCATTTTCCCAGTTTTGGGCCCTGGATTCCATTTATTTGGAAGAGGCAGCAGCTAAAACTAGGATCTTTGCTTGACTGATGGCATTGCTTGACTGATGGCAGAAAATAGAAAATCAGCAAGTGGTTGGTAATTCTCTCCTAGTTATGAAGCTCCAGCCATGAAAAGAATAGCAAAACTTTTGAAATAAAAAAATGTGACACTGTAGGTGATATGAAATGGAATATGGTTGAAAGCTTATATGATCAAGGGAGTTAGCAATTAAAAAAAAAGTAGGGGAGAGATGGAGAAGGTAGAAATGCCACAAGGAATTATTACTGTAATAGTCCCAATAAGAGGCAATGATGTTCAGGCAAGGATTTTAATAATAGCACTTATGTCAAGTGTCAAAACTGAAGAACTGTCACTGCTTGCTTGAATATGAAAAGTAGGAAAATCTTTATACCTTTATTCAATTCTGCATACGCTATCTTTCTTCTGAAGTGGTCATTTTGCTTGCATTTTTTGTAATGACATTTTGGGGATTTCCCCAAATAATATCCAAATCCTACTATATATGCTGGTATATTTTAAAGTATTAGTACAGTCCTCTGAGTCTTTGCTGAGTTTTGTGATTGTTCCATGATGATAGTTTTTGAAACCAGAGATAAAAAGTAGGGAAATGGAAATCTATTTCCCACAATTGGAAGACTCAGTATGAACATAATATGATAACAGAATCCTTAGATTTTGTATAATCCTGGTTTATCATGGATCTAATTAGATGAATATGGGTTAAGTATTCATATAAAGCAATTGGTAAAAGGTTTAATTAGGAAGATTTCAGAAATCTCATTGGGGCTATTTCACTGTGCTAATTCTTTATATGTTATACAAATGTTCTGTAAATATTCCAGAATTTTATTGTATTGCATTAAAATTTTCCTCAAATTTAAACATATTCAACTCAAAACTATCATTTCTCATTGAAAGGGGTTTTATCCAGTTTCATTTTTTTACTCAATACTTTCTTTTATTGCCGTATCAGAAAATGCAAATTTATTTCCAGTTTCCAATCATCACAAGGATATTCATTGTAATCAGTAAAAAGACCAGAATCAGATTTGTGTCCCACATCACAATTACGTATATTTTTTGTTTGAGAATTTGTTCTTGTTTCCTTGAAGTAGCGTCACCTCAATTATGTTGCTTTCTTTGGATCAAAAGAAGGAAGAGAGTGGAAATATCTTCCATTTGATTTAGTTAACCGTTTTTCAGTAAGGTGCCCTAGTATTAAAACTACTGTACTTATTTGGAAGGAAGAGAAAAATTGATCAAGAATATTTCTAGAAATCATAAAATCACTTATTGTAGAAGATGGGAATTCATATTATATTATGCAGTTCGTAATAATTGTCCTGTCAAATAAAAGAGGTTATAGATATGATTTTTCCAAATGTAAATATACTGTAGCTACTATTAGAAAAAATTGTAAGAATATTTGATTACCACTATCCTTTTCTGCCAAACGACTTGATGTAATTTTCAATTTAAATTTCTTAATAGTGAAATAGTGAAAAAATATGGTAGAGCAGTAAAAGCAGAAAGGCTCTGCATCCTTGAAAATTATTTGGAAGAAATGCTTTAGCATCTCTCAACTATTCACTTAGGCAGCCCAACTTTTTTCAGGCTTCATATATCAACTTCAAAAATGATGCCCATGCTGAAAAACAAGTACAAAAATTTGTGATTGTAAAAAGTACATTTTGTGAGGAGTTTATTGTATGCTAATATTCCTCCTGTTAAAATGTGTAGCAATTCCATTTCTGCTTAAATTTAGAAATGTGATACTAAGGGAAGCAAGTAAACATTTTCTTCTTTTTCTAAGACATCAATATGAAACATTCTAGGAGTGGAAAATACACACGGCTTCGTCAGAGCTAATTATTCTTAAGTAACCTTAATACAATTTACAAGATTAACCTTCACACATTCTTCTGTTCTGGGCACCTAATGCTTGACAACAGTTGCTTCCTTACGCATACACTGCTTAGCCAGAGCAAGAGAAAGCTACAGAAGCATCTTTATTCTAACAGTATCTTCGTGCTGAATTAATAAGCCAGAACATAAATGATAAAGTAATTTTTAAAAAGTATTCCAGAAATACTAAAATACAAACTTTTATCATCTTAGTTACCAGGGATTTAGATGTCCTCTTCTTTCTTTTCTGTTTTTCTTTCTTTCTTTTTTTCTTTGTCCCTTCTAGTGAATGTTGATTCCTGGCAACTACCTGGAGAAGTCCCTGCAGTTTTCTTGGCAACATTTTGGAAGTGGTTTGCCATTGCCTGCTTCCTAGAGCTGAAAGATTATCCTAAAAAATAATCTTTCCATACCTGACTCATATTGAAGAAATTATGGAAGAAAATAAGATTGTTCAGGAATAATGTTGGAAAGTGTAAAAAATATTATTAAATCATCAAATTATTAAAGTTACTATTTTTAGATATTTATAAATAATCATGT
This sequence comes from Azemiops feae, assembly GCA_023970755.1. Lineage (NCBI taxonomy): Eukaryota > Metazoa > Chordata > Lepidosauria > Squamata > Viperidae > Azemiops > Azemiops feae. The sequence goes on from JALGBA010000834.1 coordinate 390,825, forward strand.
GATACAGTGTAATGCAGTCACAAAAACTACTTAAAAGTAACTTCTGAGATACTAATTTTATTAATGTTGAATTGTTTCAGCTCAACCCTGAGAAGGATAGTAGAATAATGTGGCTGATTGCAATATTTAAAACTTTTAAAAATGGAAACCAGAGATGCTATGTATCCAAGGCATTTTTAACAAGTTAGCAATTAAAGTCTTCAACAGAACAGAATCTTTAAAAAGTGAGCAAGATTCAAGCATTAATTAAATATCAACAACACCTAAAGCATTTATTCTTATATTTTATACATATGATACATTTTAATTTTTACAAGTTGTTCACAGATATGAAAGTCATTCATTACAGGTATGAATTCCCTGATAGTGAAAGCTTGTTATATAAATATTTCTATAATTAACATAAATACATGCTGAAAGAAAAACAAAGAAGAAAATGGGCAATTGAAGAAGCAACCTTGCTAAAAACCAGGATAAATTACACACTTTATGTGTCATGACCTTAAAACCACCACCTATTCGACCTTCATCTCATCTGTAGTACCTGGAGGGGGCATTTATCCCAATATTTACTTTGTACAATTCTATTTTTTTTAAAAGCAGCAGAACTTTTATTATTCTTGTTTCTGATTTATCTATGCAATCACAAGGGGGGATAAATTCCATAGAATTGAATGCATTGTTACTGTGTATATCTTAAAGCAAATTTTATATTAAATTGTGTTAAGAGCAGAATTAGCAAATTAAATGCATCAGTCACACCGAGTATCTACAATCTAGACTGAGGAAGAAGGAAAATGAAACTACTACTACTCAACACATAGAGGAAAAAGAGCCTTGGTTACTACTAATGCATTAGGAAGACTGTAATCAGGCTGCTCAATTTCACTCTAATAAAAGGCAGCCAAATTCATCTAACTTTGTATGAGTCTGATATATTAATAGCAACTATTCTGACAAGACAGCATGAAGTGATACATCCTGTTCGTTAAAAAAATTAATTTATAACAACATGAAAATGCATGTTAAAAGGATGGCTTTTCAGCAGCGTTCTGGTGATAAAATTTTCCTACTTTATCAGTATTAGATAAGATTACAGATTATGATTATGTAATAAAGCAATTTTCTTTTTAAAAAATGGTATTTTAAAGGATAGATAACTCTCCAGAAAGTATAGTATTTAGAAAATTCACTGCCTTCAGGCACCCATGTGCAAAATCTGTGCAGTTTTCAATATACTTATAAAGTATACTATAGACAAACTTCTTTACTGAATGCCAGCCAAGTGCAAATTCATGTGTTTGTTGGTGCCTACGAAGGAAATTAGTAACTATTAAATTTTGCAACTGGACCCCCACAGATACTGGGTTCCTCTGTTTCATCATAAGAACTGTAAAAAGGCTAATATATCCAGAATCTTGAAAACTGGAATAAATATTAAAAAAATTATTATTCTCAGCTTCTTCAATTTGAGATCAAATCAAGATTTACATGACTCCTCCAAGGGATGAAGTTGCTATCTTACATTCTAAGAAAAACAATGTAATATCAAAGTCTACCAATCATATTGTGGAAAAACAGTCCTTGCTTACTATGTCAATATCACAATCCACACAAAATACTCCTAAAGTGTGCATGACTTCAAGAAGATAATTAAATTAGTTTCCCTTATGAAGTGTTCTCTTTTAGTTAAAAGGACTAATGCCAAGGAACCATGCAAGACTGCAGATTACAAAGTCATTTCAATATGAGTGTTATTTAGCACTCTTGTAAATAAATCCATTGCTACATTTTTGCAGCTTTTTTCAACTAATTCCAAGTATTGAACAGTTTAAGTATTAAAATGCAAAATGGCTCAGATTTCTTACAAAAAGGAGATCACACTGCTTCAGCATTGTGCTTGATCAAGATGCTATTTCAGCCAAATTTTTCCTCCTCCTTCAGATATCTAAAGAAGTTTCAGTAGATGCCAAGTATAACTTTGTACAAATTCATTCAGTCAAGTTAGAGACATCAACAGAGATTGTGAAGGAAGCTCAGTGCAAATAATACTATTAATTAAATATGCTACACAGTAAAGTTATATGGTTATGGTAACCAATAAATGTATAAAACAAAAATGGAAAAAATTAATTCTTCTCTTTATTATTTTCCATTCTTTGTTTACTAATTCTTTTTTGCTTGATGTATTATGATGGATTACAAAAGAATTATTCAGTTCTGGAACTCAGACAATAAATTATAAATGCTGCCAGTCAATGCCTACTAAAGTTTGATTTGCTTCTTGTGCATGTCCTATTTCCTCTGTGATACTGTGTTGTTGCCAGAGTTTTTGAATCTTTTTAAATCTTTCTCTGCACAGATGTAAAGGATTCCCACGCCTAGGGAAGGGAAGAAAAACGAACATATAAATTAAAAATATGTAATAATATTTATGAAATTCAATATATATGAATTTTCTCCAAATATTCCATATACACATAGAAATAATGTAGCCCAATGGCTAGAAATGCTTATTTTTATTTTTATTTTTGTAAAAGTTTTATTAGTTTTTTACAATAACATCCTTAGTGCCTGGTGTATAGCATGTTGTCTTGGTTCATAATTTTTTTAGAAAAAAATATACAATTAATAATAATTAATAAATAATCAATAGTAATTAATTTTTATATTTCTGTAATTAGTATATCAATTGTAAATATATTTCCTAGATCTTCTCTTCACCCAATGATATTCTCCTTCTATAACATTAAACAAATATAATTTCTAATATTGACATTTTCCATATTTAAATGATTAAAGAAAAACATTTTCTTCTATATTTATATCAACAATAGTAGCGTCCATATATAGCATTTTTTTCAGCTTATGTTATTTTCGTAAGAATTATCTTATTGATTTACCATGTATCTTATTTTCATAAATCTTGTTTAAGCTCAATTTCTCCATAATATTCAAACAATTCTTGTCAGTCATATTTTCCCAGTATTTAACATCTAAATATCTACATTTTCCATTTAAATATATCATCCCAGTATTTTCATATTTCATGTATTATAGAGATACTATACTACTTATCTATCATAACATCTATCCATAACATCTTGCTAATCAGATATTTCACTTCTATTTGTAGAAATTAGTTAAATCACTATATATCTTTTTTTTTCAGAATTCTTATTCAGCCTAATTTCCCCTCAATATTTCAATCTTTCCTTAATCCTAAATCTTTTCAAACTTAATTTGTCTTTAAAATTCAAACTTTTCCTTCACTTACAACATCCTTATATTTTTACATTTTGTATCTTATTGAAAAAAATACTGTATTACTTATATATCTTATCCCACTTATTCTAAAGTCCCTTTATGGCCAAAGTTATTTATTTGTTTAGCCATATTCAAACAGGTGTTTACTCATAAAGTATTCCATGTAGCAGGGCGAATCCAGTCTCTTCAGCCCGTCTCTAATCTTCTTCCTTTGCCAAATTGTTTTCCAAATTAATATTTTCAACTTGTTCAGTTCTTGTATTTTTGTAGTTATTGTTAGTAGAGATACATAGTAGATAAGATGTGTGCTTTTTGTCTCCCAAACAATAATTCTCCTAGCAGTGTCCATTTTGTTAAGTCTTCTTTCTTCTCAGGTTTGTTTTGACGTTCTAATGCGTAAGGTATCTTTTCCATATTTATCATTGTCTCCAAGTCTTGTAAGTTTTTTCTTGTTTGTATTAAGGTATAATTCTGTTCAATTGTAACTTCACCAGTCAAATCATTTTTTTCTAGTTCACATTCTGTTGTCTGGATTATTTGTTCATTGTTTACCATCATTCTTTGAATGTTTTTTGATTGTAGATTTAAGTTAAAAGTATATTCACTTATAGTATCAAAATTATATTTAATCTCCTCGTGGTTTAAGTCTATTGTAGTTTGTATCTGTCGTAGCATTACATAAATTTCATCTTGGAAAGTATTTGTCTTGTCTTGAAGTGTTTCTAAAGGTCTTTGATCATTCAAGCTAAATCTTTCAGGAATAGATATTAGGTGTGGTTTTCTATCATTTTTTGATAAGTATATCATATCCATGTTGTCTCCCCCTCTTGAGTAGTCCAGCATAAATGCCATAGTCTCTGTAGTTAGCCTTGTCCAGCTAAACAAAACTCAACATCCATACAGTCCAATTTTGTATAGTTCTTGTTATATATAATTTTTGTAATCCACTGTAATTTTCAGTTGTCAAAGTTTCAGTAAAGTCAATATTTTATAACAATTCTTTTCTTTCAGGAGTTAATTGTCACTTCAGTATAATTAACCAGCTTAAATCCTTCCTGTAACTTCCCTTCTCAACACTTTATCATAGATCAAAGTTTTTAAACAGTTCATAAATTTAAACCACAAACAGAACATTTCTTTTCTTTTAAACACTTTCCAATCTTGTAGCCGGCCCAATATGCAATCTCTTCTCTGTTCCTTAGCAGCTATCTTCTTGAATGTTATTAGAGTTCATGGGAACAGATTTGTTAATTCTTTATTTCTGGGCCTTGTCTTTAGTATGATATACTCTACTTGTCCACTAGATGTCAGCAAATATTTATTTTCCAGCTCTTTCAGACAAAAAGTTATTATTTTTCTTTTTCTATGTAATTCGATCAAAATCCTTTAGAATATAATCTTAGCAGTTTGTTTTAGTTTCTAAGTTTGATCAGATTATAGTATTTTGAATTTAATTTCAATAAAGTTCTCCTTAAAGGTTAATTCGCCGCTTCCGTCTATGGGGGAATGGGAATGTAATCCCCTCCCCTCACTTTCGGAGGTTGTTTGCTTTGGGGATCTCCTAGGGACTAATTGTAAAATAAGGAAGAGAAGTTCAAATACTCTCACCAGTTCCAAGCACGCTGCTCACTGTTGTTCTTGGTAGTGCTCTTGGACTTTGGCTGCAGTAGCTTGGGCTAGACACTGACATGCGGCTAGCCTTTCTCCTGTCGGGTTTGGAGGGCTTTCCCCGGATCGAACGAAGCAATTGCCGTCGCTTCATGATCAGCAGGACACCCCTCCTTCACGGTCACCTCTCCGGGGCGACTTCGGACCCATCTAGGGTCACCCAGGCAGGGCGAAATTAGCCGTGGGGAGTGGAGATCCGCTCACACGGGGCCATGCGCTACGAGCCAAACCGGAAGTGGCTAGAAATACTTATAATGACCTAGTTGCATGTGGATTTTACTCTTACCTGAGATTGCTACTATGAGTGAAGAGAGTCAGGTAAACTAAATAAAGCTTCTATGAAACTTTCCTCTATTCAAATACTTCAATTTATGTATTAAGCAATGCCCCTGGAGTTTTGATCTGTAAATCCATTTTATAAAACTAGAACAAGATTCACTCTGACATAATTATCTCACTGACATTCAGTCCAACTTCTTTAAAATTATAACTATTACTATTAGATTTGTTCTATTTTTAAAAATATTTTGTTTCTTTCAAGTTTGCAATGTATATACTGGATATACAGAAATGAGTAAAGTGGCCAAAAATAGTTCATTATGCAGCTCATTTCTTCATTTTTGGAAAAAGTTTCGAAGCAGGATGAATGAAATTTGCATATAGTATCAGTCTTCATATCAAAAGCAAATGATGAAAAACTACCTGAGTCCCTGATCAGTCTCTCCATAGTCATCTAAATAAGGAGGAGCATAGAAACAACCCTTTGTTTTTCCAGCGAGAAATAGCACTTGACATTCACGTACTCTGAAAAAAAAGACAGAATAAAGATGGTATCCAATCTCTTAATATTGTCCAATAAATTATTCCATAAATTTCTAGAGACTAGAATTTATCATATCAGAGTAAACAGGAGTAATGAGATCTTTTTCAGGACTATCTCTCCCTGATCGCTTTTACCCATCCTATCAGAGCCTTCAGGGGTCATGTTATGTCTCCTGTCAATTAAAGAGGGACATTTTATGAGATCCAAGATATAAACCGTTTCCATAGTGGTGCATCTCTGTTGGAACAGCATTCCCCTGGAGATCAGATTGGCCCCAATCCTGCTGGCCATTTATAAGGCCTTAAAGACATGATTAAATTTCTGGGCATGGGAATCAAATTTCAATTAGAGTCTATAAGATGGTTATGTTATTTGCTATTTGTTTTTAACTGTTAAGTCCATAATGAGATGGACAGCCATATAAATTACATAAAGAAATAAATTGATTTTGCTGCTGAATCTTTTGTCATTATTTACTCTTTTCTTACAGTGTGACAATTTAGCAAATTGACCAAATGCTAATTTAAAACCATATGTTTACCTGAGGAAAATTCCGACTCCAGAGCCACATGTATATGTATGTGCAGTACATGCTCCTACATCTTCTCCCTCTAGCTCTGTTTGACAACAGTAACTCTGAGAACACAACATAGTTCCACAGACAAGGCATAATGTTGGTGCTCTACTTTTATCACCACCTGACTTTGGACACCTTTGAAAGAAACAAAACATTTGGTTAATATAGTGAAACATTAGCTATCATGATGTACTAAATATACATTCTCCAGTTAAAAGACTATGGCTTAGATTCAAAGTATTGCAAGTGAAAATGCACTGCTACAACAGAAATTACCCCATATTTTCTTCCTCTTGTATCCTCATTGTGGTACCCCTACCCATAAAATTTGTTTCTGGTTGAGTGATATGAAATGCAGAATGTGGAAAACAGAACAGAGCAACAGAATGGAGAAAACTAGTAGAAACTGGAGGATCAGGGAACACCTTATGCTTTCTGCTTGACTTACGAAAAATTAGATGCTTGATTGATTAGGCAGCTGTAATCTTCTGGAAGTTCTATTAATTTATTAGACTCTCGTGGATAGCTGAAATCATATAAATGCAAAGTATGTCATAAAATATTCAAATCTGCATATGAAGCTCAGTATATAAATAGTTTGACCTATTACAGAAAATTGAATTGACTATTATCTGTATGGTAGCTTTACCTGAGAAAAATCTTTAAAAAGTATGACAGTATTACCTATAAGTTAGTAAGATAATATAGTAACTTTTATAACAAATAATTCTGTTATATAGAACAGATACATCCCCCATGCCTCATTTGGACCAGTCCATATTGCAAATGTTTTGAGATGCTACTTCCAAACACAGGTTGGTTGGGATACTAACATCCCAGCCAACCTATCAGACAAACTTGTACAGATGGGCCTTGACTTATGACCACAATTGAGCCCAAAATTTAACTTGCTAAGTGAGACGTTTGTTAAGTGAGTTTTGTTCCATTTTACGACTTTTCTTGCCACAGTTACTAAGTGAATCACTGTACATGTTAAGTTAGTAGCATGGTTAAGTGACTCTAGCTTCCCCATTGACTTTGCTTGTCAAAAGGATGCAAAAAGGATTACATGACCCCAGGTCACTGTAACCATCCTAAATATGAGTCAGTTGCCAAGAGTCTGAATTTTGATCACATGACCATTGGGATACTGAAATGGTGGTAAATGTGAAAAGTGGTCATAAGTCACTTTTTTCAGTGCTGTTGTAACTTCGAAGAGTCACTAAATGAACTGTTGTAAGTCAAGGACTACAGTTTCAATAAACTACAAGCTTTATGTTCCTATTTTTCAATTGTCACTGAAACTTCAGTAGTCAAGAAATCCTCACCTTATGGCTTGTCGCTGACCTTGCAGGCATCTTTTTACTTCACTGTTATTACACCAGCTTTAAAAAAAGGTGAAAAAAATATTTTAATTTCCTCCGAAATAACTGAAGAATCATATACTTTTATTTCCTTAATCTATAACATATGGACAGTATTTAATATTTATTTGCCATGTATATGTAGGGATGTGGGTCTATATATATGTTGTACATAGTATGTTTAGGTGTGTGTCATGTATATGTTTCACTTTGAGAGCGGGCAACTAAATTTCATTTTTTTATGTGTGCCATTGTGCCCACAATATAAAAATGACAATAAAGATTATCTATCTATCTATCTATCTATCTATCTATCTATCTATCTATCTATCTATCTATCTATCTATCTATCTATCTATCTATCTATCTATCTATCTATCTATCTATCTATCTATCTATCTATCTATCTATCTATGCATATAGGTAGGCAATTATGAGTATAATCCAGTATAATGCAAATATTCTTAAAAAGGGAATTTATTTTATCTTAGTGAAAATAACATAGGAGAATCATTTATTTATTTATTCGATTTGTATAACCATAAAGTTATATTCTTCGTCACCATCCAGATCCTCTCCAAATTACCAAATGGTAAATAGTGATGATGAGAAAGCTTGTAACGCCTGTCAAGTATCGGAAAGGATATACTACACGTTTATGACCTAGCACATCAGTTCAAAAGAATTTTTTATCGTTAATTCCCCCCCCCCAGATAATTGCACTGCTATTGCTTGGTTTTCCCTCTTATAGTCTACTTCATCAACACCATGCAAGATTTGTATTTTTAAATAGATATTTGTATATTTAAATGGATAACATATAGTTCCTACCTTTCTATTAATGTATTTGTAATTTTGCTGTTCTCTTGAAAAAGGCAAATTAGGTTGCTTGGCAAGGAGAGATAGCTACATAAGTATTCAAACTGGTTTGCTCCATTGGCTGTACATAAAAAAGTATATTTATAATTAGCTACAATTAATATTGCTATATTTGCAAAGAATTCTATTGTTACATGCTAAATAACACACAATAATTATGTGCATAAATCACAACAAAGAAGTAATAGTGTAAACATATAGTCTACTTTAGTTCCCCTACTTCCTTGTTAAATTAAAAGGTAGAAAATGTATTCACACTCACATTATTTGTATTCTATTTATTTTTTATCCCACTTTGATTATTTTTATAAATATCACAAGATGGCAAACATACTCTTTCCTCCTCCTATTTTCCCCACAATAACAATCCTGTGAGGTGAGTTGGGCTGAGAATGTATCACTGGTCCAAAGCAGGACTTTATGTCTATGACACTTTTCAAGTGAATTACATGTTTCAATGTTTTTTTTACCCTAACTAGACGCCTGTATACCTGAAAATCAGTTTCAGAAGGCTGGACATTGAGGAAGAGCAATTGGAAATTTGCATTTCTTCATCTGAGTAGTTTGAAGCTATTCTATTCAGAAAGCATTATTAGGAGTCAAACCAATATAGCCAACTAAAAATTACCTTTCAATTCTGGTGGTATGGGAACTCCATTTAAATAGTGGAAGAACATAGCAGAGCACCTCAGAAAAGGCATGATCCCAGTTTTTATACTTTTCCATAGGTGCCATCCAGAAGAAATTTCTTTCAAGGCACTAGAAATAAAATCATTTTGCTTTTCACCAAAGTAAATTTCAGGTTTAAAAATTATGCATTTAATCTAGATTTGACTCTAGCAGCTGGAAGGGAAATTTTGTTGAGCCTGTTTTTAAAAACTACTTTGTTGTCTTATAACTACAAAGTCAAAACCCTACATGGGTAAGAAATGTATATATACACGAAATCATTTATATGACAATAGAACTGCAGAAAGCTAAAAGTGGAGTATTGTTATCATATGCAATCATGATAAAGGAAAGCATATGGATGAAAATGGTTCTTTGATGCAGAACTGCAAATAGAAGCTTCTGACTAAGCTTTTTAATCAAGGTAGCCAGATTAACAAAGTGGTACTTCATGGCTTCTAAGCGCTACCTGAATGATAATTCTGTATCAAGGTGCAGTATTAAACAAGGATAGATAACATGATAAAGCAGGGGTGTCAAACTGCCGGCCCACAGGCTGGATGTGTCATGCCGAAACCGCGCCCACTCCATTGCCGGCAATGGGAAAAAAGTCACGATACTTTGTGACACATCACGTGACATTGCAAGTTTGACACCCCTGTGATAAAGCATCACAATAACTATGAGAAATCTTAATACTTATCATATATGGACATTGAATTCACATATTTTTTGAGAAAACATTGTGCATCACATCCCTCCAACAATAAGGAGACAATCATTTGTTATCTTCTAAAGTTAATCTTCTAAAGAACTAGTCTTCTTTCTTCCCAAAAATATCATCATCTCAGTTGAATGCTTGAATAAATCTAAATAATTATTACTGATACACAAATGCATCTGTGAACTAAGGAAGATTCAATTTGTTGGTATTCTGTTATATACTAAGTTCAAACCTAATAATTTCTTTTTTAGATCAGACAAATTTGACTAGGTACTGCCACCTGCTGAACCTTTATTCAACCATTCAGGTAACTGAATAGTAAAAACATTATCTGGAATAAATTTATATAGGTAAATTTATTTTCCAAAATAAAATGGGTAAGTAGGCTGGGTTTCTTATAATTTGTACATGAATACCTAGAATGTGAGCTAGTGATTCTACTTTAACTACAAATAAAGATACGGACACAGGCAGCATAATCTTGTCCCTCTGCTTTATTTGATTAGTTTAGAATCATAGGCATTAATGTAAAGGAGGCAAAATAAGAGGAAATATTTCTCTCTTTGGCTTCTTCTTTCCATACAAAACTTGAATTAAAAATTATTGGCAATGGGAAAGATTGAGAATCTAAACAATCAGATAACAATTATCCAGGCTCGCTAGCCATGTTTCCATTTGACTAGTTCTAAAATAAAGATACTAACTCCTTATCTCCTTTTATAATTTCACAGCAGAGGAATGTTATTGTTACACTGAAAACAAAGGCAGCTGATTCATTATAATATACAAAATTAGCATTTTTATTTGGATAAAAAAAATCCCTACCACATGAATATCTTGGTAATGCTTAATTTAATTTTTAAAGATACTTGGAAACACTGATTGCTTCAGAATATATCAGCCATTTGGTCAGCTAAATCTGGTTCTATAAGAACCAAATTTAAAGCATGGTTGTTCCAACACTGCCTTCCAGTAATATCAAATATGTTCAAATAGCTTTCTTTAAAGTCCAAATAACCTAGAACTAGAATACCTGCAACATTGCTAATCTGTAAGAATCTTCTTGCATTCTTTAAGATAATCTGAGAATCACAAGACAAGGGAAAGAAAACAATACATAGAAAAAACTAGGATTCAAGCAATCTGTTTTACCTGCCCACACACTGGCCAATATGCTTATGTAAAGCAAGAACAGCAGCTTCTTCAACAGTAGGGTTTTCTTGGTCCATGCCATTTTCTTCTGAAAAAGCAAACACAAAACATAAACTAGCAATGTACAAACTGCTCTATTTTGATAGAACTATTCTAACTAAGCTCAAAACCGCTTTATTTTGAACTTGAAACAGAATGTTTTAAGTTCAAACTCCTCAAATAATCAGAAAAGCATTGGAATTTTTTTAGAAAGGTTGAAATGAACATTAAAGTCAAATAGTTTACCTACCCCTATTCTAAACCAATTTTATCAGTACAATTTCAACAATCAATGAAACTTGATAGAATATATTTATATCTATCCAATTTCATACAGTGTGATTTCAATACACAATGACTGCAGCTTCTGCCAACTCCTATTCCCATTGCTTTCCTTATATAGTTTACCTTGCCCATTAAATTGACAGTAGGTTTCTCCAGTAACACTCAAAAAGCCCTTCATTCGAATTTACTTTTGATTTAAGTACATTTGCTGAACTACTTTGAAAACAGAATGCTACATTACAAAGTATTATTTGTAGTTTATAAACATTTTAAATTTAGAATTTAAATAATTTATATAACAACCATTTCCATTTGTAAACAATTGTAGATATTTTACAACAGTGAAATATGGGATGAAAATATACAAATAATAAAAAGAAAAGTAAACCTCAACCCTCAATTTTCAAATACACATATACCATTGCATTGCAATGATCAATATTTTCTTTGTTCAAAAATATTCAGTTGCTCTGACTTCCGGTTTGCCAGACGCAGGAAAGCGAGCTTTGTCTTCCGCGTCCGAATTTGTCCTGCTGGGGGACCCTGGAAAGGGTCAAAAGTCACCCTGTAGGGGTGAAGAGCAAGGAGGGGAGGGCAGGGGAAAGACCGGCCATAGCAATATGGCTTGTCACTAAGCTGCTGACAGCCGAAGTCAAAATCACTATCAAGCACCTTTAAAGCGATACGGATGAAACTGGTTGAGATTTGATCTTCTCTTTAAGACTTTAAATATTTTTCTCTGAAAAAGCTGCCCAAAGTATTTTTCCCCCTGTGAGGAGAGAGGGAAGGGAATTTCTACCCCACCCTCCAAGAAAAGCGACGACTAACTACCCAGGGGAATCAAAGCAACTATAAGAACAATTTTAATCTAATTGGATCTATATGCTTTTAAAACTTGGGGACTAAATGTTTTCCTATTCTTACTGGAGATGTTTGTTTTTATCTAAAAAAAGAAATAAAACTTGAAAAACTATCATAAAAACTTTGGATTTAAAAAGCTTTAAACGGCATTGGTGACATCTTGTGGCGAAGTATGTTATTACAACTTGTTATTGCCTAAAAGAGACTTGGCTTGAAGCCCAGACTCTAGAAAAAACCTTTCTGACCTTGACAGATACCACCTGTGAAAAACTCAGCTGTAAAGAGAAGGGGCGTTGTCTTACCTGAACGCCTTTTCTCAGCATGAAGATGGAGAACTTCTGGGCGACATATTTGGCCTGCTTGAACTATGAATGTAAACCTTTATTGACTTTTAGAGCTATACGTGGGGAATTGCTTTCCTATTTCTTTACATGAGAAGCATCTGTTATTACACGAGATGATGGAATATCTTGGATTATAAATTCTTACTTGACAAACAACTTCCACTATAAAGACCACCTATAACACGTGAATTAGATGTCCCATACCTTGTTATAAAAAACTATTTTTAACGTCTGATTTTAAAGTCTTCATCTTAATACACTATTAAGAGAATATGGATGGAGATCAGGAAAAAATCCTTTCCATGTTGAAATCAATACACGAAACCATTATCTCAGCTTGTGACAAAATAAGATGCAACACAAAGGAACAAGATGCCTGCTTAGATATACAAACCCAGATCTTGACTACAACCAAAGAACTAACAATGCAGAAAATAACAGGAGAAGTGGAACAACCAAACACTAAGACAGAGGACTTAATTGACCAACCTATCCAGCCAACGGAAAATTCAGAAAAGGGAGTGACAACACTGAAAATGGAAAAGACTTTCTAGATAAATCAGAAGAAATTTGAGGAGAAGGAAGAAGAACAGATTGATTGGAAGATAAACCTATCAGGACAATCGTGGGAAATTGGAGTAATAGGGAGGCGATCTAATGAATACAAATGGGCTAGTTCTTCCAAAAAAACTGCAACTAAATGGTCTTTATTTCAAATAATATATATAATAATAGAGAGAGAACTATTTGATGATTTAAAAGCACTGACATGGAAGGCTAGTTGGCAAAGGAAAAAAGCCAGAGTAAGGCTGAAGAAAATTAGGGTTCTGAGTTATTAGAGGGGATTTCATATTACTAATTACAGGGTTGAATATGGTGGAAAATAGAAATTTTTTAGAAAATAAAGTATCATTATAATTGAATAGGCAAAATGTGTATCAAGATTAATAGACTTTGGTATGGAAAGGGAAAAAAAGAAGTTGAGATAAGGGGAATTTTGGTCACTTAATTTAAAATATTTGGAATTCAGTTGAAAATAAGAATTCTGTTTGCTTAATATGAAAGATATTATCAGAAAAAGAGAGGGAGTATTTGAACTTTTAAAAATTAGACCCAAATGAAAAAAATTATGAATATTATTGATTTATTGGTTAACCCAGACAATACATATAATGGTTTTGATTTATTGAAGGGGATACAGTATTATTAATTAAATGGTTTAATATGGTGGAAAATAGATAACTTTTAGAAAACAGAACAAGACTATACTCAAATAGATGTGTATTTAGAATATTAGATTTTGTTATGAAAAGGGAAAAAAGAAGAAGCTGAGATAAGGGAAACTTTGGTTACCTAAAGCTTGGAAATTATAAATATCAAATGTTAATTTGAATATTGATGGGAAATTAAAGCTTGGGAAAAAAGCAATAACAGGGCATTGATTGTATATTGAATGTAAACACAATTAAGATATGTATAAGCTAAAAATTATTGATAAATGTAATAATGATGGTTTTACTTAGTTGATAATAATAAGAATTGTATTAGCCTAATATGAGATAGTAGATATTAAGGGGAAAAGAGAGGAAATATCTGATGTTGTAACTTGAGATTTGTACTAAAGATTTATGTATTTTATTGAACTATTGACTAACCCAGCTACCATGTTGCTTTTTAAATACTTAATTGTATAATTAGAAAACTAATAAAATATTATAAAAAAATATATTCAGTTGCTCTAAAATAAAACCTAAGCCAGACTTCCATGTACATTTCCCATTAAAGTCATTGTAATCCTAATTTTCCTACACAAAATTCAGCATAGCCTTGACAGTATACCGTACCTGTGGATGAGGTAAGTATTATTTGCACAATATGTGCCATAGTGACAAGGTGGAAGATATGAATATCTCCTGTACCAAGACTGACTCCTGAAAAGTCCTGACAATGTACAGCAGGGAAAGAGAATACCAAGCATACCTGCAGATAAAAGGAAAAATGGTAAGTGACGAAACCTCCTTGGCATTAAGCATAATGGTAACAGTTTTGAATTGCTACTACTGCTGATACAAAAAAGGAAATTTGACACTCCAGAAGTTCTAGACCATATACAACTGGTGATCTACCTTGAAATTTTTTTCTGAGCTATATGCTTAATAAAATAACTTGCTAAACCAATTTATATTTAACAAAACATCTTGCTAAACATATTTTCTACAGCAATGCTATTGGGATTTTTAATCACTTACCAATAAATGAAACATGTCGATATCAAGAATGCATGGAAGATTTCCACTTTTTTCATAAGGCACCAGTGCTGGATGTTTAAAATATAAAAAAAGTTAATACTTTACTTGGCCAAGTGTGATTAGATACACAAGGAATTTGGTACAGAAGCACTCAGTGTACTTGCAAAACAACAGAAGCCAAATAATCAATTAGGTCATTTATCTAGGTTTTGAAATTTCATGCGTTTCAGAATATATTTGATACATTTTTAAAATGTGGGTTGCAAAATAACTGATTTACAGGATAAAAGCCCACAACATAGAAATAGAGAATAATTATATCCATTATTTTCATTCTCAATTTTGGAGTCTTATCATTTCCAACTCAAAAACTGTCAGCTAGCAAAACTAGGAAAAACTTCCACTGAAGATACTAGAAAACTGTTACTGATATAGTAGTGGGGAAATATGTGCAATAGGTAAGTAGGCTTTGGATCTGGTATGAACATGCTGGGGTACCTGTCAAGCGTTCCTTACAAGAGTTGCACCTTTTCCAAGTTTTGTGAGTTATCATCTGCACAGAACTGCAGTTTCTCATTTGGAACCTTCTAAAACTTTTAGGTTGTTTGGGAGATGTGTCTCCAACCATGCCACTTGATCAGACATGAATTGATATTGTTCAGTGTCTAAAACTGATACAATTAATCCAAAAGAAAATTAATCTCCTATTGAGGCAAGTTGGATAAGGAAGGTTGATTATGTAAATTCATAGATAACCACTTGAAAAGCTTCATGTACTTCATTGTGTCGGTGATTCACACATTCATCAGAATAGGACAGAACAGAATAAGAGTTGGAAGGGATCTTGGAGGTCTTCTAGTCCAACCCCCTGCTCAGGCAGGAAACCCTATATCATTTCAGATAAATAGTTGTCCAATCTCTTCTTAAAAATTTCCAGTGTTGGAGCATTCAAAACTTCTGGAGGCAAGTTGTTCCACTGATTAATTGTTCTAACTGTCAGGAAATTTCTCCTTTGTTCTAGGTTGCTTCGCTTCTTGATTAGTTTCCATCCACTGCTTCTTGTCCTGCCCTCAGGCGCTTTGGAGAGTCAGCTTCTTAACTGATGAAGGGTCTCATAAAGTGATCAGAGAGGCTGGCCATTCCATAGTTTTTAGAGGTTTCATCTCTCTTACAGCATAGGTCACATGGTCAAAATTCAGAGGCTTGGCAACCGGTTTCAGTGTCCTGGGGTCATGTGATCAAATTAAGCGACCTTCTGAGAAGCCAAGTCAATGGGGAAGCCAGATTCGCTTAACAACTGTGTTACTAACTTCAAAACTGCAGTGATTCACTTTACAACTGTGGCAAGAAAAGTCATAAAATGGGGCAAAATTCACTTAGCAACTGTCTTGCTTAGCAACATAAATTTTGGGCTCTATTGTGGTTGTAAGTCAAGTACTCCTGTACACAGGGCAAACCAACATTTTAAGTCTTTTGTTATGCTTAGAAGGATAACTTTTAAAACTCACATCTCTTTTAGGGCAAGTAGAGTTACTCTCATTAGCAATTTAGTAAAACACATTATTTAAAGCACATTTTGCCCCAAATTGAAGACTCTATCCAGAGCATAACCCACAGCCAGAGTTCCATATATATCCTGTCCGTTGTATTCCATGTTAATAAATGACACAACTCATCTGGAAATGTACTCTTAATGAACACAAAACTTCTGTCAACAACAATCTGTACAAACGTTTCAGTTGATGTCTCACATATTTAAGACTATTCAAGCTGTTTCATGTACTCAAAAGTCTGTCTTTATAACTGAAATTAAATGAATCATCATAATGTTGAACTTACATGATAAAAGCATACAAAAGTGACCCTGTACTGCTAATAGTGAAGAAACTGTCCACTGTGCAGCCGCAAATCGTGTTAATGAAGTAAGACAGTCATCCTAAATAGAACATAATAACAATCATTCACAAAAAGCCGTATTCATTCCTTTGTACTGTTATAATGAACATTAAAATTTGTGGATTGTTAATAATTAGTAACTTAATTATTAATAATTAAAAGAACCAGAAGGCACTAGGCTAGAAAGCAGGCAACTGTGAGTTCTGGTCCTGCCTTAGCCATGAAACCCGGCTGGGCGACCTTGGGCCACTCACACTCTCTTAGCCCAATCCACCTCACCGAGTTGTTCTTCTGGGGAAAATAGGAGGAGAAAGATCTGTTGGATATGTTCACCTTGAGTTATTTGTAAAATAATAAGGATGGATGGATGGATACATACTTACATACATAATACATACATACGTACATACATACATACATACATTTATGTGGCCATATTATGGCCATATTGAAATTCTAGAGTAATTAATATACAGATGCCTTTGATAAAAGGAAACAATGTCACAGTGTTCATCACAACTTACTGTTTATGTTATAAAATGCTATTTTCTAACAATATAGTAGAATCATAATAAGTGTTATAACCTTACCATATATACCTATCCCTCAGTCATTTAGGCTATGGTAGTTGTTACTCTTACCTGTCTGCAAGACAATTGACCAAATAATGGTTTTTCTTCATCAGCTAAAATTTGTTCTGTAGAATATAAAAACCATAATTAAATGAGAAGAACACAGAATCTAAACTTGATCACTCTCCAGTGATTGTCAACATTTTAATGAATAAATATTACCTATTGCTTGGATTGTAAATGCACAACTGCCCCAGCACATTATAGGTACACGTGGATCCTCTTCATTGGGGTGAACTTTCAGGCCAACTTTATATGTTGCAGTACCAAATGTTTTCAGCATTTCTTTAATGCTTTCAGAATATGGATTCCTTAATTGAAAATAGACAGCATTACCCACAAATGTTATGACATGATATTTAGAAGCTAAACTTTATTTGCCTGCCCCAAATAGCAAGGAATAAAACTTTCATTGGGGTAGGCTGACACACCCTTTTACTGTTTCTGAGAATATTGCAAGAACAACCAGTGAATCAGTCCTGGACCAAATAAGGTTGAAGGCTCCTGTGAGATAATGATCAGCAAGCAAAAATTGACATATGTTGAGCATATGATGGACATGGATGATAGTTTAGAAAAACTGATTATACCAGCGTCATGGCAGCTCATCCTGTGTCAGACAAGCACGGTTGAGAGGGAAGTAAAAGAAAGGGAAGGTAAAGAATAAGGTGTATGGATGAAATCAAAGAGACAGAAGAGACAGTGGCAGGCCAACATAGCAAACATTTGCCCATATTGTCACCAACAGCTGAACCTGATTTAGTGGCAACCATCAGTGATTAAATGGAGAAATGTTTAACATTAATGGCCTTGTCATTACTCTCTTCTATTTCAATGACCCCATCCATGGTAATGCTTCCATCTGACACTCTCATTTATATATAATGGCTTTTGACATTAAAAAGGGGGAATATATATTCTACTGGTTTGGTGACATATTTACAGATATCAAAGAACTAATTTAATATCATTATTTCAAGTAATCCTGGTTATATTTTAAATAGCAATATGATCAAAAATACTTTTGTAGAAGCTTATGAATATACATTTATTCCAAAATGCTTTTTGGTTTACAAATATATTGTGATGGAATTTCCCAATATGCAGAGCAAAGTTGGGAGTTTGTATAAATATTAAGAATCTTTTCTGCTGGTAGAATATTAGCCAGCAAAATGAATAATTGGATCCAACCCATGGTTAACATAATCACAGTTGGCAACTCTTTTTTTTAACATACCTAAAAAAACATCACAGGATGTTCTAATTAGAATAGAATAGAATAACAGAGTTGGAAGGGACCTTGGAGGTCTTCTAGCCCAACCCCCTGCTCAAGCAGGAAACCCTATACCAGGGGTGTCAAACAGCCGGCCCAAGGGCTGGATGCATCATAGCGAAACCGCACCCACCCCATTGCCAGCAATGGCAAAAAAGTCGTGATACATCGTGATACGTCACATGACGTTGCAAGTTTGACACCCCTGCCCTATACCATTTCAGACAAATGGTTGTCTAATCTCTTCTTTAAAACTTCCAGTGTTGGAGCATTCACAACTTCTGGAGGCAGGTTGTTCCACTGATTAATTATTCTAACTGTCAGGAAATTTCTCCTTAGTTCAAGGTTGCTTCTCTCCTTGATTAGTTTCTATCCATTGCTTCTTGTCCTGCCTTCAGGTGCTTTGGGGAATAGCTTGACTCCCTCTTCTTTTTAGCAACCCCTGAATGCTAATTACCCCTGAATGCTGTGGGCTGGGCATTCTGTGGTTAGATTTTGAACATTTAAACTAGCCACTAACTTACACTGTTACAATAAAGCAAATACTAAGTAAAGTAGCCGACTTCTGAATGACATAAACATAATAACTAGGTTGATTCTGACACAACTCTTTATCCCAGAATGAAAGAAAGGGAGTCAAGTATCTTCAGTATATCTGTTTCTCTCCATAAGATGAATACTATGTGGGTAAATATGAATACAAATATGTAAAATATTACCTGAAAAGCTAATGTCATAAATTCTTCTACTTATATTATATACATTAGTAACTGATAATCAATGCAACCAATACATACTTTGGTTGAACCTCTGGCCTAAATCCTTCAGGTAGATGTGCTTCATCCATTTTTTCTGAGTTATTACAAGGAAGATTATCTAAAAATAACAATAATATATTATTTTAACAATAAATTATCATTATTATCCATAATGCCTGAAATCTTTAGATAGGAGGAGGTAGCACTTTAATTCTGTCCTGAAGGTCAGAATTAGTATTAATACTAAGGAAAAACACCTCCTCAAAAGAAAAAAACCAAAAAGACATTACTGTATTCAGCGTCTTTCAAGAAATACGTGGCAATATAAATGAAAAATTTACACTTACTGGCACTTTCCTGATCTCGAAGCATAACCAATGCTTTGATTTGCTGAGATAATCTTCTTATCCACTGAACTAGATTTTGTTCTTTTGCAAAGTCTAATCTATCAAAAATGAACAAATGTAAAATATTACTTAAATATTAAAACAGTACCTACAAGCTCTTTTTATAAGTAATCCTTGACTTTCAATAGCAATTGGGAATGGAATTTCCATTGATAAGCGATGGGGTCTAAAATGCAAATGCATCACTTAGCAACTGCAATCTCTGCAGTCCCATTGCTGCTCACCGATAAATAGGTGAGGAAACTTCCAGGTGGTTTCCAACAACCAAAGTCAGATAAATGGCTGTTATCAGATGGGAGACGAGAAGGAGGGATTGTGTGGGGAGGAAAGGAATGGTTGGCATGAGTCAGGAAGGTTTGTGAAAATGCATGAAAGGCGCAGCACAGGTCGGGATGGGTGCAGGATGAGTAAAAGAGTGTGTTCAAGAAACACAGTACAAGTCAGGAAGGGTACATATGAGTGTGCCAGGGAGGTGTGATAAGAGTCAGAAGGATACACTGGGGGAGCAACTGCAAAGGGGCTTGGGATTGGGTATGTAGGTAGGAGTGACTTACCCCAGTGACTTGTGACTCCCCTGACAGCTTCCCCATTGACTTTCTGGGGAAGTCAACAGGGAAGGCAAACAGTAACCATGTGCAGGCCCCAAACCCAAGAATGACGCATGGTGATTCTTTCAAACTGAGTTCTTTACTGTTTCCACATGTATAAACAAAATCTTGCCAAATTGAAGCACTCTACTATCCACATCTATCATATACAAATAGTTCTCAACTTACAATTGTAATTGGGCCCAGAATTACAGTTGTAAGTCATGCCAGTTATTAAGCAGGTCATCAAATGCCTACACATGATTTTACGACTTTTTCTGCAGTGGTCATTAAGCGAATGTGCAAGTCATTAAGCAAACCCATTGTCTGCAATGGGTGCCTTTTGCCAGAAACTAGTAGTAGATTCCAGTTTCCAGCAAAAAACATCATAAATCATGGTCGCGTGACTGCAGGGTGCTATAAACAACCATAAATGCAGGCTGGATGCACAGCATGCAAATGCAATCACATGACTCTCTCTCTCTCTCTCTCTCTCTCTCTCTCTGTGTGTGTGTGACCATCAGAACTTCAAGTACAGATTGCATAATTTTGGGGGCCCATTGTAACTTTGAATGGTTGCTAAGTGCCTGATTGTAAATCAAGGCCTACCTGTACATAAATAATTATTAATTAACAAACAAATTATTTCATGGAATTACTAACCTGCTAAATAAAGTCCTTGGAGGAGGAAGAAGAGGAATGACAGTATTGCTTAAGCATTCACAGAGAGGACAAAGGAATTCACCATTTTCTACATCGTAACTTGTATGCACTCGTAATCTTTGTTGTCGTCTTTGTTCTTTTGCTTGCACGGCATCAAAATACCTTTAGAAAGCAACATAACTTAAGCATAATATTATAATACTAGCTCTAAAATAGTTGTTGGATACTAGAATACTTTATTAGAATTAGAGTACTTTATTTGGCCAAATGTGATTAGGCATGCAAGGAATTTGTCTCCAGTGCGGAAGCTCTCAGTGTACATGCAAAACAAAAGAGTAACAATAATCATAATAATGATACCAATAAGAGGAGGTAGTATAGAAGATGAGAAGTATAATAATGTTACTACAGCCATACCACATGGGTAAATATACTTAGACATAAGGAAGTATTGTGGGAATTAGGTGTTCAGCAGAGTCATGGCATGAGGGAAAAAAATTATCCCTGTGTCTAGTTGTTTTGGCATGCAATGCCCTATAGTGGCATCCCAAGGGGAGGAATTGAAACAGATTATGTCCAGGATGATTAGGGGACTGCAGGATAAAATATATAAGGAACGGTTGCTGGAATTGGGTATGTCTAGTTTAATGAAGAGAAGGACAAGGGGTGACATGATAGCAGTGTTCCAATATCTTAAGGGCTGCCACAAAGAACAGGGAGTCAAGCTATTCTCCAAAGCATATGAAGGCAGGACAAGAAGCAACAGATGGAAACTAATCAAGGAGAGAAACAATCTAGAACTAAGGAGAAATTTCCTGACAGAACAATTAATCAGTGGAACAACCTGCCTCCAGAAGTTGTGAATGCTCCAACACTGAAAGCTTTTAAGAAGAGACTGGGCAACCATTTGTCTGAAATGGTATAGGGTTTCCTGCCTGAGCAGGGGGTTGGACTAGAAGACCTCAAATGTCCCTTTCAATTCTATTATTGTTATTATGTGAGGGGTCTGTAAATATTTTCTCAGTTCTCCTTCTGACCCATGCAATATATATGTTGTCTTCATAAATACTATCTATCTATCTATCTATCTATCTATCTATCTATCTATCTATCTATCTATCTATCTATCTATCTATCTATCTATCTATCTATCTATCTATCTATCTATCTATCTATCTATCTATCTATCTATCTATCTATCTATCTATCTATCTATCTATCTATCTATCTAGTTAAGTATGACATTGTCTTAAGCAGTAAGTCTTAAACAAAATAATTCAGGAAAGAAATTTTTTATATATTTGCTTTCTCACTAACAATCTTGCACCTCAAATGTGTAAAAAAAAAAAAAAAAAAAAGCCAAGAGAGCTAAGTTTCATCAAGCATGTAGTACATAGCGAAAGCCTGAGCAAGAATAAAACAATTTTCTTGGCAATAATACAGCAACATACATTACATGACTGGCCAAGCATAGTAGACAGTAGGAAAAAATGTATCTTGGCTGCTTTGACACAGCATACTTAACATCTGTTAATATTTTTTAAAAATTACCTTTGCCAGCAATGTGCATGCATAATATGTCCACAACTACCAGTGTGTGTTCCACATGACAGGTCTGGATGCATAAATAATGGATCATATTTTTCTGTATATGAAAAATAACAGATAATATTCACAAAGATTGTTCACATTCCTTATACATGCACACAATTGAAAAGGTTTGCAAACCATATAACTATTTAAATCCTAATAATCTAAGGCCAGTACACTAAGCTAGCATTAGGATATTTGTGAATGGGCTGACTTAATTATTATTTTATAGCAGAGTTTCTCAACATTTGCAACTTTAAGATGTGTGGACTTCAACTCCCAGATTTTCCCAACTAGCATGCCATCCATGCTTCTTAAAATTGCCAAAGTTGAGAAACACTGTTTTATAATATAATGAATAAAAACTTCCTGTATAATTCAGAATAGAATATTATGCATTTGAATGTTATATGGTCCTTCAAAATAGTATATAAGCTACTCACCAGGATCTGAAATCACTTTATTCCTATTTTTGGATAAGACTGTTGATCTCTGAACAAATGCTGCCAGCACCATTGCTCTATTATCCATTTTGACCTCCTGTTCTTCTTGGCATAAGATACAAGTAACTATCTGTCTTTGTTCACATACTTTCGTCTGCTCGGGACCCAAGGCAATAAGCCTGGTATCTGAAACTGAAGGACTAGAATGAAAAGATATTAGTAAGCATTTAGTTGGAATATTTACTGAAGTAATGTATAACTGAATGCAAATATTTTTATCCAACTCATCTTATGCTATATTTTCTTCTCCAGAAATGTTCTATAGTGTGCCTTAATAAAAGCAACATATGTGAAGCAGTAAGTGTGCTACAGTTTTTATAACAATTTCAAACTATTTTCAGAGCATACAGAGATATGGAAAGTTATTTAGATTGAATTCTCCATTGAGATATCAGTAGAGTAATATTTTGGAACCCTCTGGAAGCTGAAGAAAACTATTAAATATAAATATTTACCAAAATTCTAGTGAAATAAAAACATATACATTTACTAAAATATGATAAAATTATTCTGACTGCTAAAATTAGTAGCCAGAGCAGAGGCTTTAAATGTAATCCATTGTGTCCATCACCAGTACAGAAACAGGCCTGGATGTACTGGAATTACATTTCAGACGTTTCAGACGTGAGCAACAGAGATTGTAAATCCTCTGAGTATTGCCATTGTTCTTCCCTATAGTGAGAGATGCATAGCTTACCCCAACCTACTGCGAAGCATAATGTTGCTTATTTATTTGTAAGACACTATATCCACACAGACTCATGGCAAATTTCAAAAAAGCAACTAAAACTCCCATGGAATTACATGAATTATATGTAATAATAATTATATGAACATATAAAATGTGAGATAAAATATAAATCATCCATGATAACATAATATTGAAACAACCAATAACCAACAATCCATAACAATACTCTGATATAACAATTAAATAAAATGAATCTTTTGTAAATGATCCTCATTGATACCTACAGCAGAAACCAGCAAGAGGTACATACAAGATGAATCTTCAGTGTCTGAAGACTTTCCAGAAAAGCCCACTGCTTATGTCTTAAATATAGATTCCTTTAATATCAACTGGTTTTTAAAGTACAAACTAGAAAGCGTATATTAACTTTTTAAAAAAAGAAAAGATGGAAATAAATAGAAATAGCCATTTTAGAATTCAGCTCAAATTGCTGCCAATTAAATGCCAAAGAAAAAGTTCTCTCAGCCTTACTAATTGTGGCTAGTACAGGTAATCCTTGCTTAACGAGCATTCAAAATTACAATGGATTGGACTGGAAGACTAGAAAACCTCCAAGGTCCCTTCCAACTCTGTTATTCTGTTAGAATGATTTACAGCATGTAAGCACATGTTACAAAATGTTACTCACACCACGTGACCTGGGTCATCTGACGTGGGTGTTTGGGTCCATGCTCCATATATGCCTGGATCTCTGCTCCCCAAATGCAAGCAGAATTTAGTGTCCTCCTCACCCCACTTCTGCATGGAGAGAGGGATTTTGGGCTCCATGCATACTTGAATTCTGGCATGGATCTTGGCATCCTTTTCTTGCCACCTGTGTGGAGAGCTCCACAGAGGCAGGCAGAGAGGGATTTTGAGCTCCATGCTTGCTTGGAAATCCAAGTGGGCTTGGAAATCCAGAATTTCCATGCCTACTTGAACCTCAGCAGCAGGAGGGCCTTGAAGAGGCAGGGAAACAAGGATTTTAAGCTACCTGCCTACTATCAGCACGGAGTTCAAAATCCCTCATTCCCTTTAGCTCTTCAGGAATAGAGAGGGATTTAGTTTGTGTGAGATTGCTTAACAACTGAAATGGGGAGTGCTGAGATTGTGGTCGCTGAGCAAAGTGGTCACATGGCCATCTCACTTAACAACTACTTCACTTAACAACCAAAACTCTGGTCCCAATTGTGGACTACTTGTATTTGCTGCACTTTATTCAAATAATTTTGGTCAGTTTCTTGTACTTATATTATTATTTTTACAACATAGTAAGCAATCCTCAACTCTGGATGTGGAGGTTGAGGGCCAAATGTTAAAAATACGTATCACTGTTACACTGAAAGAACAATTACTAAAGCTGAAACTTTTTCTTTTAGCAGAAGGAGTACCAGAAAAGTGGAGTTTTGCTTGTGGGATACTCGTTTTAACAGCAAGAGAAAAGGTGGGGTGAGGGAGAAGAAACCAAGTGCCAATTCTCTTTTCTCTCTGCTGCATTTGTCTGCTGTACTGGGTGCTTGGTTGGAGGAGGGAGTAAATTTATTACTTAATTTATATCAAACCTTTCAATTTATTCTAACGTTCAAAACAGAGTGAATCTCCTAATGAGAGAGAATTATTCAACATTGCATTCCCCTTTCTGTGAGTAAATATACAATTGAATTGGAACAATTCTGTGAAGACACAAGGAAACAGTCGAACAGTCAGGAATATGAATACTAATGGAAATGCTACTGCAAAACAATAAAATGAAGATTTCATGTTTAAAAATTAAATAACATTTAGTTTGCCAAAGTTTATTGACACTTTCATCTTACCTATGATCGTGCACTCTGGAGGTAGAAGTTTCAAGTTCATCTATGGTTTGCTGGAAGAGTTCTTTGTTCTCATCAATGAAATGCCGCTGCATCTCAGACATCTGTGCCATGATCTTCTCTCTTCGCAATCTAGCAATCTCTGCTTTTCGTTTCCTCTCGGCCTTTTCTTTATCTCGTGAGCTCTGTTAAAGTTGATGTGTCAGCAATGATATACAACTAATCATTTAAGTCTTTGAAAATGTGTAATTTATATATTTAATGCACACATTAGATTAGTATTAGTCAAAATGAGTCAAGCATTCTTACACAGTAATATCTGGCACTTTTCACCTGTTTAAGAATGCTGTCATTCATTAAAGAAAATCTTTCTTAAATTATTTTTATTAACTAAAGTTATAGCATGTCTCTCCATAAAACAATTTTATGGATGCATTATATTTTTTAACATTTCAAATAATGTACAAAGGTAATATTAAAGATCCAAAAGATGGAAAGATCTATTGAGGCCTTTTCTGAAAGCAGAGAAAGTGAGACCAATCACAATTTCAAAGTGTGTATGTTCCACAAGATGGTAATGACACAATAGAAGCCCCTTTATCAGACACCCAACCAATAGTTCCTGTAAGTAAGGCTTCTTTTGCAGATCATAATATTCAAGTTAACTCATAACAAGAGTCAAACCCTTGACAAGATTTTTAAATGTACTATTTCTACTAAGCAAGTAACAAATGGCATCCAATACTTTTCTTTCAGCATTAGTACAATGTGATCATAAAAATGTGCACAACTTAATGGCCTAGTGGTCCCATTTTATAAATTCCTGAGAATCTTTGAGGGTTGCTCCACGTAGAGTACACTGAAATAAGCTAATGATAATGCTAGCAAGTTATGGATTACTGTTGCCAGATATATTCGGTTCAGGAATATTTGCTAAATTAAAGTGTGCAAGTGTGCTCTTTGCATCCACTACCACACAGAATTTGAAAATATACTCCCTGACTTCTTTCAAAGGAACCTATTCAGAACAATTGTATACCTATCTTCAACTCTATCAGATAACTGTACTCTACCCTATCTGGAATTAAATTTCAGCTTGTTCACTCTCAACCTAGTAAACATTTGGATTTGACAGGATTTGTTTTTCTTTCATATTATGAGGCGAGGAATGGTAGGGCCACAATTCTATTAAATCTTTTCCTTCACATTGCACTCAATTAAACTGTAAAATAAAGCCACAGAATTAAATTAATTTCCCTTTAGTAAAGAGAGCTCAGTTAATCATTATCAATTAATAATAAAGCTTTTATTATGCACCATTAGTTGCCTATTGTGACTACCACTACTCTACTAGTGATTAAAAATGTTTTTAATTAGAAAACTCGACACAATTATTAGACACGTTACATAGTAATGTATAATAATTTGTAAAATAACTTGGTGGCTAGATTATCATATTATATTTAGAATCTGTCTTTGGACACACGTTACTACCCAAATTGTGTTGCTTTTCCTTGCATTGATATTACCTCTTCCATAAAATGTCCCTCAGTCTCCAAAACAGGACTTGTAGAAGATCTCTCTCGGAGTTTCTTAACAGTATTAAAAGTCTGGAACAAGAAACTATGTTAGTATTTGCTACATAATTTTTTTTATTTTGGCCACAAAACTATAAAAAAGTTTATAGTAGGGTATAGTACAATTTACCTTTAGTATCCATCTGATCATGTCTTTATGCACTTCTAGGTGGGATGCATTTTGCAAAGTTTCTAGCATGGCTAATATACTTGGGGAATTGCGGGGTGTCTCACAAGGTCCTGTTTCAAATAAAAATAAAGGAAATCTATTTGCATCTATTTTGGCTGTATAGAGGAACAAAAATCCAATGGGTGTGTCTTTCCTTTATTCACATTTCTTCCTTGATTACAAAATTATCATCCATTTAATTTCTTATAAATTAGGGGAACCAAACACCACAATAAATCTTACATGGAGATAAATCTTTTATTTTTTATAATGAACTACAGAAAACTTAAGTAGATAGATAGATAGATAGATAGATAGATAGATAGATAGATAGATAGATAGATAGATAGATAGATAGATAGATAGATAGATAGATAGATAGATAGATAGATAGATAGATAGATAGATAGATAGATAGATAGATAGATAGATAGATAGATAGATAGATAGAGATAGAGATAGAGATAGAGATAGATTATATTTATAATATATTAAAATTATATATATATAAATAACAGATATATCAACTATAATAGTCACAGCTGTACATGAAATGCATCATACGCCCATAGTAAAAAAACAAGAGTAGGATAATCCTTAGCCAGAAAAAGAGAATATGTGTTTTTAAAAACAGAAACTATGTTATATACAAAACTATAATAAAATATTTGTAATCAGCAATAAGGCAATTAAAATACAAATATATTTGTATTTGGAGGTATGCAGTTCTGAAGTGGGCAAGGGTTCTTCAGATTTAATATGTGTATTTTCCCTGTAACATGTCTCATTGTATTGTACTGCAATGTACAGATCTGTACATTGGTGAAACAAAACAACCACTTCACAACATAGGAGAGCAAACTCATCAGGATAAGATTCAGCAGTCCATCTGCATTTGAAAGACAAAGGTCACTCTTTTGAAGACAGCAAAGTCCACATTCTTGATAGGGAGGACCACTGGTTTGAAAGAGGGGTAAAAGAGGCTATTTATGTAACATTGAGCAGCCCTCTCTCAACAGAAAGCGGAGGGATAAGACACCACCTATGCCAGAAGCGATGAAGCTTCTTAGATGAGAAGTGAAACATCTTCTTCTTCCTCAAGGAAAAAGCAATTCAGTTGCCTTTTGAAAAAAAGCACCTTTGAGACAACTATGACCTGGATGACTGAGAATCTCCACATACACTTATTATTTCTAATATTTTAATAAAAGTAACTTTTTAAATATAACCAATTCATTCTGAAACTGAATAATATATCTTACTATATGTTAGGTAAAAGAAATATGAAGAGATTGCAATTTGTGCAGAAGTAGCAACCTACTTGCAATCCTCTGAGTGAATGTAAAAGTCACAAGATTATCTTCACTAGCATTCTCAATATGTTGTTTTTCTTCTTGTAGTGCCATTCCAATCAAGTGGAGAATCTAGGAAAAAATGACAAAATTTTCCTTTTCAGAAGTACAAATCAAAAATAGTTTGTATTCTTGAATTAATGAAAACTGCAAATTTACACACCCTTTGTAGCATGGACTCTGACCAGGCATATCCATTATGCTCTACTGCCCACTGAAGGATTGTTCTCATAAGGCATAACATGACATCACACTGTAGAATATTAATTAGGCTTTCAAACAGAGGGCAAAATGATGGTAATACAGGAGGTGGGAGTGCTGAAACAAAATTAATACATTGTTGTTAATACATTGGGAAAGTTATACAGTTAGGTAATTCAGTATATTAGGAACATATAAGAACAGGTGTGGAACTTTTCAAATTAACAAAATAAATTAGTTTATTTTATTTTCAATACAATTCTACCCGTACTCATTGTATATATCCCTAGAGAGATGTAAACAACTCAGTAAGAGATTTCTTTTCAAGTAAAATGTCCCAAAACAGATTTGGTTGCTTCTCAAACTGGCACGTTGCATCCAATGCAATTTAATAACTTTTGATGAATGAAGAAACACTGGAGGGTAATACTCTATGTCAAAGAGTCTGACAGAGCTAATGATGTCTGTTATCAAAACATTATAATAAATGATCCAGAAATGAAAAATTAACTGCCACACCATTCTGACTGATAATATTTAGTTCTATAAAGTCTTCTATAGATTATGTTGTAATACTTCATTAGTGACATAAGCAAATTCAAACTATATTTGCTTAGGGAAATCAAGCATGATATGTTAAGAAAACCACAGATAATATGATCTTTATTTTTATTTAAGGCAAGCACAAATTGCAAATCAACACAAACACTAATCATATTGTATGGCACTTAACAGACATTTTCTGAGTTACTTGAAACCATACAGGTAGCTAGTAAAGCACTAGAATACATTACATACATTATATACATAATGACTACATTTCATGAATCCCAAATTAGGCAAGAATAATCTGAAGAACAATGTGTATAGTTTGGGAAGTGTTATGAGTTTTGAGGTACAATTCTTAGCTGATACTAAATTTTGAAGCAGCCTAATATGTCATATACAAATGCAGTGAGGTAAATAATGTAGTCATTTATGGCAGGGGCCCTCAACCTATGGTCCGTGGCCCAGTACCGGGCTGTGGCCTGTTGGCTATCGGGCCCCGGGAATAGCTGGCAAGCCCCCCCCACTCATGGTAGCACTGCCACGCAGGCACTAGCAACCCCATTTGTGCATGCGCGGGGACGCTAGCACCACTAGCGTCACGTGGACGCCAGTGGCCTGTTTACGCCAGCACGTGTATGCCCACCCATACGCTGTATCTGGCGTGGCCCGCTTGCGCATGCACATGCACGTAGCACCGCCCACTTGCAGGCGTTGGGCCGCGTATGCGCACATTTCCCTGCTGCTCCCTTTCCTTCCGGGCCGCCAAGCCGGAAAGGTTGGGGAGCTCTGATTTATGGCATACTCAGATGTTTGCTTTAATGGCAGCATTATTTTTTTATTGGAAAAAAAGAAAAATAGTGTTTTAGTTCACAATATCTGTTCATCTAGCTTAAAGTCAATATGATTTTCTCAGTATATTAAAAAAAATGAGAGCAACAAATACGAAGAGTCCAATACAAACTAGAAGCATAAGTACCTGTGTCTTCCCGGTTTTGTCGTCTTAGTTTTCTTTGGGCTTCCTCTGCCTTAAAAAATGAAAAGCAATGCAAACACTAAAGACAACAGCATAATTTCTGGATAGCTAATTTATTTCTTGGCATTTATTTCACCTTCCAATTTCTTATATTACCTAAGCTCAAAAACATTCATCTCTATTGTTCATATTTGTATCAGGATAGATTTTATAACATAAACTAAACAACCTGAAGGCCCAAGACGCAATCACCAAAGGCTTGAGTGCAGCCCCTAGACACCTTCAACAGTTATCAAACTGTAATATTGAATGTGCCAGCAGGGGGGAAATAATGAAATATATGATTGTAGAATAGTCATAATAACTGTTTATAAAGTCAAAATTAATTTTACCATTATCTTACCCACTATTTGGAGGAGTTTGAGATTTGACATGCTATTGTAAGATCAAATACTGAGAAAATTGTAACTCCTGTACAATCTTGTCATGGTGCCACCATTTTGGCCAAGAACTAGCTAGGCCTCAATAGTAAGCAGCTGTAACTTCCAGCTCCCCAATAACACTTTCAAGATAATGATGGTGATTTGTAACAGAAATGTGATACAGCCCAAGACAACTGTCAGATTCCAGATTGAACAATGTGGCCATAGGCAGATGAATTTTTAAGAATCTTAAACATTCTATGGGTTGCATTTGTTATTCAGTACCTTTTCTCATTTAAAATTGTTTCAACTACTTTTCTGAAAAATAATTCCAAAAGTTACAATAGCAGCAAAAAATCAAACTTAAAAGAAATTCCAAACTTATAACACCCTTCTGTTTTCAAAACCAGAAAACATGCAGTCAATTTTTTTTCCAGCTCTATAAGCATCTGGCATACATTTCATCTACCTTGACATCATCAATTTTGCTTATTTGTTTCCTCCTCATTAGTAATATATTATTACCTTTATCCTATATGAATGCCTCACCAATTGCCTCAAATTTCTTGCCCATATCTTACTTCCTTCAGAGATTTATAAACTATTTATGTTTCTCAATGAACGGTTTTCTCCTGCTGTAACTGAGTCTGCTATTGTCTTCATGCAGAGAATTTATATCTCTAATTCCTTCATGTAAATTATCCATGCAACAATTTTTTGTTTCTCTTTGCTCACACTTAAACTACCAAAACAACCAATCTACTTTATTGCTTTCAAAGATATACTCTACTGTTATAAACTCAATCTGAATCTATAATGCAGGCATTTATTTCAGGGTGCACTTATTACATTGCAACGTATTGACTAAAGAGAATCCAAATGTAGGTCATTATTTTAACTGTTTTCTGTACTACAAAGCTTCATAATTTTATAGAATTATATAATGAAAGTTTCCATTTTGCATAATTACCTTAGACTGTTCTGCCCTTGAAAAATGGTAAAAGTATAAATTGAAATTTTTAGCACATTCTGGCTTTAACTCATATAAGCCTCTTCCTGTTAATCCTGGTTTCCTAAAATATAATTGGAAATGTATAATCAGCATTGTAATAATTAATCAGCATTGTAATAATTGAACGACAGCATTCTAAACTACTCCATGAAACAACAAGCACGCTAACACATCAATATGAATGACATCGTATACTTTTAACTATCAGTATTAATGACTGCACGAAGCTTATTTGCTTACAAGCATAGATTCTACTTTGGCAAAAATAAGACTCTGACTGACTGGAAGGATGACTGAATGATGCCAGGTAAACAGGACTTCCCTTCCAACTGAATCCTTATATTTGACTTCATATAGGTCATCAATGGGGTCCACTGACAGCCCTTCAATTTGCCATCATATAAGATAAATGTGTAGCTTCTTAAATGACAGATGTGTGATATATGGTACACAGGCAATTGATACCATGCTTATGATCAAGCTATTAATTGTAAAGAAACCTGTTCTTGTTGCTGCCTAAACCCACAGAATAAGATGGGAAAGAAATCCCCATTTTCTCCTGAGCTGCATTGCCCTGAGAATAACCCATCAAGATTGGTGGTTTCTGCCTTGCTTCTCCACTAAACATTTTGCTTTTGGGCATAACAACTTCTTCATTACTGTTGAGGCAAGACCACCCTTCGAAAACAAGGAAATGGCTAAATCCAAATTTATAAATTGGTCTTCAAATACATGTTTGGTGTATTTGGGGAGATGAGGGACAACAGATATTTTTCCTGCTAATATAACTATATTTCTCAAAAGTTTTTCCATGTAGTATTTTTCATCACAATAAAAAAAATAAAATTTGCTTTGTCAGTACTTTTAACAAAAAAAGTCCCTCAAAACATGCAGAATCTTACTTCTTACATTATCTTTAACAGCTGTCAATTCTTAAATTTGTAAAATGTCTATATTTTCAATTAAACCAGTCATAAAGCAGGATTTAAAAATGAAGTATATAACTCAGTCCTAAACAGTATTTACTGGGTCACAATATATATTATTTTACACATTTTTAAAGAGGTTTATTGTAAGGAAGCTATTACTTGAAACAGGCAACTGCTTCAATGACAGTTTCCATTCCGGTCTCTTTGTTTTCCTATGAAATCAAAGGAAAAATATGTTTATATGTATATGCTTTTCATACATTCCCTACATACATACATTCATATATTCCCTAAAGTAATAATCAGCTAGATCAATCTGGAAGTGAGGGCTCCTTGGTGCTCTCTGAGCTTGGTTGTTGTCTTGCAGATGTTTAATTACTCAAACTAGGTAATATCATCAGTGCTAGTGAGGAGTAAGGTTTGCTTCAGTGGCTTGCCCTGTCAATGTTGGTGGGACTAGTCTTGGAGGTTCTTTGGTTGGGCTGTTTATTGTTAGCTTGTTTGGCAGTTCCTTAATTGGGATATTGTTTACTTCTTGATTGTTGATCTGATGTTAATCTTGGAGTTAATTTATGCTCCAAGACCACTTGGAGAAGAACCTCCAAGAACCACTCCCACCAGGTAGAATATAAACTGAGAGTGAACCCCACTCTTTACTAGCACTGATGATGTTACCTAGTTTGAGTAATGAAACATCTTCAAGAAAACAACCAAGCTCAGAGAGCAACAAAGACCCCTCATTTCAACCCTGAGCTACAAATATTCTCCTTTATTGGTAACCTAGAAGTGTTAACAATTTAAGAGTCTCTAAGACTGTGCTATCTTAACATTAGTTATTGTGATTGAGTCACTATACTTTTTATACACAGTTCTATAATCTCACAACAATTTTAATGTAAAATAATTTGAAATAACAATATCTTTTTATGTTTTTGAAATTTTATTTCCCATATGTCACCTTCCTGTTTATGATTGTAGTAGCAACAGTCACTGTGATTAAATTGCAACAAAATAAAAGTACTCTGGGAAAATTCAATATATCTACTAATTTCTAGAGAGTATAAAATTGTGGGGGAAATATTTAATACATCCATAAAGCCTGCTGGGAAATCATTTTCTATAAAAACTTTTAATTCCTTGCTAACTGAAGGAATCTTCATCATCAATTCCAACATATTAAAAATACCCAAAGATCACCCACCAGTTTAAAAAGTACAACTAAAATATTTTTAATAAGACTCACATCTTCTGGCAATGCTTTTACTAATTCACTATGAGCCATGGGTCTGATGCTCAGCTGGTGAATAATCTCTCTTTTGATTTCATCTGTAGCATTAATCTGTCCAATTCCTGGAGTAAATCTCTCTCCTATAAAACAAATCAATAATTTCAGTAAGCACTGATCAATTCCATTTTATGCATATGCTGAATAGAAGCCACAGAAGTGACTACTTTTTCTAGTACAACATTTGAAGAGATATTTATATTGTCATATGACAAGATACAAGGATTGTCTCATGATCATAAACACCGCAAAAATAATTTTATTTTATCAAGGAGCATAAGAAGTGGAAGTAATTTGTACTTTCATTCTTTAACATTTGGAGTTGTAAGTACAGTAAATTAATGAACGAACTTAAACAACCTCTATAAGTAGGAGGACTTCTAACTATAATTAGAATTAATCATAAAATTAATCAATAGATATTAACTTAAAAGCATAAACTCACCAACAATAATTATAATTAGGTGTAACATTTCTTCAATGAGGGTATTATTTTGCTGAACCATATCCTGAAAGAAACAAGGACTAAAATATATTAGGAAACACTTACAGATATTTTCACATTAAGATATAACAGTTTGTAATTTATTTGTAATACATTTTTAAAGCTTTGAAACTGTATCTTCAACATCTCATGATGTACCTTATTGGTATTTTCAGAACTGAATCTTTTGCCATAATCAGGAGTACTAAATATCTGATAAAGTTCAAAGCGACACAGCATCATCATCAAAAAGTGGTTTGGATCCATCATAGACACACCTGTCTAAAAAAAAAAAAGGAAGTTTAGATAAAGAGAACAGAATGATATAAACTTATTTGGAAATATTGTACTATTGGCCATACTCACATATAAAATCTGTCTTCCTTTATAAATACAAATACTTAATAAAATAGTTGCATATGAAGCAGCATGAGTCTACATATTATAGCCCTTTCTAAATCTTTTAACTGTAATATCTCTTTCAAGCAAAAGCAGCATATTGAATATTTGTTTTTCCAAGTTTTGTACTTTTTAAAAATACTGGTTTTATCAGAATATATTAATATATAACTTTTCCATAGCCACAAAAGGGTAAGTACACTGGGAAAAAAACCTGTCAGCATAAAGGGCTATTCTGAGTATTATTTTTAATGTAAGTTTATGCACAGAAGAAAACATGTGGCCCTCCTTCCCAGGATACTCGATTTGCCACTGAACCAGAAAAGAAAAAAAATGCCCATAAGCACAGAGCATCAGACTATTGGGAAGCATCAAATACCTAAGCAGTATTTTTCCCCCCAAAGAACTCAACTGATTAGAGAAAATGTAAGGAAATACTTTAAAAAACTTTTTTTAAGAAGGCAGGTGTATTAGTGACATTTCAAGGTTTATTCAACAAAAATATTACCTGGAGCATTACTATGTCTTTGTCAAACATTTCTTTTCTGCACTTTACATTATGATAGTAGTATATCTGAAAGAGAAAGTTTTCAGAGTTTGATATATGTTTCAATTTGGATTTTGATGTCTTGTTGCTACAACCACTTTACATTGCATTTTGCTGAC
Organism: Azemiops feae; assembly: GCA_023970755.1. NCBI lineage: Eukaryota > Metazoa > Chordata > Lepidosauria > Squamata > Viperidae > Azemiops > Azemiops feae. Next base: position 426,597 of record JALGBA010000834.1, read on the forward strand.
AAAATTTCTCAGATTCATCAAAATCTTGACTTCACAAGAACAAGATCAGTTAAAATAAATTACCACATAACCTGGGAATCTTCTTGACTTGTAGACTCTGATAAAGTAAAAAGGGGATTTTCTCACATGATTCTCATCAGCTGCATTCTGCACATTTGGAGGCAAGTGGAGGCATGTTTAGGAGATTGTCAGTGTCTGTTCTGTGTGAGATGATGACGCCTGCAGTCCTGAAGGAAGCTCCTGTCACTGGATTCAGCCATTTTTTGCAACTATTTTTCTTTCTCCAACCTTCACTAAAGTTACTAAGAGGATCGTTCAGCTACAGAATGTAGTGGAGGAAGTGGATTATCTACTTATTATAATCTATTACTGTTACCTCTCTTTCAGTCATAATTCAGGGTTTGGCATGCGACAGAAATGATATTGATGGATGACTTTTATCAGGACTTAGACTCCCCAACCCTCCTGGTCCTCTTATATCTGTCAGCAACTTTCAGTACCATCAATCATGAAAGTTTTATGGACCACTCTTGAAGATTGGAAGTAACAACTGTTCTACAGTAGTTGTTTCTTCCTTGTGGGCAGTTCTGCTCAGTGGTGACTAGGGAGGCGAGATTGACTTAGTGGTTTCTTTTTTGTGGGGAGCCTCATGGCTTGATCCTCTGCTCCATTGCCTCAATCTACATAATACCATTGGAGAGATAGTCCATTGGTTTGGGTTATAGTACCATCACTATGCTCATGATGCTCAAATGTACAATGCCACTCCAGACCATAGTAATGAGGTTGTGAAAGTCTTGAACCTGTGTCTTGAGGCTGAGGACACAATGAAACAGGCTGAAAATGCATCCATGCAAGAGAGAGTTATTGTTTGTTCATTGAGGACATTGGTCAACTCCAGTATTATCTCTCAAAATATCTAAAGGAGAAGGTCGATTATTTGGAAGTCTCTTGGATTCATGGCTACTGGTCTGGAAGATGGAAGCCATGGCCATGAGTGCTACTTCCAAGCCCTGGACATTGTGCCAGTTAGGGTCCTATATGGACTTAATATTTTCACAGTGAAACTCATGCTGTCATCACTATATGATTACAATGCACTCTATGTTGAAGATTATTTGGAAATTGATAAAGAATCAGTGGCTTGCTTATTATGGGTACATTATACCTCAGTTTCAGGCACCTCATTCCAATAAATTCCCAGATGTGATCTGTTTTTTACCTATAATGCCTTGTATGTATCCACCTCTTCCTATTGAATAAGCCTATCTGGTACATTTATCTTTGGAAAAGCTCTTAATTATAGCCCCACTTTCATGAAATGAGAGGAACTGAGGCCTGGAGGTACTGTTTTCTATTGCAGAAAACAGCTGGAATAATTTGCACAATTGTTGGAATTGTGTCCCTTAGAATTAAGGTTTGCCTCATTGATTATATTTCAGAAGTTATTCAAGATAGAATTTAGCTGTTAGTATATTGTAGCACCATCATCATCACCTGCATTTAATATTATTTAAACTAAATTTACTCCATCTGTTTCTATGGTTTAATTCTATATTTTTTTAGCATGGACATTTTGAATTGGTTAGATATTTTGGATGTTGTATTGTGGATTGCTAATGTAAACTTCTCCAAGTCTATAGCCGATTAGCCCAAATACTCAAAGCCATTCATTTGCGCTTTGGTATATCAAATCCCATTGTGCCCTATCTAGATGCTGATACCCTTCAAGCACTGGGACAGGACATTCACAGCATTATTCAGGCAGTCAAGGGTAGGGGTATAAAGTTGAGTATCATTAGCATATTGATGATATCTCACCCCAAACCATCACTTCACCCAGCAGCCTTATGTAGATATTAAATAGGAGAGAGAACCCATTGCGTTCCTGCCAGATCATGATCAATGCCATCTAAGTCCAGTAACCCAGCCTGAAGCCTAACTGAAAAGGTTCCATATAATCCACTTCATTCACGGTTCTCTGCAGCTGCTATGTGACCACCTTCTATACAACTATACCAAAAATGAGAGGTTAGAGACTGACAGACCCAAAAGCTATCCAGACTGATTGGGTCGAGCAATGGCCCCTTCAGGAGAGGTTGCACCACCACCTCCTCGAGAGCCGATGGGACCACCCCTCCCTCAAGGAATTATTAACCACCTCCCAAACCCAGTCATGTTTCCTTGCAGGTAATTTTAGCCAGCCAGGAGACACATGGAACACTGAGATGGCCAAACTAGCAGCTGCAAAAGTCCTGTTCACATCCTCAGGTGCAACGGGATGAAATGCCCCTCAAATAACCTTGCAAGATTTAGCCCTGAAACCTCCACTGGCACTGCTCTAAAGCTGGAATCCAATGTAGAACAAATGCAAGAGACTTCATCTGCAAAGTACACAGTATATTTCTCACAGCAACCTTGTAGGTGAAATTCTTTTGGTCTATGGTGAAGGCCACAGGCTATAAACCAGCTCTACTTTAGGAATGAAAGCCAGCTGGGTGACTTTGGGTCAGTTATGCTTTCTCAACTCGCCTCAAGGGGTTGTTGTTGTGGGGAAAAAAGGAGGAGAAAGGAGTATTAGAGATGTTTGCCATCTTGAATTATTTATAAAAAATAATAAAGTTGAGATTAAAAAAAGGTACCACAGCTTGCAGAGGAGATTAAAACTTCATATATTTATTCAGTGTCACACATATTGAATACGACATACATACATACAAATAAATAAACAAGCTTTTTGAGTTCAAAAAAACTACCCTTGATAAACAAATGTAGGAAAACATATAAAATAATCAGACCACAGCTTTAAAATTAATCATTTATGCAGAGCACTTTACTGTTTAGCAATAAGAAAATCAAACTGTTCTATGATTCTCAAATAAAAGAAAAAGGTTAAATATTTTTTTCCATTCAGGACTTACCTGATTAACAAGTGAAAATCCATTTCTCCGCCACATTCCAGCATGAACTTGGGCGCACAGAACTAGACATCGCAGGGGATGTTCTATTAACATAGGTGGACTAAGTTCACTCTGTATCAATTGAAGATAACACAAAACTCAATGTATCTGTTTTATATTTTTAAAGAGCATTCAAAAATTCATTTCCATGACTTAAAAAATAGGAGGTTATGACTATTATGGTCCTGGCACTGTCACCTCTGGATCTCTCTAACAGTTCACTTGTACCCCAGTCTTAGAGGTTTATTAACATAATACTACTCACCATTGGCAGTTGTTCTGGAAACTTGTATGCTACTTCTGTTTTGCTCAAAAGTGCATGTAGACCTATATTAGAAACAAAAATGCATTATATTGATTATATTACAATATTTATTTATTGTACCTATATACTACCAGAATCCCCAAAACACTCCTGGTGGTTTGTAATTTGATCAATACAATAGTACTAATATGAAATGTAAAAACCACAACATATCTGCCATTTTAGCAGATGCTAATTAAAAACATTTTTATGTTTAAATTATAGATTATGGGTTAAATATATGTGAAACCCCTGTCTTCACTATCTTTCTAAATATCATCGGAGAAGGGGCCAACAGGATCTTGTGTAGGCTATTCCACAGGATTGAAACCATAACAGAAAAACATTGTATTCTCACGTATGCACTTAACATAAAATGGGATCTGTATCAACTCTGCTTGGGACAAATGGATGGTTGTACTTGAAGAACACTGATGACAGATTTAAAAGAACTAAGAAAGGAGCATTCCCCCATTCAGGTCCCAAAAAAGTAATCAGGAAGAGCAGTTACATTACTAGAGTAAGTTATTTTCAAAACTGGTTTAGGTGTGGATCCTAGGAAAAGTCATGTCTGTTTAAAGAGTGGCAGGTTTTACATTCTTACTCCAGATATTACAACCAGACTGGGCAGAACACAACCTGGCTATTACATGAAATTAAATTATTTATCTGTAGATGAAAATTTACACCCCGTTATTGGAATGTTATAAAATTATTTTTAGATTCCACTTGTGAGATCTTCAACCTTTATAATCAATTACAGTATCCATTTATAGTGCATGGTGTGTCTTGAGAAGCAACAAGTTTATGGCTTGTCTATGCATACAAAACTAATAGACTGACATACAAGTATCCTGCTAGGGCATGGGTCGGCCACCCGAAACGTTGAATGAGCCGCACGGTCTCATGGCCTAAAAAAAAAAAAAACTGGGAGCCGCGCCCGTTCGCGCATGCGCGCGCACCCGCGCACCCGCGCACCCGCGTTTGGGCATGCGCACCCGCGCATGCGCGCGGACCCGTTTGGGCATGCGCACCCGTTCGCGCATGCACGCGCGCACCCGTTCGCGCATGCGCACCCCCACACGCGCACCCCCCGCACCCGCCCGCGCATGCGCTCCCAAAAATGGCGGAGGAGGCTCCGGAGCCGCAGGTAATGCCTCAAAGAGCCGCATGCGGCTCCGGAGCCGCGGGTTGCCGACCCGTGTGCTAGGGCATGACAAGCAACCTATTTTCTGGGCAAGCCTCACACTAAGATTACAAAAAATATACCCTGGGAACCATGCAAATATTTTTGAGCATTCTTTTTATGGCTTCAATATTTCCCACAAAATGGATGGAATAAAAAAAATTGGGAAAAGTTTTTGCATTTTAGGGGGGAAATATTTATGAATGAATCCAATTTACCTCACAAAAGAACTTTGTAGATGTCCATTTTTAAAGTATGGATTTTTACTGCTACCCAAAAATTGTTGTGGCCCTTGAACAATAGAAGATGGATAACATTCCTTATAGCATGCAAGATTTAGCTACATCTAACACACACACACACACGCAACAATGATAAATTGCTATAATGGTAAGAATAGTTGAATTTGAACCTGACAATATATAAAAAAAAGTTTCATATAGCCTACTAGCTGTCTTTGTTGTAAAGTGAATTGACTTCATTTGCAGCCAACAACGATACCAATCAAAAGACAAAATTTGTGTTACAACTAGGAAAACAAACCACATTAAAATTTAACCACCAAAGCAACTAAGCAACTTAGGTCTTACCTGCAAGTAAACGGGAAACAGGAAGATGAATGCTAACTTTTTCCTGAGAAACACAGTATCTAATAGTTTCAACTGAATGGCCACACATGCTGAGTTCAATTGGCTGTTCTCCATCAGTAAAACCACAGTGGCATTGCATCAAAGTAGTCAAACATTTCTTATATGCTTCAATAAGCACTTTTTCCTATAAAGGTTAAAGGTAATTATATTTACAGGAAATACAGCTCTTAAAATTGTAACAAAATTACCATGCATTTGTAATCAAGATAAACAAGTGAAAATTGATTATCTAACCTATTTAGAGTGTATTTGCCAATGCTGTTTCAATAACTGTTGGAACTGCATCATAGTAGGCAGCAGGAGATATACAAATCCATCTTACAAAGAGAACTTTAGTGGCAGAAATAAGAACATAGGGAGCACATATAAGACACTTTAAATTCTGATTTTATTTATCTCCAAATAAGAGAAAAAAATACTGGTGAGAAAAAGTTTTCTATTCTAGCCTCTAGGGCAGATATGTCAAACTCGTGACATCACGTGACGCCACGCAACATGTCGGGACGGTTTTGCCATTGCCGGCAATGGGGTGGGCGCGGCTTCCGCGTGACGCATCTGGCCTGCGGGCCGGCAGTTTGACACCCCAGCTCTAGGGCTTGCTTTGCAATGGGAGCTGCAGTATTATTCTTAGTACTTTCTTCTAGGATATTTTATCATTTTATTCTAGAGCAAACTTCTAGAGACCGATGAGCTTACCTAGTTTGGGTAATGAAATGTCTGCAAAAAACAACCAAGCTCAGAGAACACCAAGGACTCCTCATGTCAACCCTAAATTACAAATATTCTCCTTTATTAGACTTCTAGAGCAGGCTTTTCAACCTTTTCACCGATTGTACCACTTTTAGGATATGGCAATATTTGAGTACCACCTAGCAAGGTGTCAAAAACTTGACCAAAAAAAAAACCCCTGTTCAAAGTTGCAATTGCACTGAAATGACTTATGACCATTTTCACACTTATGACCATTACAGCATGCCCAGGGTCATGTGATTTATATTTGGATGCTTGGCAACTGATTCATATTTATGATGGTCACAGTGTCCCAGGGTCATGTGATCCCCTTTTGCAACCTTTTGACAAGTAAAGTCAATGGCAGGGCTGCTGGTGGCCAAGTGCTAAGGCGGGACTTCCCTCCCTCCCTCTTTCTCATGCCCACCTCCTTCTGAAGGAAGAATTTGAACCCCCTCTCATATTTTTTCTCTTCCATATATTCATCAAACAAGGAAAAGCCTCCAGAAACAGAAAAGACAAACTGCTGAGTGAACTAGCTTAAAAAGGCACATTCCCCTTTAAGAATTAGCTACTGGCTAGAAAGGAAAGTAAGGAAGAAAAAAAATGTAGTAAGTATTGGCTGCTGGCTATGGCAGCCTCCCCAAATGGCTCCATTCATAAGTAAAGGAATCTACAGGCAAAATCCATTGAGGAGAAAAATACTTCAAAATCCCTTGCAGCAAAACTTACAGCTAACAATAGCAGAGCAATAGAAGCTAACACGAGACATCGGCCATCAGCCATCAGCCAAATAGAAATTCCCAAACACTCCTTAAGAACACACCAAGCCCACATTGCACAAATCCCAGAACTTCAAAGTCACAAAAGCACATAAGAATCCTTCCACTCTCCATCTCCCTCCCTCCCTCCCTCCTCTGTGCCTCACCTCCAGCCATTGCTACCTTTTTTCATTCCTCTTGAAGGGCGACCCCTCCCCCACTGCATTTCTTGCCTGTTTGCTGCTGCCAGCACAGGTGGCTGCCACAGCAGTTGCAAATCAGCTCATGGCCGGCCTGCTTGATTTGATCTCCTCTCCTCTCTCCCCCACCCTCCTCCTCCTTTGGTGCAGCTAGAGCTGACTCGGCCTCCTCCCAAGGCTGCTTCTTTTTCTCTCTCTCCCTCTCCAGCCCAAACTGCCTCCTTTTATAGCCTCTCCTGTCTCCGCCCCCCTCCTCCTCCTTTCTCATGGGGGAGGGTGAGCCAGAAGTGAGCCTGGGGCCTTTGTCTCGCCCCACCCACTCTGCAGCTCCAGAGGACTCTCACTGTAAGTCCTTGCCTGTGCTGGCTCATTCCCTCCCCCACTACACTTGGCTAGGCAGGGCTGCGTACCACCTGCCACTTGTTAATGTACCACAAGTGGTACGCGTACCACAGGTTGAAAAGCCCTGTTCCAGAGAATAGAGAAGATGGCCTTGGCAGAGACAGCTCACTAGACTTTGTTTTGCATCTAGTGATTATGAATTTTAGCTCTTTTCCTCTACAGTGATCTCCTGCCATGTCTGAAGCTATCAAAATATTCTTTTTTCATTAAAAAAATGCATCCAGCCATATTCACATTCAGGATACCATTTTAAGAGGTAGGCAAAAAAGTGAAACTAGAATATTTCTCAAACTGCCTCCCATTGTATCAATTTGTTCGAATACAAAGATTTGTCTCAACCACATATATATATTTCTAAATAATTTATCATTTGTTATCCACAGAATCACAATAGTATGAATTTCATTCAATCCATTCTATCCATCTCTGATTCAATGGATACATTTGTGCCTCTGTGCTAATGACAGACTTTTTTAACAGCCTAAGTTTTCAATAAGTAAAATAAGGGGAATTTCCCCTTTATTTTACTCCCTGTTCTAAAGAACCTCTAAATTATCCAAAGAAAATTAGAGAGGGAGCACAAAACTGAAGCTACAAATATATAACTCACAGTAATTTTTGCATCAAATAATTAGTCTCATATTAATGAACACCTCCTTTTCCTTTTATTCCTTCTGAAATAATCATAGGCCAGACCTGAAGATTGTGTGTTAATTTATTTTACTCCAATGTTTTTTGCTTAAAAATCATGAGCATTTGAATTTCCATTTTAAATAACTCAAGCTTATTGATACAAATCACATAAAAGAAATCTTGAGGATTCTTTATTCCCCTCATTCAAATATATTTGAAATATTTTAACAACTTACATCTAAAGCACACCAATCTTGCATCATTGAGATAACATGTGTTAATTTCATCTGCAGTGTGAATGCAGCTTCCCACTCTGGTTCCATTTCAATATGCTGTCCTACTTGGCGGGTTATTGGATCCATACCCTTCAGACACAGATGAAAACAACAAAGAAATATTAACGCTTAAGACCCAGCAAGTCTTTGCCTAGTGATTGTCTATAGCCAAGATAGAAAAAGGGCTTCCTGTAGTTTGCTCATCCTAATTTCATTTGTGGTAGAGGAACTAGACAAACCTGCAATGCTGAAAATTATATTCATTACAATTCTGGCTCACCACCCCATTGCTATTAGCATCTGACTTCCTGAGGATCAACAATTCTTCACAAGAAAATCTTGATTAATAAAGAGGACTGTAGAGAAATTAGCTTTACTGAAACTGAGGTGACATTAATCATTCAATAAAAGTGATTCTATCCCCAAGAACAGAGAAACCTAATGTAAAAGGTATTGGAAATGTAACAACTATATGAAAAACAATTTTCACTATCTCATTTGTAATCATGCAATTAATATGGTACAATTTTTGTAAATTACTTACTTGCATACACCTCAGCAATTCCAAGAAAACATCAAAGCCATCTAGAAATTTTTGCCTCAGTTGATCTGACCACTCAACTGGCTTGCTTATCAACACATACCTATGTATAGCAGAAATAAATTTGCAGGCTGATTTTTGTATTTATATAAAAATATATTTGTGTGATAAATAAAGTAAGCATACTTACTTTAAATCCAGAATCAGGCTTTGTACTCGTCGGAACTTGAATGCCTGTAGTGCAGTATACCGTTCAAACTGAAATCTCCCCTGTATATCTCTATGTCGTAAGTGATCCATAAATGTTGAGATTATAGTAGTCAGGAGATTCTCTTCTACAATTAACATTCTTGCCTATAGCAAAAGTACATTTTAAAGTGTGTTTTAATCAGAAACTGCAGAAACTGAAGCAACAGCTTCCAATAATTATTTGTTCTTTTCAGCACCAAATGGCAGATAGTTCCTGAATGGGAAACCAGCGGAATCATCATGTTCCAAGATAATTAAAGGAAGGGTAGGATAAATTGTTAGAAATCCATGCCTCTAAAAATTTTACTTTTAAGTAAATATACCATTATTCTGAAATTTTGCATCATAGTTAATATCTATTAAGAATGAACATCTGCTGATAAGTACTCTGATCTCATGAATAGTAATCACATTCATTTTTTTATAATTGCTTAGAACATGAACATACAAATTTGCTGAAGTTATATGGCAATGAAATTATCTCAACAGCACACATTTTTACAATGTGTGCTATTGAGATAATTTAAGAGGATACCCATTTTTCTTATAGCATCCACCTGTATTTCTCCAAAATATGAATAGAATCATCAAGTTGCAAGGGAGCTTTCTACCACTGAGTTCCATCCCTAGCCAATGCAGGTAGAAAAATCAAAGTATCATAGACAGATATTTAGCTTCCGCTTTGAAACATCCATCTCCCTAGATAAATGGTTTCACTGCTGAACAGTGTTTGTATTATATCAGTAGAGCAGGCAAGCAGAATTTACTTCTGTGTAACTTCAAATGACTACCTAGTTTCCCCAAAAATAAGACCCGGTCTTTTTTTTTTTTGCCTCCAAAAGAGGAACCAGGTCTTATTTTGGGGGGAGGGGGAGGGGGTGTCTTTTCCACTCACCTTGGCAGCCCTGCCCAGCTGGCCCACTTCTTCTGCGGCCGAAGGAGCAGCTTCATTCTGTAGCTGAGAATGGAGCTCCGGCCTGCATTTCGCAGTCAAAGGCCTTTCTGGAAGGCCACTGCAACCGAGAACCAAGCTATGGATTCAATCCGTAACTTGTTTCTCAGCTGCAGAACCTTGCAGAACTGAGCTATGGATTGAATCCATAGCTCGTTTCTCGGCTGCAGTGGTCTTCCAGAAAGGCCTCTGACTGCGAAATGCAGGCCTGGGGACACCGCAGAAGAAGTGGGCTGGCAAGGAGAGGCCTGGTTGCAAGGTAAGTGGTTGCGGAGTACGTGGGGCAGCTCCACACCCCCACCCTAGCTCGATTTTTAGGTGTGTGCCTTGCCCCAAAACTAGGACTTATTTTGGGGGCAGGGCTTATATTAGGCCCACCCCCAAAAATCAAACTGTAGTCTAAGACAGGATATGCACTTCCTTCAATTCAAGGCTGTTCTTGGATTTGTATAGTACAATGGTTCCCAAATGTTTTGGTCTTAGGACCAAAAGTTTAGTATGCTGTATGTATCTAGATGACCCATTTATTGGACTCATATTTTGGAGTTTAAAGATGATACCTTCTTCTGTGAAGCTGGCTATGTGCCTAAGACAGGACTAGAATTCATAGCCTCTTGGTTTCTAGTTTGGTGCCTTACCCACTACCACATACTGGCTCTCTTTTTTTCAATCAACAGATTATAATTATGTTACAGGCAGGCTCTGTCTTCTTTAATCATGACATTTTATAAGACTCAATCAATATTTAGGATTCCAAACATAATAATAATATATTATATCTGTATTAGATTTAAGTGGCCTTCAGAGCAAACAGAGGGTTTCATTCAACACTGAAATACTTACAAGAGAAGGTACTGTGAAAATCTGCACCGAGAGGTCAGCAATTGAATACTCTCTGTCGTGGTCATCTTTCACATAATCATTCTGCAATCGCTCATAATTCTATTAAGAAGAAGGCAAAAAAGGCAAAAAGTGCCAACTATCAGTTTTAAAAAAAGGTAGCACTACTCACCAGAGTAGGTACAGTGAAGAGCTGAACAGAGAGAGCAGTCACCGACACTGGCCGCTCGTGATCATCCTCCATAAAATCTCTCTGCAACTGCCGATAATTCTAAACAACAAGGGGAAATTCACCTCTAATCTGCACTGATTGGATGTTTTCTCTAAGTTTCATATTTGTGATGGAAAACTATGCCCTAAAACTGGCAACTGTTTATATCTCAAATTACTAAACTATGGATAAGGGGACAATAGGAAATTAAATACAAATACCAAATGTATCCATTGTTATAGGAAACATTTCTGGATTCAACCAATGTTTAAAGTAAATTGGAGTTGTGCAATATATAGAAATCTTTTTTACGATATACAAAATAAGAGTTAATGGAAAATTGAACATTATTACTTCAATTCAATTCAAGGCCACTTAAATAACATGATATTTATTAGGAGACGTTGCATAATAATAATTCAACCACCTAGTGAAGTGCCACCTTTTTACCTTGAGTATAAAAAAATGCCTCATAAAAATTGAATCTTCATTTATTCTACTAAGTTAGGGGCATTTTATATCTTAGGAGGCAAGATATTCTAAAGAGAAAGATAGCCACTGAGAAGAACTACCATTTACTTTATCTGGATGGTGATCCTTCAGAGACCACAAGGGGTGATCTCAAACTAGATGAGAAAACTATTCTATATACATTTGGGGGTCAAATTATGTAGAGTACTTTGAATCTGCTCTAGAATCATATTTGTAATCATTGCAGTAATCACAACAGAGGTGTAACACTAATTAATTTGCTACTTCTAGTTAGTGGACTGGTTGCTGCATTTGGAACTTGTGGAAGCTTACAAGTCATTGTTGCAATGGTCTCCTGAATCTAAAAGGTCCACAATTGGCTTTTGCCTGCTGCTATAGCAGGTGCCATCAGCCTTAAGGGATTCCCAAACCATGGATGATTTTCTATAGGGAGAGTGCAACTTCATCCAGAATCAAAGTTGTAACCAAGCCAGATCAGTAATAGTATAAAGAATTTGTAACTGAAAATTACTCACTCTGGCAAACCGGAAAGCAAACAGTTTCTTGTATTTCAAATCCATAAGTAGGCTGCTCATGAATAACTGATGATACACACTTCTAGCTCCTGAGGGTAGAATAGGGAATCATCAGGAATATATATATATATATATTAGATGTTGACTTTCATGAGAATAGTCTATTAAAAATAATACTAAATACTAAATAACACTAAACATTTTTACCCTATGGAACTATTATGTAACAGATGGCCCTATAAAACAATGAATTAATGCATACTGGCAAAATGCTTACTAAAAAAATAGGGGAAATAATGGAGAATCTTAAAATAGAAAAATGTTGGTAAAAGGTAATAGATAGTATGTTGACTATTGTGGAAAATGAATATTTGTCAAAATGGGTGAAAATGGCTGTATATATGAGCATGTTTCTGCCTATTTTGCAATATGCTACTAAGCAATGGAACAGCCTGCTTCCTGAAATTATGGGTGTTCCATCATTGGAAACTTTCAAGAAAAGAATGGTCAAATATTTGACAGGAAGGTATGAAGATTTCTACACTGAGCAGGGGGTTGGATGAGAAGACCTGCAAGATTCCTTCTAATCCTATGATTAATTTTGTGTGTCAGGAGAAGTATAAAAGATGAATGCAGTGGGAATGAGTTATCTAAGAACCTTGTGTAACTAAAACAAGAAAAGAGTTATGAATGAATGAATGAATGAATGAATGAATGAATGAATGAATGAATATTAAATTATGATCACTATGAATGATCACTAGGAAGAAAGTTCAGTGAAGTGGTCTGGTCATATGGAGAAAAAAATTATTGAAAAATCTAAAGAGTTATATGAAAGAAGAGTGACTGGATTGTAAGGAAGAGTTGTACTTGTCGACATTAAAGGGTTTCTCAGAAAGAAAGAAATTTAAAGAGCAAGAGGTAAAGTATATATGAATTAATTTCAGAACGTGGTGGAAGCAAGGATGTTGGGTAAGCACAGAAAGATATGGAGAGGTATGGTGAATAGTGTAGGTATAAAAGAATTTTAGATTTCCTTTTATCTCCCGCCTTATTTTTGTTTACTGAATTATTTCTTACTTTTTTCTGTGCTTTGTATAATGTTGCTTATCCAGATGATGAGCATGTATTTAACAGAATAACAGAGTTGTAAGGGACCTTTGAGGTCTTCTAGTCCAACCTCCTGCACAAGCAGGAGAGCCGTGGTGGTGCAGTGTTAAAATGTAATATTGCAGGGTAACTCTGCCAACTGCCAGCAGTTCGATCCTGACTGGCTCAAGGTTGACTCAGCCTTCCATCCTTCCGAGGTCAGTAAAATGAGGACCCAGATTGTTGGGGGCAATATGCGGACTCTGTAAACCGCTTAGAGAGGGCTGTAAAGCACTATGAAGTGGTATATAACTCTAAGTGCTACTCCTATTGCTATCCTATACCACTACAGACAAGTGGTTATCCAGTCTCCTCTTAAAAGCCTCCAGTGATGAAGCATCCACAACTTTTGAAGGAAAGCTGTTCCACTGGTTAATTGTTCTCACTGTTAGGAAATTTCTTTTTAGTTCTAGGTTGCTTCTCTCCTTAATTAGTTTCCATCCATTGTTTCTTGTCTTGCCTTCTGGTGGTTTAGAAAATAGGTTGACCCCCTCCTCTTTGTGGAACCTCTCAAATTCTGATATTTGAGAGGCTGCCACAATATTTACAATACATATTTACAAATTAATAAATATTTCAATATTTACAGATATTTAAATAATAAAAATGTACAATAAATATGTACAAATTCTGAGGAGAAAGATGCTGTTTTATCAGAATGAACTTCAAACTGTGCTCCCAAATCCTGGTCAGAAACTTATCAACCCTGTAAAGTTAGTTCTACTAATTATAAAGGAATTGCAGTATAATCCTATGCATTTTTATTCAGAACAGATATTGAAACTGTTAATAGAAATCACTTCTTAAGAGAATGCTTAAAAATAGCCTGATACTTGGCAAGTAGCAAAAATACATATTCTTTGGTCATGCAGGAAAATGGCCAAAGAAGCAAGCAATGCATAGCAGGCTACATAAAACATATCAACACTTGGTGATATTAGATTTCTTTTTTTAAAAAAAGAACAAATAATTCACCTTTCCAAAGTTTAGAATCAGAAAGCATCAATTTATCAACAAGGGAAGAATTTTCTCCTTCCAGTCCTTCTTGTAAACCAACTTGGCACAATATTCTACGAAGACCATCTAATTAAAAAGGAGACAAGAGTCAAAAGGGGGCATTGGTCTGCCTCCATAATCAAATTTCACATACATTTAGTTCTGTTATACTTATGACATTTAATCACTAATATTCAGAACCTTAGCACTGTAAGTATTTACATTGCCTATTTAAATTAAAACTAGCTATATATAATAGTAATTGCACTTCTTAAAGTTCCTAAGAGTTTTAAAAAGCGTAGCACAAGTTCCCATCTCAAAAGAAGAAAATGGACCTTGCAACAGAATTTTCAAAGTGAAATACTGCTAAATTTGCTTTTAACTACATAGCTGAAATGGAGAGATCAGCTGCCTTCCGACTGCTGTTGAACTATATTTGCTGTCATCCCTTACGTGTCAAATAGCAAAAAAGGGACACAGTTTCTCCACACATAATATAAACAAGAGAAATCAAAATCAAGTCAACCTTTTCTGTCTTGATTTGGTATAAATGAGGCACAATTGTGCCTTTAACATTTTCTTTCCATGAGATGACTTTGAATACTGAATACTCAAGAAAGAATACCCTCCCACAATAAGATTTCAGTGCAAAATATTCTTGCAGCTTCTTTTAGAAAAGTAATATTAAGAAATCCAATTACATATTTCTTCCAATTTAAAGTATTTTGGCTTCTAGTTTTGAGTAAAAAAAACTGTAATTAATTAGAACATTTTGTTTATATTTACCCTTATCTTTCAGTATATAGAAAATATTTTCTAGTTTTTCATTCACATACATTTTCCCTCAGATCTTTTTTTAAAAGATATTTTAACTCCAGTACCTGAATATCCGATAATGTTACTCAGCCAAGTGAGAAGCTTCAGACCAAAGCTTTGATGGGCAACAATAGATGCTCGCATAACTTGAACCTTCAATGGCCGAGTCTGGCGAGTAGTACTTCTCTTAAAATGAGTAAGAGAAGAAGGGTGTAAAAGTCAAATGTTTCATTAAAACAAATCCTTTTTGTGTAAGATGTAATCACTTATACATTAAAAAGGTTAAGGAAAATGTTATTTGCAAGGTATAATTTTTAATACAAGATGCCAACAATTTTAATTCAGTAAGTGCTTTTGAATTATCTTACAAATTGATAAAAGAATAGCATCATATGTCAATTTAAATTCTTATACCATTTTTCCCCAATATCCTTTGCAACAAAGGAGCAATCAAACACATTTCATTCCTGTTTGCCTGTGTAGTCTTTGTCTTTCCAATATTGAATAAATATTTTCTTTATTTCTTTGCAACTTTAAAGCATGCATTTTGTTATAAGTACAGTTAGGCTATAATTGTGAGATGGTAATGCTGAACCAATAATTTACTATTAATTAAGGAAAGTTAAACAATGTAACTTACCACTATCACAGATTTGGCTTGGTCACAATACTGAAAATCTCCATAGCGAACTGATCTGCGCCCCTATTAAACAATCACATGGCAATTAGCAAGTAATTCACAGATAATTTAAACTTTATAATAGGGATTAGTTGACCTAAATTCAAAAGCTTTCTGTAAACTATCATTAAAGACCTCTTAATAGTTACACATCATTTCTCACATAGTCTTCTATGCAACAGAAAGAAAAAGGTAATCCATTACTGTAGAGAGAAAAAGCTTCAGTGCCAACTATTTAATTCCATATCAATTTTCACTTCCATATAGCATCTAAAAATGACATGACAAAACAGACTCTTAACAGAAAAAAGACTGCATAATGCATTTTAATGGCACATTGAATAGTTTAAAAAATAGCTAACTGTTAAATCCTTTGCATAGTTCAAGACTGCAATCAACTATATTGTCTATTCTTGAATTATATTATGTCTGCCAAATATCAACAATGACTTATGTTTATTACAATATTAAATAATTATAGACTCGGTACATACACAAAAATGAAGGACTGCATATTCAGTAAGTTAACCTATGGAATTTTATATTTACAATAAGCATATACATGGCTATGCAAGTTGGTGGTAAAATTAAAACTGTGCACAAAAATAACAGAAATATATTTTTCCTACTATTTTTCATTCAAAATGATGAATTTTGAATTTCCTTTTCTTTCAAAAAAAAAACATGTCAAACAAATGCTCATAAATCTTTCAATTTATATTTAAGAATTTTCGTATCATACACAAAAGAAAAATTCAAAACAAAAAGTGTAAGAAAATTAAAAGTAAAAGGTTAAAGTTAAGAAATATATAAATCACTTCCAACCCTCTTTTCACCATCAATTACAATCTTATTGTCCCTCTTTCCTCTTAAATATTTCACAAATTCCCTCAATCTGTAAATGTTCATAACTCTCAAAGGAACACACCATAAGGACCACTGAACTTTTTCATAATGGGAAATATGGCAGGTAGGCTTCAAAGTGATGAAAATATGTGTATTTCTATACACATATATAAATCCATATATGGGTTGTCCTCTATTTACGACAACAATTGGGATCGGGACTTCCATTGCTAAGTGATCTGGTCATTTAATTCAGTTGTGTCTGATTTTATGACTTTTTTGCCACAGTTGTTAAGCGAATCACAATGGTCTTTAAGTGAATTGTGTCATCATTAAACAAATATGGCTTTCCCCATTGACTTTGCCTGTCAGAAGTTGGCTGGGAAGCTTGCAAATTGTGTTCATGTGACCCCAGGTCATTGTAACTGTTCTATAAATCCATGCCAGTTGCCAAGTGCCCATATCAGATCACATGACTATGGGGATGCTGCAATGATGTAAGTGCAAAGACTGTCAGAAGTCATTGTTTTCATCACCATCGTAACGTTGAACACTTGCTAAACAAATGGTTGTAATTTGAAAATTACATACATTCCATAGCTTAAACTACAAATATAGAAGAAGAGAATGAGTAAAACTATGGTATTCCCCAGGAACCACAAATACATGCCAATATAGATAGGGATTGGTAAGTTAAAAGGATAGAATTGTTGGGTGATAGTATGATAGTAAAATGGGGGCTATAATAAATGTATAAACTACTTGTACCAGATCAAAGATATGCTATGTATGCATAACTCACTTTAAATCATTTGATGTGCTTGATAAAGTATAAATTTAAGCAAGTGTCTTGGTATGCTGAAATAAAAAAAGTGCTTTCCTAGAGTCACAATTATAATCACTTGCTATACTGCAAAAATTTCTCAAACTGGGAAGGCATCCAGTATAAACTGCTCCAGGTTGTACAGTATATACTATACTGCAGAAGAGACAGGGGGAGACTCTGTATTATTTAATTTAATCAATACCAAGGAACTTATAATATAAAGACGAATAAATTTCTAAGTAAAAAGTTAATAAGCTTAAATAAATTACTTACATCTCTATCCACAGTTGTTGCAAACCCAATGGCCTCCTTCTGTGTACAATTCACTGCTTTTTGAAGTGTATAAATAACTTGCTCATATGTGTGGACTTCATCATTAAAAAGCATGCAGTAATAAGTATCATTTTTCTTGCTGTAAAGACAGTATCACAAATACATTCAGCAATTTCAATCAGTTAAAGTATTTTTGGCATCATTTTTCCATTATTCATTGCAATTTCTGTACTGTATAGAAAGTATGCAGTAAGAACAAGTACAGCTTGTTAATTAAAGAAAACAACTAAAGTCTTATTATTATTATTTTGTTGTTGTTGTTATATAGTAATACTACTAAAACACTTATCCCATTACAAATTTTATTGGCTTTTTATCTGGACAAATCTCTTTGCTATCCACATCTATCTGCATATCATTTACTGTTAGCTGTCTTTAATATTCAAACTGAGCAGAATAAAATTCTAACAAAAGTGAAAATGTAGGTTTGAGTACAGAGACTAAACTTTCCTACCAACAATAAAGAAGTGCTATTGTTTTCTTCCTAGGTTGTTTTTTTTAAAAAACTATTTAGGCTACCCTATAGCCAAGGAAACCTGGGTGGTCTCCCATCAAATTACTACCTAAGTCCAATTCTGACTGGTAGATAAAGCCAGCCTGATTCTGCTACATGTTGATAGTATAAAATATAATTCTAAATTTGGCAAGACTCAAGAGTAATTTTTTTAAAAAAACAGAGCTGATAAATCCTGGACTCTGGCAGTTTAGGGACTCCTGGTAATTAGGAAGCAATAACAAAGTAAAGACATTGACACAATGCCTGGTCATGAAGACTGCCATCAAATCCGGACTCTAGCTGAAAAGACCTTTCTTGGAATTTGATTTGGTTTGTCTTTGTCTAAGAAGCTGAATTTCTAATTCTGAGGTAAGTTTTTTGCAGTACTACTGCCTGAAGTGACTACATGAAGTCACTACAATTCAAGTCACATTTTACAAACAATTCCTGTATATTTTTCTTTTAGTATTTAAAAGAACAATCATAATAATGTTTTAGTAAAACTAGGAATCAAATGCTGGAATTTGGTCTCCTACTTACGCTGTTTCTAAACCTGGTGGCAACTCATTTTCTTTCTCCCATGTTAATATATCTACAGCATACTGAAAGACAACTGCAAAAATGCCATACACTTTTGTTATCATATCTTCTGGCAAATGCACAAGAGGATCCTAAAATAAAAACAGTGAAAATATTATTATACTAAGACATTTTCTTAGGTTTTTTTCTACCATGATATTCTACAGGAATTATCTTTGGGGATTTATTAATATATTGATTGTGAATACACCCAATGAATTTGAATATTTCATTTCATGGTTTTTTTTAATATTTACGTAACATTCACTATGCTTTCTTTGTTCCTTTTCTGTCTTTCAGAATCAAATAAGATAAAGGATTCAGATATATGTTAATAACAAGATTTAGATAATCAGATTAAAAAGTAGGGAAGATAAAGAAATTAAACACTACTATTACCTTAGGCAAAATAAACAGCTCTGGTACGATTTTTATGATTCATATTAATCAGTGTGTATTTCTAGATGTTTGGGCTAAACTACCTGGAATTTTTGAAATTAAGGTATTTTTTTTCATGGGTAGACAGTATGAAAATATAGTGGTGACATGCTTTATAAGAATCTTGCAAATATTTTCCCCGGTATTTCTCTAGCTTCCATTAATTGGATATTCTTACCAAGACAAAATTATTATGGATCATTTCCACAAAAGGGAAATCTGCTGAAATTAAAAATACAAAAAAGAAGAACTTCTGCTGAAGATTTAAAGTAAACTTAAACATCCCTGAAGGAGGAGGGACAGAATTGTGGTGGAGATTGGTGGTTAGCAGATCTCCAGAAAATGGAGACATTGTGAGATTTTCCTTGTGAGTGGACTGAGGAATGGAAGTTTTTGTGGTTGATTCTTGAGTTGAGCGCTGAGAGTTGAGAAATTTCAATCAAGCTCACAGCTGTAATGCAGCCTACAGGGGCATAATGTTCACCAAGCCTCTTTTGTTAATCACTTTTGGAAGGAAATCTGTTTTAACTGCTTTTCAGCCATTAGTAAACTTTGGATCAAGAGGTTTTATAACACTAGGTGAGTTTACTTCAATTCTTAGTGAAAGAAGTTTTAAATACAAATTTAAGGACTTTAAAATGTTTTTTAGAATAAACAGCAAAAAGTTACAAATGGACTAAAGGTCGAGATGGATATAAGATTTTGAAATTAATTATAAGAATCCTTCCTATGGGAAAATGCTGTTGTTTTGAATTCTTAAACAAAACATATCAGGACAGGACTTGAAAAGTTGGATACTAGAGGAAACCAGAAGGAACTGAAGATTGGTTATTTATACTTTTCAATTAAATGAGAAGTGTGGTTAACTTTGATCTATTAACACAGAATGGACCAAAATACTTTGCCACTGGATACTGAAGGATATTTGTGAACCATAGCCTCAACTTTAAGAGTAAATCTTAACTTTTAGAGCATCTGCCATAATATAGACAGACTGTTTTTAAAAGATGTTATAGAAGAACAAGTTATACTGGGTTGGGGTTAGGATGAGACTGAGCCATAATTTGAAAGTGGATTTAAAAATGACAGCCTACAAGAATGATATGGAAAAAGATTCGACACTGGATATATAAATTAAACTGCTTGATATATTAATAATTAAAAGAAATATACAAATGCCAAATCAAAAGAGTGGCCCAGATAGCTTTCCTATATTGGATTTACAAAGGAAACTTGTTAAAATTTTGAAGGATTTTGTGAGATCAGCTAAAAAAAATGTAAAGTAATCAAGCTCTATGAAATTATTTGAAGGGATTAAGGATAAAGATTGTTAAAAGGAAGGGATGTAATGTGGCTTTATTTGATCAAGCTTAAAATAGGCATGTTGTTATCTCTGGTAACCATTACTGGACTTTTGCTGACATCAGAACTAAAATAAGGTTTTATTGATTTGTTTATAGATAAGAGATAGGATATGCGAAAAAGAGATCATTTGTTATATTTTAAGAGAAGTGATAAATCATTACAATTGTTTATACTTGTGATAAAGCGGGAAGTCATTTCTTTGCATATATCTTGGGCTATTTCTTTTCTTTTACTCTACTTCTTATTTTTTCTTTCTTATTTTTTTTTATTTTTTTATTTTCTGTACAATTTTTCCTTTTTTTCCTTTTTCAGTTTGTAAATCTTTTTTAATTGAAATGTTTAATAAAATTATTATTAAAAAGTCCCTCCAAAAATCAAAAACAGAAATCTGCTGAATAAAATTATTTGTTCATACAAGATTAAGTAAAGAAATTGCCTAGGTAGTATAGTCTAAACTTTTACTCTCTATCTTCTTCATTCCACACAATATCTCAGTGTCACCTACTGTAATTTAGATGACACATCTTGTTACCTGGTTCTCCTCAGTTTCTGAAGTACTGTGTTCATGCTTCTGGCAGTAAAAACCTTCTTTCCAAGCTTCAGTGTCACCACAGTCACAGAAACCACCTCCACCTGAAGTTGTCATCTAAAATATTATTTAAAATGGGCAAGAATGGAAAAAAAATACTGGTCAAATGAAAACACAAATAAACACTGATGCAAAAGTTAATAACTACTTACAGTTCCTTAGCCCTAGCATTTCCTAGGGAAGAATTGCAAGTAAGATAACCTCTGTTAGAGCTACGTGTGACATTTTAGAATTAAAGCTTAAATTCGTGGAGCAGAAATTGAACACTGATGTTATGGGAAACAGGGGAAGGGGATCTTTCCTAGCCATTTTTTTTCACATTACAGATTGTTCTTGACTTGACTTACGACCACAATTGGGACCAGAATTTCTATTGCTAAGCAAGGCAGTTTTAAGTGAGTCCTGCCCGATTTTATTTCCTTTTTTGCCAGGGTTGTGAAACAAATCACTGCAATTGTTAAATGAATCATGTAACTGTTAGTCTTTTGACTTTGCTTGTCAGAAACCAGCTGGGAAGATGATGGGTGATCACATGACCAGGGATGCTGCAACGATTGTAAATACACGCCAGTTGTCAATGGCTTGAATTTTGATCACATGACTATGGAGACACTGCAAAGGTTGTAAGTCTGAGAACTGGTCATAAGTCACTTTTTTAGTGTCATTATAACTTTGAATGGTCACTAAACAAATGGTTGTAAGTCAAGGACTACCCGTATTTTATGTCATGTTGGTGAAACTTGAAAAGCTGTATAGATATATTATTAATGATGAATACTAACAGGGAAGTTGGCTTCTTTTTCAACAGCTGCACATCGATGCAACATTTTCATTGACTCCAAAATCACTTTCCTAGTTGATGGGAATGGCTGACTAGTCTTTGGATTACAATTGCTACCAATTCCTGGCTATTGGCAAAAAAGCATTTATCTCAGTAACTATGGCAAGAACCTCATTCCACTATGCAAAGTAAATGTGGTGATAAAGACAACAATTTAAGTTCCAGGAAACTTTACATTTTATTATTTATCCCAGAAGAAGACAACCCAGAATTTAAGACGACCCTACTCCAAAGGAAGAGTGGACTAATAAATAATCAACTGCTAAACATTGATACAACTCCTGTACAATGCCCAAGTTCCCAATTTTATCAACCATGGGTTTTCAATTTCTCCTCGAACCAATACTACAACTCCACCCCACCCAATGAAAGTGTGCATATGTTTGTCTATGTCTATGTGGTTATATGTGTATATGTACAGGTGTGTGTATCCATGTGTGTATGTATGTGTTAACATATTTTAATGTCTATGTACATGCTCTATACATGCCAGGAGTCAAATTCCAAACAAAGTCTGAGGCCCAAAGAAAGAAACGCATGTATATTAACTGAATTTCTAGTTATTAAAATTTTCTCTAAAATAAGGTATCCAATTTATAAAACTAATTCCGATCTGCATATACCAGTATATACCAATGCTTTCATATAAACATAAAATTACACATACATACAAAAATACCTCTCTACTTCTACAAATGCAACAAAAAATGACGCTAGAATAGGGATGGAGAAACCTAAGAAGAAAGGCTGACTACCCAAGGAAGGGAAAAGGAGGAGGAAATTTATTGTTGTTGTTATATTTTATTTGCTGAAATTATGAATTATGACACAATAGCCGGACAAATTATTCGGTGGAGGACTGTTTTAATCACACAGCACCACAAGTTAAATGCCTCTCCTTGAAATGCAGAGGCAGCAGTGTCTTCCTAAAAATTCTGCTCAGTTATTTAAGGAGCCTTCTCAGATCATCTGTACACAGATCCAGAAGACATTTTTTTTTGCCACAATTGACAGCAAAGCAAAACAGAAATGCTTGTACAAATGTCTTCTTTATATGAGCATTATATACAGATGAACTCAGAAAGTCTTTGACAGATGTGCAGAATTTGAATCTGAAGTGCAAAAGGATTTTTCAGATCTGGCAGGGGCACCCTCATTATACCTGTCAGTTACTCTTTAAAGGAATGCCATCTTTCTCATGCCTTGCAAGTAGCAACAGCTTATTTCAAGAGCAACTTATGGTACAGTGAAAGTAGCCATGCGTGATCCTTGCACTCTTCAGACCCAAATACTACACACTTCTAGTTTTCAAAATAGCCTCAATGAGCCTTTTGGAAGTCACAAATGTATTTAGGAGCAGTATTTTTTTGGTTTTACTGGTAATGCCTGGCAATGATTTGCATAGCCCTATAAAGCATAAACTCAAAGTAAAAAAAAAATCACTAAAGTAATAAGCAAGCTTACTAACCCTATATCGATGCTCCCTGTGAACACTTCCCAGAAAGCATTCCATGCATAATACACAAGTTGAATCAACTGCACAATCTCTGATGGAGGAAAAAAGAAAAGGAAATGCACAAAAATACTTTAAATGTTCAAGAAAATAAATACAGTGGAAGTAATTCAGGCCATTCTATATTCATGGAAATCCTGTCCATTAGCTAAGGGTAACAAATGGGAGTAAAGGAGAGAAAATGAGGAGAGGGGATTAGACATATGTATATATGCACAAATGATTTCTGTCCTTCAGGCATCCATTTCTAAGAATAAGCAGCAGTACTTTTAACTATTTATGTCATGAAATTATGAGAAAAAGCTTGTAACGTCAGAAATAGACAATATTTTAGCTAAAAACAAATATTTTTTTTAAAAGACACAAAACATTATTACAGATTACGACCAAAATTTCCACTGCTAAGCAAGATAATTGTTGTCAATTTTGCCCCATTTTACAACTTTTCTTGCCACAGTTATTAAGTGAATCATTGTGTTGTTACATTAGTAACAAGGTTAAATGAATCTGGCTTCCTTACTGACTTTGGTGGTCAGAGGGTCATAAAATGTGATCACATGACCCTGGGACCCTGCAACTGTCATAAATATATGCCAGTTGTCAAGTGTCCAAATTTTGACTACGTGATGCAGCAATAGTTATAAGTGTGAAAAATGGTTATAAGTCACTTTTTTCAGTGCCATTGTAACTTCAAATTGTCACTAAACGAATGGTCATAAGTCAAGGGCTATCTGTAATACTTTAAATAAGTTGTTTATTACAGGAAGAGTTTAAACTCTGTGAAACTTTGAAATGACATATACTCAAATTACAAACATTTCTTGAATTGCAATTTGGCCTGGGTATTACCTAAAACTCCTGAAATATCATTATATGAATGACTTTGACTTTTCCAAACCTATAGCAATTTCTTAAAACCATTAAAAGTTATGACTATATCAAGGTGGCCATTAATGGTTATGAGTTTTAGAATAAAGTATTATTTCCTAAGATATTGAGTTAATGGAAGACTTATTTAATATCAAGACTTGTTTCCTACCAAATGATGCTAATTAAAAAATAACAATCTTTTTTGTATCTATTAGATTCCTTTAAAAATATTTTCAAAGAATTGACTACGACCCCAATTATGCTAAAACTGCAATACAAATGAAGGTACACTTATCTATATGATATGAGCTTGTTAATCAATATCCCACTTTGGTTTGATATTCGCAAAGTTGTTAATACAGGTAAGTCCACGACTTATGATCATTCCTTTAGCAACTTTCAAAGTCATGAAAGCATTGAAAAAAATGACTTGCAACTGGTCCTCACACTTACAACTGTTGCAGCATCCTTGCAGTCAAGTGATTTGTGATCCAAGCACTTGGTAACCAGCTTGCATTTATCACAGCTGCAGGATCCTGCAGTCACTTGATTGTCATTTGCAATCTTCTCAGATGATTTCCCACAAGCAAAGTCAATGGGGAAGCTGGCAGGGAAAGTCACAAGTCGTGGTCCCATGATGTCTCATTTAATGACTGCACAAATTAACAATGAATTTTCTAATCCCAATTGGTCATAAGTCAAGGAATAACTATATTGAACAGTACAATAACCATGTGAATGTGCTTTTAAATTATATACCCCAAATTTGAAATTTATTACTATGTGAAAAATTATGGATGCATTCTACAGTTATTAAATGGAAATAATTAATACAATTATTAAATGGCAAGATAAGATTATTCTGGACTCATAGTTTTGGATAGCAGATATATGTATGCATTTAATTGATGTAATGGATAGACTGATACATTGTATATTCAAAGTTAAATGATTCAGTCAAATATTACGCTGAATAATATGATCAGCATGTAATATAATGGGGTGGGGTTTTTGCACATGATAAAAATATTAATTGCGTTTGTATAGAATTCTGACATATTGACTAAATAATTAAATGTAAGTGTAAATTTACAAGCTTTCTAAGGAAATCACACTGTAACCTTTTCCTATCTATCAGCGTAATTAAATACCATTATGAAAATTCCCAGAAAAGATCAAATAAGATTCAACTGCTACAATGCAACAAGTGGAGATAAATTATGCATCTTTCTAAAATGACAATTCAATCCAATACAAAACTTCTGAATGGAATTCTATATTTATCATGGGTTATGCAAATAGACTTCACTTCTTCATAACTGCTTGAAAAATCAGAGAGCTTCATCTTCTAATCTAAATCAATGTCTCTCAGAAATAAAATAAAATTTAAGAATTAAGATAATTAAGAAAATATTTGAAAAAAAATGTCAACCAAAACTTACCAGGAAGAAACAAAAAGCATTATTGCTACATTTAAAAGTAGATTGAGCTCTAACCCTAAGAAATGGATGGATATAAATCTAGTTCCTAAACATTCACAAAAGATCCATCTCAACAAGAAAATTTATTGTATTTTACCAAATTACTGGCCATTTCTAATCTAAGATCATGTGTTGGCATCCAGAGATTGTTTCATTTTCTATTCAAGTAGAAAAGTATGTCACTTTCTAAATCTATTTTTTTGTAATCTCTTTATAGAACTGAAAACGTCTCAGGTTTTATTACAGTAATGGCTTCCAACTCCATGGTAGTGAAATTTTTTAGCTTTCATTCTTTGTTAAGTATTGCTGTTTCTACTTATTTCTCCGCAGAGCTGTGAATCAAATATTTTAAAAACTGTAATTTTTTTAAAAGTTATGATGGTCTTCCCACTCAGTCTCTTTTTCTTTTCTAACATCTGGATTTTCATATTTATCTATATTAACAATCAGCAGAAAATAAATTTCATGTTATATATAAAAATGCATGAGAGCATCAAGCTACTATAAATCCAGAAGTATAAAATTTTAAAATGATTGTCTTTTTGATGCAAGATTATTATAGTTAAGATTAATGTAATTCTGAGAAAGGTCAAAAGATCTTGTATTTCTTATTCTAAGAAAATGCATATACTATTACATTTCCTTTAGCAGAAATTCCTTTCTACCATACTAATTACAACTGCCTGTTGAGAAAGATGGATTTATTTTCTCAACTTTAAGGCACATCACAGGGTATTTTTATCCTTATTTATTAAGTAAAACAAGGAATTTTAGAATTCAGCTCTACTCTGGATCCAGCTTGAAAATTACTATATACCTGTACTGAAATCCTGGCAAGTATAAACATTATTGTTTGTATGAGAATAAGTTTTAATACCTGCACTTCATGTTGAAAAATATATATAGAAAGCATTGGGTCACAGGTATCATATTGAACATTTTACATCTGAAAAAGTATATACTGCCAATCTTAATTTTAAAATAACCATATATTTTACTATCTGATGCTGCCACTGCTTCCAAAATGCAGTATCTGTTTAACATTTTGGACAAATTACATACTTTAAGCCACAGTTGCCTGTTGCTATAGAATATTTTGGGAACTCAATGACCCTTGCCATTATTTATCTAACTGATAAAAATATTCTGTTCCTGTAAGGTGATAATTGCTTTTAAACCTGTGATTAATTTCATGTTAAAATGAGTTTAAAACAACAGAAAATGTGAGCTCCTTGTACACTGACAGTCATACAATCTCATGGGTCAGAAGGTTCATAAAAAAAGGATGTAAGATTCTAGATAGCCCTATGTTCCATGAAGCACACAACATGAAAAATTATGATTTGATCTAATTTTTATTACCATTTTCATACTGATCACCACTAATAGTTATTAGGTTCCAAAATACAATTTTATTAACATATCAATAATTTCTTCCCTAATTATCAAGATACCATAAGAATTGTTTCAATAATATTACACATGACCATCATTTAACTGATTTTAGTAACATACCAAAGTAAATATGCTAATTTTAAAGGACAGTTTAAAATAAATAGTAGTTACCTGCAAGAATAGGTAGGTTCTCCAACTTTAAAAACCCGGCCACAAAGATGTGAAGGTTTGTTTGCTTGCTCAAGTTTTTGAAAGCCATAAGTAGGATCTTCACCACAAAGATACCATTCCATTGGGCCCAGAAGAACATGTTGTGCAAGCATATCTTCTCTTTCAGGGGCTGGATTGGGACCTCTGCAGTAAATTTGGGGCACATAATAGGCTAGGTGCTTATATATTTCTTTAGGAAGATCGGATGCTTGCAGCCAGGTCTTCAAGAAAAAAGTGAAAAAAGTACAAAATTAAAATAAGATAGCTACCCAGTTTTAAGAATAAAAGCTACTGATGGACTGAAAAATGTTAAATTCAATATTAAAGCTGGCTTTAACGCCCAAAATTCACAGGAACATTTTGAACATACTGAAATGCTCAGTACACCCTCAGTACACCATAAGTTGATGTCACCTATGTACCATACATTCTTGTATTTGAAGAATGTCAAATAAATTGTGTGTTTATATAAATTGTATACATTGCATAAATGTTGTTTAAAAGTAGATGCAAAAGGAATTCAGACTTGTGGTTTTTTTTAATCTTCCTAAAGATTTAACAAAACTTGTTAAATTTATCATGAATCTGTAAGCAGAAAAGCGTAAGAATTGCCTTAATAGATCGAGACAATTACCAGGTACTCCAACATTTCTGTAAATGCTTCCTATCTTTTAGCCACCACTCATATGTCTTTGGAGCTGGTCACAAGCTGGTCACAATGATGATGATCATATATGTAATTTGCAGACATTAAAAAACCTGCTGATATTTCTATGTACATTTATTATAATTTCATCCTATCTAATTACAGAACATGATTTTTCCAATATACTGATTGATGTCTGGTAGTTTATTTTGACTAATATATACTATATGCACAGCTTTCCTCTACTATGTTTTGCCAAATTCAGTTTTTTTAATGTAATAATTAAAAAGATTCTTGTTCAGTCATAAATAAATTGGGTTTTTCTTAGGATCAGGATAAGGCTACAACTACTCTAAGTTCCTTTTTATCCCCAAAATCATGTTGCCAAATTTTAGTAATAAAAGCAAGATGATTTCTCACTAGGTTTTAACAGGAAATTCAGGAATAAGGAAATTGGTGTGTAAATCTTCTAGAAGTTTAATATAATTATTAAAATATTTTCTATAATTCCAAAATAAAATTTAAAAATGACTGAATATTCTAGCCTTCCCAACTCCATAAATATTACCATACGACTATTATGCTTTTTGCAGTTTTTGGCTGCCCTTCTGTGTGTGTGTGTGTTTGTGTGTGTACGCGCGCATACGCCCGCTTGCACGTGCAGCCCTTGACCACAGGGGAAAAATTTATTACATATGTAGCATGAGAGAAATATTCTTAAAAACATGCCAAGTCCTCATTTTCTTTTAAATAATGCATACCAAACACCTAACACTCTTTTAAAACTAGGTAAAGCTATAATACCATTCAAATGTCTGTAAGAGCAACTGCAGAATACATTTCAGGAAAACTGAGTATCCCATTGTAATCCTATACCTAATGCTTTTTAAAAATTAATATATCAGAAAACACATTTTTAGAATATGTGTCAGCTTTATGATAATGTAATATTAAAATGCTGTATATAATTATTTAGAATAAGTCCTACTAAATACATTAGAGCTTAATGTATAACATTAATTATTGTTAATTGTCATGTATTTTACTCAAGAAATCTTGGCAATGGAAGTTTACTTAAAGATTTAATGTTGCATGCTGCTGGAAGTCACTGTGCTGAATTGGATGGTTATATAAATTTGTTAAATAAATGAGAAATATTTACCAAAATCATCAGCTCTTCTCACAGTATAACTTGGCAAAGAAATGGATAAATACAAAACAATAAATGCCATGAAACACACATAATACAACTACATTACACAGTTGAGCTTGTCAAAAACATACCAAAATGCTACAAAATATTACAGGTTTTCATCTAAGACAGTACTACTATATCAAAGTAGCTGATTCAAAAAAAGATGAAGAAAACACAGAAAAATCTAACCATTGGACCAGATCTCTTAAAATCTAGCCTGGACTTCTATACACTAGCAGTAATGGCTCTTACCCTTTTAACAACAGTAACAAAACAATTTTCCCATCTAAATTAGCTACTGCAATGAAGTATACAATAGCAGATTTTATATTACATAATTGTGAACTTAATTCAATAGATACTCAAGTCTGTTTTATAATCCCATATTGTGCATAGTTTATATAGAAAACCAGAGTCATGGAGTCATGGCATATATTGAAGAAAATGTCCAAACCCAATTATAATTGGGTATTATAATATTTAATACCAACATTTTAATTTTCCACTCAACATCGTGTGTGTGTGTGTGTGTGTGTGTGTGTAAAAGATACAAAATATTTTTTACACTTTAGTTCATACTTTCATGTTTTAATGATCATAAAATTTCACAAATACATATTCAACATATATTAAATATTAGTATGCTTGAGAGGAACAATAAACAATTTTGATCGATCACTATAAAAAATGAGTAAGAGTTCCCACAAATATTCTGACAGATGCACTGCAAACAGGATACACCTGACTATGACCATATAGAAATTCAACCTCCTCCTCCCTCCCCCTCTCTCTATACAGTATATACATGTATATATACATAATAATCACTAACACATTTCTAATATTTAAAACCTTACCTTTACAAATAGCTGAATTTATTTAACTCTGAACAAACTGGAAACTGATGCCTCAATAAATGAATTATGAGGCAACCAAGATAGAATTTACCAACTCTTTATTTTAAACATATAAATCTTGAAAAGTTTTAAACATATAAATCTTGACTAGTTTAAAAGGCTGATATCAAAAATAATACTCCATCACAATAGGACAATTCTCAATCTATATACTTAATAGCAAATTAAGGAAGGGCAGAATTTTATTTATTTGCCCATACATCATAGCAGTATTTAAGAGATGAGTGCAGTAGTTTATTGATCTGGGAGCAATCATCCTTCAATACCAGGCAAACAGTAAATTTGTAATTGGCATTTAACTATCCAATCTGCCCTTTAGAGCTGGTTGCATAAACAAAATAGGCCAAATGACCAGCACTGGCACTATTATAAAAGAAGATTGTGTTCTGATTATTCAGAACAAAAGGAGTTATTCAATCTGCCACTAGACAGTGCTAAGGATCTGTATTACATCAGCATTCCCCAAACTGACATTTTCTATATTAATTGGGGCTACAATGTCTACAATATGGACACAGGTTATACTCACTGGAATATATCTGGTGAACAGCCAGTTTCTAACATTTCCTCAAATGGTTTCAAATCAAAAGTATCAGACCATTAAATGCTTAATATTTTGAAGTAAACTAAAATAATTTGTCTTTGAAAATTATAAGCAAGTGATAAAGTAGGGTGTCATTTATTAAAAAAAAATTGTAATTGAATTTTAACCTTTAAATTATAAACCTTATTATTTTCCATAATAGACCAATATAGCAAGCATTGCAGAATCTCTTTACAAAATAATCTACATAGTTAATTAAGTATAAATGTCAATCAAATAAATCAAATTCTACTGTGGGAAAATGAAAACATGGGATTGTAAATGGAGCACACTTCAAGTCATTTTTGGTTCACACTCCCCGTTTCATAGAGCACTATATCCTAAGACCACAAAACAATTACGTTAAAAGACCTTTTCTCTTTATATCCATATTTACTGTCATAAGTTGTTCTAATATTAAAGGGTGGGGTTTTTTTTGGAAAAATCATGACCAGCAACTATAGTCTGCTGCAACTCCAAAATAAAACGAGCAAAACACTTCTTTCAATTTTCTACTTCAATCCTTGCAGGCAACAACCTATGTTTACCAATTCATTGAGATGGCTCAGTTCTCAGTCAACTCTTGAACCCAGTGGCACAACAAAGACTAGAAAATACTTACGATATACTGAGCACTGCCAAAAATGATATATTTTTTTTGCCTCCCTAGCCGATCAAAGCTAAGGACTCGAAACCGTCTCCTTCCATCCTCCAAAACGCCTCTTTTGTAACCAATTTGCCTCCTCATTCTCTTCCTAAAGGGAAGCCACCGCTTCGCAGCCCTCTTTTCTGCCACCTATCTACTGAATCTCTCCCACTCTTTGCGAGCTATTCACACTCAGAAGCTTCCCTGGATCTCATCTCTCCAGGACAGACCCCCGCCATCTCCTCCCTCCACCCGCCTATTTGTTCTAACTACAGGCCTGACAGCCCAACTCCTTTCGGCGCCCTCCCACCCTCGCTCCTCTACCATCCTTTGCTCCAACCCGGTTCTGACGCCACCTGTCTACCGTCTCCGTCCGTTTTTCGCTTCTCCTGCCTGCTACGCTTTGCTTGGAGCCCCACGGAAGAGGCAGGTTCCGCCCGCTGTTTCTCGAGAGGGCCTTACCAGGGCAATCTCCTCGGAGGAACATTCCAGGAGGCTTCTGTCAAGGGCCTGCACTTCTGTCTCCATGTCGGACGCCATCTTCTTCTCCTTCCCCCCCTTCCACCTCCGTCGCCAAGTAAGTGACACCCGGAACCGGCCCTTGCCAGCCCCTTTATCAGGAGAACCCGTTTCCGTTTAGCTCTCCACCTCAATTCCGTTCCTACTCAAACGCCCTCCAGCTTGGGGAATCACCCTAGTGTCGTTTCCCTGCCGGAAGGGAATCCATTTTAGGACCGCGCGGGGCACTTTGGGAGATGTAGTTGCTCTGACGAAAGGAAGGTACGGCAACGGATAAGGGCTGCGAAACTTCGGACAACGACGGCTTTTGTGTCTTTGGGCTGACATCTGAATGCTTGTCCGGATTTTCGCAGCCCCGATTCAGCAATGCAAGATGAAAACTGCTCTGTCGTTCAGTGAGGTGACGTATTCCCACTTTCAACCGCCAAAGGGTCCTGTATAACGTAGCCCAGATGTCAAGTTGCCTTGTGCAAATAGTACTGTTCCACCCGCTTCGGAGCGGCTTCCTTCCTCGTTTTTCAAACAGAAGAGTTTATTCGAGAATAATAAATGGAAGTGCCTTTGCACATGTGTAAAGTGTGAAACGGAGTTCTGCTACGTTTTGTATTTTAGTCTGCACCTGCCTAAATATTACTCAAAAACATACGGCGCTTCTAATACACTTGGGCAATTATTCAGCAGGCCCCTTTTCAGAATACTCTACATTTCACCACAAGTTGACATGCTTGATCTAGTTGGACCTGTTTGCCCTTAGTCTTTTTTCTTTGCCTTCTTGTGCATCACTGTTTTTTGAAACCTTATTACATATGAAAACAGCACTTTGTTATTTAATCCTCTAGGGAGCAGCAGCGTACACGTATTCAAGTAGGCACATGCCGTATTACATAAGCATCACATATTACTGTGTATTATGGCCTACAACATGATTTACTTTTATGTATCTATACTAAGGCAGAATATAAATAATGTAATGCTTATATAGGAATGATAGATGTCTAGGAGACTTTATTCATGTAAGTGTTTTTCCTTCCAGGAAATTGCTGAAAGAATCTGGGTAAGATTAAACAGAGTTAAAAAGAACACTAATATAATTGTGAGAGATTTCTACACTATGCCTGAAATGTATTTCTAAATTAACTTACCAAGTTCTCAAGAGTGCAGGATGAGACTTCAGTTATCGTGTTTATCTCCTGGAAAGCTAAGTCACATGTCCAACAGATTTCCCTTTTGCTGGTATTTGCATTTTGTAAAAAGTTGAAGAAGAAACAAGAAAGTCCCTAGTCTGGTCCAATACTGACTAACGATGTGGAATTGATTGATGAAATGACAATGTCAATACCTGTGAAGAAAGTAGCTAAGGAGGAAGGGAAGAGTTGAAAGTATGTGCCCATACTTGGGCTTCAGGAAGGTAGATTTTAGTGATCTGGGTAAAAGGTACACAATGTATCATGACGTGAAATGATAAAGACTAAACTAGTTGAAGAGGGGTGGGAGATCCTAAAAAATGAGATAGGAAAAAATGCTGGCAGTGACAATCCCCTTAAAGGCCTTTATGGGTGAACAAGAGAATAAGTTTGTGTAGTAGTTAAGGCAGGGGTCCCCAACCCCTGGGCTGCGGACCAGTACCAGTCCATTGTCCAACAGGAAACAGGCCATGCCACCGAGCGAAGCCCTATCATGCAAGATCCAGGCAGCGTGCAAAACCACACCCTCATGGTCAGTGGGAAAATCACCCTTCACGGACGGAACTGGTCCCTGGCTCCCAAAAGGATGGGAGCCACTGAGTTAAGGCATCAGGGTGCAACTGGGAGAGTGTGAATTCTAGTTTCACCTTAGGCACAGAGATCTTGCGTTAATCACTTTCTCTCATCCCTAGGAAGGAGGCAATGCCAAACCTGAAAAACCTTGCCAAGAATACTGCAGGGACACATCCTAGCAATCTCTGAAACAGGATTGAATGGAAGAGAAAAAAAATGGATGAACAAAGGGTCAGTTTGATATAATGATTAAAGGTGCCAAGATAGAAACACAAAACACAACTTTTAGAAGAATGACAAAACTTCCAAAACTCTTGCCATGAGAACTGTGTGGACTTCTCCAGGCAGTAGTCAGGAATCAAGATTGACTTGAAACCACAATCTCTGTCCATTTGTCTGCCTGCCTATGAATGAACTGAAAAAAGTAGAAGCAAAAAAAAAAAAGATATAAAAAATGGAAGTGGTCTAACTTACTAAAAGGGAATCCTAGCTGGTAACTAAAGACTGTAAGGATGGCAAGAAACCCAACATTCAGAATGAGATTAAACTAGCAAAGTATGTAAAAAATTCAATAGAAGAGAATATATGTAGCTCAGGTTTGAACTGGGAGTTCTTGGTGCTCTCCGAGTTTGATTGTTTGCTTGCAAACATTTCATTACCCAACTAGATAACATCATCAGTGCTAGTCTGTGTAGGGTTTGCTTCCTGTTTATTTAAAGTAGCTTGCCCTGTCAGAGTTGATGAGGGTGTGGTTTTCTCCATGGTAGTTCCTTGATTACAATATTGTTTTGTGCTTGATTGTGTGCTGTTGATTTCTGCTTATATGGGTATTGGCTGCTGGAGAGAATGTGTTCTGGTCTTTTTTTTTCCTTCTAAGCTTGTTATTGTCTCTTTTGAATAGTGTGTAAATGTAACATATCTCTATGTGTCTATCACTAGCACTGATGTTACCTAGTTGGGTAAGGAAACATTTGCAAGCAAGTAACCAAGCTCAGCACCAAGGACTCCATAATTGAAGAAATGTATATGTCTAAAATAAAACTCAGGGAAACTATTAGTCTGTTGCTCAATGCAGGCCAGGAAATAATGACAACAAATAAGGAGATGGTGGAATTGCTTAACACTTTCTTTGTATTTATTTTCTTCCAGAAAGGGGAGAAAGCCTTTTGAAACATAACTGAGCAAATGGGAGGACAAAGCTCAGGATTAATAAAAGTGTGATAAGAACCTGCTACCTTAAAATGAATTCAAATCTGCAGGGCCAAATGACTTACTATGTGAGATGGGTGGCTATAGAAATGTGATAACTAAGTAACTTGTGGTTATTTATATACTAATTAAATTTCTATAGCTGCCAGCAAACAACAAGAAGCTGTGCAAAGGCCCTCCTAGCCACAACTGCCACTTGCTCATCAAGCAGGTATTGTGAATCTAGAAGGAGCCCCAGATTGCACACTGGGTCTGTCTGGGACAATGCATCTCCATTCAGCATTAAAGACAGCATAGTCTGGAACCAGTGAGGCCCCAAATCCAAAGCCATTCAGTGTGGTCAGGGTCCAGCTGAACCCTTGTTCCTCATCCAGACCTCTACCCTTCTAACACCAGGATATGGTGTTCAACTTAATTTGCTAAGTGTGAGGAGGTGAAGAGGTATCATACTGATGATACCTTTCCCCATGGCAATGGATAAGTTCACCCAGCAGTCTCATATATAGTAGATGTTAAAAAAGGAGAGGAGAACGAACCGAACCCCATGGTACCTCACAAAGTAGGGGTGGAGGGCAGGACCTCTCCTCCCTAATCATCACTGACTGGAATCATCCCTGAAAGAAGGAAGTGAACTAGCACAATACCATGCCACTCATTCCCAATGCTCTGAGCCGATCCAGTGGATAATCGCACTAGAAAATCCCATAGAAATCAGGGCATTATTTGACCATGACAAAGGAGACACTGAAATCTTCCCCTATTTCATATCACACTGCCACTACTCCAACAGAAATCCCAAATCCAGAGCGTGACCACTGTCCCAAATTAAGCTCTGGGTGACCTGGGCTGTCACAAAAGCCATGAGCTTTTGAGCTACCTCAGATCCCATTCTTAGGGAAAGCAGATTGAAATCCCCCAGAACCATAAATCCAGGTATCTCCACTGTCAACCCAGAAATGGAGTCAAGGAGCTCATATAGGGAGGTTGTTATGCAGCAGCGTAGCTGATACGACAACAACAGTCCCAACTGATCCTTGGAGACCAACTTAATAAACACGGTCTCACAGCTGGGGACTCATGGAGCAGGGACCCTGAAAGGTGTAAGAGACTCCTGGGTGACAATTGCCATTGACTTCTTATTTGAATAGGGTAGTAGTATGAGGATGTATAAGATCACAAAAATATACTTTAGAAAATGCATTGAACCATCATAAAGGGTGACGTGATTCTTTGAAAAATTAAACATAAATTGTATTTGTATTGTCTAAAACAAGCACATTATAAATACAAAAAGGCCTCAGTTTAATAGAACAGTTAAAGGGATTGGTAGAGGTAGTCCAAATACAAAATTCCTTTTTTTTCTACTTCTTCTCTTTAAGAGAAGAGTAAATGAGCTTCTATCTTAACTTCCCCTTCCTTTTCCAAATGGTACATATACCCCTCAGATAGATTGCTAATTGGAAAAAGCATTCTCAACATTAAGAGGACACTGAGATTCTTTTCAACATGTTTTTGCTTCCATTGCATAACACCTCAGGCAAGTGCATTCTGGGAACTCAATTTACCATATACAATGCTAATTTGGATGGAGGGGGGAAACCATTGGAAACCATTGCAGATATAGATTCTCTTTGGGCGTGAGGCTCCTACTGGATCCAAAGTTCCACTTTTCCTGAAAGACTGCAGAGCCAGTGACAGCACAGTATACTGTAGGTCCTCTCATTTATTTTGAGAGAGGGAGGGAGGGAGAGAGTAAAAATGTCATAAAGTAAGTTGTACCAAGCTAAAACGCCCAGAGAAATTATCCCATTTGTTGCCATGGCTAGAAGAGTTGCTATTGCAACTGAAAGCAATAAGTGTTTTAACAATTTCAACGTATAAAAGTGTTCTTTCCAAAGGATGATTTTGCATAATCAGAAACTGAAATGGTCCCCAGACACTTCACTGTGCCAAAATTTAAAGCCTTTAATAATCTATTATTATTATTAATATTAATATGACCCATTTTTAAGGAGCATTCCTATGTAAACATTGTACATTCTCTGTTATTACTGTATATAATTGTTATAGGAAAATATGTGGAATTGGATAAAAGAAGTCTGAGTGGGGATACAATAACATTTTCCAAATATCTGAACAGCTCTAATAGACATGGCACAAAGACTTGCTTTCTGCTGCCCCAAAGAACAACCAATAAATACATTAGAGAGATAGGATACAATGTTTTTCTAGATGTTGCTGAATGCAGTTCTCATAATCCTGACAGAAATTGTTGTCCAGTACCAAGTTTAAAATGACAGCTTTACTACTCGTTATACTCACTCCCAAATAATGTAGAATAACAAGGACAAACATGCACACACACACACACCTAAAATAGACATATTGGTTAGAGTTGTTGTTATTATTATTATTATTATTATTATTATTGGAGGGGACCTTGGAGGTCTTTTAGTCCAACCCCCTGCTCAAGCAGGAAACCCTATACCATTTCAGACAAATGGTTGTCCAGTCTCTTCTTAAAAAGTTTCAGTGTTGGAGTATTCACAACTTCTGGAGGCAGGTTGTTCCACTGATTAATTGTTCTGTCAGGAAATTTCTCCTACAATAAGGCTAGATCTCTGACACAAAATGGACTATAATTTTCAGTTCTCCGTAGATGAGGTGAAATAGTAAGCAAAGCAAAAAGGAAAGTAAGATTGGCTGGTATTCATGCCATTTACTGGTAGCCTTCCTTAATCTGATTCCCAAGAGAAATAATAGACTACAGCTTCCACTCCTCCCACCCATCACATATACTGATTTAGGGGGAGGGATCGATTTGACAAAAAGAGCCTCAGAGCACAAAGATGTCTTCTGTAGTATCTTTCCACTTAAAGCAGTTGCAACTTTTCTCAAAACCAGTCAGCAACTATAGACAGCAATTATGCATGGCCAGGAAAAGATTCATTTGCTTTAAAGATTTGGAGGTTGATGCATGTTTATTCTGTCATGCACTGTGAAGCACTTTTTGGTACCAAAAACACTGCACAGTGGGCACTGGTGGTTATAGTCTCTAATATATCCATAGGGAATCAAGCTGCGTTACAGCCTTAACATAGAAATGTCAGAAGTGTTCAGATATTCAAATTAGGTTCTGTTGTCTAATCTATAAAGTCTTTTATGGTATAGGGTCCAGTACAGGGACCATCTCTAGCTCATTGTCCCATAAGATCCAACAGGATTGGTGCATTTTAGTCCACCTAATAAACAATGCCATACTGGATCCAGGAAGTGTGCATTCTGTGTCCTTTGGAACACCAACAACTTCTGAAGTATGGATAGCTCCAATTTTGCAGGCCTTCAAGAGAGCTCTGAAGACCTTGCTGTTCCCCCATGCTCCTGGGTAGGGGATGGTTTGCATTCACTGTTGAAAATATATGTTATGTGTGCTTTCAAGAGTTTTTCTTCACCTGTCTTCTATTAGTGTATTCATTTTTAACCATCCACTGTATATTGTGGAACATAATATAACTGGAGTTGAGGCTTCCTTGCTTGTTTCTTACATTTTAAGAAATGGCTCAAAAACTTTTAACTCAAGTTGTTTTATTTTTTTTCCAACTGCAAATAGTATTACAATGCAATTTTATGTATGTCATATTAGAAACTCAAGGTGGAGACAAGTGCAGCACCCTGGTCCTTTCCGTCTTTCTTTCTTTCTTTCTTTCTTTCTTTCTTTCTTTCTTTCTTTCTTTCTTTCTTTCTTTCTTCTTTCTTTCTTCCCAGTGAAGCAAAATGGCTGTGCACACACGAACATAGGAAGACAGCTGGAAGCAGCTTATGAAGCAATGGTGCAAATCTAAAAAAAAAAAAAAAAGTCACAGCTCCTTTATTTATTCAGAATTTGCTTTGGACACATCCCCCTGTATTGCAAAATACCTTTTTCAAAGGGTGTTTGTCTAATTCTCTACAAAGTACATCAATAGGCTCTTCAACAAACTCCAAAATTAGTTAATATACTCTTCCTGTTATAGAGACTTCATACATCCGTTCTTTAAGCATGAGCCAGATGCTGATGATGATTACTGGTACTATTTAATAGTACTGGTACTATTTTGATATATTTTTACTTCATCACATCAGAAGCTCAGGGTAGTCTGCTTGGCTTTCTCTAGTTTACCCCGATAAAACAAAACCCTATTAGGTGAGTTAGGCTGAGAGACAGTAGTTTAAAGTTATCTCAAAAGGTGCAAGCCTCAGGTTCTTAATTCAGTTCACCCAGTTTAATCCAACATACTAACAATTACTTTCCACACTGAGTCCTGATGACTCAAAGTAGTTATCAAAGCCTTCTGACCTTATTTTGGTCACATAAATCTATAGGAGGTGGTTTACTGAGTCAATTCACTAACAATAGACATAAGAGTTTAAAATATGTATCTATGCTGAAATACTTTACACTCTTTTGCAACCACTTCCCTTGTGGGATGAAACTGTAAAGTTACATCAGAATATGTGCCCGTTATATGAACATTATACGCACATCCAATTCTTTTTCTCCACAGTATCTACTCCTCACAAACAGTAGAAACCAATTACCATGTTCTGGAGGAGTCTTATTGTATAGGGAGCTTCGAGCAGAATGGGAAAATCTGCATTATGATGTCACCATAGTTTGTTATGAATGCTACTGAATAGCAGTCAATCAACTACAACAACTGCATGGTTGTAACATTTCAGTTATCCTACAAATCTCATTTCTCTTTGTAGTGTCTTTCTAGGATTGCAA
This sequence comes from Azemiops feae, assembly GCA_023970755.1. NCBI lineage: Eukaryota > Metazoa > Chordata > Lepidosauria > Squamata > Viperidae > Azemiops > Azemiops feae. Next base: position 466,159 of record JALGBA010000834.1, read on the forward strand.
AATGCTTTTCCGTCTTATGGATTTCAGTTATGATTAGTCCATTTGTCTGATGCTCTCTATTTTATATAATTATATATTTGTATGCTGCCTTGCACTTGTTAAAGGCAATTAATCCAAAGGCAGATAACTCATCTCTAAACTGACAGTCAGTTGGTAATCAGCTACTTTACTTGGAGAAAAATGGCAAGAAGAATCTGCAGGAAAGTAAACCATGGAAGAATGAAACCTTCTGCCTATCTTTTTTTTTTAAATCAACTTCTATGGGATTAGGACAGTGTCATGCTTAAATTTAATAGGTGTTGCCTCTGTTCTGATATTTAAAGCATTAAATAGATATGAAGATAAGCTGTAGTTCTGGATGTTTTTAGAAGTCTTAATTAAACATTTCAAAAGGACATTTCAAAGGAAGAATGTCGCATTCATAGGTGAGCAACTGTTCGTACATCCATTTCCCCTTTTATAAGTAAAATACAGCTGTAGCTGTTTTAAAAGTTGCAAAACCTAAATAAACCAGCTCCTTGAAGCATTAAGCATCTTTTTCAATCTCATGTGGAAGATACCCTTCTTTAATCAATAGTAGAGGTGCTGTGTCACATGAAATCCATCTGAACTTCTTATTCATTTTCCAAGGATCCTCAGTCTTACTAGCTATGAATATATGGAATAATTTACAACAGAAATCTTTTAAAAAACATACATCAGAAATAATATAGTGAATTACCTAGTCAAGAAGTGCACAATTTTTGAAATAAAGGGGCCTATCTCTTAATCTGCTGAATTGCTAGAGAATGCCACCCACTGACATGGTGACATGGCTGAACCAATGTTTTGTACCTTATTTTTGAAAAAAAAAAAAGAATTAGTATGGGAATTGAACTTGGAGGTCTTTAATGTTAGGTTCTCCTGACATAGCATAACTGCAAACTTTACTCAACTTTTACTGCAAACTTTACTCACTCTGTTAAGTGTTTGAGTATGTTCTGCTGAATTTGAAACTAGTTTCAAATTCAGCAGAAGATACTCAAACACTTGACAGACTATGGCTTGATAAGAATCCTTCGCCATCCCACCTCCACGGAAAGGAAGATTCTTCCACCATTTTTTAAAAGCTAACGATTTGTTAAATAAATACAGTTACAGAAATCTCAGCAACTGGATAATTTTGTTTAGAAAATTCTTTAGAATTCAGTTCATCACCCAGGCTTTTAAGGCTTTCTTAGTTATTCATTCCTCCTGTGTAGGAGAGGCTCTTCCATAAACAGATAACAGAGGAATGTCCAGATGGTTAAAATGTGAACTTCTCACAGTTAGAAATATATACTACACATTTTTTTTTTTTTACTGTTGTGGGATCGTCATGATTAAGTCTATAGAATGAAAGGCTGGAAGTCTCAAACCCTGTCCCCCAGAGACCTTTTGAGAGACTACACCTAGCTCCATTTCCTCTTGCTGTATAGCTTGGAAATTACTGCTGCCATCTCATTTTTCAAGTGGATACCTCTACCTGGTGTAATTCCACCAAACTTGCTTTATGAAAAAGACAGGATTTCCAGTCTATATACATTGGCAAGAGAGAAAAAAATGAAAAAGGAAATCAGTTCTAAAGCATGACCTCCTGCTCCTGCAATCTTGAAGTGCGTGACTAGGCAAATCAGCCCATCCTCCTTTGTGGGGAGGTAGACCAATTTCACAAGCGATAAGTAGAATTAAACTTCTTTTTCAAAAAAAAGAGAAAAAGGGAATATATACATTTATTTTTAACTTTAGATATTATCATACCAAAATTATCAACTGGTAGAGGAGACAAAGATATATTGCTGTTCAAATCACTGACAAATATCTTAAAAGAAACTTCAATAGAAAAATATACCGGAAAAGATAAGACTCTAAATAGATACCAACTTGATGCTGATCTTCTCCTATGTGGAAGCAACTTTGATGCAAAGAGATGCCAATTTGCATAAAACATGCAAAATCTGAGTATAAAGATACAATAATAACTACAAATGTTAAACTTAAAAACAGAGAAAAATGTTACAACTTTTTTTCCTATTCCTCTAAACCAGGGGTAGGCAACCCAAAACACTCAAAGAGCCACTTGGACCCATTTCCCACCAAAAACAAAACACTGGGAGTCGCAAAACTCTTGATATCTAAAATGAAGATAACACTGCATATATCCTTTTTTACCTTTATTATATATATTTATGTGTGTGTGTGTTTATGTGTGTGTGTGTTTATGTGTGTGTATATATATACACACACACATATATATATACATACACACACATATACACACACACACTTATATATAAAATAAAGGTAAAAAAGGATATATGCAGTGTTATCTTCATTTTAGATGTCAAAGGGGTCTCTCTCTCTCTCCCCCCCCTCCCTGATCTTCTGCTCACCTGACAAGCTGGCTTCAAGCTGAGAGAGGGAGAGAGGGAGAGAGAGAGAGAGAGAGAGAGAGAGAAGCTCTGTCTTTCTCTGTAAATGGCAGAGGAGGCTGGGAGCCGCAGGGTTGCACTTGGGGAATTTGTCCTGGAGTATTTTTCTCTGCAGCCCATAGCCACATTTGGACCATTTTTAAAGTAGATTTTACACTGGCCACCATTTCCCCAGCATCAATTTTTTCCCCCATTCTGTTTTTAGAGAATTATTCTTCTGAAAGACAGAGTCCTGAGCAAAAACTGTGTGCATATTCAAAAATATCTTATCCTTGATCATTATGCAACATAATTACCAAGCTTGTTGAACTTATACAGTTACTGTACACTGTTATTCTGGTATAGTCTGGTTATTTCATTAAGTGGAACAAGTCTACTTTTATTGCCTTTGAAATCTGTGACATCTATAGATTAATGTAAAAGACGAGAATTTATAGTTGGTATAAAGTTTGGCTTACAATATCTTTCTTGAAATATATCTCGTTATGTTAAATTAAATGTACAGATGCAATTTCAGTAGATATAAGTCAATGGTTAAAATTGCCATTAAGTCTAATATATATTTTAAGAAAGATCATCATGTTAAACCCCAATAGATATTTTACACAGAGAGATAAGCTAATGGGAAAAAAACGTATGGCTAAGCCCTTAGGATATCTCTGGCTAACATAAAGCTACCTTATGATGATGGCAGCTTTAACTTACAGCCTTTCATTTTAACATCTATATTTTGGGAGAAATGAGATTTTTTATGATTATGTTCCTCTGTTGCCTTATTTGGAGAACAAATGTATATTATACCTTTGAAATATTGGCAAGTTTTAGGGTCCAGGTATACTAAGCTGGGATCTTTCCTTCTTTGAAAGCTGCCAGACACGTTTCATTTTTGATAGAAACTGATGATGGGGAATAACCCATACTTGAAAATAGTGGGGAAGATGTTCAATTGGAATGCTTGGGCTAAAAGACATAAAAGCTGAGAGTTTGACATGATCAATACTTTGAAGCAGTTAATTTCTAACAGTGATTTTAAAGACTTGGAGAGATTGCATGTTGAATATGACTAACCAAGAATATTTGCTTGACAAATTATACAATTGAAACGAACTAACTAAACAGTGGAACACTGCAAGTTTTTAAGAAGAAACTGGACAGCCATTTGTCCGAAATGGTATAGGGTTACCTGCCTGAGCAGGGGGTTGGACTTGATGACCTCCAAGGTCCCTTCCAACTTTATTATTATTATTATTATTATTATTATTATTATTATTATTATTATTATTATTATTATTATTATTATTATTATTATTATTATTATTATTATTATTATTATTATTATTATTATTATTATAATATTATTGTTGTTGTTGTTGTTATTATTATTATTAGAAACAGTGTGGGCCAGAGGCTTTAGAGATCTATGAAGTACCTGCAATTTTAGGTTCCTTAAGAAATGCAATGCTGGAACAGAAACCAAGAATTAAATTTTATATGGAATTAAAAAGTAAAATGAAAGTTAGTATTAATGCAATTGTACACCTGAGTTATGAAGAATTGGAATATACAGTTTTGAAGAATCAATGGATACAGGTGTTAAGAAATATAAAATTTGTTATGATTTAAACATTAATTCAACATAAAATATTATTTTGTGTTAATTGCACCTCTTGAAGAAAATTTTAAAAAGGATGGAGATTGAATTGTTCATGTTACCATTATAAAAATGTTATAATTAATATTGATATGGTCTTATCTAACTACAGCTTTGTTTTGGTTTAAAATTACCCCATATGTCAATATTTTGACCAGAAATATACTTAAGGATTTCAGTATGTGTCACTCCTTCAAGAGTCATACATGCTAATACTACTTTCATTATAAAGTTATAGTAACAAAATCTTCCAAGCCTGAATGTGCACCCCCCTCCCCTCTTTTATGTCTGTGAGAATAAGGAGGGTCTTGTCTGAGAGAAGTTATTTTCAGGTTACAGTTCTGGCCTGGATTTTTTTTATCTGAACACTGTCTTGGTTGTATCTACTCCTCCTGTTTCTTGAGGTTATTCCTTCTGCCTATTACTATACAGTATGATGAACTATATTCTGAAAACATGGAAATTGTCATCTCATCAAGAATTTTGACTGTATCTAGCTGGAGGCACAGAAAAGAAGGCAGATTTATATAATTGGAAAGAAACTTACTGTCCTGATGTTATTGCATGGATTGAGGATATGCATTTGTTATCTATTTTAAAAAAGTTTCTATCTTTCATAAAATTGAGAAGATGACCCGATATGTTGTGATATAGACTAGATTTACTGTATTGATAACCTTAAGGACTGAATTAACTTTATATTGTTATAATGTTTGACCTGGATTTTTTTCCCGTTTTTATTTGGTCACATTTAAAATAAATGATTGTAAGACTTTCCAGATAGTCCAGGTCAAAGAACAGATGCTACTGTAGTTTCAGAAATGCTACTTTATTGTTGTAGCATCTTTTAACAGAATCTTGAAAGTGTGTTTAAAACCTTCACTAATACCTTTTCAAGGTCAACATGTTCAAGTTGAGGCTGTCCTAGTCTTTTTTCTCATATTTCCCAGGAGTTAATAACCATTTTGCATCTCCTATTTTCTTTCTAAGGCAATGTTACAGTTCTCTACCATCACTATAATATAGCCCCACAGTTATATTATAAACTATGATGCAGTCTTTCATTCCAAATCTGAAACTTTACACATCTCTAGTTATTCCATTATTCTTGTATCAGGTGCAAGGGGGGGGGCACATAAGTAAGTATATCACAATATTCCAATCAATTAAGCCCAGTGTTACCCTGTCTTCTGGTGTATTGGGCATTTCCTGCTTTATTTAAGCGAAAAGTAGTAGAAGAGAGCTGTATAAGCAGGGCAATTTATTAGCGATTGCAGCAGGCTGGAATGCATGCACACACAAAATTATACAAAGCAGCAAGTTTTCTTCTCTTTCCTCCTGCTTGGGTTCACTCTATCTCAGGCGATGAGTTTGTACCAAGTTTCTTGGGTGAGCTATGAACTAAACAAAGTGGTATTAGATAGTTTAAAGAAGCCAGGGGAAAATCTATGTATCTGTTGTATGTCCTGCCTTTCCCTCTAAATGGTAATCAAGAATGCAATTATTCCTTAACTCTTTTCCTGACTGAGAATACCTTTGTTTAATTTGAATCATGGAAGTGACCTGCCATAGGGACTGGTGGGTCTTCAGCATTCAGTACAGAAGTTCTAACATAGTATTAAGCCAGGGAAGTCCAAGGCTGGGGGTTTCCTCCTTCCCCCTCCTGTACTAGCTCAAGTCAAACTAATACAATTTTATGCAGGCAAGGAACTTACGAGTTTATTTTCAAAGACAGTTGTAAAACATACCATGAAAAGATGTTTTACTGGTAGCCAATATTTAAGTAAGCAGTGCAGGCACACACTGGAATTAGATCCAAGTTACCCCTAATTCTGTTCAAATTCTAGAGCAGTTGGACCCACCCAGTAGTGATGAAACGAGCTAGACACACCACAGAGTTGTCATCTTTCAACTGCAACATGACAGCAAATTCTGTGCTTTCGACAGTCACCCGACACGTAGAAATAATTTCTTCGGCTACGAAAATGGTACTTGTTCTGCTGTGAATTAAAGCACGGGAATCTTACGAGGAAGAAATAAAAGCACAGCACGTCTGAAAACCAGTGGCATCGAAGGCTTTCAGTTCCACTCTATCTTACCACGTTTAGCGAGAAGTGGGCTTCCTTTTACAGCAACTTAGCGGGCGAAAAAAAAACCCCGAGAAAGGCGATTGGCTGTAATTAATACAACTTTTCTTTCTCTGCGTTTGAGAAGGGCTTGGGGGGGGGGGGGACGGGCAAACCGGGAAACGCAGCGCCCACTACAAGCCGGTTGGGGGCGCTCCCAGGAGCGGTCCCAGCTATTTCACTCCCCCTCCTCCTTCCACGCGTTTTGCAGTCATGGCGTTGTGGAAAGAAAGAAAAAAAACCCGTACAGCACAGTACAGCAGCCTCCTTAGGCTCACACGTTACTACTTGGGGTGAAAGGGAAAAACTAAGAACACCCTTTCCATGGGTTGATTTGTGAATTACGTTTACTAGCGAGTAAAGCTTCGGTGTAATCTACGGGACTTACTTTCAGGTGCCTGGAGATCCTCCAGCCCAGCTTGTGGTGCATTGTGGGGAGAAAAGGTTCCTTGTTTTATTTTCTTTTTTGCTGCAGTCACATATAAATTCATCCGAGACTGCGCCCTGTGCAGCAGGGACGGGGTTTACTTTCGAGTAACGTGTACAGGATAACACCGGGGACCTACTCAAATCCCCCCGCCCCGCCCCCCGGCATGTGCTTTAGCCCTTTCCATGAAAGCAACCCCAACCAGTCGGATGCAAGAAAGCTCAAGGGCCCCTCTAAAATCTAGTTACGAGCTACCAAAGGAGGAAGCGGTGCGACATCCACGCAGTTCGTTTTGACTCTTGCGAGCCCGGAATTAGCCTGAGACCGTTCTCGGTGTAGCAAGCCGAGCTGGGGCCGCTTACAGTTGGAGAGCGCCAGTAAACGCTTAATTTCGTGTGGTGGATCTACAGCTTTTAGGAGGGACCGAGATATGGGGTAACCGAACCGCACCCCTAATCCTTTAGGATTATCAATGCGATTAACTGGTAAGGGACTCTACCTAGAAGCTACCTAGTACTGTATCCTGTAATAGTTATGACAGGAAATTGCACCTTACATAGGATACAGTACTCCACCGAGGGGTTCCAAGGTGTATTATTATTACTAAGCTATTACTACAGCAGCAACTGCTGCCGATACCTTACTTCCGGGTTTGCAAACTCAGGACCAGACCCATCTCGGCGGAGGGATCCAATTTTCTCTTCTAGCCTCCTCCCCTTTTTTTGCTTCTGCTCTCCCCCTCTTTTTTTTTGCACGAAAATAATTTGACAGCGTTTTGCTGACACTGGAATTTTGTACCCGGGATGGGGGGGAGGGGGCAGAGCTCTATTATACGAAGCACGCATGGAATTTCTTGAAAAGGTAAGTCCAACTCCCTTGAGTCCCCCCCCCGCGTGATCTTGCAATTAGTTATTCCACCCTCCCCAATGCAATCGCCAAGGGGAGGGTACATCGCGCGCAGCTTGTGGAGGGAAGAAGCGAAGGAGGGGGGGCGAGTATATTTCCTGGCGGAGCGATATTTGTTTACAGGATGAGCTGTAATGTAAGCAAAGTAGGACCCCAGTAAATAGCACTGTAGTAAATTAAAATTGCAATTGCCTTATCGGTGCAAAACAAATTAAGAAAAAAAATTGCGCCTACAGTGATCTTGGACCTGCATGCACTTGTTGCAGAGTTGCACCAGGTAGGCAAACGCTTAAGAACTTCCATGCTTTCATTAACCTACAAGCTCAACTTTTTTTTTTAAGTTTGCAGTTTAGTCACTTTCGGTATGTACGGTTAAGTAGGCGAGGCCCACCCTTCCTCCTCCTCCTCCTTGCTGCAAGATATCCCAGTAGGAAAAGAGTAGAGCACTGAGGTTGGCAGGTTTTTTTTTTGTTTTTTTTTTAGATGTCCCTATTGCTTAGAATTTCCTTTGGGCGGTTAGTTGCTTAAAACTGAAATCGTGTGCAGGCGAATGTCTCGAAGGACGGCAATTAAAACGGAAAGGACCGTGTGTCATATTTTAAATATAGTGCGTGTGTATTTCATGTGCAAGCTCTTAAGTTTGTGTGCGGGCTGGCAAGGTATCATCTGCGATCTGACACTTGATAACGCGCTGCTGTACCTGCTTGCAGTCGGTGGGAAATTGGAAAGCTAGAGATTTGCATCTTGGCCACTCCCTAACTCCGTACACCCATGCTTGTTTTCCCTATGGCGTCTGCTGCTTCGTATTCGACCAAGCAAAGAGACACTTAAAGTAAGATGGATGCACTTTTTTTTTCGCAGACATGAGTCAGATTCAGTCCCTGAAAATTGAGAAGATAATATGTTTGAGAGTTTTTTTTTTTTTAAATAAAAGAGGAATATGAAATGTCAGCCCCCAGGCTACAATATGCCTTGTTTCGAGAGACTGGGAAGTTTGATTCAAGAACGTTCTGTGCGTGGCATCAATAGAATCAAAGAGAGTGTGTAGTTCTGATTATTGTAATGCAATGATTCCCAGCATGCTATCTAGAGGTTATGTTTTCTGCAACTTTTGGTTGATAATTGCTGAAAAGTATTGTGGTGTGAAGTCACAAAATTCTTAATTGTTCCACTTTTTTGTTTTTGTTTTGTAAAACAGTTATAAACATGTGGCAGCTGGCTTCCCTACTTACTGTTAGCATGTTTTGCTTTTCTGCACAAAAGCCTCCCCCCAGTGCTTACGGAAAACATTTACTTTTTCCTTTAGAAACATTTTATTTTCATGCATTGATCAGTTTAATAAATTCATCATAGATAATCTCAGATTTCTCTGGAAGCCCCTGCCCCTTATTAAATACTAGTGAGCTAAATCTAGACTTTGATTTTACCATACCTAAACTATTACAGTAGAGTCATGACTAGTTTGCCTTACTGATTTGAATAATTCTAGCTAAATTATGACAGAGTCTAATTGATATAAAAACAATATGCTGTAATAATAATATGCTAAAACAATCCATGGTGACTGGAGAAATTGGTATCCTTTCTACTTAAACAACAAGCTATTGCCCTATGCCCAAGACTTGCTGTTTTGGAGCCCATCCCTAGTGTTGCTGGCTGAGGTATTCTGGAACTTAAGGTTCATACTTAAAAATTTCTGAGGTTGAAAAACATTGCTCTGGGCCATACTTCTTTAGGCCAGCTCTGGAGGTGACAATAACTGTTATCTTCTGCTTATAAACTTCCTAGAGCAGGGGTCCCCAATCCCCGGTCCATGGACCAGTACCAGGCTGCGGCATGCCAGCAACCGGTCCGCACAAACAAGCAAAGCCCCATCCACGGGATGCAGGCAGCACACAAAACCACGCCCCCTCCGGTTCGTGGAAAAAACCTCTGTCCACGGAACGGGTCCCTAGTGCCCAAAAGGTTGAGGACCTCTGTCCTAGAGGCCCCGTGTTAGCCATTACAGGTCGTCCTTGACTTAACAATCATTCATTTAGTGACAGTTCAAAGGTACAACTGCACTGAAAAAAGTGGCTTATGACAGTTTTTTGCATTTAGGACCGTTACAGCATCCATGATCAAAATTCAGATTCTTGGCAACTGGTTCATATTTATGACAGTTTTAGTGTCCTGGGGTCATGTGATCAGATTTTCAACCTCTGACAAGCAAAGTCAATGGGGAAGCCAGATTCACTTAAAAACCATGTTACTAACTTAACAACTGAAGTGATTCACTTAACAACTGTGGAAAGAAAAGTCATAAAATGGAGCACAACTCACTTAATAATTGTCTCACTTAGCAACAGAAATTTTGTGCTCAATCGTGATCATAGGTCAAGGATTACCTGTAAGTAAAGAAGGAAGCTGGAGTAGATCTTTTTTAAAAAAAAAAAAAAAACTGAACCAGTTTTTCTCAGCCTGGTAACCTTCAAATGTATTCACCTGCAGTTTACACTGTCCCTAGCCACAGTTGGGGAAAGTTAATTTCAACAATAAGGTCTCAAGGGAAGTAGTCAGAAGGTGTACGTAAATGCATTTTACATATACAGCCTCAAGATTGATCTATATAGTATGACCCCAGTTTGGATGCTCCTCAACTGTTTCTGTGTGTGCCCATGCATATGTGTATGCATATACAGTAGCAGATCAGAGTGGCTATTTTAACATATGCTAAGGCCCAATTATGAAAAATACGTTCTATAATTATAATAGTATAAGCATCATGATAATCATAATGAATTGGTAGTGTAGACATTGTGCTAAACCATAATTTTATTTGATTCATGAATTCATAAAACCCAGCCAGAATGGATTGTCACAGAAGATTTTCTTCACATTGACAGATGCTCTCTACTGCAATATCTCACATCTGAAGACAAAGGCTACATGAATAGATTTTAAATGACCTTTTTGTGGTAACTGTACCATTTGCTTTTAAACGAATACTAATTTAAAAGTAATTAACATGTATTAAATTGCATTTTGCTTGCTTGATTACTGAAGCCTTTTGAATTTCCTGATAATGCAATCCTATATATGTCTGATCACATGGGAGTTAAGATCAATGGCGCTTCCTTTCCAGGTAAGTCTCAGTGTGGGATTGTTGCACTCTTATATCTGAATAAGCTCTACTGATTCGGAAATAGACCTTCACAGAAGTGACCCTCAAAGATTGCAGTCCTGTTTAAATCTAATATCTATATGGGACTCATTTGTAATAATTCATTAACTCGGAGTTCAGAATTTTGGTCTGACTGTTCGTAATTGACTAGAAACCATTTTTTAGTGACACAGCCAGTTAGCATTAGTAAGGTTTTAATGTGTTTTTACAAATGTACCCATGGCTTTCTCCCTCTCTTCCTCAGAAAATGACTTTTTCAGTTCCTTGTTATTTTTAGGTTCATGTATTACACAGAGATGCGGCTTTTTTATTTCTATCTTTAAAGAAAGCTTTGTAAAATTTATAGAATATATACATATACATCTATATGTATATATATATGTTTGAATATAGTGTTGTCTGTGATGATTTTGGTTTATGATAAGAAAAAGCTTATAAATAATCATATTGTTACTAGGGCCTTTAAAAGGAATTTGTCATGAGCCAGAGTTTCACTTTGAAATCAGACAAGAGTGAAGTGCTTGATTTTATGAAATCCTGTGCTTTTGACAGAGTCACAAACACCTTTTATCTTCTAATATATCTCTGCATTTTTAATGCATTTTGACAAATTAAAGCAGATTTGGGAGCTGATTTCAGTGTGTGTGAATTCTCCAGCTAATAAGATTAAAAAAATATATTTGTCATTGCATGTTATACCCACATAATGTAAGAAGCCATTATATGCTTAAGCCTGAGTTATTTAATAAATCACAACTGAGTTTGCACAGCATGCTTAGTCATAAAACCATGGTTTACAAACTAACTGCATGGTTAATGCCATAGCTAAATCAACTGCATTATTCTGACATGATGCTTGTTCTCGATCTTTAACAAAGGTATACTGTCGAAGAACTGGAATAGGTCTGGAAGAGAGCAGTGGAAATATATCCTATAATAGATGGTTGACAAAAATAGCATAAAATGAATATGGTAACACCTTTCAACTATGAGATAGTTTTCTCATAGAAGAACAGATTTGTTCTTTACCTTCTGAAAAGCAGGATTTAATATAATAGTTTTAAGAGACAAGTCCTGTGGGTCTCCCTCATTGAAAGATTTCAAACAGAGATTGGATAGTTATACAGTATTTTGGAGATATAGTAGCTTTGAATACAACGTGTCAAGCAGAATGACAGAGTGGATAGGCTGTAAGGCCCTCTTATTGTCAGAAAAGTTATTGCTGTAAAAATGGTTTGTTAGCAACCTAAAATGCATATTAAATGGAAGATGGCCAAGTGCTGTTTTGTATTGTCCAAGGTGGAGGAGAATGCATCGTGTTAAGTTTCAGGAAGATACATTTCTGTTGAACATTAAGAAAAATGGCCTAGTGGTAGGAGCAGTTTAACAGGACTACCAGTTATCTAGAGCAGTGGTTTTCAACCCTCTATCGGGAAGCGGGGGGCATGCATCCCAAAATGTGCTAGCTATTTATTTATTTATTTGTTTGTTTGTTTTAACTTGTTTATTTATTTAGTATATGCATGTGCTCTTATATGATTATACACATTATGAAACCTACTCCAAAACAGAAATGTAAAAATAATGAGATAAAGGTAAAATAAACAGTATTCTTAATATTTTCTTCCTGTGCCCCAGTGGGTTGTTTTTGTGCATCCCTAGAGGGTGCGTGCTCCTCCTTTTGGGGACGATGGATCTAGAACAGAGTTGTGCTCCCTAAAATAGGTTCAAGCAGCAGCTGGACAACCATCTGTCAGATGTTTTAAAATGGAGCTCTGCAATGCTCAGCAACTTGGACTCAATGACTTAGTTATTTCCAACTCTGTGATTCTGCCATTGTGCCTCATACTTCATTTATTTTACAGTGCTGAAATTACACAGACTATTTCAAAGCAAACCATTGCTTTGGTTCAGCTTCAGTGTGTGAAGACTGAGACCTGTTCCAGTAATATTAAAAACACAGTTTTTAAAATTGTGAAGGTGTGTTGTGATGGTATTCTTGATGGCTTCTTGATACAGTACATTTCAGTCACGATGATTCAGTTCAGTGGATTCAGTGTCATGAGGATCAGAGGTGACTACCATAGGCATATTGTGTTTGAGTTTACGTGAGCATAGGCAAAAGTATCTATTTATGAAATTATAAAATAACTAGGTTTTATATATGAAAATGCAGCTATACATGATGCAGTTTCAGTTTTAGCCTAAAGGACTTATTAATAGAATTGATACATGTTTATTGTAGAAAGATATTGTCACTGTTCATTAGCGTGTTCTTTTCAAATGCATGAAGATTTAAAATAGTTCCATTGATCATATTAAAATCAACAGGAAGGGTCTCTTAAGAAGAAAGGAATGGCTGAATTTTATCAACTGTAGCAGTATTGTCAGCTCTTAACTCTTTCCCAGAATTGGAAGATACAAAATGTGAACAAAACCAGCCAGTTCATCTTTCACTGTTAGCCTGTGTGCATATCAGCAGCCTGATCTGTATGTAGTGTAATGTTCTGGCATTACAGCGGCACCTGTTAGATTCATAGATGCTCCTTTTTAAACTTCTTAACTTCTTAATTTCAGAGCAAACCATTGTTTTTGCTCAGCTTCAGTGTGAGGACTATTCTGGTAATATTAAAACCATAGTTTAGCTTTGTATTTGAACCATATAATGGTATATGCATGCTAGGAATGCACAAAACTCAAACAATTCAGAAATTGAATGTTCTGGAGAACTTCAAAATACTCCCCCCCCCCAGCCTATGCCAAATCATCTTCTAGATCCTGCCTTTCTGGAGACCATTTCTGGAAAAATACTTTCAGTTTGGAGTATTTATTATGTGAATAAATCATTGAACTGTTCTCAGAGTGCCATGAGGCAAGAGAAGGTTGATGTAGTCTGGAATGGGAACAGAATGTTCCAGAATTCTTCAGAACATCCATTTCTGAATTGATGATATTCACGTTGCTTATATATGCATGTTGGGATAAGCTGCCTGTATATTCATTAAGGTTATAGCCTTGTAGACAATTTTCATTAATCTAAGTGAGATTTACTGTACTTAAGTTTTTAGCACCTAAGAACTTTGTCTTTCCTGTTCAGCTTAAAAGTATATCTGTCCTTCCTGTTACTAAAATGGGAATTTTAGGAAGTCTATATGGTTAGATAAAGTAATACTAAAAATACTCTGTTCCTAACTCTTGTTTTGAAGGGCCTTTTAAAATTCATTTCTAATCTCTGTTTGGCAAGTTGGTTCACAAGGGTAACTAATAGTTTAGTGCTTGTTCACTCATTCACTCACCCCCCCCCAAATAATATAAATATAAATACAATGTTACCTTATTTTATCACAGTGACTTACAGCAAATATGCTGACTTGGTAGAAATTTATTGAATTTTGAGCTTTGTGTAACAATCTGAAAATTTGTTTCTGGTACACAGTCTTGTGTCCTAGCATGGGCTGAAATACTTGTTTTGGTTTTGAATCAGGAGCACTGTATAGTTTTATTCTGTATTATACTTTGACAGTTTGAAAGAAACATTTCCTTTCGTTGAGCTGCACAGAGAGTTTACCCTTATGAAGAATGGTGCTGTTGTTTTTTTTGCCACAGTATTGAGTTCCAAAAGATCTGAAGCTGAAATAAAAGTCAGTCGTACTTTGCAACAGTGACACCTAAGCTGTTATTTACTGAGGTTCAAACTGCAACAAGTTGATAAATTATTAGTTGACATTCAACTCATAAAAATATTCAGTATCATTGCTTGGAATAGAAGAAATTCCAAAGGTTATTTTTCTGTGATGAACAATTTATCTACCAGGGTTTTTACTCATAATCAGAGTTTTATTTTGATAGAAATATTCTTCCTAGAATTTGATTTGGAGCAACTCTTGGGCAGGACAAAATAATTATTCCTTATCCTTAATAAGGAATAAAGCATGTTTTGGATTTTGTGAGTATATATATGGAAGTTGCCTCCAATCTGCTGTCCACCTTCCCCAAAATTATCCATTACAGCCATTTGCCATGATCTTCCCAAAAGGTCTTCTTAACTCAGTTACCCCGTAACCTCATGTTTCCTTCATCCTGAAAAATATACTCTTTATCAGTCAGCTCTGGCACTGTCCTAAAGATTTACTACTCCTACCATTACTCCTACTACAGTACAATACAGATTTAGTTTGTCTCACTTACGTTGCAGTGTTAATAAGACTGATTAGAAATACCTCTGAAACAGTAATTCCTCGGCCATCTTAGTTGTTTGTCATTATGAAACTCAGGATTCAGTAATAGCTACACAAAGACAGGTGTGTTTGTGTGCCCTTTAATATTCATCAGTGTTGGGTAGCCTTACCAGCATCAGTCTTTTGTGGCTTGTGCTGAAAGAAAATACATAGCAAACCACTCTCAAAGTGATGGGTGCTGTAGTTAGAAGTATCCTGGAAGATGAAAGTTAATATTTACTTTCAAGAGAAACTCTTCCTTATCTTCCCCTTATTTCAGCCCCAAACTTAATCTGCATATCCATTACTTTATTAACAAATATATGTTTGAACATGATTCTCTATCTCTTAATAAACCTAAGCCAGCTGATTATATAGGATTTGCTAAATTTGTTAAACTGTCAGTCTTAAATGGGAACTTCCTGGTCCTGATCCAGTACATCTCATGCTGACTTAAACACCACCACAATTAGTGGCATAGCACCAGCATCATTTTTGTGTGGATCAGAGCCATGGAATTGAGAACATACCTTCATTCCTTCCTTCCTTTATTTATTTGATTTATATGCTGCCCATCTTGCTATTCAAAGAAACTCTGCCACCACTGCCAGTTCCAAGATGGCCACTTGAAGACATTTTGCCATGCCATACCTTGCTATCTGTGGCCAGGCAGAAAAACCCATAAGCATTTCTCCATGAGAGGAATAATGCAATAGTAATGAATTAAACATTAAGAGTTTGGACCAGTTTCATGATACCCTAAGCACCCAAAATTAGGTGTTGTGGGTAACTGCTTTAAACTGCTTACTAATAGGGCCAGCTACATCGTCTCTTATTATTTTAATATCTTACAAACAAAGTGGTTTGCTTCTTTTCCTACCCCCTCCAACTATTGTTTAAAAGTAAGTATCAGTGCTGAACTCTAATTAGAGTTGAAGTACGCTTTCTCAAAGCAATTGGATTGGAGCTTGATGGAACAGGGCAGAATAGTATAGAATCGATATTGAAATAGAGTTGGTTCAAACAATTTAGCTATCTGAATGGAGAAACTAACAGAACAGCAGGTATTATTGATGCAATTTAGAACTTGGTTTTGTATCCAGAGTTGGGGAATCAACAGAAAAACATATAGAAGACTAGAAGCAAAACTTGGATACAGTGTTTTTAAGGGCAAATTTGCAACATTGGTAACAAGGCCATGTGACAGATTAGTCTGGTACATGTGAGAATATGGCTCATGTCCAATATTGATCCATTCTGCAACTTTGTGAGTTTATTGAAAGGATCCCCAACAGAGAGGATCATGTAGCTCGCATGTTGAATTTGGCTAATCTCGACCAAAAGGTTACATGAGAAAGCCTGTAGATTTAAGTCAAGGGATAATTATGCATGCTTGAGATGAAAAGAGGTCAGAGGTTTTTTTTGTGCTTGGAAATGCCCTGTGATCAGAATTTTTCTGTCACTACGAATTCTTAGTGCCATCTTGTTTCTTTGGACCTCTTGCAATTCATTTTCATTTTTTAAACTTGGAATTGTGTTCAAATAATAGGATTTGTTGTTAACTTTCATTTTTACTATCCCAGAAAGAAAAGACAGCTGCATTCTACACCCTGTTCTATGTAGATTTTTGTCTACTCTGAAATGTTGACTTGCCATGTTTCAGTTGAATACTGAAGTTGCAAGAGTATTCTGAAGTGGCAACTAGTTTGCTGCTGTTTTTTGAGTGGTGATGGCTTCAAAAAAAGTTGTTTTGCATCATAGTCAGTTGCATATGTAAAAGTCTTTATTAGTAAGGTTAGAAGGAGTTCCATCTAGAATAGATATGTCAAACTGCCGGGCTGCAGGCCGGATGCGTCACGCCGAAACCATGCCCACCTCATTGCCGGCAATGGGGAAAAAGTCCCGATATGATGTGATGTCGTGAGTTTGACATGCCTGATCTAGAACAAAGTTAATTGGAATGAGGATTTACTTGTAAAATTAAACTTCTAAGCTTTTACCAACCAAATCATTTCTCAGTACAACTTTAAAAATTGAGATAATACAGTTTAAAAATAATTAAAAACACACACACAGTAACTGCATTTCTCTCTCTTTTAATTTGAATAGCAGGTTGAAATTAAATGTTTCAGGGTTTGAAAGTTGCTTATATAAATACAAATCGTGACTTGTTTAGCTTTGGCATTGGCATATTTGTGAGCTAATGACAAATTAAATGTTTTCATTTTTGTTCAATCTGCTAATTATGCTCCTTAAACCACTTAATTGTTTTTATTCCAGCTCATTAAAACATTACAGATATTTCATGCAGTCTAATATTAAATTTGTTTACTCAGAAATAATATACTATTAAATTAAAACATATTTACTCTTAAGTAGGGCAGTATAAATTGCAATCCTAAATATTGTGACATCTAATCTTTTGGTGGACCTCCTCACCCAAGTTTCATACAGTATAGTTATGATACCAGCTCTGATCTGCCAATGGTGTTTCATCTTTAATGGAAATGAAGTTGTCTTAGCATCCAAAGAACTAATTGGTAATAAGGAAAAATTAAAGTGTGAAATTACATTATTTTTTTAGTTTAGTTAGTTTCAGTGAAATTTTAAAAATGGCTATGATTTTTGTAAAGCCTGGTGATGAGTTCTCTTCAGGTGTTAAAGTCTTGTATATGTGAAGAGTGGATGGGATGATGAACTTTGTTGTAACTTCTCTAGTCCTCCAATACATCTGGCTGAGTACATTTATGATAGGGTGGTTTTTTTTGTCAAATAGAGATACAGTGTCATTTTGTCAACATAGGGAGATGGGAGTGGAAGAAGAAACTGTAAGTATACTTTTAAAAATATTGAAGAGGATTATAGGGTAGTGACTGGCATGGTCGCCCTAAGAGATTTATGGCAGAATGGGGATTTCCAACTGGATGCCCTAGTTTTAGTTTGATTTCCTTGAGCAAGGTTTCTACTGTGTTATCAGCTTAATTATAAAAGAGGTTAAAAATACTCACACTACAAAATACTACAAAAAGAGGTTAAAAATACTCATAATACTATGGGTATTAACTGAGTTTTTAATGTTCCTTACATGCACTCAGCAAGGACAACAATTAATAGGAAACTTGGTAAACTTGGCAATAAAATAACTACACTCCATAAATGAAAGACTGTGTACATGGAGGTTACTAACTTTGTATGTTTTTGTGAAAGTGCCTTTTTTGGTGACAAAACATAACAGCTGAACTAAAACAATTTTCCTTTGCCAAAGGAGCATTTTTCAAAGTAATGATTGGATAGTTTGATGTTCAGATTGTCCCAGGAAAAACTTCAGAGAGACCCTGCTTGCTTCAGTTGCTATAAAACAATTACAATTCACATTTTATATTAGACATAATACAACAATCTGTATGTTGTTAAAAAATCACAATTTGCTGAATTCCTACGACAACACTTTGCAACAAGGTGGTGGCAAACAAATTTAATAAATGAACATTCCAAATTCATACCTCGCCATATTGGAGATTGGAATAATATATGAATTTTCCTATCCACCCATGGACAACTTGCTTGAAAATTGTCTGGCAACCTTTGATTGGAAGAGATTCTTAATTTTTCTATAAGTGATTAACCCAGCTAATAGACAATCATTACTTTGTGATTTCAGTATTTTGTTCTTTCTGCCTTATTACTTTATTTGCCTCCTGAATCCAGTACAGAGTAAACTACTGCATATGCCCTTCTTGACAGCTTGAGATTCTGAGGGATGTTGCTATATATTCCTTCCTGCAGGAAGGTTACATGTTTTCTTGAATTGTAGGTAAATGGTGGGGGAAAAGATTTTTTTCCTCCCTCAGGCTTGTGAGAGAAGGCAGAGTGATGTTAGCTTTATTGCAAAGTTTGCGTTCTGATTAAGGTTACAGTACGAGTTTCATTTGTGTACTCTGTGCATGTTCCCTGTATCATATGCATTTAATTCATATACTCTAATAATAAAGTAAAGCTCCTTGGAAATATATCTAGATTTTGCTTCAACTTAAAAAAAAAACCCCATGAAGTTGCACTATCAGATTATTTTTCTTTTATAAATATTTCTTTTATTTTCTTATTAACACATTTTTATATCAACAGAATGGTTAAAACACTCTGATATTTCACACATTTAATATTTTTATTGCCTATTTGCTGTCTTGCTTATGTTTCTCAACTTATTTTTATTTAGCTTTTCATTTCTGAATATTATAGATGAAACATGTTTAGTCTTACATTTTTTTAAAAAATTGTCCATATATTTACGTGTTTGCAAACGTTAAGTGCATTTTTCTGAGAACTCTGGTTACTGTAGAAAATTTGAGTTAGTATCTGTGTATACAGGTGATAAAATTCCTAATATTTTGGACCTGCTGTATAAAATAGATGCAACTCAGATTTATGATTTACTAGGGTTTATTTTTTTCTTTTCTCCCCCCCCCCCAAATTTCTGCAAGTGATCACTGCAAACGCTATTCTAAAGAGGATCGGTAGTGATTCCCTAAGGACCATGAGTAGTGTTCTTCATTCTATAAGTAGATAGCATGAACAAAAAAATTGATCTGAGCTTTCTAAGACAATAGTCTTTCTGTGCACTAAATTAACTGATAAATGTTGCAATAGATTGAAGATACGTCCCAAGGTTTTCAGGTAATACTTTTGTTTCAGTATTTTTGTTATGATAAAAATGTTTTTTGTTTTGCTATGATAACAAACCTGTCTGTTGTGATGCAGATTTTTTTAATTTAATTCATCTTAGCAACCTAGAATAGTATTGTGATTCCATTTATTATTGCATATTAAAAAGATAGAATTATCTGAATATATGATTGTTAAGTAGGTATACAATATTTATTAAAACTTTCCCTAATGGCCTCCTGTGCTGTTAGCCCTGTCCTCTAGAATATCCCCCCCAGGTGAACCCCCCCTCTCCTGGCCTTTTGGAAGGGTGTGAAGACCTGGCTATGCCAAAGGCTCACAGAAGGAGACTGTGCTAAAGGGCCTATAGAATAGAATTCAACCTTGGGGATAGTTAGTGCCTTGAAAGCGCTCTCCTCACCTTTTAATTTTTAACTTATTCTATCTTTGTTTTTAATTTGACTCCCATTTTACTGATGTATTATATTTTTATAGACAGTACCTAAATTTCATTTAGGGGGTGGCGCAGTGCTTAGAATGCAGTATTGCAGGCTAACTCTGCCCATAGCCACGAGTTTGATTCTAACCAGTTCAAGGTTGACTCAGCCTTCCATCCTTCTGAGGTCGGAAAAATGAGGACCCAGATAGTTAGGGGCAATATGCTGATATTTGTAAACCATTCAGACAATGCTGTTAACCATTATGGCGCAATATATAAGTCTAAGTGCTATTCCTATTGCTATTGCTATAAATAAATAAAATTTTGGAATTGGTATATAACATAACTATATTTCAAATTTATCATTTCTGTATTTGTGACCTTAGATTTAAGTCTGTGAGTGTCCTTACAAACTATATTTAAATGACAGTGCATTTTAAGGGCATAGATCTGCAGTATGTTGTTCCTAACTTAGAATTCTTGGAGCTGTGTTTTGGACATGGTTATTGCACAGATTTTTTTCTCTGATTTGCAGGAGATATCTTCTGATTGAGGCTTTCTCTCTCTCTCTCTTTTAATATCAAACATGTAAATCGAGTCATATGAATAGTACTATAGGCCATGAATTAGTTAGCTAGTGCAGGTGGTATTATCAAAACCAAAATAAAATAATTCGTATGTTTTCCTTCAGCATGCTTTTCTTCAATTTCCATACATGTCGCAGTACTAAATTTGTAGAGATGAGATTGTAAAGTAGGCTACTCTGTGGCCAAAGGTTAAATGTTTGCAGAATTATCTGCATATTCCAGATCTATTATTATATAAGAAAATAATTAGAATTGTGATTTCTTTATCTAGAGAAGAAATAACATTCACTTTGTAATTAAATGTGCAAGTACATTGTAATTTGCCAAGAACAATTGTCAGCAGTAAGCCTTGTGCCTTATTTAACCATAGTAGCTTTTGTTGCATATCAAATTAAATTTCTATATACTTTCAGGGATCCTTCCAATTCTAATCCTTTAAGTCATAAGAAATGAAAAACCAGACAAAGAACATATGCAATTAATTTTAGGCATTGTGAAATGCAAATCAGTATATGCATGGTTTAATAGTTGAATATTCACTTGCATGGAATATATTTATTCTATGACTAAGATTAGTTTAAAACTAAAGCTCCAAGACTTGTGCTTAATCGTTCTTGAGCAATAATGGTGTAAATAGCCACACACACACACACACACACAAATATTTTGCAGCCCTTGGGACCTATTCTGATCAAGATTATTGAAAACTGCCACTTAGAGATTCCAAACATATGAAAAGAGTAATCTAAGCCTTAAAAGAGGCATTTTAAATTAAAAACCCTGCCCTTTCCAATTTCAGCCCCTCAGGCCTTCCCCTCCAGTCCTTGGCCATCAAAAGGTTGCTCGTGTTTGGTACAAATTACGAAAGGTCTGACTTTTCTTGGCCATTTCTGAATGCAGACCTTTGGTAGCTGAGAAAATGGTTGAGAGCCCCTGTAGCACTGTTGAACCTACATTCTGGATGAGATTGAAGCCGGAAAAGGATACCTCAGAGAGCTTCAAGTAAGTTACTTAACAGCGCTCAGAAGAAGAAGGAGATACAAGGCTGTATCATACATTGTACAGGATATCTTTGACTTACAACAGTACATTTAGTTACTTTTTGAAGTTACAACGGCACTGAAAAAGTGACTTATGACCGCTTTTCACATTTATGACTGTTGCAGCAACTCCACGGTCACGTGATCAAAATTCAGAAGCTTGGCATGTATTTATTATGGTTGCAATTTCCTGGAGTATTATGATCACTTTTGCAACCTTCTGACAAGCAAAGTCAATGGGGAAGCCAGATTCACTTAACAGCGGTGTTACCAACTTAACAATTGCAATGATTCACTTAACAACTGTGGCAAGAAAGGTTGTAAGATGGGGCAGAATTCACTTAACAAATGTCTCATTTAGCAACAGAAAATTTGGGCTCAATTGTGATCATAAGTTGAGGACTACTTGTATATCTTTGATTTGCCATGGAGGATATATTTAACGAATAACTACCAAACGGTTACTCCAAAGTGAATGTATTATTTTATGAGAGGGTGAATAAGCAGGCCTCATCAGTGGCCATTTCAGTCATCTGAGACTGCTTTTTTTCTGCTTTGAAATCTCTGATATTTATAATTTAAAAAAAATCTGCATTGTGGGTTCTTGGAAGGAAAGTAAAAAATGTGTTACATTTATGATAGATTTAATTTTAAAAGTTGGGGGAAAATAGTCTAAAAATTACCATTTCTAATAACAGCAGTATATCATAATTCCTCAAATAATAATTTAAAAAGTATAATCTGTTCCTTTTTCTGTTTTTACTATTCATATTTCAAAAGGAATTGTCATGTTTATGTGCCCATTTCAATCCGTACTGTGTACACGCATAACGTGCATCAACGAATGCATGTGTGAAATGTAGTCTTTTACTGCAATACGGGGGAAGCCAAACAGAGAACATGCATCATATTTTTCTGATTAGTTAGGATAAAAATTCAATTATAGTTTCTTCTACATTGTTGAAATAAAAATGCACAAGTTTGGAGTTGAGCACATTATTTTGTCTGAATGAATTACGGTATGCTTTTTATCTGTGTTGCTGGCACATCACTCTGAATGTTGTAAATTGCTCATCATTTACTGTAAATCTTTACGATGCTTGGCAGACATATGGCTCAATCAAACTATATGGTTATGCATTCTGGGAAGCAATTTATTGTAACTTTCTACAGTGACTCAAAATTGGAAGTATGTTGAGACATACAGACTTCTAAAGACAAGAGAATAGATGAAAACATGCAGCTGTCTTATGTTGTGGCTAGTTATTTTAACTTACAATGATTCAGAGAAATTATTATTGGGTTTGGTTGTACTTTATTAAAAGTTGAAGAGAGAGAAGATAATATATGGCTATTCTGTTCCCAATATCTCCTATAAATGGGAGAATAGAACCAAGATGTTGACAGGGGAATAGCTCTAAATTTAAACTTGTTAGTTCTCTTTTCCTTTTTATTTGGTTTTGAAAGAATTATTTAACATCAACCTCCTTTATGTTTTATCTTTTATCTATTAAATATCTGTCCTAAATGTATTTATTTTGAAAACAGCATACACAATTTGCAAATTGAATGTTTACCCTATCTTTCTTAAAACAACTTATTTTAATATAGAACTCACACATGAGACAGAGGTGGAAAATAATTCTGCCCTTTTTGAAGGAAAAAGTACACAGGCGCTATACTTGTGGAAACTTTTTTGTGATGATTTTTGTCGAAGAATACAGACAAATGGCTTAATAAGTAGCTCTGTAATGTAAGTGCAAAAAATTGATTGGCAAGCAGTTGGCATGGCATAATGGAGTTAGAATGCCCATTGGTGACATATGTAGTAATGTGATGGACCGAACGAAGAACAGAAGAGATTATTAAATATCTCATTACTGACTTATGTTTGGGGGCTTTCTTTAAAGATAGAAAATGAGATGCAAATGTAAAAGGAAGGCCTTTAAGTGCGTTTATTAGATTTAGTTTGTAATAGAAATCTTGTTATTTCTGATAATGGACTTTGATTAGGATAGAATGATGAGGCTGTTTATAGAGAATGGGGTGGGATATGAGATGAAGATATGGTTTCTATACTTTAAGAGATGGTGATAAGTTATCTCTACTTGCTGGGAAGAAGGGGAGATTATTATTCTTTATTTTTCTGCATTTTTTTATTTTTATTTTTCCATATTATCTTTTGCAGTTTGTATTTTATCTGCAAAATCTTATCTTTAATAAAATTAATTTAAAAACATATTTTGGTGAAACAATAGTGGGAGAAAAGCATGTTTGAAATTAAGAAACTGTTAAGAAAAGGAGGCATATAGTGTTTTGTGTAAGGTAGAGAAAAAGGAGATTAAAAATAACCAGTAATAAAATTTGGTGTTAGCAGATTAAATTGAGAGGTAGGAGCTAAAGGATGGATGTTTCCGTCTACCTTGCCTAGCATTACAGCCTTCTCCAAAAAGCCAGGTCTTTGCACAAATGTGACCGAAGTAGGATAATTTGAGCTGGCCTTAAGTGAGAGCTCTGGATTGGTTTGTTCAATGATCTATTTGTCTGTCCGCAATATTTTCAGAAGTCTGGTATTTTTAGAAGTCTTCTCTAACACCAAATTTCAAAATTGTCAATACTATATGATGGCTATAAATTGTCTCCAATGTTGAATGCATATTTATCACTAAGGGATTATTATTATCCTTGTTGTTTATTTGTGGGTTTCTGTGTACATCTAGTTGCCCACTATGCTGATCATAGAAGATTTTTCTCATGTTACTGAGAAAGAAGACAAACATTAGAAGATTAAACATACAATGTACATACAGGTTATATATTGTATTCTTGAATCTTGTTACCTATGTCAGAGGTCCCCAGTTATGTGGAGAGAGGTTTTTCCGCAGACCGGGGAGGGGCGTGGTTTTGTGTGCTATCTGCATCCCGCGGGTGGGCTTTGCTTGTTTGTGCGGACTGGTTGCTGGCATGCCGTGTACCGGTCCATGGCCTGGGAGTTGGGGACTCCTGACCTATGTGGCTGCTGTGGAAAGAAGACATGTCTGAGATAGAAGTCAAAGAAGATTTTGATGTTGTTATTCTGGACAGAATTTTAAAGCATAACATCATTATTTGAGAAGGAGAGTTAATTTTGGTAAACTTTGTTGTTTATTGTAATTTAAGTGATCTAGAAGATAAATGATTTAAGTGATCTAGAAGATAAATGACAATGTTGCATAAATAGATAATGTATGGCTTTCTTTCCCACTAGTGGAAGAAGTAGACTATTTAGGAATAATGTTAGAAAAAATTAGTGACGCTAGAAATATAGAAAAATTACATAACCTTGTGGGTTAAAACTAGATATTTCACATGCATGTCTGATTATGTACAGAGTGCTTTCATATTATTGCTTCTTTTGCCACCTCTTTTCTAAAGAAAGATTAGAAGCTAACATCAGATACAATTAATAGTCAAGGAAATGGGTTTATGCTGCTTTTTCTTGTATTATTGTGGTATCACCTTGAGCTGAAGTATGAACTCAATCTGAAGAGTATGAATAAGGTGGAGCTCATGTAGTAATGCTATTTTGGGAAATATATTTACAACTATTTTTACAACACCAACTTCTCTTTAAGTGTGGAGGAACTGACATCGTCATCTCTGAATTGGGTGAGCCATTTTGTCTTCCACCTCACCAGGGCATAAAATGAATTGAAAAGTGTATGGATTCAATTGCATACTTAGCATTTATTCAATTTTTTTGAAAATATTATAAACCTCAAACATGCAATAATGAGAATGGGAAGACATGTATGGGTATGGGTAATGCATAAAGATATTCAAAACAAGAAAATAAATTGTAATAAGAACGAGTGTGGTTTCAACCTTGCCTACAATTATCTTAATTGTATCAAGAATATAAAACACTCTTCTACTATCAATTCTGAAATGTTGTTTTGGTCTACATTGTCTTTGCCTCTTTTGTAACAATGCAGACACCAGAAAGGCTCACAGTTACTCACCAGCCTGGCAATTTAGTTTCTCTATGACTGGATGAAAACCAGAGACCTCAGTTTATTTAATCAGGTCTGGTTTCAGTGACAGGTTTAAGAAACCTTATTTTATATACATGTCAACCAGGTGTGTGGTCTTTGTGTGCATATTGACCTCAGGCCTAGGGAACATAGGAAGCTCGAATGCTAGCACTGCATATGTGGATACCACAAGCAGTTTGCCTAATACCTAGGAACTGTACTTTATCAGGTTTTTTAAAAATGTGTAGGGGACAGAATTCACGGCAAGTAAC
The DNA here is from genome assembly GCA_023970755.1 of Azemiops feae. Lineage (NCBI taxonomy): Eukaryota > Metazoa > Chordata > Lepidosauria > Squamata > Viperidae > Azemiops > Azemiops feae. Next base: position 492,112 of record JALGBA010000834.1, read on the forward strand.
ATTTACAAAGTACATTGAACTGCATTTAGTTACTAAGCTTATTTTCTTTTTAAAAAGCCTTAGGGAATGATGCAGCGCATTGCTTAGTGTTTTACTTGGCAGCGCAGAAGCTTTTTATTTAATGTGTGCTTATTTTAATTAAAAAAATGTAAGTCAGTTTTGGGTAAGAAGCTCAATAGATGCTAAAGAAAGAAGTCCTGAAGGGTGCTGGTGCATAAAGTGCCCTGTTCAAGTTGCTTAGCATCACATTTAAAGCAGATTGAAGTGTTTAAATCAATTGTGATGCCCACCACGAATTCACTAGTTAACTTTAGGCAAATTAGACCGCACCTCCCTCTGCAGTTCTGTATAAGTTCTGTATAAGTTCTGTATATATACAGTATATACTTTTAACTGTCTGGTGGTGTAATGGTTAAGGTGTTAGAAAAGAAATGGGAAGAAGCAAGTTCTATTCCACTCTCAGCCACAGAACCTCATTTTGAGCCAAGCACTCCCTCTTGGCCTAATCTGCTTCCCAGGGTTATTGTTTTTGGGGAAATAGGAGCATTGTATACGCTTATGCGCAAAAAAAGCAATATATAAATGAGATGAAATGAAATACAATAAAATAGAAATGAATCAAAATTAGCGAACTTTTGTAGATAACAGATTTAAAGTATAAGAATAACAATCAACCAGTGGCAATCAAGTGTTCTATTGGCCTTCTGAAAAGTTAGTCTTCACTAACAGTGCAATCCTTTGTCTGTCCACACTAAAAAAAATATTAAATCTTTTCCATAAATATGAGTGAGAAAGAGTTTATAATATTCCTTATTTAGTGGCCCATAAAGGAATCGTGGTACTTTGTGAAAGATATGGAGAGAAAAAGAGTTCTGTTTTAGCTTTTCTCCAATGTTGTACAAAAAATATAAACAAAAATGCCTTATTTGCCCCTTTGACTTCTAGAATTGAGCCTTTCTGAAATTCTGTACAGAACTGAAATGGAAATGTATCTCTCTATCGTAGTCACACTAAATAATAAGAAAAAGAAGGAAGAAAATGGGTGGAATCTGGCAGCTACATGGCTGTATTTTTACAGTTGGAAGATCTCACTGTGAAAGCAATCACTGTTATCTGAAGATAGTAAAATAACTTTAGTTGGAAGATGATACAGTATTTCAGTAGATCAGATTATATATATGATATTATGTAGCTTACTGATTTCTGCTTCTTCACATACATCCTTATACTATTGAAGGGAAGAATTGATTCTTGATTATTTGATTATGTGCCATAAGTGAGTGTTGACTCCTAGCAACCATAGATCAGTGGCTTTCAACCATTCATCTCAACCATTCAAAACCTGGTTATGAAACCAGAAGTCCCATAATGTCACATGTTGCTAGGATGTGGGAGAAGAAATGGAGGCAGTCCCCCCTTGATAATGTCACTGAAGCAGGGTTTTGACCAGGGGTCTTCAAACTTGGCCCTTTTATGACTTGTGAACTTCAACTCCCAGAATTCCTCAGCCAGCGATGTGTAGCATTTCCTGACATTTACTTTGGCTCACTGCTGCAGTGCACCTGCAGACCTTTTGCAGCACACAAATGTGTTGATGTGAGTCAACAATTGAAAACTGCTGCAATTACCTGTAGATGGAGTTTGTCCATGACAATCTGTCCCTAACTTGGTCTTCCAATAATGATAGGAAGGAAGACTAAGCTAAATATTCTGCTTTCATTTTTTAAAATGTTATTTTATTTATTAAAAAAACCTTTCAAAAGCAGTAGCAACGTTGTATGTGACTGTCAGTCTTATTAATTTAGTTTTAATACTGCTCATGTTTCTACCGTAAATGTTTGTTTTTATTTTGTTTTTATTTTTTTTAAATCCTGCCTTTATTGTTCTTATAAAAAGCTCAAGGCAGTGAATGTAGCTAATACTCCTTCCTCCTCCTATTTTCCCCACAATAACAACCATGTGAGTTGAGTTGGGCTAAGAGAAAGATTGACTGGCTTAAAGTCATCCAGCTGGCTTGTGCCTAAGGCAGGACTAGAATTTACAGTTTCCTGGTTTCTAGCCTGGTGCTTTAAGCAAGCAGTTGACCTAATATGTTCCCTCTAAGACTTTAAACATATATTACACATATTGATTGTGCATTATGTTCTTTCCATTTAGCTGAGTACTTTCTTTAGAAATGGTTGTTCTCCAGCATGACGAGTGGACAATCCACAGATGGGTTGATCTTGTCTTCCTGCCCTAGAGACTAAGTCAATCAACCTTTGCCACGCCTCTCTCCTTGGGCTAGGAATCCCCAGTCACGACTTAGTCTTCGCCCAAGAGAGACGTGGTAAAGCTTGGCTCTTAGTCCTAGGGCAGAAGTAGTGATCAGGTTGTACTTTTCCTTTCTTGTTTCTCCCCCATTCCCTTTGCTGCGCTGTTATCAGCCGCGTGGGACGCTTTCCTATATTCGTCCTATTCCTCTTCTGCGCTCGTTTCGGAGCAGATTAGAGCAGATTGAATTATTCGCTGTTACAGGCTTCCAGGTGGAAGCAACCGCATTCCAGGGATCCATTTCCCCTTCTCATTCTTCCAGGAGCAGAATGTCGCTCACAGGGGATTACGAACAGATGGAACAAGGGCTGTCAGAAGATGAGGACCTGTCCCCTGATCCTCCTCCTTTCGTAGGCCTCTTTAATCCGGCTCTCTTTAAGTCCCTGCTTCACAAGGTCAGCTGCACCGCTCAAATTGGATCTGAAAGGGTTCCTCAGGCTGGGCCCTCCACCAGCCAGGGCATTAGTACGGTGTTTTCAGAACCCACCTTTACCCAACAGCACATTCCCTGCCCCCCTTTTCTTTAATACAGTCCAAAGACAATGGGGAACGCCTGGCACCTTCCCCTCCCTGGGGGGGACAGATAAGAAGCTGTTTAATGTGGATCCAGCAGTATCAGAGGTGCTAGCTGTCCCTGTTGTAGATGAACCCTTAGCACCATTGTTCTCTTCTTCCACGATGTCAGGAGATATGGCGGAGGCCTTGAAAGCGGAGGACAAGAAAGCGGAACTTACCTTCCGCAGAACACACCAAGCCTCGGCATGGGCGGTAAGGGCGGCTACATCCACCTCCTTTTTCGCCAGAACCTCTCTCCTCTGGCTTCGTCAGCTGCAGGCTAGAGTTCCACCAGATGAGGTATGGATGCACCATGACTTGAACAAATTAGTGGCGGCATCAGAATATATGGCGGACGTGTCACTACACGCCGCCAGATTTTCCTCTCGAGCAATAGCGTCCAATGTCACCGCTCGCAGACTCTTGTGGCTCAAACAGTGGCGAGCAGATGTTAGGTCCAAGTGGCATTTGGCCGCCGCCCCGTACAGAGGCGGACAGTTATTTGGAGAGGCCCTAAATCCTTATCTGATTGAAAATAAGGATAAACGCAAGGTCATGTCCCATCTTTTCAGGAGGGTAGATAGGAGGGCTACCCCCTACGCCCGCAGGCAGTCCTTTCATTCAGGGACTGGGTCGGAGTTTGCTCAGTTCTCCCATCCTTTTCCCCCCCAGACCAGACCATCAATTCGACAGATCTGGTAATGGGGACAGACCCAGGCAGCAATTTCAGGCCAAGCGGCCCTTTCGAGGCGCAGGAGGCTGTCCCTTTCGACGGTCCAAGTGACTGCAGGGAGACCTCTCCCATAGGTGGCAGATTGGCTCTCTTCGCACACAAATGGGAGGCCACCACCACGGACCTCTGGGTCCTCAACACCATCAGATTCGGCCTATCTCTGGAATTCATCTCCAACCCCCCGAGGCATTTCGTCTCTTGCCCATTGCCCAAAAATCCGGTCAAAAAAGGTCTCATGAAGGAGGCCATTCGACATCTCCTAGATATCCGGGCCATAGAGCCGGTACCGGCAGGGCAGAAGGGACGGGGGTTCTATTCCATTCTGTTCATTGTTCCCAAGACCTCGGGAGGATGGAGGGCAATCCTCGATTTAAAAGGATTAAATACTCACTTGGCATACAAGAGATTCAAGATGCAAACGCTCCAATCCATATTGGCTGGCATCAGAAAGGGGGACCTCCTGACGTCCATCGACCTGACGGAGGCCTACCTATATATTCCCATCCTCCCCGGGCACCGGAAATTCCTCAGGTTCTGCTACGCAGGGCAACACTTTCAATACAGGACTCTACCCTTCGGCCTCTCATCGGCCCCCAGGCTGTTCACAAAGGTCCTGGAGGCGCTTGCCGCACATTTGAGGGCCGTTCCGATGCGTATCCAGTGTTACTTGGACGACATCCTCATTCAATCCTCCTCGATTCAGTCGGCTCAGTCAGACCTGGCATTGTCCGTCAAGACCCTCCAGGACCATGGGTTTTCAGTAAATTTCCAGAAAAGCCAGACAGTTCCCTCCACCCGCCTCCTTCACCTGGGCACGGTGATAGATACAAGGAAGTGCAAGGTCTACCTATCTCGGGATCGTCAGGACAGCATTTGATCCCTGGTCAACCAGGTTCAAAGGGAGCATGTAGTCACCCTGGCTATGCTTTCCCAATTATTAGGAAAGATGGTCTCCTGCATAGCAATAGTGCCTTGGGCCAGACTACACTCCAGGAACCTGCAATGGTTCTTGCTTCCGATCCAGAGGCTGGGCACCAGTTCCTCCAACCAAAGGGTAAGGGTTCCATCTCGGACCATAAAATCCCTCTAGTGATGGGTCTCCCCAGCCAAGGGGACCTTGTTCAAGGAACCCATCCGGCTCATCCCGACTTTGGATGCCAGCTTGTTCGGCTGGGGAGCGCACCTACAATCACAGTTGGCTCAGGGCCGGTGGTCCCGGTCAGACCTGAAGCACAACATAAACTGGTTGGAGCTCAGAGCTATACACCTGGCTCTACGCCACTTCCGCAGCACAGTGGCAAGATAACACGTTCTAGTCCTCACGGACAACGTGGCAGCAAAAGCCCATGTAAACCGGCAAGGGGATACCCATTCCAGGTCCCTTATGGCCGAGGCTCAGTTGTTGGGAACCTGGGCAGAAACCAACCTCTCCCTCAAGGCCGAGCACATCTCGGGAGAGACGAATCGGCAAGCGGATTTCTTGAGCAGGGCAACAGTGGATCGCTCCGAGTGGCGCCTGCATCCAGATCTCTTCAAAGAGATATCGGAGAGGTTTGGTCAGCCAGTGCTAGACCTGTTCACTACTCCAGCGAATTCTCCAGCATGATAGATGGAGAATCCACGAATGGGTTAACTCTGTCTTCCTGCCCAATTAGACTAAGTCAGTCAAACTTGCCACGCCCGTCCCTCACCGGGCCACTTCCCAGTCTCGACTTAGTCTTTAAGCCTATCGGACGTGACAAATTTGGCTCCCAGCTTTAGCAGCAGGTTGTATAATCAGATTTCTTCCCATTCGTGGATTTTCCTTCTTTGCTGCCATCTAGACAGCGCTGGGATCAGTGCTGTCTCAGATTGCCTTTCTAAAGGCTTAGAGTTTTCTCCTAGAGGTTTCTCTCAGTCAGGGAACTTTCGCTCCTCTATTAGATTGGCTGATCGTCGCAGCCGCCATTTTGGACGCTGCGTGGCGAGCGCTTTTGTTACTGCCGCTTGCTTGCTATTTTGCTCGTTTTTGAGTTTTTCAGTTGCCCGCACCTGATTGCAATTGGCGGAGGACCTTTTCGCTGGAAACTCAGGTCATTCCACTCACTTACCTGACTTGCCTTGCGGAGGAAGCGGCAGCCGCGGCCGCCATTTTGGCGCTATTTAGGCCGTTTTTTCTTGCCGATCTCTCCAGATGGAGGGAGGGGGGAGGAGTACTCCCGAAAGCCATTTAACTGCTTGTTCTTCTCCAGGACCATTTGAGTAATTCTGGCAGCCCTCAATTTCAATCGGCATATCAACGGTCAATTAATCCCTTCGTTAGTGGATTAGTTTCCCTATGCTGTGAGGTTGTAAAAAGTTTTCAACCACCTCCAGGCCTATTGTGCGGTCTTTTTGGTCGCAACCCAGCGCAACACACTACAAGCGGGTGCAGCGCCTCTCAGGCAGTCAGCTATATTCACCTGAGTTAGGCCTCAACCCTGGTGCCTCCTTTGCCTGTGCAACTACAAGTTCGCTGGCTATGCCATATCTGGCCTTGCCGCCACAGGATAATTAACATGCTGGTCGTTACCAACAAAGGCTATCTACACCTGACTTTGTCACAGCTAAGTGACCTAGGTGTGTGCAGGCTGTCATCACTGATGTGATTTTGACGCCCCCATAAGCCTGACCTGTCACACCAGTGTGCTGGCTGTCGCCAATTGCTGGCTTTGCCGCCACTTAACGCTCTACGCACGAGCGGGCTGTTATCACCCAGGTGATATTGCCGCTGCCGTAGATCTGACCGTTCACTAACCGTGCAACTACCCGGTCTAGTAGCCATCAGGAGCGTTGTAGGTGTGCCTGAGTCCATTAAGTTGGTCCTGCAGCCACCATTACCAAAAGTACTTACCTGATCCTAGCACATGGCACACAGCCACAGATACTACTCGGCTCCTCGTTTATAGAGATCCCTCTCAGCACACCACTGAGATATCTCATTTTATGATGGCAGACAACACGGTTCCTCAACCTTCGCAAGGTGCCGCTTCTACATCCACTGGCCAAAAGAAGCATAAGTCCTCCAAGCAGGAGGCTGCAGGAAAAATCAAGGCCAAGGCAAAAGCCATCTCGGGGAAGAAACCTTCCAAGATGGCGGAAAAACAGGCCAGTAGGAGGCACCAGGCACTAGAGAAACAATTCTCCAAAGCACAAAAGCAGGCCCTGATGGAAACGGAGGATACTGAGGCTTCGGTCTTTGACCTTCCACTGGGTCCCTCCACCTCTACCCAGGGGGTTTGGTCCCCAGAGGGGATCCCTGGCCACTTCCTCCCATCCATGGCCAAGCAACAACAACCATTTCCTCTCAGCAAGGAACCATTCTCACAACAGGCACATCTGGTACCCAGGGCTCAACAATCAGGTCCCACAGCAGCCGGGCTCAGGGCGGCTGAACCCCAAGGAGCGTTTTCCCCTGAACAAATTCAGGCGTTCATCGCTCAGGCTGTCGCCCAGGAATTTGCAGCCAGATCTTACCACAGGTCCAGGCCCGAATCTGTGTTCTCCATGGCTCCGTCATATGTTTCCCAGTCGGGAGCACCCGAGTACCATGGCTCTGTCTCGCCATCCCAGTCCTCTCACAGCAGACCGTCGTTCTCTGCAGAGTATGACCAAATGGAGATGCCATTGTCAGAGGATGAGGAGCCCTCACCGGATCCCCCGCCATTTGTGGGCCTCTTCAATCTGGCCCTTTTCAAATCTCTGCTGCACAAGGCCAGCATCACTGCCAATGTAGGTCCTGACCAAATTGCGCAACCTAGTCCGTCAACCAGCTCGGTTCCAAACCCGGTCTTTTCTGAGCCTGTTGTGCCTCATCAACATGTTCCCTGTCCCCCTTTGTTCTTGAACACCATTCAGAGGCAATGGTCTACACCTGGTACCTTTCCTTCCCAGGGGGGGACGGACAGAAAACTATTCAGTGCAGCGCCAGCCTTGGCTGACGCTCTCGAGGTGCCAGTGGTGGATGAATCTTTGACCCCTCTGTTTTCCTCATCCACGATGTCTGGGGATATGGCCGAAACCTTGAAGGCCGAGGACAGGAAGTCAGAATTGTCTTTTCGTAGGACTCACCAGGCAGCGGCATGGGCGGTGAGAGCGGCTACTTGCACATCCTTCTTCGCCAGAACTTCTTTCCTCTGGCGACGCCAGCTCCAGGCTAAAGTTCCTCCGGAAGAGGTACGCATGCACCAAGACCTGAGTAAATTGGTAGCAGCCTTGGAGTACATGGCTGACGCATCTTTACACGCCGCCAGATTTTCCTCTAGAGCCATTGCCTCTAACATCACGGCACGACGGCTATTGTGGCTCAAACATTGGCGGGCTGACGCCAAATCTAAGTGGCGTTTGGCGGTGGCCCCGTATCAAGGTGGCCAGCTGTTTGGAGAGGCCCTGGCTCCTTGTTTGGTGGAGAATAAGGATAAGAGGAAGGTGATGGCTCACCTCAGCAGACGGACAGACAGACGTTTTTATCCGTATGCTCGCCGGCAGTCCTTTCGGTCAGGGGCAGGATCAGATCCTGCGCAGCCCTTCCGTTCCTTCACTGCCAGGCAGGATCACCAGTCTGAGAGATCTGGCACCAGGGACAGACCCAGGCAGCAGTACCAGAGCAAACGGCCCTTTCGGGGCGTGGGAGGCCGTCCCTTCAGGAGGTCCAAGTGACTACAGGGAGGCTCCTCCCATAGGTGACAGACTAGCCCTTTTTGCCCATCAGTGGGAAGCCACCACCACAGATTCCTGGGTTCTCAACACTATCAGGTGCGGTCTGTCCCTGGAATTTGTGTCCAATCCACCAGAGCGCTTCATTTCTTGCCCGCTGTTAAAAAATCCGGTCAAGAAGGACCTCATGCACGAGGCCATTCGACATCTCTTGGAGATAACAGCCATAGAACCAGTACCGGCTGGTCAACTGGGCAGAGGTTTTTACTCCGTCCTCTTCGTGGTTCCGAAGGCCTCGGGAGGATGGAGGGCGATACTCGACCTGAAAGGTCTGAACTCCCATATTGCATACAAAAAATTCAAGATGCAAACGCTCCAGTCCATACTGGCCAGCGTCAGAAAGGGAGACTTCCTGACGTCCATAGACCTCACGGAAGCATACCTTCATATCCCCATCCTTCCCGATCATCGGCAGTTTCTCAGGTTCTGTTATATGAACCACCATTACCAATACAGAGCCCTGTTTACCAAAATCCTGGTGGTGCTCGCCGCACATCTGAGGCTGGTGCCGGTATGCATTCAGTGCTATCTGGACAACATACTCATCCAGTCGCCCTCCATTCTGGCCGCCCAATCGGACCTGGCCTTGTCTATCAAGACCCTTCAAGACCACGGGTTCTCAGTGAACTTTCAAAAGAGCCAGACGGTTCCCTCAACCCGCCTCCTGCACCTGGGGGCGGTGATAGACACAGACCGTTGTCAGGTCTATTTGTCTCGGGACCGTCAAGACAGCATCCGAGCCCTGGTCCTCAAGGTCTGCAGGGAGTGTGTAGCGACACTGGCCGTGCTATCCCAATTGTTGGGAAAGATGATAACATGCATAGCGATAGCGCCTTGGGCCAGACTACACTCCAGAAACCTACATTGGTTCTTGCTCCCATTTCAGAGATTGGGCACCAGCTCCTCCAACCAAAGGGTAAGGGTTCCACCTCAGACCCTAAAATCCCTTCAGTGGTGGACCTCCCCAGCGGTAGCCAGAGGGTCATTGTTCAAGGAACCCGTTCGGCTCACCCTGACTACAGGGTGGGGAGCGCACCTTCAGTCACAGTTGGCTCAGGGCCGGTGGTCCCAGTTAGACCTGAAGCACAACATAAACTGGTTGGAGCTCAGAGCCATACATCTGGCTCTTCGCCACTTCCACAACAAGGTTGCGAGGCGACACGTGCTAGTCCTCACGGACAACATGGCGGCAAAAGCCCACGTGAACCGGCAAGGGGGTACCCGTTCCAGGTCCCTTATGGCCGAGGCCCAGTTGCTGGGATCCTGGGCAGAGACCAACCTCTCCTCCCTCAGAGCCGAGCACATCTCGGGAGAGGCGAATCAACAGGCAGATTTCTTGAGCAGGTCGACAGTGGATCATTCTGAATGGCGCCTGCACCCGGATCTCTTCACAGAGATATCGGAGAGGTTTGGTCACCCGGTTCTGGACCTGTTTGCATCTCCGGCGAACTCCCAGCTCCTGAGATTTTTCTCCCGGTTCCGCTCTCCGGTGACGGAGAGAGCGGACGCCCTCCGCAGTCCGTGGCCAGGGGGTCTGCTATATGCTTTTCCCCCTTTCCCTCTGATCCCGGCAGTCATCCGAAAGATACTGCAGGAGTGGGCAGAGGTGATATTCATTGCTCCACACTGGCCAAGACGGCCATGGTTTGCAGACCTTGTGAACCTTTCCACATCTCCTCCGTGGAGGATCCCTCCAGGTCGCATTGCACACAGCCAGGGAGCTCTGCAACATCCAGAACCCCAGTGGCTCCAGTTAACCGCCTGGCACTTGAACGCCGGATCCTGACACAAGAGTCCTACTCTTGTGAATTCCATGATTCAGTCCTCCCGAAGGCCGGCGACAAATCGCATTTACAACTCCACATGGAGAAATTTCAGCCACTGGTGTGAAAAGAACCACCTGGCTCTCTCGGATGTGACTATTCCAAGAATCTTGGATTATTTATTGGAAGGCCTCAACAAGGGCTTGGCGCCCAATACTATCCGCAGACAGGTAGCAGCTCTCTCCACGGTGCTTACTTGTGACAACTCGGAGCCATTGGCTCAGCACCCCATGGTACACTCCTTTATCAAAGGGGCCACCAACACCAAAACCACCCGTGGTTCATAGGTATTCCTCTTGGGAGTTGCCGCGGGTCTTGCAGGCCCTCACCACACTGCCATTCAAACCAATTAGAACCTGTACTCTGTGGTCCTTGTCTCTCAAGGTCGCCTTCCTGGTTGCCATTACATCGGCTAGACGAATTTCTGAACTGGCAGCTCTCTCAGAGATTACCTGTGCGTCTTTCATCAAGACAGAGTGGTCCTTCGATTGGATCCGGCCTTTATCCCCAAGGTCAACACATTGTTCCACAGGACGCAGGAAATTGTACTGCCAGATTTTTGCCCTAATCCATCTCATGACCTGGAACGACAATGGCATGCACTGGACGTTCGCAGGGCATTACGCTATTACATCAAGCGGACGGCGGCCTTTCGCAAGTCGGAAGCCCTTTTTGTTTCCTTTCAACCTTCTTCTATGGGACAGAAGGTGTCTGCCTCTACCATAGGCAGGTGGATCAGGGCTTGCATTGCAGGGGCATATCAGTCGCATTCCCTTTCAGTTCCACGTCATGTTACTGCTCATTCCACTCACAGTGCTGCGACCTCAGCAGCATGGGCAACTCAGGTGTCCATCGAAGACATTTGCAGGGCGGTAACATGGTCTTCGCCTTCCCCTTTTGTGAGGCATTATAAACTGGACAAGTTTGCCTCTGCAGATGCCTCCTTTGGCCGGAGAGTGCTACAGCAAGTAGTGCCACAGGCCGGGACACAGGCCCAGACTGCTTCCCTCCCATACGGACAATGCGGCTTTGGTATGTCCCATTCGTGGATTCTCCATCTATCATGCTGCAGAAGGGGTGTTGTCTTACCTGAACGCCTTTTCTCAGCATGATGATGGAGAATCCACACCCACCCCTTAGGATCAATCAGGTCCAGTGTCAGGGGTCTGGGAGCCAACACGTCGGACTGTCATCAATAGCTTCGCCTTCGTCGAGACTGGGGAGTGGCCCGGTCAAGGACGGGCGTGGCAAGTTTGACTGACTTAGTCTAATTGGGCAGGAAGACAGAGTTAACCCATTCGTGGATTCTCCATCATCATGCTGAGAAAAGGCGTTCAGGTAAGACAACGCCCCTTCTCCGCTCCTGAGATTCTTCTCTCGGTTCCCGTCTCAAGGAGCGGAAAGGGTAGATGCCCTCCGCAGCTCATGGCCCAGGGGACGTCTCTATGCGTTCCCTCCTCTTCCTCTGGTCCAGGCAGTTATCCGGAAGCTACTGCAGGAACGGGCAGAGGTGATACTAGTTGCTCCACACTGGCCAAGACGGCCGTGGTTTGCCGACCTCTTGAGTCTTTCAATCTCTCCTCCATGGAGGATACCGCCAGATCGAATCTAACACCCAGAGCCCCAGTGGCTCCAGTTAACCGCCTGGCATTTCAACGGCAGTTCCTGACACAAGAGTCCTACTCGTCAGACGTAATTACTATGATTCAGGCCTCAAGAAGGCCTACAACTAACAGAATTTATGACTCCATGTGGAGAAATTTCTGTACCTGGTGTGGGAAGCAACGATTAGATCCATCCACAATTACTATTCCCAGAGTTTTGGACTATTTGTTGGAGGGATTCAAGAAGGGCTTGGCGCCTAACACAATCCGCAGACAAGTGGCTGCTTTGTCCACGGTGCTTACATATGGCAATTCAGAGCCCTTGGCTCAGCATCCCATGGTACGCTCCTTTGTCAAGGGAGCAACCAACACCAAACCGCCCGTGGTTCACAGATATCCCTCCTGGTCGCCTTCTTAGTAGCCGTTACATCGGCTAGGCGTATTTCTGAACTGGCAGCTCTCTCTATCAGAGATGACTTGTGCATCTTTCATGCCAACAGGGTGGTCCTACGATTGGATCCCTCTTTCGTTCCCAAGATCAATTCATTGTTTCACAGGGCGCAGGAGGTTGTGCTGCCAAATTTTTGCCCTCAGCCATCTCACGACTTGGAACGTAAATGGCACACCTTGGACGTTCACAGAGTCTTATGTCACTATATTAAGCGAACGGCGTCCTTTCGCAAATCTGAAGCCCTCTTCATTTCATTCCAGAAGACAACAAGGAGCAATCTTAAATCAAAAAGAATTCAAGCAAAAGATGGAATGTGGATATTCTTCCAGACAAATAAGAAAGAGGAGACTAGTACCCCAAATCTATGGGATACAGCCAAGGCAGTCATGAGAGGAACTGCAATCGCATACATGGCCAATGAAAATAAAAAGAAAAGACTATCAAAAAAGCTTAGAGGAAGAACACAAAAAATTAGAAATAGAATTACAAAAAACCCCCGCAGTGTAGGGATTTAAAACGACAACTAGACTTAAACAAACATAAATTGAATATTATAGAAAAAGAAAAGCTGGCACAAAAAATAAAAAGTATCAGACAAAATTTTTTTGAACAGGCAGGCAAACAAACCTGGGAGATGGTTGGCATATAGACTAAAAAAACAAAAAGATAAAAGATGGATTAGTAAACTATGCAACGAAGTAGGAGAGATGGTATACCAGACTGAGGAGAAAAAACATGTGACATATGAGTTCTATAAAAACCTTTATAAAGACAATGTAAAGATTAGTGAAGGAAGAATACTACAGTATCTTATGAATGCCGAACTACCAAAGGTCCCGGAAAAAAATCAAAAATATATTAAATAAAGACATAACACTTCAGGAAATTATAGAAGCAATTAAAAAACAAAAAAGCAACAAAACACCAGGCCCTGATGGATTACCGTCTGAAATATATAAAAACCTTCAAGAACTTTTCGGCCCAACCCTATTGGATGTGTTTAATGAAGTACTAAAAGTAGCAAAGACCCCAAATTCATGGAAAAAAGCAATCATCACGCTAATACCTAAAGAAAATTTTGATTTAACTCTCATCAAAAACTATAGGCCTATTTCTCTATTAAATACGGATTATAAGATTTTCATGACAATAATGGCAGAAAGATTAAAAATATACTTAGCTGAATTTATCCATACCGATCAAAATGGTTTTTTGCCCAAAAGGCAAATAAGATATAATGTTAGGATTATATTAGATACGCTAGAATATTACGAATCACACAATGAAAAACAAATGGCACTGATCTTTGTTGATGCGCAGAAAGTATTTGATAATGTTAGATGGGACTTTATGTTGACCCAACTTAAACATATGGAATTTGGGGAAAGATTCATAAACATGTTCCAAGCAATTTATTCTAAACAAGAAGCTAAAGTAATTATGAATGGAGAATTAACAAAATGTTTCCAAATACAAAAAGGTACAAGACAAGGTTGCCCACTATCAGCATTATTATTTGTACTCTCATTAGAGGTTTTAACAAGAATAATCCGAGAAGATAAACTGATTAAAGGTTTAGAAACTAAGAAACAGATATTCAAACTACAGGCATATGCAGATGACTTAGTTTTTATTTTAGAAGAGCCATTAGAGTCTAGCTTAAGATTATTACAGGTCCTGGAAAACTATGGAGATGTAGTGGGGCTTAAGATTAACAAAGAAAAAACTAAAATGTTAGTTAAGAATATGACCAAATCACAAGAAAACGAGCTAGCAGAAAAAATTAACATTCAAATAGCTAAAAAAGTAAGATACTTAGGGATTCAATTGACAGCAAGATGCATCACACTTAAAAGAGAAAATTATGACAAATTAATAGAGCAAATTACTGTGGACTTAAGACAGATGGAAAAACCTACAGCTCTCTTTTATGGGGAGAATTGCGACGATTAAAATGAACTTGCTTCCTAAACTACTTTTTCTATTCCAATGCATACCGATTAAATTAGGCAAAGACTTCTTTGAAAATTTAAACAAAATTACATCCAAATTTATTTGGCAAGGGAGAAAACGGAGAATTAAATTCAAGTTATTACAAGATGCAAAGGAAAGAGGAGGATTCGGCCTTCCAAATTGGGAAAAATATTACCAGGCGGCAACATCTGCTTGTGGTTAAAGGAATGGATACACTTAAGGAATAGGAGATTGTTAGCACTAGAAGGCCATGACATGCAGACAGGGTGGCATGCGATACTATGGGATGGGAAACACAAGGCACATCAGTATTTTCAGAAACACTATATTAGACGAGCACTACTAGATGTGTGGATTAAAATTAAAAAATCTAACTACAAGAAAATCCCCAATTGGATTTCGACATTGGAGATATTTCTGCATCCAAAATTTATGAACCTGGGAAAGGTAATCACATATAAAGACATCCTAGATGAAAACGGAGAATTGAAAACAAGGGGGAAACTATTAGAAGATGGCATAGAGCTGGAATGGTGGGCATATTTGCAAATACAATCACGATACAGAAAAGATAAAAAAGAACCTGGGATAAAATTAGAATACACAGAATTAGATAAAATTCTACTAGGAACTGAAGATAAAGCGATAAAAAAGATATATCAATATCTTTTAGAACAAGACATGCTAGAAGAACGGGTAAAAGATACAATACTAATTTGGAGCAAAAACTTTGGCTACAGTATCGAGTTAGATAATTGGCAACTATTATGGGACAGGAATAGGAGGTTAACGTTAGCGACTATCTATAAAGAAAATTTATATAAGATGTTTTATAGGTGGCATCTTCCTCCTACAAGATTAGCAAAAATGGACATAAAATCCTCACCGTTATGTTGGAAATGTAAAAAATCACCAGGGACTTACTATCACATGTGGGAATGCCCAAAAGCTCAAGAATTTTGGCATTTGATAAAAAATTGATTGGAGGAGATATCATTAAAAATTGAATTAAAACCAGAAACTTTTTTATTAGGGATCACTAAGGATAAATTCAGCAAAGGATCTTTATATTTAGTACATTCCAGCCCTCTTCAATGGGCCAGAAGGTGACTGCCTCTACTATCGGCAGATGGATTAGGGCTTGCGTAGCAGGGGCGTACCAGACGCACTCCTTGCCAGTTCCAAGTCGGATCACCACGCACTCCACTCACAGTGCTGCAACCTCAGCGGCGTGGGCGACACAGGCATCGATCGAGGAAATATGTAAGGCACCAACATGGTCATCGCCTTCCCCATTCGTGAGGCATTATAAACTAGATAAGTTCGCCTCGGCAGACGCCTCATTTGGTAGGACAGTTCTCCAAAGAGTAGTAGCAGATAGTGGGACACAGGCCCAGACTTCTTCCCTCCCGCAGGGATAGTGAGGCTTTGGTATGTCCCATTTGTGGATTCTCCACTCATCATGCTGGAGAAGGGGCATTGTCTTACCTGAACGCCTTTTCTCAGCATGACGATGGAGAATCCATTCCCCCTTTTAAGGTCCGTCAGGTCCTGTGTCAGGAGTATTTGAGCCACCACATTGAACTGTCATCAACAGCTGCGCCTTCGTCGTGACTGGGGATTCCTAGCCCAAGGAGAGAGGCGTGGCAAAGGTTGATTGACTTAGTCTCTAGGGCAGGAAGACAAGATCAACCCATCTGTGGATTCTCCATCGTCATGCTGAGAAAAGGCGTTCAGGTAAGACAACGCCCCATCACTGAGATCTTCCAACTTTAAAAATAAGATCTTTCTCAGAAAGTTACAACTTATGCTGTGGCATGTTAATTGCCATGGAAAGAGTAGACATAAACTCAGGGGTTTTGAATGATCTGTACATTCTGCTGAAGTGTTTCCTGAAGAAGACAACTAATAGTGCAAGAAATAATGTAAAACACATAATTAAACATAACTTAATGCACACCCAAATGTTGAAAAGCATTAAACACAACTGAATCATTTATAAGACATAGAAAAAAAAGGTGGGAGGTAAAATAAGAGAGTGAGGTTACATTACTAATATCAGAATAGCTGAATTTTGATCTGCTAATTTTTCCCTAAAATTTGTTCCAGTTTTGATAACGGCAGCACCAAGCATAAAATCTATATTGATTTACAAATGGGATATGTGTTTTTATTCTCAGAAACTCCAAGGAAGACTAAATTTCCTCTTTAGTCTTTCAGCTTTATTTTCTATAGTTATTTTAAGAAGAGTAGGCTTTTCTGTAAGTAAGGAACTAGTCTATAAAAAGACTCCAAGCCCAAGCTCAGTTTATCATTATAAATGTTTTGAAAAATTGTAACACAACATGTCTACTTTCAAATGGTCTCCATAGTTGGAGGTCAGCTGTCAAAATTCTTGAAAATGTGGAAGATTCCACCATAGATTGTTATTTCCTGAAGACAGTTGAATGAATGAAGATATACCCTGGATTTTATGAGATTCTTAGAGACAGGTTCCTCCTATTCCATTCCAGCCCATCAGAGGATCTGCAGAAATTTGGACCTTCTCTCTGCTCTCCCCCAGGAAATACGCCCCCAGAACCGTACCTTACTAAACTGCAGGTAGAACTTGCAACCATCACAGTATCCCCATGGTCACATGATCGAAATGTGGGTACTTGGTAACTAGCATATATTTATGATGGTTGCAGTGCCCTGGGGTCTTGCAATTTGCAATCTTGCCAGCTGGCCTCTGACAATGGGGGAAGCCAGATTCACTTAATGACCCCATAATTCACTTAGCAACTGCAGTGATTCACTTAACCATGGCAAAATGACTCACATAACACCCACCTTGCTTACAAGTTGAAATTCTGATCCCAATTGTGTTTGTAAGTCAGGGACTGCTTGTAGAATCAATGGGTATGGCTTGGTTCTAGAACCAGCTCTCTTATTCATGTATCATTCATGATAACTGCTAGTTGCAAATAGACTTATTACAAGCTATTTCAGAAGGAAAATCAGTTTCTGCAAATAGAACTTATTTCTTACGCTTGGCCAACAGAAAGCTGTATATTGGGGATTAATATTTCAAGATTATAAAATGAAAGTAGAATTAAGTGTGCTGAATCAGCATGTGATTTGGTTTGAAAATGCATGGAGAGAGGAAGTGAATCTGTCGCCATTATGCATGAAAACACACTATTTCATGCATGCCTTCTGACGAAGGCTTAGCTAGCATGGAGAAAGGTCAAAACATGGCTTTATTTCTTTACCAGAAATTTTATTGTTGAAAATAATGATATAATAATATCATTAGATATGATATTGTTTCCAGTTATGATATTGTTGCCATTATGGAACCTTGGTGGGGTGAAACCTACAAATGGCATATTCAGCTACAGGGATTTAAATTATTTAAAAGAAACCGACCAAATAAAAGAGGAGGTGGAGTTGCACTGTATATAAGAAATAACTACATCTCTACAGACATAGAACACAACAATGATGAAAACTATCTCGAATGCATTTGGGTCAATATAAAAGGGGAAAAAATGACATTACCATAGGTGTATACTATAGGCCACCCAACCAACCAGAGGAAATAGATGAACTTTTTGCTACTCAGTTAACTAAGATGTAGGAAGCACATCGCAATAGTAATGGCGGACTTTAACTACCCTGACGTCAACTGGGAGACAAACTCTTCAAGTGGAAGATCAAACAGGTTCCTGACAAACTTAGCCAATAACTTTGTCTCCCAAAAAGTAGAGAAAAGAACAAGGGGATCAGCCATATTGGACTTAATTCTCACTAACAGAGATGAAATGATAGAAGGTGTTGAAGCTACAGGAATCTTGGGGGGAGTGATCATGCAGTATTGGAATTCAACATTATGCAAGCACAAAGATAAAACAAAGTCAAACTAGAGTCTTGGAGTTTAAGAGAGTTAATTTGAATAAACTTAGAGCTTGGGAAGGATTCCATGGATGAGAATCCTCAAGGGCAGGCATGTCAAACTCACAATGTCACATGATGTCATGCAACGTATCGTGACTTTCCCCATTGCCGGCAATGGGGTGGGCGCGGTTTCGGCGTGACGCATCCGGCCCATGGGCCAGCAGTTTGACATGCCTGCTCAAGAGGGAAGCAACCCAAGAAGCTTGGGAAACTTTGAAAAGTGAGATTATAAAAGTCCAGTCTAGCACAATACCAATAAAGAAAAATAACAGCTCTCAAAAAAACCCAGCATGGCTGCATAAAGAACTGTCTAATAAATTAAAAGACAAAAAGGACAAGTATAAAAAGTGGAAAGAGAGGCACATAACTAAGGCAGAATATCAGCAAATAGCTCAAAGCCTTCAAAGATGAAGTGAGGAAAGCTAAGGCTCAAAATGAACTAAGGCTTGCGACCAAAGTCAAAAATAACAAAAAAAGTTTCAACATGTAAAAAACAAGAAAAGAGTCAAGGAAATGATTGGTCCATTAATGGGAGAAAGTGGCAACAAGGTGACAAGCATCAGGGAAAAAGTAGAACTGCTTAACTCTTTTTTTTTTTTTGCATCCATCTTTACACAAAAGGAAAAAGCAGTTCAACCTCCCAAAAATAGTACTGTAAAAAACAGATTAGGAATACAAGTCAAAATAGGCAAGAAAATGGTAAATGAGCATCTGTCCACCCCAGATGAGTTCAAATCACCAGGACCAGATGGATTACATCCCACGGTTCTGAAGGAACTGGCAGATACGATCTCAGAACCATTGAACTTTCAAAGATCCTGGAACACCGGGGAACTACCAGAGGACTGGAAAAGAGCTGATGTAGTTCCCATCTTCAAAAAAGAGAAAAAAAAATAGATCCAGGAAACTACAGACTCATCAGCCTGACCTCAATACCTGGGAAGATTCTGGAAAAGATAATCAAGCAATGAATCAGTGAACACCTAGAGGCAAACAAAGTCATAACCAAAAGCCAACATGGGTTTGTCAAAAATAGATCATGCCAGACAAATCTTATTGCATTCTTTGACAAAGTGACAAAATTAGTGGACCAGAGGAATGCTATGGATATAATTTACTTGGATTTCAGTAAGGCATTTGATAAAGTAGACTACAGCCTACTACTTGATAAGATAGAAAAATATGGGTTAGATAGCCTCACCACCAGATGGATTCATAACTGGCTGACCAACCGCACTCAACGTGTAGTCTTCAATGGAACTGCATCTACATGGAGGGAAGTATACAGTGGGGTACCGCAGGGCTCTGTTTTAGGCCCAGTACTCTTCAGCATTTTCATTTGGATGAGGGGATAGATGGGGAACTCATCAAATTTGCAGATGACACCAACCTGACAGGAATAGCCAACACTCCAGAAGATAGGCTTAAGATACAGGCGGATCTGGACAGACTTGCAACATTGGGCACTATCTAAAAATGAAATTCAATAGTGAGAAAAGTAAGGTTCTACATTTAGGCAAGAAAATGCATATGTATAGTATAGGTGGTGCCTTGCTCAATAGTAATAACTGTGAGAGGGATCTTGGTGTCCTAGTGCAGGGCTTTTCAACCAGTGGTACGCGTACCACTTGTGGTACTTTGCTACATGGCAGGTGGCACGTGATTGCTAGCCAAGTGTAGCAGGGGAGGGGAATGAGCCGAAGGGAGCCAAGCCTGAGGGAGAGGCAGCTGCAGCTGCAGGACTGTCTGGGCTCGGCAGGAGCCGGCACGGCTCCAGCTGATTGGCTCCAGCTGATTGGCGCTTCCAGAAGCAGCTGGGAGCTGGAGGTGAACTGAAGAAAAAGGGGGGGGGAGTGAGGAGAGGCTATAAAAGAAGGTGGTTTGGGTGGGGGAAGGGGAAAAAAGACAACAGGAAAGGTTTAATCCCTTTAAACAAATGTAATTAGTTTTACCCCCTTTAATTGAGCCTGTCTGTGGCTTTTGGAAAGTTTTCTTTGAAGGTAAACAGGCTTAATTTAAAGCTAAACCTTTTCGCAATTTCCGGAGCCTTTCAGTCTAGAATTGCAACATTGTGATACGTGACACGCCTGAGGCAGCTTAAAGAGAGAAAAAAAACGGAGTTTGTGTTTCTTTATTTTCTTGCTTTGCACTTGATTCCTGTGTCTTTAAGGGTACAGGGAAGGGATTGGGGGGTGCATTCTTACTACACTGGAAGAGCTCAGAAGGGCCAACCAGCTAGCTCAGGAGTCTACAAACTTAGCAACTTTGAGACCTGTGGACTTCAACTCCCAGAATTCCTCAACCAGCCATGAGGGCTGAGGAATTCTGGGAGTTGAAGTCCACAAGTCTTAAAAATGCCAAGTTTGAAGACCCTGAACTAGCTGGTAGTGGTGCATATTAATAAACATGGATAAATTCATCATACATTTGTCAGTGCAAAGGGAAAGTGATTCAGCAAAGGAACAGCCACCGAAGAAATTAAAACTGGTACTTTTTTACTTTTTTTCTACAGTTTGTAATATTTTATTAGATTATAGAATAAAATACAAAAATACAAAAGCAAATAGTAGGACACACTGGGGAGGAAAAAGGGAAAGTGAGGGGGAGAAGGGAAAAAGGACATACTTCCTCTGTTGCAGTAGAAGGAAGCATTAACATTGAACCTCAACTTTTTACTTTTCCATATTATAAACTAGCCATTTCTATAACAACAAATGAATCTAATCAGTAAAACCCAAAATCCCCCCCCTTTTTTTTTAGTCCTCAAGTTTTTGACACCTTGCTAAGCACTGGTGGTACTCAAACATTGTCATGTCCTAAAAGTGGTACAATCTGTGAAAAGGTTGAAAAGCCCTGTCCTAGTGGACAATCACTTAAATATGAATCAGCAGTGTGCTCAGCAGCCAAAAAAGCCAACACAATTGTAGGCTGAATTAACAGAGGGATAGAATCAAGATCACGTGAAGTGTTAATACCACTTTATAAAGCCTTCGTAAGGCCACACTTGGAATACTGCATCCAGTTTTGGTCACCACGATGTAAAAAAGATGTTGAGACGCTAGAAAGAGTGCAGAGAAGAGTAACAAAGATTAGGGAAGTGGAAGCTAAAATATATAAAGAACTGTTGCTGGAATGGGGTATGTTGGAGTTGTGAATGCTCCAACACTGGAAGTTTTTAAGAGGAGATTGGGCAGCCATTTGTCTGAAATATTATAGGCTTTCCTGCCTGAGCAGGGGATTGCACTAGAAGACCTCCAAGTTCCCTTCCAACTCTGGTATTCTGTTGTTAATGTTTATGAAGGCAGTAAAAGTTTCTTTTTCCACTCCAAACCACTCAAAAGACTGAATTGCCATAAAGAGTGTCTCATTTTGTGAGAACCTTAATAAATAGTTAATGTGACCGTTTTTTCAATGGATAAGACGCAGATTTTGTCTTCCTTTCAGCATTGTCCTGAGGCCTAACTCTTCTGTAGTCATTCATTTAAATATGTAAAATGTTATTTATTCTTATTGCTTTTGGAAAGCCTCAACAGGCTATTGTATCCCATGTTTTATGATTAATTTGATGACACTTTGGGTCTAGTTTTTGTGATGTGTTGCATTTTGAATGATTCAACTGCTCTAATGTACTGTATAATATGTAATATATAGTAATAGTTGAGGGCCATAATTCCTATATCATCTAATCTAATAGTTTTCAATATTCCAATATGAATGCAGTTGAATGTTTTCAAAGACATTTAATAATAAGTAAATAAATATTTTAATATAGCGATAGACCATTAGAGCACTTTAATCTTACAAATCAAAGTACATACAGTTAAGAAGCATTGTTTTAGTGCCAAAATCATCACTGTAATTTAAGATATATTTTTTTAAAAAAAGAAAATAGTTTTACAAATAAGTAAAATTAGGAAAAAAATAAAAACATAGTACAGAAATGTATACATAAAGTGTTTTATCGAGTTTATACGAATGATCAAAATTATTCAGTTCCTGCTCAATATGTATGTTGGATGGAACACATGATGTTAGGACATTTCCTTTCATACTACATGCACCACATAAATACAGATCAGAATTTCATTAGAGTAGACATTGAAGCTATTTCTATAACTTTAGCCTTGATATGACAGTAACAATAACTCCAAGGTATGACTTTTTCCTAGGAGATGACCTGATTTGTAATAATTCTGAGTTTTCTAGGATAACAATCTGGAGTACCTCTGAAGGAGAAACAATTTCCTTTCCTTCAGACAGTGCTTGATGGATGTCACACAACGATCAGGTTCTTTCTGATTTTATCTGTGTCCTAGTCCATGATTAAGATCCTCTGTTAAGTGTATGATGAAAAGCATTTGAAGTATTTTTCTTTTTATGGTTTGAAAAACAGGATTATTCAATTGGCTTTGAGTCTTCATATTTTTTGTTATTAAAAACTCACATATTTCTAAATAAACAGACAGATGGTAAGCAGGTTTTAAGTCTGATGTCTATTTCTGACTCTTTTTTTTAAACGGAACAGATAAATTTATAGTTTATTATTAGACAATAGCAATATATAAAATGAGATTAATTTGCAAGAATATATATTACAATATCCTAATTTAAAATTTGGCATCTATCTTGAGTTACATAGCACAAATAAAAAGGAGGAATTTTTGTTATTTCCAAAAAGATAGAAATGTTTCACTCTTATTTCCTTTGAAACCATTAGCTTATATATATTATATATGTTAAAGCCTATTTTCCAGATGCTTATAGGTTGAAGCAACTTCCATTCACTTACGCAGGATGTTTTGTTTTTTCTCCGATTCTGATCAGAGAGAAATAACAGTTGCATGTGACGTGACAAATAATATCTTGTGCAGCAACAATTCACACATAATTCATACAAGTTAATTCCAGCCTAGGGCCAGATTATCGCTGTTCCTAACTTCCCCTAACTTCAGGGCAAGATCTATCTGTAACAAGTCCTTGACCATTCATGATGTGGTGGTGGACAAACAGACAGACCTGAATCAAACGATATTTCATTGGTATGACACTAGAAAAATTATCTAGAATGTATAGGTAATCCCTGACGTACGACCACAATAGAGCCCAAAATTTCTGTTGCTAAGTGAAACATTCATTAAGTGAATTTTGCCCCATTTTACGACCTTTCTTGCCACAGTTGTTAAGCGAATCCCTGCAGTTGTTAATCAGTATCATGGTTGTTTAGTGAAACATATGACCCCAGGACGCTGCAGTGGTCAGAAATATGAACCAGTTGCCAAGCATCCACATTTCAATCACCTGGCCGTGGGGTTGCTGCAATGGTTGTAAGGGTGAAAAATGGTCATAAGTCACTTTTTCCAGTGCCGTTGTAACTTTGAATGGTCACTAAACGAACTGTTGTAAGTCAAGGACTACCTGTATAAAAGTACTTCCAATCTTTGTTGGAAATGTGAACAAGAAGGGTCAAGAGAAAGGGGCAAAACATCTTTATGTCTCCTCCCTTATGGCATCAATAGGAGCCTTCCTTAGGGCAGATGGTTTTCTTTTCAGGAGGAGCCAATTATCAAGAACTGCCATCTGGTCAGGATCACCATTTAGCCCAGCACTTCGATGACAAAGTTGCTTTATTCATTCCAGTTTTGACTCCATGGTGCCAGATTCCAAGGCATTGAGTGGGCTACTGTCTTGCCATGTTACCTGGCTCTCTTGGACCTGACTGAAATGAATAGGATGATTCCTCTTTGGGATTGGGCACTGAAGTGGAAGACCACTGCAGTGACTGTGTGCCTGTCCTGGGCCTCTTAAGACTGTATGGCTTTTGGTACCTTTGGCTATGGTATCCTACTGGACCATATGCAGAGAATAGAGATTGAAAGGATTGTGCTTTCATGGTTCCCCTCCTTTCTCACTCCTCCTTGGAGTGCTATGGAGTCATTCTTCTCCCTCGTATTTTTTAATATTTACATGAAGCCGTTGAAGGAGATCATTTGACATTTAGAGTTTCAATATCATGAGTGTGTTTTACATCATTACCCTGAGCCATGTTGGAAGTGACACTGAAGTCCTGTTCTACGTAGAGGCTGTGAAGGTCTGGATAACACGGAACAAACTAAAGTTGGACCCAAAACCCCCCCGCAGCGCTATAGTTTATCCATCAGGACTCTGTTTCCTCCAGTGCTATCTTGTTGATGGGAGAGATATTACCTCTGAAGGATCAGATGCAGGAATTGGAATCATGGCTCCTTCTTGAATAACAGACGGAGGCTGCAACCAGGGTGCTTTATCTTTGGTTGGAACTGCAGATGCAGTTCTACATGGGTGGAAAGACCTTGCTACCATGGTTAATTCTCTTATCACTACCAGTTTAGACTATTGTAGCATGTTCTACTTGGAGCTGCTTTAAAAACACTAGGAAATTACATACAGTCTAAAACAGTTATCTGTAATACCAGGTATTGGGGTAGTATTGTACTGTATTGGCTACTGATAAGCTTCCAAGTGCAATTTAAAGACCTTTTTTTAATGTATAAAATCTTCTATGGCTTGACATTAAGTTGTCTGCAGGGTTCCTTTCTCCAGCTACAATTGGTTTGACCTGCATGTTCTTTCCTGGGTAGAAAGTGCAGGTCTTTTGTAATAATTTCCTGATTGAAATTAGGAAGTCTTCCTGTCTTCTACGAACAGTTAAAAACATATCTGCCGAAGCATTTGGGGACTACCATATTATTGTTTTCTTGTTGTTTTCTATGTTTTATTTCTAAATTTTCCATTTTTACTGTGGACATTTTAGCTGTATAGGTCTGTGTCTGAACTTCTGAGAGTCTACTTGGATTGCAGTGGGATATCAATATAACAGATAAGGGAGCAAAATCTACACCTGCCATTAAATATATGCTTCACAGGGACTCTGTGTACCTTCGCTCTGCTACATTTTCATACTGTCATGGGTCAGTCTTGTATTTTGACATATACATAGTTTGAATCTTCTTTTCCTCCAGTCTCAAAATTCACCAAATGTGCAAGGGAACATCTTGAGACAGTGGTTATTTATCCTGCAGCTTACTAGTAAGAATACAAAGAATACAGTTCAACCAGTGCCACGTTCTGACCTTTGGTAACTCCTGGTGCAACATAAAAAAATCTCTTAAACCCTTCCCCACACAAAAAGGAAATGTTTGTGCTATAAAATTTCTTGCATCCAATTTATTGTCAGTATTTTTATGCCTTTGTCTGAGGATTTGCTAAAAAAAAAAGTCTGAAAGATCTGTATATTTGTTTTATATGCCAACTTTCTATATTGACAAGTATTCTTAAGTGGCTAAGAGAATTCAGCAACAAAAATTAAGTTTAAAACACAGATTAAAATAAAAAGTAAAACGGATACTAAAATCATTTAACAATTGAAACCTTGGCAAAAAAGACGCCTCTAGATTTTATGAATATTAAGGAAATGGAGGGCCCCTACCATTCTTTTCATAGACTGGGTTACCAGAGGGGGAGGCTACACAAGTAAGAACAATTGTAAACAAATACACATTAGAGTAGTGAAATCCTTTGAAGACTCCCCAGCCATTTTGCAGTATTCTTCTGTTGCATTTAAAAGCCCTTCTGAAATGTGAAGACTAAATGCTTGTGTCTTGCCTTGATAACTTTGAGTAGCATAGAATTAAACTCTAGAAAACAGATGCTGGACATTTGAAAGAAGAGAGAGAATCCCAAAGATGCTTTTTCATAAAGCAACTAGACTTACTTGTTTTTCTTTGAAGACATTTCACTTCTCATCTAAGAAGCTTCTTCAGCTCTGACTGGATGGTGGGGAATGGAAAGATTTATACTCCTTGCAGACAGCTGGTCATTTGCATTCTTTTAGCGAGTTGTTAGTGCTACCTAGAGACTTATCTGTGTCTTCTTTGAGTAGTGCAAATGTGTGTGGAGCCTTCTTGGAATTGTTGAAAGGACTGTGTTGTAGACTGGAGATAGATGATGTCGTATCCCTCTCCCTCTGTTGAGAGAGTGCTGTTCAATTTTGACATAGATGGCCTCTTTGACCCCTCTTTCAAACCAGCGGTCCTCTCTGTCCAAAATGTGGACTTGCTGTCTTCGAAAGAGTGGCCTTTGTCTTTTAAATGCAGGTGGACTGATGAATCTTATCCTGATGGATTTGGTCTCCTATGTTGTGCCATATGTTTATGAAGTTGTTGGTTTTGTTTCCCCAATGTACAGATCTGCACATGGCTCACTGCATTGTACTGCATATACCACTTTGCTCAGTTTGTGTCTGGGTGTTTTATCCTTGGGGTGGACAAGCTTCTGCCTTAGTGTATTCTTAGGTTTGAAGTGTGCACATATGTTGTGTTGGCTGAAGATTCTCCTGAGCTTTTCCGATACTCCTGCAATGTAGGGAATGACTATGTTGCTTCATTTATTATTTTCTTCGTCTGTTATGGAGGAGCTCCTGCTGGGTCTTTTTTGAGATTTGATGAAGGCCCACTTGGGATAGCCACAAGTTCTGAGGGCTTTCTTGATATGTTTTAGTTCTTTTTCTTTTCTATCTTTGCTGGTAGGCAGGCCTTCAGCTCTGTGGTGTAGGGTTCTGATAACTCCCATTTTGTGCTCCAGTGGCTGGTGTGAATCAAAATCTAAATATTGATCTGTGTGTGGGGGTTTCCTGTAAATTTTAGGGTTAAGGTTTCTGTCTTTCTTAATGGATACAGCACAGTCCAGGAAGGCTAGACTATTTTCCTTAACATCTTCACGTGTGAATTTGATGTATCTGTCCACCGAGTTGATATGTTTGGTGAATGCTTCCAATTCCTGTGTTTTGATCTTCACCCAAGTATCGTCCACATACCTATTAGTGAGTGGGTGGAATTCCTGTGAAGGAGTTTAGGGCTTTGGTTTCTACCTCTTCCATGTAGAGATTGGCCACAATGGGGGACACAGGTGAACCCATGGCACAGCTGTGTTTTTGTCTGTAGAAACCTTCACTGTATTAAAAATAGGTAGTAATCAGGCAGAGGTCCAGCATGGAATATATGTGGTCTGGACTGAGGTTGGTTCTGTCACCTAGGTGCTGACTTGTAGCAGATGTTTTTCACTACTGTGACAGCTTCAGTTGTTGAACAGCCCTCTCTCAACAAAGGGGGAGGGATACGACATCATTTATCTCCAGTCTATATCACAGTCCTTTCAACAGTTCCAAGAAGGCTCCACACACATTTGCATTACTGAGGTGACCCTGAAGACACAGATAAGCCTCCAGGTAGCACTAACCACTCGCTAAAAGATTGTAAATGAGCAGCTGTCTGCAAGGAGTATAAATCTTTCCATTCCCCATCATCCAGTCAGAACTGAAAAAGCTTCTTGGATGAGAAGCAAAACGTCTTCAAAGAAAAACAAGGAAGTCCAGTTGCCTCATGAAAAAGCATCTTTGGGATAACTATGACCTGGATGACAGAGAATCTCCATAGACAAGAGAGAGAATCATGGCTGGTTTGAACAGTGAATTAGGAAATAAAACACAAACTCCTGCTCATGGTTGGTCACAAGGTTTGAAGAAATGCAGTAATTCAGTTTAGGTTTTTAAATTTGGCAGTTTAAAATAAATCAGACCAGGGTTGAAAATCAGCTTGGCTTCTCTGAAGGCAGGTGATATTATGAAATGTGGATATTCAGTCACTAATATTGAAAGAAGAGGAAAATGATTAAATCCACCTTTCTATATAGGTTTTTGTGGCATTCACAGTTGTTATATATCTATACATACAGTAATTTTCAACTTATATCAGAATAGAATAGAATATAGAAGTTGGAAGAGACCTTGGAGATCTTCTAGTCCAACTCCCTGATCAAGCAGGAGAACATATACCATTCCGGACAAATGGCTGTCCAGTCTCTTCTTAAAAATCTCCAATGATGGAGTATCCACAACTTCTGGAGGCAAGTTGTTGTACTAATTAATTGTTTTTACTATCAGGAAATTTCTCATTAGTTCTAAGTTGGATGTCTCCTTGATAGGTTTCAATCTGTAACTTCTTGTCCTGCCCTCAGGTGCTTTGGAGGATAGGTTGACCCCCTCTTCTCTGAAACAGCCTCTCAAATATTGGAAAACTACTATCATGTAAATCCCAGTCCTTCCCTTTGTTAAACTAAACATACCCAGTTCCTGCAACTGTTCATCATATGATTTAGCCTCCAGTCCCCTAATCATCTTTGTTACTCTTCTCTGCACTCTTTCTACAGTCTCAACACTTTTTTTTGTTTTGTGGTGATCAAAACTGGATTCAGTTTTCCAAGTGTGGTTTTACCAAAGCAGTATAAAGTGGTACTAACACTTCACCTGATCTTGATGCTATGCATCTGTTGATGCAGCCTAGGACTGTGTTGGCTTTTTTGGCATCTGCAGTACACTGCTGAGTGCCTCTTCTGTCCCCTCATCTAAATCATTTATGAAGATGTTGAAGAGTGTTGGGCCTAAGACAGGACCTTGCGATACCCCACTGCTTACTTTTCTCCATGTAGATATAGTTCCATTAAGGACTACATGTTGAGTGCGGTTTGTCAGCCAGTTATGAATCCTTCTACTCTCTGTCCCACATTTTTCTATCTTACCAAGAAGTAGGCTTTTTTCTTGTTTTTTTACATGTTGAATCATATGGGATAATTTTCTGTGCTTCTTAATTTTAGAAGAAGTTTCTAAAATTCATATTTAGCTTCTCACACATATCTTCTCTCAATCTCTCTACACACACATTTTTATACCGTGTCCATAACTCAACATGCACTTTTTTTCCTGCTTTCTCATGTGTCTGGCTAACAAGGCAAAACACAGCAATATATTTCCCAGAATATAGGCTCAGATGAGATTTATTGCAACAATGATATAAAACCTTTATGAAAAAAAATACTTGCAGTTATTGTGTATTAAATGTAAGCTCTCTTTATCAGATTTCTTGCACCTCTCCCACCTAAAAAGCTAGAAGAAAAAAATCTTTTGGATGGAAGATAACAGTCATCTTCTGTTTCTTATTTTGATAGTGGCCAGTTCTGGGTTTAAATGGCTTGCTTTTGTGAACATCTATAAATGTTAATACTATTCCTTTGTATTGGCATTCCATTTGGAACAATCTTGTATTAAAATGATTATATATCTGAAGTGTTTTGAGTACTTCATATTCTTTTGGTGAGTATCTAAGAACATATAATCTTTTGAAAATAAAGAATGGTGTATATATATAGGAAATATATAGGGGGACAGTTCACAAAATACAGTGCAGAAAAGTAACTAAAACTATAGAACTGATATGTGGAAACTCAGAATAAGCTGAAGTCAGTGAAAGATGCTAAGAATATAAAAAAGAATTTATTTAGATATGTTCAAAATAAAAGTAAATGAAAAGAATCAGTAAACCATATGCTGCGTGAAGACAGCAATGCATTAACAGATAACAAAAATAAAAGCTGCTTGGTTCCTATTTTGGTCCAGTCATCTACAACAGAAAGGGTCTTATGAAAGACATTTGTGAAAAACCAGATTAAGGAACAAGATTGAAATTTGATATTGATAGAAATGTAATCAGACAATGCCTCCTTATTTGAATGAGTTGAAATCTCCAGGACCAAATTAATTGTTTCCTAGGATATTAAATGATTGTATTATGTATTATCCTTGAGATCCATGAAGTGCCAGTTGACTGGAGAGAGGCATGTGTCCCCATGTTCAGAAGCAGTAGAGGAAAGAAGATGCAGCAAATTGCAAACAATTGAGTTCATCATCATTTACTGAAAATAATCTAAAACTCATAGTAAAGTGATAAACCGCTGATGAAATTATCAGAAGATGGCACAGATTTGTCAAAAGTAAAACTTGTCGAACCAACCATACCTCATTTGTTTGATCAGGTGGGAATGCTGTAAACATAATATGTCTTGTTCAGCAAAGTGTTTGACAAACAACAACCCCATGTTGTTCTGATCAACAAGCTATTTATCCATGAGCTGGGTAGCAGGACAATGTATAACCAGCTCAAATCATACTGAAAAAGTGCTCATCAGTAAATTATCATCAATTGGAGAGTATTATCAGGCTGAATTAGAATCAGAATAGAGCTGGAAGGGACTTTGGAGGTCTTCTAGTCCAACCCCCTGCTCAAGAAGGACACCCTACCATTTCAGAGGTATTTTAATAATTCTTAGAGGATTCTCTGTTGATCAACAACAAAACAATAAACTTTTTTTTTTAAATAGGTGACCAACAAATAGGATTACTTGGAAAATTTTAAAGGTTTCATAAAGGTAATAGTATAGCATATTCTTGGAAGAAGAATAGGAAATAACTTTATCATAATAATTTGGAAAAGAATGCAAAAGAAACTTTGAATATATGTGCTGGTAATCACATTTTGGAATTTCAGACCTGATTGATTGGCAGTTGATGGTTTGTATGCTTTGAGTATGGATATTTATTAAAGTATATTAATGTAGTAATTAAGGAGGAGAGCCTTTTGTGTTGCAGCACCCGCCTTTTGAAATGATTCGCCTTTTTAAAGGCTTCTAATACGTCACTCTCTGTTCAAGCCTGTTGATTGGTTATGTAGAATGTCCAAGTTGACTTTCTGATTTTTTGTTTTGTTTTGGCTGCTATTGGTTTTATATTTTTGAATATATTTTTATTATTTTAAATCAGAGTCACATGTGAAATGGGCATTATATGAATTGATTAAATATATACATAAAATATAAATAAATATGCAGACAAATTGGAGACAATGGGGAAAACCAGGTTAATCATTGGGTTCTCAATTGAAACAGTTGAAATGGTGTAATGTAATATTCATAATACAAGATTCATAAGGGAAATAATTTCTGATTTTTATCAAATTTGTATAGTACTAGTGTGATATCTATATAGCAGCTGAATAAATTTTCAAAAGAAGTAAACGTTTCTCATCTTCATTCAAAGCATTTAACTGTGCTTCTAATGCTGAGGGAAACATTTGATGCAATTAAATCTGGGCCGTAGGCCATAAAATACTATAAAAAAACATAAAGAGGTCTTGACTCCTACTATACTATTTAGAGATATAGGATATAGTGTTCTGAAAAAAGACTCTTGCCTTATCAGTCTGTGAAGCATTGATTGATTGAATATATGTCATTAAGTTGGTGCTGACTCTTAGCAACCACATAGATTTTCTCCATGACTGTGAAGCATATATATAATGGTTGTACAGTAATGGGAAAGAACCCAACAAATTGTGCACCTTATCATCTGGTATCTGTATTAAACGTAGATGCATATATTCTGACTACAATCTGGCACAAAGATTTCCAGAGATATTACCATCAATAATTTACCCTGCAGTCTGGTTTCATGGAAAGAAAACTGACCTCCTATTAATATTAGATTATTGTTAGATAATTTGACAAGTGTATTTAGAGAATTATGAAACATCTCGACTGGCTTCATAAAAAGTGAAAAAGCCTTTGACAAGTTATAAAAATGGATCTCCATAAAATTCTATTTTTTAGATTCAAATGTATCAGTCTAGATTTTCTGTTCAAGTGCTCATGCTTGCTGGGGAATTCTGGGATTGAAGAGCAACTTAAGAGTTGCTACAGTTGAGAATACTGCTCCAGGAGGAGTATAGTTTAACAACTCAGCAGCAGCAGTGGGGCCCGGTTGATTTGGCTGCACTGACAGGGCACAGGGGCTTCTCAGGCTGAACAGCACTGCTTTTACAGGGTTGCCACCTAGCTTGTGACAGGTGCCACTTCTGAATAAGCCTTTCTGAATAGGGTCCTTGGGGAACGGAGCCTTGACTGGGAAGCTGGTGCTCTCCAAGGAAGAAAAGGAAGCAGCAACAAGGGGGGACCAGGATTGGCCATCTCTCTATCAGGCAAGGATGGGAAAAATGACAAGCAAGCCACAGAATCATAGAATTGGAAAGGATTTTGGAAGTATTCTAGTTGAATCTCCTGGCTGGGGCAGGAATCCTCACACTATCTCAGACAAATTGCTGTCCAGCCTCTGTCCATCATCTCCAGTGATGGAGAGCT
This sequence comes from Azemiops feae, assembly GCA_023970755.1. NCBI lineage: Eukaryota > Metazoa > Chordata > Lepidosauria > Squamata > Viperidae > Azemiops > Azemiops feae. Next base: position 524,296 of record JALGBA010000834.1, read on the forward strand.
CACAGTTTCAGTATTTAACTACTATCATGTTTCTCCTTAGCCTTCTTTTCTTTAAACCAAACATATCTAGTACCCTTTGCTGTACTTCAAGCTCCTCTTCTCTGGAGTTTTTTGTTTTTTGTTTTAGTTCCTCAGCATCCTTCTTGTATTGGGGCAACCAGAACCTGACACAGTATTCCAGGTCAGTCTGATCAGTGCAGTATAATGTGGAACTGTCACTTCCTGTGATTTTGACCTATACTGATGCATTAACTGTTTAGGAAGCTGCAGCGTACTACTGGCTCATGATTAATCTGTAGCCTATAGATTGCAGAGAAAGATCTAGGAATCTTACTTCTGTGCTACTGTTGAGCCAGGTATCATCTATCTCATACTGATGCATCCAGGTTGTTTTTCAACCTAAATGCAGAATCTCAAACTCTACATTTCTTACCATTAAACAATCTGTGAATTCTGTCAAGATCCTCTTGCACTTTCTTCTTGCCTGTCTTCAGCGGTGTTAGCACACACCCCTTTTCTGTCATTTGGAAGCTGCGTGATCATCCTTCATATCCCATTACCTGCCTTTCATGAAGATGTTGAGCAATGGGCTTTGAGGTATCTCTTCTGACACCTCCATGTTGATATAGAACTGTTAAGGATCCCATATTGGGTATAGTTGGCCAACCACCTGTAAACCCATCTGATGGTGGGACTATGCATCCCACATTGTTGCAATTTATCAAAAAGAAGGCAATGGTCAACTTTATAGAACTTTATAGAATGCCTTGTGGTTAAATTCACCACATCCACAATCTTCCATTGATCTACTAAATCTAATAATTCTATCCAAAAAGCAGTATGTAGCTGTCGTGCCTGTTCTAACAAAATGCTAACTTCTAACAGTTATCTTGTTCTAAATGCTTCATGATATTGTCTGGAATTTTCCTAATTAAGTAGGAAGGACTGATCCAAGCAAGGAAAGAGAAGAATAGGCAAGTGAACAAGAAAATACCAAAAGGGAATAAAATTATTTGCTCAAGGAGACAGAAGAAAAGGAAAAGTGAGAATTTGACAGATCTTAATGAGATGGATTTCCTAGTTACATCATTCCAGATGAGATCATGAAAGATAAGATCATCCCATTAATAAACATGAATACTGCTACTCTGGTTAATGGAAAGGCTACAGGCTAAAAAGTGAAAAGGAAATGGCTGTTTTACAGCTCTCATTTGTTTCACAATAAAGTGGTATTCTTCATTTGTCCATTTGTTCATATTCATTTTATGCTCACTTTTGTATCTCTGTAGAGTTGTAGAGTTGGAAACACCAGTGAGACCTGCCATTTGCAGTATGCAGAAAAACCATTTAAACTGTCTTGAGATATGGTTATCCAACCTCTTATTAAAATGCTCCAAAGAATCCACAAACTGCATAGGTAGATTGTTCCACTGATGTACAGATCTTACTGTCAGAATTTTTTGTTAAATAAATCTAGTAGTTGCAAGTTGTACCCATTATTTTTTATCCTAGTTTCTGTAACCATGGAAATAGTTCATGATCATCTTTCCTGTACTGTCCTTTTAAGTACCTGAACACAAGTTGCCTTTTTTTCAAACTGAACATCCCAACTTCTGTTGACTATCCTTTTAAGGAATGTCCCTATATAATTTTTGTTGACTTCAATTGGTCTCTTCAGTATGTCTCTGTCAATGCAGGTAATCCCTGAGTTAGCAAACCTTCGAAGTTACATGATAAGCGCCTCCTAGTGTTTATGAAAAACTCCCGAAATTAGGAATGTTGCTGCACCATGGCAGTCATTCACCCTTACGAACGACCACAGTGGCACTACAACATTCACCCTGGCTATTCCCTCCCCCCCCCATCTCCCTAGTTACTAGGCCTGTGGATACTCACCTTGCGAAGATTGAGAGATCCTTCACTTTCTCCAGGATGACGAATGGAGAATCCACAGATGGGTTGATCTAGCCTTTCTGCCCTAGAGACTAAGTCACACCTCTCTTCCTCGGGCTAGGAATCCCCAGTCACGACTTAGTCTTAGCCCAAGAGAGACATGGTGAAGATTGGCTCTTCGTCTTTAGCAGAAAGGCTATACAACCAGGTTGTAAATTTCCCTTCCCTTCCCTTCTCAGCACTGATAGCAGCGCTATGTTTAAACAGCTCTGTTTCAGAGCGATTTTTTTGCAGGCTTCAGCTGAAGCCTCCAGTCTTCTAAGATCTTTCAGCTCTCAGGCAGACCGGATCGATCGCGGTGGCCATTTTGAGCGCCGCATGGTCGCTCCCTTACAGCTAGCCAGCTTGCCAGCTAGCCTATTTGGCCTCAAATACAGTCATTTCGGAGGGGATTCAGTCGGCGATTTTGTTAGCCGACACAGAAGAGGCTACCGTTAAAGTTAAACTCGGCGCGAACGACGGTGTAGGAGACCGTCTCCAGCGGCCGCCATTTTACAAGCCCGCACGTTGCACAGAAGGCCAAATTCAAAGAGAGGCTTTTCTTTTACGGGTGCTGCTTGCCTAATTCAGCAGCTCGCTGCATATCAGTGCGCTGGCTATTTCATTTCCAAAGCTTTTGCAATCAGAGGATTTCTACAGCCTCCCAGCCATTTCAATCGGTCTCAGCACTACAGCACTTCAGGGCGTGGCTGAGGCCCGCTTCAACGGCTGCCATTAAGCGCTCCTACGTACCCGATTTGGCTGATTAGAGGTGTGCTGGCTAACCATTCACTTGATATTGCCACCACCAACCGGATCACAAGTGAGCTGGCCGTACCATTAAGTTGGTTTTGCCGCCACCAACCAGATTGCAAGTGAGCTGGCCATACCATTAAGTTGGTCTTGCCGCCACTAAGTGGATTGCATGTGTGCTGGCCGTACCATTAACTTGGTCTTGCCGCCACTCACAGGATTACAGTGTGCTGGCCGTACCATTAAGTTGGTCTTGCTGCCACTAAGTGGATAACTCGTGTGCTGGTTACACCATTAAATTGGTCTTGTCTCCACTAACAACATTATAAGTGCGCTGGCTATTCCATTAAGTTGGTCCACCGCCACTATCAGGATCGTGAGTGCCACAGCTGGGCTCCTCATTGCTGATTCAATTCTCTGTTACATTACTGTGATATCTCTTGTTTGCAATGGCAGACGACACTGCAGCTCAGATGTCTCAAAGTGCCTCCAGCAGTTCCTCCAGGCACAAGAAAGCCAAGTCAGCCAAACAAGGGGCTGCTGGGAAACTCAGGGCCAGAGCGATCTCTGGCGGAAAGGCATCTAAAGCTGCTGAGAAAGAAGCAAGCAGAAGGCACCAGGCATTGGAAAAACAATTCTCCAAAGCTGCAAAGCAAAAGGATGTTGCAAGCGTGGGTCAGAGTACCCCTGTTCCCATGGAGGCATCGGTCTTTGGCCCTCAACAGGCTCCGTCATCTTCTGCTGCTGTAAGTGCCTGGTCCCCAGAAGGGAAAACAGGTCAGTTCGATTTTCCCATGGCAGAACAGGTGGAGATGGCTCCCCTTTCCAGTGAGGGGCTTGGCCCTCAGACCACCACTTCTACAAAAACAGCTAGACCTCTGGGACCAGAGGCCACATTCACCCCTACAGCGGCAGGGCTTCGCCCTCCAGAAACAGATAGAATTAACAGAACAACTGCAGGTCCTGTTTTCTCAGGCTATTGCCAAGGAGTGGCTTCAACCCTGCATCAGAGAGCTCAACCTGAGTCAATTGTGTCAGGGAGCCATTCTTATCTCTCCCAGGCAGAAGCTACCGCATACCAAGGGTCGGTTTCTCCCTCCCATTCCTTCCAGAGCGGAATGTCGTTCATAGGGGCCAAGGAACAGACAGGACAGGGGATGTCAGAAGATGAGGACTTATCCCCTGATCCTCCTCCATTCATAGGCCTGTTTAATCCGGCCCTCTTTAAGTCCCTGCTCCACAAGGCCAGGAGCACTGCTCAAATTGGTTCTGAGGGGGTCCCTCAGACTGAACCTTCCACCAGCCAGGGACCTACCAGTGGGTTTTTTTCAGAACCTACTTTCACTCAGCTGGACATTCCCTGTCCTCCACTTTTCCTTAACACAGTCCAAAGACTATGGGGGACACCTGGTACTTTTCCATCCCCAGGGGGAACTGACAAAAAGTTGTTTAATGTGGCACCAGCACTGTCAGAGTTGCTAGCAGTCCCCACAGTGGATGAGCCATTAACACCATTGGTTTCTTCCTTCACTGTCTCCGGAGATATAGCAGAGGCCTTGAAATCAGAGGATAAGAAAGCGGAACTTAATTTCCACAGGACCCATCAAGCCTTAGCATGGGTGGTAAAGGCAGCTGCATCTACTTCCTTTTTTGCCAGAACTTCGCTTCTCTGGCTCCGCCAATTACAAGCTAGGGTCCCGCCAGAAGAACTACGGATGCACCAAGATTTAAATAAATTAGTGGCTGCATCAGAGTACATGGCGGACTCATCCTTGCACGCGACCAGATTTTCCTCTCGGGCATTAGCGTCTAATGTTACCTCTCTGAGACTTTTGTGGCTCAGACAGTGGCGAGCGGATACTAGGTCCAAATGGCGGTTGGCAGCAGCCCCCTACATGGGAGGCCAGTTATTTGGAGAGGCATTAAACCCTTATCTTGTTGACAACAAGGATAAGCATAAGGTCATGTCCCATCTTGTTAGGAGGGCAGACAGGAGAGTTGCTCCCTACGCCTGCAGGCAGTCCTTTCGTTCACACACGGGGTCGGAGTTCACTCATTACTCCCGCTCTTATCCTCCCAGACCAGAACGTCAATTTGACAGACCGGGTAATAGGGACAGGCCCAGGCAGCAATTTCAGGCCAAGCGGCCCTTTCGAGGCTCGGGAGGCCGTCCCCTTAGAAGGTCCAAGTGACTGCACAGGGGTCCCTCCCATAGGGGGCAGGTTGGCTCTCTTTGCACACAAATGGGAGGCCACCACTACAGATCTTTGGGTCCTCAACACCATCAGATTCGGTCTGGCTCTAGAGCAGGGCTTTTCAACCTTTTCACCGATTGTACCACTTTTAGGATATGGCAGTATTTGAGTACCACCTAGCAAGGTGTCAAAAACTTGATGACCAAAAAAAAAAACCTGTTCAAAGTTGCAATTGCACTGAAATGACTTATGACCATTTTCACACTTATGACCATTACAGCATGCCCAGGGTCATGTGATTTATATTTGGATGCTTGGCAACTGATTCATATTTATGATGGTCACAGTGTCCCAGGGTCATGTGATCCCCTTTTGCAACCTTTTGACAAGTAAAGTCAATGGCAGGGCTGCTGGTGGCCAAGTGCTAAGGCGGGACTTCCCTCCCTCCCTCTTTCTCATGCCCACCTCCTTCTGAAGGAAGAATTTGAACCCCCCCCCCATATTTTTTCTCTTCCATATATTCATCAAACAAGGAAAAGCCTCCAGAAACAGAAAAGACAAACTGCTGAGTGAACTAGCTTAAAAAGGCACATTCCCCTTTAAGAATTAGCTACTGGCTAGAAAGGAAAGTAAGGAAGAAAAAAAAATGTAGTAAGTATTGGCTGACGGCTAAGGCAGCCTCCCCAAATGGCTCCATTCATAAGTAAAGGAATCTACAGACAAAATCCATTCAGGAGAAAAATACTTCAAAATCCCTTGCAGCAAAACTAACAGCTAACAATAGCAGAGCAATAGAAGCTAACACGACATCAGACATCAGCCATCAGCCAAATAGAAATTCCCAAACACTCCTTAAGAACACAAAGCCCACATTGCACAAATCCCAGAACTTCAAAGTCACAAAAGCACATAAGAATCCTTCCACTCTCCATCTCCCTCCCTCCCTCCTCTGTGCCTCACCTCCAGCCATTGCTACCTTTTTTCATTCCTCTTGGAGGGCGACCCCTCCCCCACTGCATTCCTTGCCTGTTTGCTGCTGCCAGCACAGGTGGCTGCCACAGCAGTTGCAAATCAGCTCATGGCCGGCCTGCTTGATTTGATCTCCTCCCCCCCCCACCCTCCTTCGGTGCAGCTAGAGCTCACTCGGCCTCCTCCCAAGGCTGCTTCTTTTTCTCTCTCTCCCTCTCCCGCCCAAACTGCCTCCTTTTATAGCCTCTGTCTCTGCCCCCCTCCTCCTCCTTTCTCATGGGGGAGGGTGAGCCAGACGTGAGCCTGGGGCCTTTGTCTCCCCCCACCCACTCTGCAGCTCCAGAGGACTCTCTCACTGTAAGTCCTTGCCTGTGCTGGCTCATTCCTTCCCCCACTACACTTGGCTAGGCAGGGCTGCGTACCACCTGCCACTTGTTAATGTACCACAAGTGGTACGCGTACCACAGGTTGAAAAGCCCTGCTCTAGAGTTCCACTCCACCACCCCCTGAGGCATTTCGTCCCTTGCCCATCATCCAAAAATCCGGTCAAAAGAGGCCTCATGAAAGAGGCCATTCGACATCTCCTGGAGATCCAGGCCATACAACTGATACCGACAGGGCAAAAGGGGTGGGGTTTTTATTCTATTCTGTTCATCATTCCGAAGACCTCAGGAGGGTGGAGAGTAATCCTAGATTTAAAGAAATTAAATATCCATTTGACATACAAAAAGTTCAAGATGCAAACGCTCCAATCCATATTGGCAAGCATCAGAAAGGGGGACTTCCTGACGTCCATCTACTTGACAGAGGCCTACCTTCATATTCCCATTCTTCCAGGACACCGGAAATTCTTCGGGTTCTGCTATGCAGGCCACCATTTTCAATACAGGGCTCTACCATTCAGCCTGTCATCGGCTCCCAGAGCATTCATAAAGGTCCTGGTGGCGCTAGCAGCGCATCTAAGGGCCATTCCAATGCGTGTCCAGTGTTATCTGGACGACATCCTCATTCAATCATCATCAGTCCAATTGGCTCAGTCAGACCTGGCATTGTCCATCAGGACCCTCCAGGACCACGGGTTTTCAGTAAATTTTCAAAAAAGCCAGATAGCTCCCTCTACCCGCATCCTTCACCTAGGCACGATGATAGATACAAGGAAGTGCGAGGTTTACCTGTCCCAGGAACGTCGGGACAGCATCTGATCTCAACTCACCCAGGTTCAAAGGGAACGGGTAGTCTCCTTAGCAGTTCTTTCTCAACTGCTAGGAAAGATGATTTCTTGTATAGCGGTAGTTCCTTGGGCCCGACTCCACTCCAGAACCCTACAATGGTTCTTACTACCATTCCAGAGACTAGGCACCAGTTCCTCCAACCACAGGGTACGGGTCCCATCACAGACCCTGAAATCCCTCCAGTGGTGGGTCTCCCCAGCGATGACCAGGGGAACCTTATTCAAGGAGCCCGACCGATTCATCCTCACATCGGATGCCAGCTTGTTCGGCTGGGGAGCGCACCTACAATCCCAGTTGGCACAGGGTCGGTGGTCCCGGTCAGATCTCAAGCACAACATAAATTGGTTGGAGCTCAGGGCTATACATCTGGCTCTACACCACTTTCACCACACAGTGGCAAGGTAACACGTTCTAGTCCTCACGGACAATGTAGCGGCAAAAGCCCATGTCAACAGGCAAGGGGGTACCCACTCCAGGTCCCTCATGGCCGAGGCTCAGTTATTGGGAACCTGGGCAGAGACCAACCTCTCTTCCCTCAAGGCCGAACACATCTCGGGAGAGACAAATTGGCAAGCGGACGTCTTGAGCAGGACAACAGTGGACCACTCCGAGTGGCACCTGCATCCAGATCTCTTCAAGGAGATATCGGAGAGGTTCGGTCATCCAGCGGTGGACTTGTTCGCTACCCCGGCGAATTCCCAGCTCCCGAGATTCTTCTCCCAGTTCCATCTCCAGGGGCGGAAAGGGTAGATGCCCTACGCAGCCCATGGCCCAGAGAGCTCCTGTATGCGTTCCCTCCTCTCCCTCTTGATACAAGCAGTCATCTGGAAGGTGCTGCAGGAAAGGGCAGAGGTGATACTTGTTGCTCCACACTGACCAAGACGGCTGTGGTTTGCTGACCTCGTAAGTCTTATCGATCTCTCCTCCATGGAGGTTACCTCAGGATCGAATCTCCCTCAGCCAGGGGACTCTACAACAGCTAGAGCCCCAGAGCCCCAGTGGCATTTGAAAGGAGACTTCTAACGAAGGAATCCTACTCATCTGATGTGATTACCATGATTCAGGCTTCAAGGAGGCTGGCAACGAATAGAATTTATGATTCCACTTGGAAGAATTTCTGCAACTGTTGTGGAAGGCAACAGTTAGACCCAGCTACAATTACTATTCCAAGAATTTTGGATTATTTACTGGAGGGACTTAAGAAGGGCTTAGCACCCAACACAATCCGCAGGCAGGTAGCTGCTCTATCCATGGTGCTCACATATGGCAACTCTTGAGCCCTTGGCTCAACACCCCATGGTACGTTCCTTTGTCAAGGGGGCAATCAACAGCAAAACGCCCGTGGTTCACAGATATCCCTCTTGGGACCTGTCCAAGGTCTTACAGGCTCTCACTTTACCTCCATTTGAGCCCGTCAGAACCTCCACTCTACGGTTCTTGACACTCCAGGTCGCCTTCTTAGTAGCCATCACATCGGCTAGGCGCACTTCGGAATTGGCAGCTCTCTCGGTTAAAGATGACTTATGCATTTTCCATAGCGATAGGGTGGTCTTACGCTTAGACTTCTCCTTAATTCCCAAGGTCAATTCATTGTTTCACAGGACACAGGAGCTTGTGCTGCCAGATTTTTGCCCTAAGCCGTCCCACAATTTGGAACATAAATGGCACACCTTGGACGTTCATAGAGCCTTGCATCACTATATTAAGCGAACTGCCTCCTTTCGCAAATCTGAAGCCCTCTTTGTCTCATTCCACCCCTCTTCGCTGGGTCAGAAGGTGACTGCCTCTACTGTTGGCAGATGGATTAAGGCTTGCATAGCAGGGGCGTACCAAACGCACTCCTTACCAGTTCGAAGACATCACCGCACACTCCACTCGCAGTGCAGCTACTTCTGCGGCATGGGCGATGCAAGCGTCCATCGAAGAGATATGTAAGGCAGCGACTTGGTTGTCTCCTTCTCCATTTGTGAGGCATTATAAATTAGATAAGTTTGCCTCTGCTGATGCCTCTTTTGGCAGGAGGGTTCTCCAAAGGGTAGTGACAGATAGTGGGACACAGGCCCAGACTGTCCTGCCCATAGGGACAGTGAGGCTTTGGTATGTCCCATCTGTGGATTATCCATTCATCATGCTGGAGAAGGGGCGTTGTCTTACCTGAACGCCTTTTCTCAGCATGACGATGGAGAATCCACTCCCCCCCTTGGATCCATCTGGTCCTGTGTCTGGTTTTTGAGCCAACACCACTTTGTAAAATCATCAACCGCTGCGCCTTCGTCGTGACTGGGGATTCCTAGCCGGAGGAAGAGATGCGTGGCAAAGGTTGATTGACTTAGTCTCTAGGGCAGAAAGGCTAGATCAACCCATCTGTGGATTCTCTATCGTCATGCTGAGAAAAGGCGTTCAGGTAAAACAACGCCCCTTCTTGGCTGCTCCAGGCCTTTGGTGCATATGCAGAGAATGGAGGCCTAAAGTACCGCAAGATCACGTGAGATCAGTGGTGCGAGATCTCACGCTACTAATCTCACGTGATCTTACGATACTTTAGGCTGTTCTCTGCAAATGGAGGCCTAGTGGAGAACTGCGGCAAAAGGCTTTGCAAATGCAGGTAAGGGCTGAAACTTAGAAGCCTTCCCTCTGTTTGCAAAGCCTTTTGCAGTCTTTGCAAAAAGCCTTTCCTTCTGATAACGGAGGCTGAGAGGGACACATGCATGCCTCCAGGTCTCCATTTACGGCTACAAAGCCTTTTCTTAAGACCTTTGCCGAAGAGAATGGAGCCCCTGGAGGGAGCACGTGTCGCTCTGGGACTCTGTTTTTGTCAGCAAAGGCCTACAGGCTGCTGGCCCCAGAATGGAGGCCGTGGGAGGCTTCTGCTTGCCTCCAGAGGCCCGATCTGAGCATTGGAGGCCTTTTCCAGGCCTCTGGAGGCCCGATAAGGGGCCAGAGGACACTTCCACTGACCTCCAGAGGCCCAACCTGAGCATCGGGGGCCGTTTGCAGGCCTCCGCCACCCAAATAGAGGTTGGGGGCGGTGGCCACATGGCTCCGGAGTTGGGGGGAGCAGGAGACAGGCACTGCAAGCATCACAAGAGTTCAGGCACCCATTCTCTGCAAAAGAGGATGGGTGCCTGAACTCACATAATATTACGGCACGCAGAAGCTTCCATCAACTCTCCTCTGCCTCAAAAGCAGGAACTGCGGCAGAGAGAAGACGGATCTTTTCAAGTTAAGTGAGTCTGGCGCGGCAGGAAGGGAGGGAGAAGCATGAGATACCTTAGTGGGACGGGGAGGCCTTGGGGGCCTGTTCCCCACCCTGGATACGTCATGCACTTAACGAACCGCGCATTCGCCCCGTATTCAATTAGCGAATACGTGGGTGAAAGCAGGGAGTGATCTCGTTCGAGGTACGAGATTCATTCCCACGAATTTTCGAGTTACGAATGGAATGGGCAGGCTCCATTACATTCATTACCTAAGGACTACCTGTGTGCTTCTGGAAATGGGGTGCTCAGAATCATACAGTAATCTAGGAGTGGTCTCATTAGCGTCAAGTAGAAAGGAATACAATAATGACTTCACATGTTTTTGGTACTGTGTTGCTTCCTCTGCAGCCCAGAATTGTGTTCTGGTTTTAATTACTATCTCCCATTTCTGACTAATCTTCACCTTGTTCTTAATGGTCATATCTATATCCTTCAACTGGTATTTCCAAGCCATGAATCCTCCCATTTTGTCTATGCATCTTAACTTTTTTCTGCCTAAATGTAGTAACCTTACATTTTTCCCTTTCAAATGATACTCTTATTCCTCTCAGACAGTCTTCCAACCTGCTCTGTCATTCTGGGTGTTGCCCAGACTTCCAGATGCCAAAAACAGTAGGAAAATTGCAATCTGCTGAGGTTAAATGGTGAGAAAAGGCAGGATGGGTCTCCCAACTTGGTCATAAGGAAACATTATAGTATAAAGATATTATGTGAACCAATTTGCTTTCGAGGAGTTTTCATTAGAAATAACTACAAATAAGAAATGAGGCATGACACAAAGAAATTGATTTTGATGATCCTGTTTTATTTATTTTGTCTTGCTTGCATACAACAGTTTCTTTATGGAGAGGGTGTTAAAATGTACAGTCTGTTGTATCCTTTGACATTGGTTTCTTCTTGTCCTTCTGCATTTTTAGATCAGATAGAGACAGAGACTGCATGCTATCTACTGTCAGTAGTGGACTGTTTGGCATATATTCTCATTAATTTCTAAAACAGAAACTTTGTTACATACTAACCGCAACAGATTAGCTGGCGGGTGGTTTGGGGTGGCTGCTTCTCCTGAATCCATATGGGCCCAGCTGCATGCAGAAACGGTTCTTCACATCATGAAGTTTTTGAGTCATGCCTCTGCTGCCCTTCTTTTTTTTTGAACCTGAGATAGCCAATCATAAATGAAAAGCTTCCAGAGAGTACATCATACATAAACAGGATGTTTGTGAGAGGCAGTTCCAAACATTGCTACAGTTGCCGTAGTGCATAGAAAGAAAAGATTTCCCTCATGTAGTGTAATATTTGTTTCTGTCCTGGGTGTCACAGATGATCACACCATATTACCTCTTGTAATAGAAATTTACTGTAGCCCATCTCCGACAAGTATATATTGTAGATAGCATGAACTAAGGGCTCCATTGGGTTGCTTACGCAGGCTCTATCCCAGCCTCTATGGTTATTTTCAGAGGCCAGAATCAGTCTTGCCATACTGCCACTGACTATGAGATCTGGGAGATTGCGTTTGGAAGAGATTGCTCTGGAATCAGTCTCACAAGACTATTTGGATGGAGTAGGCCAGGGGAGGCAACCTTGGCTCTTTTATGACTCGTGGACTTCAACTCCCAGAATTCCTGAGCCAGCCATGCTGAAGTCCACGAGTCATAAAAGAGCCAAGGTTGCCTACCCCTGTAGGCTGTAATATTGGGCTCATCTGGGAGAAAGTTCCATTGAACTCAGTGTGACTTGATTTTTAGGAGACATACTGTATAGGACTGCACCCAATTTTCCCCGAAACACCATAATCTAGTTTGAGACCCTTCCATCAATCACCCTTCCATCAATCACTTTGAATGAATAACGACTATGACTTCTGAATAAAGGCCAAATATGAGACCTAACTATAAATTGATTTAACTCAAACCTTGCAAGCAAATTAGTCATGTTAATAATTTATGGTCTTGAGAAACAAGTTTTTACAAACTCCTTTGCCTACTTACTGGAAGGTAATTCTTATTTGTCACAAATGATTGAGACAGAAGCATACATGAGAAAATGGAAGTTGGATCTATGTAGCACGAGATGTAGCTGAGGCTGCTCCTTCAGCAAGTTATTATTTTTCAGCCTTAATTTCTGAATCTAAACTGGAAATATAAGCTGCCTGCCTAATGAGACTTTTGTTAGCATTTTGACCACTAAGAGTTCTATTAGTAAAATGGTTTTCTTGGTTGAGTAGTAATGCTAAACAGGAAGTGTGATTATTTTTTAATCGTTAAGATAATGTTACATGAAGAAACAAAGTAGAATATTACATCACCAGCGATGCTGCTACTAAAAATTTCTAAAGAAACTATAGCTAGTTGGAACTGCTTGTAATCATCTTCTGAAATAGGAAATATAAGAAACCACAAAGAACAGTGTCTCAGTAATACTGAAGCCTGGCTAAAGCTCAAAAATTGAATGACTTTTGTTAACTTATTCAACTTCAACAGAATTAGATGAACTATCTGAAGACAAACTATTAATGCTTATTAACTAAAACAGCTGAACAAAGCATCCAGATTCACGTACAGCTTATTTTTTGATAAAATCAGAAAATGTCAAGTCTTTGATTTCAGGAAATTTGTAAATAGCGACAGACATTAAGTCATCAAGATGCATAAATCAATTATGATTGAATTGCCATACAAGGCTACATAATATTGTAGAGCTGGAGTGGTCAGGGACCACACCTGGGATCAGAAGCCTGCAAAGTAAGTGGAACCATATCACAGCAGTGGAAGACTAATGATTTGAAGTTTATTTTGTGATTTTTGAACTATTATATGCCTGATTTGGGGTTCACTCTTAATTGTTTTGAATTTCAAAACGGAGAACTGTGTAGTCAGTTTTTAGCAAACATGAGTTTATAGGGTTGAAATAAAGGGCAGTTCGTTCCTTATTTTTTAGAGTTAAAAATTACTATTTATTCATTCCACTTCTACAATCTTGCAACCCTCAACTGTTACAAGGTCACATCAGAATTAAAATAACTTTAAGCCAAGTTGCAAAAACAAAACTAAAGTAGGAGGTAAAAACTGAGAAAAACAAAAGCGATATTACAGAAAGTCTCTTTGAAAAAGCTTTATTTTTAATGACTTCCTAAAAGCTTCCAAGGAGGGGGGCAGTGTAAGAAGGGAGCTCATTCTACAGAGAAACAGCTTCAGCTCCCCTGACATGCTGTTAGTGTGGGACAATAAGGAGTCCTCCCTACATCTAACAGGCTGAACCATCTAACAGATAGGTTGTATCTATATTGATTCGTGTTGTAAGCAGCCCATAGTTTCATGACTGAGGAATATAAATTTAATAAATAAATAAAAATAGGTTAAAAATCACTTTACTTTCAATTCAGAATGAAGCCAATCAGCTTGCAGGACCCATAGTATAGTTTTAATGTATTCCTTGTGTCAAGAACTGGTTAAGACATGAGTTGCTGTAATTTACAGGTAGCCTTTAAAGGCAGCATCATATAAAACACATTGCAGTAGTCTATCTGGGCAGCGATGAAAGTATGCGTTAGTCTAGTTAGATCCTCCTGCACCAGATAAAGGTACGGTTTAGTGCCCTACCAAAGCTGGGCAGATGTCTTCCTAATCACAGCCTCCACCTGCTGTTCAAGAAGAACCCCCCAAATTACAAACCGGTACCCTGGACAGGTAGTCTCTGCCATCCAGGAAGAGCTCCTACTTGAGCCTGTTCACTTCCATCATTCCTCATGGCCTCTGAGCACCAGGATACAACATCAACAGCATCTTCCCCACGACCTGGGATAGTGGTATATAGTTGGGTGCCATCAGTATATTGATGATATCATATCTTAATTCTCAATTGACCTCTCCCAGAGGGTTCATACAGGTGTTAAAAAAACAGAACAACATGAACTGATCCCTTGGGAATTCCATAAATGAGGGACTAGTGGGCTTATCTTTTCTTTCCCACTATAAGACTGAAATTATCTACAAAGGAACAAGTGGAACCACCCCACAACACAGGATAGCAGTATATAGTTGGATATCATCAGTATATTTATGGTTCCATACATTGAATTCTCAGTTGACAATGCCGCCTCCGAGTTATTAACCTCAAATAATACTTTGGGGTGATAGTCCACTAATGTAATGTGAGAAATAATTTCATTAATCTTTCTTACTGCCATGAAGTAGGCTCAAACATACTCATGTACCTTGTAGATTTTAAACCTGAACTTTTTTTATTAGGTATAATCCCAGAAAAGACTGATAAACAAAGCATATATTCGATTTTACATGTAATAACAGCGGCAAGAATTATATTTGCACAATACTGGAAAAATGAAGAAATACCATCAGATGAAGAAATAATTAAAAAATACTAGAATGTGTGGAGATGGACAGACTTACTTTGAGGTTGAAAGAAAAAGAAGAAACAATATTATAAAACTTGGGACTTATTTTATCAATGGCTAGAGAAAAGAAAGGATTAGGAATTAAATTTGTATTAGTGAATGTAAAACTCAGACAACATGTTTGTTGAACAAGTACTACTGAATGTATGAAAAAAATCAATACAAATTCTATTTAAAAAAAATATAGTCATGTATCTGAACTCAGTCAAATTTGCTTTTCATCTTTGTCCAACAGCAGTCCAGGCACACATCTGGCACTTCATTTCCCAGGGAAATGTTAGAGAGCAACCGAGTCATATGCCTCATTCACCTGCCAGTGCCACTGGTCTGTCAAATAGCATTTGAGTAGAGAAGTCAAAGCATCCTCTCCAATAAATTGGGAAAGGCTATCACTAGGAACCTGGTGGGATGAGTGACTACTACAATGTCATGTGAAACTCTTTCAGGGATCCTATGACATAGTTTAAAAGAGACTAATAGGACCTTTACAGATTCAGATATCTGGGTTTGTTACCTGACCTGGTTCCTTATTTTATCATAGTTGTTCCATTTGTTCTTGTGAGAGTCTGGTTCAAATTGGATGGTTTATGCAAGTATGGACTTTTCACCCTGTGCCTAAGAAATTTCAGTATCATTGTTCAGTATATGTTGTAGTTTATTAGTAACGTTTGAATGAAATGAGCTGTGAACTGCAGGTGACAGCCAGTGTTGTTCTGTTTTGTTTTTGTGGTCTGTCTTTTAACAGATGCTCCTTGGGAATTGATTTAGTTCTGTTGATTTTTCTATTGGCAGTAGCTTTTGAGAGAAAATCAAAATGATATCATAGTTTTGGATTACTTTTTTCCATTTATAATTGAAATAAAATACACTTTCCTAGTGCTGAACATCACTAGCTCATTCATGTATGCATTTTCACATTACATATATGTTAATATTTGTTGGGGATTTGTGTATCTCCAGTAGAAGAGAACTCAGGGTCAAACTGCCAAGTCCTTGGTGCTCTTTGAGCTTGGTTGTTCTCCAGCATGAGGATGGAGACTCCACAAATGGGTTAACTTCATCCTCCTGCCCAATGAGACTAAGTCAAACGATTGCCACGCCTCCTGCTGGGCTGGATCCTAACCCAGTTACGACTTGGTCTGAAAGCCCAGCAGGACGCTTTTCATTTGGCTCCTCATTGTTCAGACAGGTTGGATTTTCCATTTGTGGAATCTTTCTCCTCTCAGCATTACATTCCGTTTGCTTGCCTTTCAGCCCTCCCACGAGCTGTCAGCAAGACAGAAAGGGCTGCGATCATCTACAGACGAGCAGCTGGCCTGTGGGCTCCGCAGGGGGCCTCCGCTGGCTTGCAGCGCGGCCGCAACGCTCCTAAAGTGCCTTTCCTCGCTCTTGCTTACTTTTGTGCGAAAGGGGCCGCGATCGTCTCCTGACGATCAGCTGTGCAGCGGGGCAGGCGGGAGGCCGCCGCTCGCTTACAGCGCGGCCGCAGCCAGAACAAACTGATTTGTACGAGCAGCTGGGTCGCGGGCTCCGCGGGGGGGTGCCGCTTGACTCAGCGGGGCCGCGGAAAGACCAAAAGCTTGCCATTTGGCTGAGGGGCATTTGAGGCAGATCGGGCCTCACCGGCACCCCTAGAGACCGTTGCGGCCGCCATTTTGGCCGTCGCGACAGTTTATGCAATTTTGGGGAGGTTTCCCTTAAAGGGACAATTCTGCCTCTGCTGTTCTGCTGCGTTGTGAGGCGATTGTAGGTTGGACCTACAGCCTCAGGGGCACTGACCCAGGCAAGACCAGAAGGGTCAATTATTGGGCAATGGGCCTACCTTGCAAGGCTCCAACTGCCCCGGCCGCCATCTTGAATCACCTCATAGTTACTGCGGCCGCCATTTTCTGCCTCAAGAAGGCAAGGCAAATTACCTCAGCAGTGTTGGAGCGGCAACGATTGTTGGAGCAGTGACCAGCCTCGCTGGTAGCTCCCCAGTGCACAAGGGCCAGTGTCTGGTCCAGTCGCCACCACTAATTGGAGCCATAACCGGCCTAGCGCCAGACGGGGCGACCTCTTGACATCCATAGACCTCACGGAGGCCTACTTGCATATCTCCATTATTCCCAGCCATCGCAGGTTCCTCAGGTTTTGTTTTGCCGGGCACCACTTCCAATACCGAGCCCTACCATTCGGCCTTTCCTCCGCCCCAAGAGTGTTCACGAAAATCTTGGCGGCATTAACAGCCCACCTGAGGCTAGTACCTGTGCGGATACAGTGCTACCTGGACGACATCCTAATTCAGTCATCATCCATCCAGGCAGCCCAATGGGATCTCAACCACACCATTGGGGTACTACAGGCCCATGGGTTTTCTATAAATTTCCCAAAGAGCCACACTGTTCCATCCACCCGTCTGTTGCACCTGGGGGCGATCATAGACACGATGCAGTGCATGGTCTACGTGTCTCAGGAGCGTCAAGACAGCATTCGGTCTCTGGTGCTCCAGATACAGAAAGATCGAGTAATTTCACTGGCCACACTCTCCAAGCTCCTAGGGAAGATGGTCTCGTGCATGTCAATCATTCCATGGTCCAGATTGCACTCCAGACACCTGCAATGGCTCCTTCTACCATTTCAGAGGCTGGGCACGAGCTGCTCCACTCAGAAGGTCAGGGTCCCTCTTCAGACCTTGCTCTCCCTTCAATGGTGGTTATCTCCGGCATTGGCAAAGGGGTCCTTATTCAAGGAACCACCCCGTATCACCCTAACCACAGACGCCAGTCTGTTTGGTTGGGGAGCTCACCTCCAGTCTCAGTTGGCTCAGGGCCGGTGGTCTCAACCGGACCTGCAGCACAACATAAACTGGTTGGAGCTCAGGGCGATACATCTTGCCCTCCGACACTTCAGGAGCAGAGTGGCAGGGCAACATGTACTGGTCCTTACCAACAATGTCGCAGCCAAGGCTCATGTGAATCGCCAGGGGGGTACCCGGTCCAGAGACCTCATGACAGAGGCCCAACTGCTAGCTTCTTGGGCAGAGTCCAACCTCTCCTCCCTCGGGGCGGAACACATCTCGGGGGTAGCGAACCGGCAGGCGGACTCCTTGAGCAGATCAACGGTAGACCACTCAGAGTGGCGTTTGGATCCCTCCATTTTCAAGGAGGTCTCGAACCAATTCGGACAACCAGTGATAGATCTGTTCGCCTCGCCACTGAACGCTCAGCTCCCAAGATTCTTCTCTCGGTTCCCTTCCCAGGGGTCAGAGAGGGTGGATGCGCTCCGCAGCCCTTGGCCCAGGGAATGGCTTTACGCCTTCCCTCCCCTTCCTCTGATCCCGGCAGTCATCCACAAGGTGCTGCTGGAACGGGCGGAAGTAATATTGATTGCCCCATACTGGCCCAGACGTCCTTGGTTCGCAGATCTCGTGGATCTCTCCATCTCTCCCCCGTGGAGAATTCCCCCCAACCGCATTGCCCTGAGTCAGGGAGCCTTGCAGCACCCAGAACCTCAATGGCTTCAGTTAGCCGCCTGGCACTTGAGCGGCAACTGCTAACAAGGGGATCCTATTCAATAAGGGTCATAAAGATGATTCAAGCCTGCAGGCGCCCCTCCACGAATAGGATATATGACTCCACCTGGAAAAAATTTAGCCTCTGGTGTGCTAAGAGCCAATTAGATTTTTCCTCACTCACCATTCCGAAGGTCTTAGAGTACCTGTTGGAAGGGTTGGACAAGGGCCTATCGCCCAGCACCATCCGTCGACAAGTCGCAGCTTTGTCAACAGTTTTGCAATGCGACGACTCAACCTCTCTATCCCAGCACCCCATGGTGCACTCCTTTCTCAAAGGGGCGACCAATACCAGGCCACCGGTGGTACACCGTTATCCCTCTTGGGATCTGCCAAAAGTTCTACAGGCCCTCACATCGGGACCATTTGAACCCATAGGAGCATGCACTCTCCGCCTCTTGTCTATGAAAGTCGCCTTCCTGGTAGCTGTAACATCGGCCAGGCGCATATCGGAACTGGTGGCTCTCTCGGTAAGGGAAGATCTGTGCACCTTTCATACTGATAGGGTGATCCTTCGACTAGACCCATCATTTGTCCCCAAGGTTAACACCTTGTTCCACAGGGCCCAGGAGGTGGTCCTTCCTAACTTTTGCCCCAATCCGTCCCACGATTTGGAATGTAAGTGGAATACTCTGGATGTGGGACCTCAGAGATAGATGTTTTTCTGTGATTGCTCCAACTCCTTGAAACCCCACCTGCCAAGATTTAGAGGGTCCCAAGCTCTAAAGAGTCAAGGTTCTGACTAATGAAGCCACATAAAGCAGATGAAACATTACATCAAGCACACAGCCGCTGTTCGAAAGTCGGAGGCGCTTTTTATTTCTTTCCAACCCTCTTCCATGGGGCAGAAAGTGTCTGCCTCAACAATCTGCAGATGGATCAAAGCTTGCATCGCGCGGGCTTATCAGGCACACTCATTGCCCGTGGCCGCATCACGGCTCATTCCATGCGCAGCACTGCAACATCGGCAGCTTGGGCCACGCAAGCTTCCATCACCGAAATCTGCAAGGCGGCGACCTGGTCCTCGCCTTCTCCCTTTATAAGGCATTACAAGATGGACAAATATGCCTCCGCAGACGCCTCCTTTGGCCGGAGGGTTTTGCAACAGGTGGTCACATCCACCGGGACATAGGCCCAGACTGCTTCCCTCCCTTAGGGACAGTTGGCTTTGGTATGTCCCATTTGTGGAGTCTCCATCCTCATGCTGGAGAAGGGGCGTTGTCTTACCTGAACGCCTTTTCTCAGCATGACGATGGAGACTCCACCCCCATCCCCTCAAAGGGCTGTCTGGTCCTGTGTAGGGGGCAGGAGGAGCCAACGCTTCCAACTATGTCTTCTGTGCTTCGCCTTGTCATAACTGGGTTAGGATCCAGCCCAGCAGGAGGCGTGGCAATCGTTTGACTTAGTCTCATTGGGCAGGAGGATGAAGTTAACCCATTTGTGGAGTCTCCATCGTCATGCTGAGAAAAGGCGTTCAGGTAAGACAACGCCCCTTTGCTTGCATCCAATTAGGAAATATGATGGTGATATTACTGCAAACAACCAATCCCAGAGACACCATGGACTCCATATTTATATGTCTTTATTGTTGCAAGAGAGAACAGGATACTAAAGGTTAAGAAGAGGGGCTGAATGCCAATCCTGTACAGCTCTAGTCCTTGCTTCCCAAAGAGAAGTGACAGGAATTGAAAATTGGGCTACATTTTAGCCTGTGGCTTCCTTTGAAACATGTCCATGCACATAGTCCTGATATGTAGAAGGATAGAAAAAACGCTTTCAAACACCCTGGAATTCTAGTAAAAAACAGTATTGGACAAACATTCTCAATAAAACCACACTGTTCCTTTTTGAAAGAGGAAGAACATTTCTGGAGAATAAGGAGAAGACAAGTATGCCTTTTTCTATTATATCTAAGATAAAGACACTTCTTTGGAAAAACTACATCTTGAAGTTGTATGATCAGCCTCTTTTAAAAAAACAACAACACCCTTTTATTTCCAATAAAAGCTAATAGGGCAGAGGACCCCAACCAGGGACCGATTACATGGGGAGAGGTTTTTCCATGGACTGGAGGGGGCATGGTTTTGTGTGCTGCCTGCATCTTGTGGATGGGTTTTTCCTTGTTTGTGCAGACCGGTTGCTGGCATGCCACAGCCCTGTACTGGTCCACAGACCGGAGGTTGGGGACCCCTGTAATAGGGGAAATGGAGCATTTTCTCCAGGTATAAAGCATTTAGAAATGTATAGAGTAGGCTTTTTGAACGTAGCATTCTCCAGCCATGTTGGACTATTATCCCAAGCAGCATGGCCAAGGCTAAAGTGGTGAGGGTTCTTCTGTAATATAGCTAGAAAATGTTAGATTGGAGAAGGTTGATCTGGGGAGTTCTAAGCAGCTACGATAAACAATACTTTTTATTTGGACTTTGAAACATATCTAGCTCTTATCTGCCCTTCACAATTTGTTGGGTCCAGGAATAATATATGAATTAATGTCTTGATTAACCTTTTGTTAATTTAACCAAACTATAATTACAATTATTCTTTGCCTTTTTTATTCCCAGTACTCAGGCTTAAAGTGCCTATTTATTGCATTTGTGTATGCTGATAAAATGCTTTATACTGACTGTCTGTGCACAGTTGCCCAAAATTATCCCGTTCTTCACTTTTAATACACTTTAGGCTGGAATAGCATTTTCTTATCAGTGGAAAATAATACACATATTAGAATCTGGAGTACATTATTCAAAGCAATATATTCTAGAGACTTTCGGTGGCAATGTCATGTTGGGGAAAGATTGTGGGAAAATCTAGATTTCTCCAGCATGAAGATGGATAATCCACAGATGGGTTATAGACCGTACTTCCTGCCCAGAGACTAAGTCAATTAGAATAGCCACGCCTCCTGCTATCCCTACCCAGATACGACTTAGTCTTCAGCCCAGTGAAGTCGCATGTTGTCGGTTCTCCTAGGCAGGTTGTAGATCTCTTTCCCATCTGTGGATTTCCCCCCTAAAACTCTAACTTTAAGCACGAAATTCGTTTCCTGCTGCCTTTTCTTCCCTTTCTCTTGCCGACGATCAGCTGCAGCAAGCAGTTCGTTTTTTCGGCTGCTAGTCAGCTGGGCGTCGGCCTCTTGTTCTCTCTGATTGTAGAGGGTGGGGGTGCTAGGATTGTCTCCCCCCCCCTTCATTCCTTGTAATTTGCTTGTGCAGTGGCCGTTTGGGATCATTCAGAGATCCTTCCTGGCCTCGTTTTAAGCGCGCAATTTACGGTCGCCATTTTGAGTGCCACGAGGCTTGGGGGAAAAAAAAAAAAATTAAAATGGCACAGTTTCATTTTGAGCCAGATTCAAGCCTGGCTTTCTGAAATTTGGGGAGTTTGAGGTTTTTGGCCTCTTTTTCTGAGTAGCGTGTGTTAATTAGAGCACTTGAGAGTGGCCCTTTATTTGTTGGCCTTGTTATTTGGATCAATCTCTCTCAGGCTCTCCATCTGCCATTTTGTGGTCAGTTTATAACACGCTTTACAGTGGCAGCCATTTTTCTCCCCTGTGCAGGCTTATTA
Source organism: Azemiops feae (assembly GCA_023970755.1). NCBI lineage: Eukaryota > Metazoa > Chordata > Lepidosauria > Squamata > Viperidae > Azemiops > Azemiops feae. The sequence continues at coordinate 546,168 of JALGBA010000834.1, forward strand.
TAGCCTTGGATATTTATTGTGCTGCCTACCAGGTGTGCTTAGCACGCAGAGGCTCTGGCTCAGCCAATTGAGGCCCGTAGCCATTGATTCCTCCACGGTCTGATTCAGACCTGTGTATTAATTTGATTGACTTTTACCTGTCCTGGGTTCCGGCGCCCCTCTCTGAGATTGCCGAAGTTGCTGAGAAAAACAGCAGACAGGAGCGCGCGTGGGCTGACACCCACCAATTCACGTGCCACCTGCAGGCACTTGCATAGCACACCTGGTTCCCTAGACAGGTCACCTGTCTCTTGGGACAAGCGGGCGCTGGCACCAGCCATCTGAGGCCTGCTACACGTTTAATCCGCAGTCCAGTACAATGGCGGATAAGGAGGTTCCTGAAACCTCTCTTGGTGCCCAATCTATGCCAGAGACGGACAATCCTGCTCCATCAAGAGCAGCAGGGAGCCTGAAGGCCAAGAGCAAGTCCAGTTCTGGCAAAAAGAGTTCCAAAGCAGCTGAGAAAGCGGCAGATAGGAGACATTTAGCCCTGGAGAAACAATTCTCCAAGGCTCAACAATCTCTGACTACTGGACCTCACATCCCTCCCTCTCAGGAAGGATCACTATTCAATCCCCAACAGGTCCCACCCAGCTCCCTAACACCTAGAGCTTGGTCTCCTGCGGGCGACCCAGGTCAGCGCATAGCTTCTCCAATTGGCCAACTGCAGGGATGGCAATGGATCCCCCCTGCAGCTCCATCCATGTCAGTCCCTGAGGCCACATTTACCCCCACTGCAGCCGGGCTTCGCCCTCCAGAACTAGGGATGCGTCCAGATCAGCTTCAAGCCTTGCTTGCCCAGGCCTTTGCTCAGGGCATGGCATCGTCCTTTCAGCACACGCCCAGGCCGGAGTCATTAGCTCCCAGGACTGAGCCTAGTTGGCAGCGGGTCTCCCCTCAATATCCGGAGTCAATTTACTCAGCCCCTTCGTCCAGGACCAGGGACTCTGGCTCTGAGGAGTATGGGGCTCCGGACATACAATTGTCTGAGGATGAGGACACCGCCCCGGATCCGTCTCCCTTTGTTGGTCTTTTTGATCCGGGCTTGTTCAAGTCCTTACTGATGAAGGCCACTGCCTCGGCCAATATTGACCCAGGTCAGGAACCTCAAGCAGGGCCCTCTACTAGTAGGGATCCTAAGCCTCTCTTCTCCGAGCCTCGGGTGGATGAGAGACACATCCCCTGTCCCCCCTTTTTCCTGGATACCATCAGGAAACAATGGGGAGCCCCAGCCACTTTACCTTCCCCTGGGAATTTAGATAAAAAGTTGTTTCGTGTAGCTCCTTCCCTAGCGGATCTCCTGGAGGTCCCAACAGTAGATGAGGCCATGGCCCCTATCCTCTCTTCATCTACGGCTGACATGGTAGAGGTCCTGAAAGCAGAGGATAAAAAATCTGAATTTTCTCTACGCAGGTCTCATCAGGCTTCGGCTTGGTCGATCAGAGCCTCAACCTCGGCCTCCTTTTTCGCTAGGGCCTCTATCATTTGGCTCTGGGAGCTCCAGGCCTTGATCCCTCCAGATCAGATTCGGCCACACCAAACGCTAGGCAAGTTATTAGCAACTTCAGAATATCTAGCTGACGCTTCGCTCCACGCGGCTCGTTTTTCAGCCAGAGCCTTGGCCTCCAACGTAACTACCCGCAGGTTGTTTTGGCTCAAACACTGGAAGGCAGACTTAAGGTCAAAATGGCGCCTGGCTTCTGCTCCCTATGAGTTTCTTCATCCACCATAGGCAGGTGGATTAAGGCCTGTATTGCAAAGGCATACCAATCTCATTCCCTGTCGGTGCCAGGCCGCCTCACCGCTCATTCCACGCGAAGTGCAGCGACTTCTGCGGCATGGGCGACGCAGGCGTCCATTGAAGATATCTGCAGGGTGGCGACCTGGTTGTCGCCGCCTCCTTTTGTGAGGCACTACAGGGTAGATAAGTTTGCCTCCGCGGAGGCTTCCTTTCGGAGGAGGGTGGCTCCAGCAGGTGATTTCAGCTAGCGGGACACAGGCCCAGACTAGTTCCCTCCCTTAGGGACAGGTCAGCTTGGGTATGTCCCATCTGTGGATTATCCATCTTCATGCTGGAGAAGGGGCATTGTCTTACCTGAACGCCTTTTCTCAGCATGATGATGGATAATCCACTCCTGCCCCTTGTGGTTAGTCAGGCCCTGTGTCAGGGGTAGGAGAACCAACATGCGGGACGTTCGTCCATAGCTTCGCCTTCGTCGTATCTGGGTAGGGATAGCAGGAGGCGTGGCTATTCTAATTGACTTAGTCTCTGGGCAGGAAGTACGGTCTATAACCCATCTGTGGATTATCCATCATCATGCTGAGAAAAGGCGTTCAGGTAAGACAACGCCCCTTTTGCTGCTCAGTCTAGGTAAAGGTGGATGACCTATGAACCACTAGAAAGCCTATTATGTGCTTGATTTCAATCTTTTAAATGCCTGAGCATTGTATACTTGGTTGCTTGCATTGGTTTTAATAATTTCCTCTGCTTATAAATGATACAAGGCTTTAAGCTCATTTTTCTTGTGTTTTAGTACATACTGTTAACTATTTTTATTTTTGTAGTCTGTTCAAGAATAGAAGCACAGTATATAAAAGTCTTCAAAGAAGTACACATATTTTGTGTATAGTTCCATCAAGCCTAACTGCGAAACAAGATTAGCCTGCTTTTTTTTAATGGGACTTTCAGTTCAATAAGCCCAATACACAATTATATCTTGTATTTTTGATATAGTGAATTGATTCAGATGTTTGAGAAACATGCATAGACATCAGTGTCAACCATGCAACATTTTTTTTTTAAGTTTTGCTTCACATCTAACTAGATTCTGCAGAATGTCTTTTCTTGCAGGGTTAGGGTTTTAAGTATTACAGATAGTCCTTGACGTACGGCCACAGCTGAGCCCACAATTTTCATTGTTAAGCAAGGCAATTGTTGAGAGTTTTGCCTCATTTTGCGACCTTCTTTGCCAGAGTTGTTAAATGAATCATCCAGTCATTAAGTGAATCTGGATTCCCCCCATTGACTCTGCTTGTCGGAAGCCAGCTGGAAGGTTACAAATGGTGATCATGTGATCCTGAGACAGTGCAACCATCATAAATATATGCCAGTTGACATGTGCCTGAATTTTGATCACACAACCATGGGGGATGTGGCGAGGCTAGTAAGTGAAAACTGGTCATAAGTTACTTTTTTCAGTGCCGTTGTAACTTTCAACAGTCACTAAGCAAATGGTTGTAATAAAGGACTATTTATACCTCTGTTTTTATTTCTGGAGATGATAGTTGAAGGTCTAATAGCTTGCGAGGGCATCCCTTGAGTTGGATTATGAGTGTGTTAGAGTCTTTTCCAAGAGGTTTGAAAATAGCATTCTGAATCAGAAAACTGGACATTCAGAGTTCACAGTTTCAAGAGAGAATTGGATTCCCCTGTTCATTGTCACCTGACACGAGAAGTAAAATCAGAGCTATTATTGCAGCAAAGCTGGGTTTGATAGCTCTAAATTCCTGCAACAAGAAATATTAAGAGAGATTATAGCTTCATGGCAGAAATTGTTTTTTTTTTTAATTAACTTAAGCATGCCAGAGTATCACTTTAAGTTTATCTCTTTTAATGTACCATTCCTAGCAATGAGAGTTATTTGAAGTGTCTTTGAGTGACTTTGGGTTTTGCCCTCCAACCCAGGTTGAGTGAATTGTCATCTTTGACTCTTGATAGGGTATCACTCCCCCTGTCAGAATTGGTGCGTAATTTAGGCACCATGACTCCTTCTCAAAGAGCAGGTGGTAGCTGTGCCTGGAGGAGCCTTTGCACAGGTTCACCTTGTATGCCAATTGTGTATGTTACTTAACTAGGAGGCCTTGCTAACTTTCAGTGATGCCCTAGTCACCTTGTGATTGGATTAGCAAATGTGCTCTACATGGGGCTGTCCTTGAAGACCACTCAGAAGCATGCACTGGTACATGTGGTCTGGGCTCTTCAAGTTTTTCCAATGTTAAACTGCTCTTGCACTGGCTCCCAATTGCTTTATAAGTGCAATTCAAGGTGCCAGTCATCACTTTTAAAGCCCTAAATGGCATGAGATCAAATTATCTATAAGATCACTTCTTCCTGAGGATATCTGTCTATTCTATTAAGTTAGATAGACTGGGTGGGCTCCAGGTCCCTTCCCTTTAATGTTGCAACTTGGTGGGACCTCAGAGATAAATGTTTTTCTGTGATTGCTCCAACTCCTTGAAACCCCACCTGCCAAGATTTAGAGGGTCCCAAGCTCTAAAGAGTCAAGGTTCTGACTAATGAAGCCACATAAAGCAGAACTCCGAGGCTTGAAGTTTCTTCAAGGCACATGTTTATTGGATACATAATATCCGCGCGGTCAAAAGTGAAACCAACTCTGAAATTTCCGTAGAGATTCAATGTAACTAAAAGTAATACTTCCCTCCCCTCTGCCCAACAAAAGCAATTGGTGAGCTTCTCAATTCATCTTCGCTTGGTTCCCATGGGACTGCTCGATGTTTTGTCTAGCAATACAAACAGCAATACTACTTCCCCTCTTTCCCCCCTCATATATATGGCAACTTAGAATGAAAAAGATGGCTTCAGCCAGGTTCGTTTCAGAAGTTGACACCTAGCTCTTCGCCCAGGTATTGGGCTATTACACAAGCAATTACAGAAATGTAAATGTAGAATTAGTGTAATGTTCTGTTTTTATTGAAAGTCATGGCAAACTATTTAGCATTGCCATATACAAAGTAAGTTGTCTAAATAAAATAAAGTAACTTAGCTAAAAGATAATAGCTGACATTTACAAAAGTGATTCTTCATTTAGGTGGGAATAATTATGACTGCAGGACAGTCTGTATTTGCACTAAATTGAATAAATAAATCAATATAATTAGTTAGAAATTAATATAGTCTCCCTGTTTTATAATAATGAAGGTTTTTTTGGGAAAAAGATCCTTACACTTAATACTGAACTGTAAAGAATCTGATAACATGTTAATTTCCTCTTTGTATCCCTCCCCCTCCCTGTTTTGGTTTCATAATGAACAGAATAGAGTAACAGGGACCTTGGAGGTCTTCTAGTCCAGGGCTTTTCAACCAGTGGTATGCGTACCACCTGTGGTACATTAGCATGTGGCAGGTGGTACGCAGCCCTGCCCAGCCAAGTGGGGGAGGGAACGAGCCAGCACATGCAAGGACTGTGAGAGAGTCCTCCAGAGCTGCAGAGTGGCTGGGGCGAGGCAAAGGCCCCAGTCTCACTTCCGGCTCACCCAGAAGAGAAAGGAGGAGGAGGAGGGCGGAGACAGGAGAGGCTATAAAAGGAAGCAGTTTGGGCTGGAGAGGGAGAGAGAGAAAAAGCAGCAGCCTTGGGAGGAGGTGGAGTCAGCTCTAGCTGCACCGAAGGGAAAGAAGAAGGAGGAGGAGGAGGAGGGTGGGGGGAGAGGAGAGGAGATCAAGCAGGCCGGCCATGAGCCGATCTACAACTGCTGTGGCAGCCACCTGTGCTGGCAGCAGCAAACAGGCAAGAAATGCAGTGGGGGAGGGGTCGCCCTCCACGAGGAATGAAAAAAGGCAGCAATGAAGAAAGGCAGCATTGGCTGGAGGTGAGGCATGGAGCAGGGAGGGAGGGAGATGGAGAGTGGAAGGATTCTTATGTGCTTTTGTGACTTTGAAGTTCTGGGATTTGTGCAGTGTGGGCTTTGTGTTCTTTGTGTTTGGCAATTTCTATTTGGCTGATGGCTGATGTCTCGTGTTAGCTTCTATTGCTCTGCTATTGTTAGCTGTAAGTTTTGCTGCAAGGGATTTTGAAATATTTTTCTCCTGGATGGATTTTGCCTGTAGCATTCCTTTACTTATGAATGGAGCCATTTGGGGAGGCTGCCTTAGCCGGCAGCCAGTACTTAACTACATTTTTTTTCTTCCTTAAGTGCCGGCTGCGCTCCTTAACTTTCCTTTCTAGCCAGTAGCTAATTCTTAAAGGGGAATGCGCCTTTTTAAGCTAGTTCCCTCAATGGCTTCCCTTTTCTGTCTCTGGAGGCTTTTCCTTGTTTGATGAATATATGGAAGAGGGAAAATATGGGGTTTTTTTCAAATTCTTCCTTCAGAAGGAGATGGGAATGAGAAAGAGGGAGGCAGGGAGGAAGGGAAGGAAATCCTGCCTTAGCACTTGGCCATCAGCAGCCCTGCCATTGACTTTGTTTGTCAAAAGGTTGCAAAAGGGGATCACATGACCTTGGGACACTATGACCATCATAAATATGAATCAGTTGTCAAGCATCCAAATATAAATCATGTGGCCCTGGGCATGCTGCAATGGTCATAAGTGTGAAAAATGGTCATAAGTCATTTCAGTGCAATTGCAACTTTGAACAGGATTTTTTGTTTTGTTTTGTTTTGTTTTTGGTCATCATGTTTTTGACACCTTGCTAGGTGGTACTCGAATATTGCCATATCCTAAAAGTGGTACAGTCGGTGAAAAGGTTGAAAAGCCCTGTTCTAGTCCAACCCCCTGTTCAGGCAGGAAACCCTATACCATTTCAAACAAATGGTTGTCCAATCTCTTCTTAAAAACCTCCAGTGTTGGAGAATTCACAACTTCTGGAGGCAAGTTGTTCCTCTGATTAATTGTTCTGTCAGGAAATATTATTCTTAAATTACAGTGATGACTTTGGCACTAAAACAATGCTTCTTAATTGTATATGCTTTGATTTGTAAAATTAAAAAGTATCATGTGCTCTAATGGTCTATCGCTATATTAAAATATTTATTTACTTATTAAATGTCTTTGAAAACATTCAACAGCATTCATATCTGAATATTGAAAACTATTGGATTAGATGATACAGGAATTATGGCCCTTAACTATTACTACATATTACATGCAGCAGTTGAACTATTCAAAATGCAACACATCACAAAAACTAGATCCAAAGTGTCATTAAATTATAAAACATGGGATAAAATAGCCTGCTGAGGCTTTGAAAAAGCAACAAAAATAAATAACATTTTACATATTTAAATGAATACAGAAGTGAAAAGGGTGTTAGGTCTCAGGACAATGCTGAAAGGAAGACAAAATCTGTGTCTTACCCATTGAAAAAATGGTCACATTAACTATTTATTAAGGTTCATACAAAATGAGACACTCTTTATGGCAATTCAGTCTTTGGTTTGGAGGGGAAAAAGAAACTTTTACTGCCTTCATAAACATTAATAACAGAATAACAAGAGTTGGAAGTATCCAATTCCTGCAACTGTTCTTTATATATTTTAGCCTCCAGTCCCCTAATCATCTTTGTTGCTCTTCTCTGCACTCTTGATTCTGCTGTGGTGATGAACAGCATAATCCTCAAAAATGTTAATAAGTAGAAATGGTGTTTAAAATCCTTTCTTGTCCTTAGATTTTTTTGTGCTTCTCTAAACCAATCACATTTTGAATGTTGTTACTCTTTTTAATAAAAGGTTTTCAAGTTTCTTACATTGATTTTTCTTTAGGCAACAATTGTTATTATTGTTATGGTTCATTGCATAATCAGCCAGATGTTCAGACTGAATTTGGCATTTTTGTCCACTTATCAAGTCCTTCTCAAGGACCTGGGGTAGGCAAAAGTGGATATTTGATGGTGTTAGAGATATCATCACAGGATGTAAGCTGTTCTGACTAAAGCTGCCTTTTCCAATTGACTGATGGTGAAATTACAATAAAATCAATAAAAAAAATACAGATAAATGATGTCAAGAATGTTGAAGCAAGGTGTCTCAATCTTTCTTACCAAAGGCCTGGGTAAAATACATGTTTTAAGCTCTACCTTTTATTATTTCCTTGATGCCTGTTTTTAAAATCAGTTTAAGAATAGCCTAGAGACCCTGAATGGGAAAACTATTGATTGGTTAGCTGACACTGGATTCACATAGGGCAGCTATGGCAAGGAGTGCTTTCATACAATTGCTTCTGGTGTGCTTGCTCTGTTTCTTCTTGATCTAGTCAGATTTGATGATAATTATCCACCCTTTACCAACGTCCTATTCTGATGATTACAACACTGTATAGAGCTGTCCTTGAAAAAAGAATCTCTTGAATATGAACTTGCTATAAAATGTTGCAATTCAGAGTGTTAACTGCGGATGGGTACATGGATCGTATGATGCCTGAAAGAGATACTGAAAGTTCTGTATAGGTTGCCAATTGTTTACCAAGAACAATTCAAGGTATTGTATTTAAGGCAGGCTCTGAATGCTTAAGGCCTGAGTGTCTTAGGGATAATCTCTCTGGTTGCAAACCCATAAGGTTCTTCTTAAGATTAGCAGCAGAAACCTTTCTGAATATATCAAAGACCATCTTTTGGCAAGCTGGCGAGGGTCTTCTCCTGTATAATTCCTAGACTGTAGAAAACATTTTCTTGGAAATTGTACGTGGCACCCCCATTCTCCCAGTATGTAGGAAACCTTTTAACATATATCTTTTTCACCAGATTTAAGTCTGAATCTATTTATTTATATATTTATTATGTTTCAATTTACTTATATCCTGCATTTTCTCTGTATGACTCGAGGCAGTATACATAGTGCTCCTTCCTGTTTTCCCAACGACAAGAACCCTGTGTGGTGGGTTGGGCTGAGAGATAGTGAGAGAGCATCCACCACCTCTTTGTCCTGATCCTGCTCACACATGCACACGTCACAGGTGGGGTAAAGATTTTATTTGAGGCTTTCCATAGCCCAGAAATCCCCATGCCAACAACCACGCAACCTCCCAAGAGTTCACAGTTCAGTCTAGGAACAAACCCAACACGAATCCACAGGGCAAGACAAGTCCACAAGGCAGAGGCAAGGCAAGTCTGTGAGGCCAAAAACAAGTCTCTGAGGCACAGGCAAAATCTGTGAAATCCAGAGGTCAAGGCATGAGCCAAGGTCCAAGGTACATAGTCCGAGTCAGGAAACAAGATTCACGGCAAGAGGCACAGAGGTTGATGAATGCAAGGCAAGGAAACAGACATGTTGTTCCCAGCATTGTTTCATTCCACTTGCTGAGCTAAATAGCCACTCCCCGGTGCAGTCTATCAAGAGGGGTGAGGCTGCTGCCTCACAAGCAGCTGTCATGGCCCTCTCAGATCCCAGTTTGGAGGAGGAAGAGTTGGAGTTGGAACCGGGATGATCTGACGGGTAAGGCACATCTCCCCTGGAACGTCCAGAGAGTCCAGGGCTGAGGATGATGCTGTCCCAGGCCCCTCCAGCATTGGGGGAAGTGGTCAACCAGAGAGGGAGCGGCCTGCCTTCACGAACTCGGGAGGATCGGCTGCAGACAGGCAGTGGCAATGAGAGACAACAGATCCCCTCTGTCGAGGAACAGCTGCTCTTGTACTGCTAGGTTTTGGGTTTTTTTTTTTGTAACATTCAAATTGGAATTTACTGTTCTTTAACTTAAATGTTATTAATCAACATCTTTTACCCTGAAATGATGGAAAACAGACCTTGACCTTGTTCTGTGTGATATTATTTCAAATATTTGAAGAGTACTGTCATGGCCACCCAGATCTCCTCAAGGCTAAATGTTTCTAGGTCCTTTGATCTTTCTTGATTTTTGAATTGTCAGACTGCAGAAACTACTCAGACATGGTTAAATAAGGATCCTTATTACTGAGTAGATTGAAGTTGCTTAGCTTCAAAATGAGAGCATGATCTATTTTTTTTTACTCACTGTCTTCCTGTTTTTTCTTACAACTTTTTAGACCTTGCTTTCCCGTTTTTGGACTTGGTACTGAGATGGCAGTTGGTAATTGGCATTCTTTAGCTCCCCCCCCCATCTTGAATTCTTCCTTTTTGGATTAAAAGGCCAAGAGCCACCAAGCTGGTGTGCAATCTGACAATGATGGGGGAACCTTTCTTGAAGTAATAAGCAGCAGAGCATATAGGGGGCCTTGACACAATCTGACTCTTCTGAAGGAGGCTTCTGAGATGGGCAAAGGCAAAAATGGTAAGAGATGTTGATAGTCAGGTGGATGGATGGATGGATGGAGTTTTAAAGGATGGCAGTTGCAGAGAGTAAAGAAGATGACTTTGACAAATAAACGCACACCTTTTAGCAACAAAAGCTAAAACATTTTTTAAGTCCAGAATGTCCAGATAACATTTGGAAGCAGCTCAATCATCTCCCTAATTCACAGAATTACAAGAAGGAGGAGAAGGCACTGCACAGCAAAATCAGACTCAAAAGGTTCTGTAATAATAATCAGTTTCAATAAAAGTATTTGTAGACATCTTTCAGAGTTGATTTCTTGGTCTGGTCTACCTAGTACTGCTCACAAAGCTAGACTATGGTATCAACAGAGTTGTTATAAGCAAATTCTGCCACAGATATAGTTAACCTTGAGGTTAATAGAGAAATGAAAAAAATTCTTATGATGGCATTTTGTCTTTCAATCAATTGTGGATCCAATCAACTGTGGATGATGGGTTGAGAACAGGTGCAGCCTAACATCTAGCAGTTGAAATAGGGCATCAGAAATCTGACATTGGCCCACATCCCTGTTGAGAGAAGGTAATACCAATACTTCTCATTGAGAATCATCGGAGAGCACTTTAAAAGATCTTACTTGGCTTGCCTAATATGTAATCTGAATATTGGATTTAACCGATACCTGGGAACCATGTTTATAGTTCCTCCACATTTAATGATACCTGGATCTGGAGTTGTTTTGTACTATTGGTACAAAGCAAGGTTGACTCAGCCTTCCACAAGGTTGACTCGGCCTTCTATCCTTCCGAGGTCAATAAAATGGTTGTTGGGGGCAATATGCTGACTATCTAAATCACTTAGGGCTGTAAAGCACTGTGAAGCAGTATATAAGTCTTAAGTACTATTGCTATTGCTATTGGTAGCCTTTTTGTCTGTTACACCAGAGCCTGAATTCACCAGCAGCAGAAGCAGATTGGGTCTTTCAGGAAAGTATGATATATATTATAGGAGGTCCAGAAGGGTGGCTGCTAGCATGAAGACTGGCTTTAGTTTGGATTTGTTCCTGTCTGACATTGTTAGGGGGAGTTTTTGTTCTGACTTGCCTGCTTTAGAGGCAAATGTAGAGGAACCTGTTATCCAGTTCCTGGATTGGGACAATGTGACTGTTAGAATATATTTGCACTGATTTCCTGAGAAGCTGTCCATCCCCACTCTCACACCAGAGTCTGAAGATATCATCAAGTTGGGATATGGGGTAGGGAGGGGAGCCTGAACTATTACCTAGGTGAGAGCTAGGTTTGGACTTTCATGTCTCCTGTGTTTCTAGTGAAAATGGGTTGGGGGAGGCATGGATAATTGAGATAGAAGGTCAGCTGTGTATGGTGTGCAGCATGAAAGATGACTTTGTTTTGATGGAGTAATTGAATCTTGCCTGAAGTTACCTAGTTGAAGATTTCCTATATTGGATGGTTAAGGAGTTTCCTGGATGGGAAGGAGGTGCAGGCCGGGAGGGCGAAGGGAATTTCATGGAAAGAGGTTGTGATTGTAGGGGATTAGGAGGATGACCTCTTCAGCATTCCTGGTCTTGAAAGCCAAATATTGAGGTAGTCATGGAAACCTATAGAGGAGTAAGAAAGTTCTTCATCAAAGGTACTGTAAGAGAACATTCTGTTGGATGTTCTTTTATTTACTTTTATTTACTATTGTCTTCAGCAAGCTGAACTGTGCATTAGTATTGAACCATTTAAGCCCTCTTAGGTTTGATATATTAATTTTATGAAGTGGCTTATAGTTGCTTTAATGTATACATTTAGACCAATCAGCAAAAGAACACTAAACTATTTAATAATAAAACATTAATGTACTGTATAAAGAGCAGTATAAAATATCAGTAGTTCAAAGCAATAAATTAAGTCAACCTGTTGAAAGCCTGTAAAATTAAAAGGTCTTTGAAGTTCTTGGTGCTCTGAGCTTGGTGGTTTGCTTGCAGACATTTCATTATCCCACTAGGTAACATCATCGATGCTAGTGGATGTGGGGTTTTCTCCCTGTTCGTGTACAATATCTTGGCCTGCCAGTGTTGATGCGTGTGTGATTTTCTCCTTGGTTTTTCTTTGATGAGGATATTGTTTTCTGTTTGATTGTTTATCTGAAGTTAATCCCTTTTTATCTGGGTGTTGGCTGCTGGAGAAGATATGTTCTCCTCTTGTGATTTCTCCCTTAGCTTATGCATCCTTAGCTCTTTAGAATGGTGTGTAAATATGGTGTATCTCTGTGTGTCTTTGCCTAGCATGGTACAGACAACAAAGTGCCAGCTAATCCTCCCTCTGGTAGAGCATCCCATAAAATTATGCTTCTATAAATGAGAGTATTCTTTCCATGTGGGCTATTCTCGGAACAGAGACAGGAATGCTTCTCAAGATACAATACATATATAGAGACTTCTGTTGAGGAATTGGGTCCAAAGCAGTGTAACACTAACACTTTGAAATGTGCTACTAAATAGATAGCCAATATAGCCAGGTTTAATCACAGGCAGCTTTCTGGCTAATACTGAAGATTCAGTTCAGTGTGGGTAAACATGGTGTGCATATATATTAAACAAGTAAGGACTGCAGTGGCTGAAACAGCATTTTTTCCATTTGGTGGTACGAGGCGCATCATTTTTTCCAAAGAAGGCTGATGCACTGTTTCCTTCTTTGTTCTCTCTTTCCCCCCCCCAAATCAATAAGAAATTGATCCACTGTTTCTTGAAGTTTGCCCTCAAGATTTTGGGCCTTGGCTTCTAAGGATTATAAAGAAGTCTGCATTGGGGCTATGATCTGTGAATTGCCAAGCCCTCCATGAGCATAGGTTGCATGCTGTTAAAGCCATTTAAACCTCCAGAAACAAAGGTATACCTAGGAACATTGTAAAGTATGAATTTATTCTTTTGAATGGGTGGGTAACATAGTCTATAGATTTTATATAACTCCGGTCTCTCTTTTATATCACCAGAGCACCTAGAAATTGCAGTGGAAAACTACTAAACACTAAATTTTTCAGTAGGGAACATTGTGAAGTTGATATTTAGGGCTTAAGAAAAATGTAAAAACAAGATATTTCCATCCTTTAATAAAAAAAAAAAACCTCACCTGCCAGAATCTTTGTCCTCGTCGGTCAGGTGACAAACCTTCCACTGGATACTACAACCCAGCACTTCCAAATAGGAATAAAGTTTTGAATAGTTGTATTCGAGGGAATATAGAATGGCTGTAGTTATGTTCCTTTCCTTTTCTTTTACAGGTGACTAAAGCACAACAAATACTTTCTTTTCAGTGAAGGCTTTTTTTCAGGCTGAAGTGGAATTCACCATCCATAAAAAATTCAGTTCTGCAGAACAAGTGGTCAAAAGAATAAAATAGGTTTGCAATGTTTTATTTTTAAGTTCTCTCAGGATTACAGTGTTTGATTGTATTTTAAATGGTTCTTGCTGAGAGAAAAAGTGCTGAAAATGGGGGATCAGCAGACGTATAAAACAAACCATATAGTTAACAACAGTGAAAATGTGTATTACCAGCACCAGCACTTGAGTCCTCTGGCATCTGCAAACCACAGCTATGGAACGTCAGCCATGCATACGTCTCCAGAGTCTCCCCTCTCTCCGTCATTCCCTCATGATGCCAGGGAAAACATATCCTTGAATGTTGGGCCCAAAGGCCTTGGATTAATGGATTCTCCTAGGCAAGCAGACTGGGCTCATTTGGCGTCTGGAAACCACCTCCCAGTAAGAAACAGTCAGCATGTCATGTGGAACCCAATGGCTCAAAGCGAATCGGTTGATGGTTTTGACCATCTCTGTTCCCAAAGCAATGACCTCAGATCACAAAAAATTACCAGTGGAGTTTTGCATAAATTAGACTCTTTTGCCCAGGTGTTTGCTAGCCAAAACTTAAGAATCCAAGTGAACAATGTGTCTCAGCATATTCAGTCGCAACCTCCAGTGATGGAGAATGCTGGCGATAGTGCACTTCGACAATTGCTGTCTCAGAAACCTGCTGTGGAGCAACAACTTGTGCCGAGATACCAGCAGATGTCACAGCAAGTCCATCCTGGCTTTGGAAGTGCACAGCAGAAGCAACAGATGCAGTTAATGCAACACCAGCCCTCTCTTTATTATGACAATCAGCAACATGTTGCCCATATTCCAATGCACTCTGCCATGCACCAGGGACAGGCCCACTTGCAGCAAATGCATTCTCAACATTTGTTGTCACCACAGCTACAGCAAGACCAATACTATCTGCAGCAGCAGCCCCATCAAGGACAGCACAGGCTCTTGGTACATGAAATGCAGCCTCAGCAGCAGCAACAGAGGCAGTGCCCCATGCAAACAGCTCAGTATTATCCAATACAGCCGATGATGCAACAATTACAACAGCAGCAGCAGCAGATACAAACACAACTTCCTCCCTATCACAGGGACACTAATCAGAAGCCTCTGCACGAACCTCAGCAATATTCCCAAGACAGAGGTAATTCCATGCAGCTTATACAGCTAGGAGCAGTCCCTCCATATTTCTACCAAGATCAGCAGCAGTCATTCAAACATTTGTATCCACAAAGTGTTCTGCAGCAGCAACAGCCACCTGGTGATGCCAGTCAGCCCGATCATTATCAGACTGATGATAATACTCAGGCATTGATGGATGAGCACCTGGGACTCCCTGTGGCAGAGGGGACTGAAGTTCCAGCACCACAGGGCCTGAATTCTGGGGACAGCACAATCTCTCAACAATCTCTTAGACCTACAACAAGTGTTCAGATGAATAACAAAAGACCTCAGCAGTTGTCTCCCAGTGCAGTATGGCCACAGGTATGTAAAACTTTATATCTAGCTTTCTGATAAGTAAGTTTAGAAAAAAGCTGTATTATTCATAACATAGAGCAGGCATGCATGATTGTTTGTGAAATGTATACTTGGATTTCAATAATAGGCTGGGACAACCACCCCAGAAAAGTAAGTGGAGCCAGAACAAAGCTTCATTCAGTATCATTCCAATTGAAATTAAATGTAAAAATATGTTTGAAAAAATTAACACTTTCCCTTTTCTTGTATTAAAACTTATAATTCAATAGCACAGTGATGACGAACCGAGACCGAGTGCCCAAACCGCAACCCCACTTATTTATTGCAAAGTGCCAGGGCCGCATCAGCATTGTGGTTCCCTCTGGGAGGGCAGGGGGTGTGGCCCACTGGGTGGGCATGGCCAGGGTGGTCACAGCAGACTGGGTGGGGTGACTCTCACCCTGGTTGGTACCTCTTTATTCTCCTACCATCGGGTAGGAGATACAGAAACATAGTACCAATAGGCTGAAGAACAGCTTTTATCCATGGGCTGTCAGGCTCTTGAATGGGACATAGTAATTTTATGCATGACAGACCCGAGAGGCCGGCATGCTGTGCAATTAGCTCACAGGGTGTAATAAGTTGGGGGTTTGTAGTCACTGTGAGTTGTGGGGGGGGCACGGAGGGAGGCTCAGCCAATCTCACTGTATACATTTTATACTTTGATAATAAAGGTTCATTCATAAGTGTGGCAGGTAGGCGTGGCCACCTCGATGCTCTTAACACCTCTACTTGAGCTTGCTAGCCGGCCGTTTTGCCTGCTTTGTGCTGGGCAGGGCTGCTGCTCTGGGCGGTGGCAGCGCAGGTAACCTGCGCGAGCTGCTAGTGATGGTGGTGCGTGTGCCCACAGAGAGGGCTCTGAGTGCTGCCTCTGGCACGCGTGCCATAGGTTCGCCACCACTGCAATAGCAGATTTTGAAAGGCTTTGGGATAGGTGCCTTCAGGCCTAGGGTTTCAGTCTTTGCATTTTATCAACGATAGTTGTCCAGTGAAATAGAAGAAGCCTTTTATGGCATTGAAATTTATGTTCTTTGAAACCATGGAGACAAATAGATACTTCTATTGGCAGAGCCATTTTGTGAATCAGTAATATTTAGCATTTATTCCAATTGTCCATCTACGATGAGCCAGTGAAACTAGGTTAGATGCTTCTAGATATGATGGTTAAAGAATGTTTGCTGGTGGGAATCTGTATAAATGTAGAGATTCTATTGGAAATTTTAAAATGACTCTGTGCATTGGGCATTCTTAGAGGCCTATCTCCCATGGAGTCTGTTGGATAAGGCCTCACCATCCATTTGACTAAGAAACACAATCAGGAGGCTTTTTTGTTTCTTCTCAAAGAGTTCTATATTGTTTCCTGTTCAGATCTGAACTATATAGGATAGCAGAATGATGCCTTTAATGCCTTCCCCAAGATTCCCAATATTTTAGACCAGGATTTTTCAAACTGTGTTTTGGTGGGATTCCATGAGAAAAAACTAAGGACCATTAAAAAAACTCATTCACTTGATTGTAATCAATTTCTTATCACTAGAGCTTTGTCTCTTGATCAAGATATATGTGTATACACATTTGAAGGGTACCTAGACTAGGAAAAGTGATGCAAACTATAATTAAACAACTTACTGGTTTACTTAAATTTCTCCTACCTTTTTAACAGCAGATCCAGTTACTTGATGGAAGACTTTCATCAGTTTCTCCTGAACAAAGGTATAGTTGTGATTAATTACTGGATGTCTTCTAAAAATCCAAAATAGTGGCCTAAAAATCTAAAATAATCAACCAGCTTGTAAACAGTCCTTTTGCTGTTTTGCAATAGAGCAATAATTTTTGGTGGCAGTTATATCAATCTATGGTAGAAGACCATATGACACGATGGAACCTTCCTTACTTGTTAAAAATATAAAACTTAACCCTCAG
Organism: Azemiops feae; assembly: GCA_023970755.1. Classification (NCBI taxonomy): domain Eukaryota; kingdom Metazoa; phylum Chordata; class Lepidosauria; order Squamata; family Viperidae; genus Azemiops; species Azemiops feae. The sequence continues at coordinate 562,977 of JALGBA010000834.1, forward strand.
GCATATGAGTTAGGTTTGTTCTATATCTAATCATTTAAGTATTCTAGGTCAAAGCCTATCTGGCACCTTTCACAGAAGCCACCTAAAGATCACAAATGATTTTAGATTCAGGAGGGAAATTCCATTTATCTTAGTTGTGACCGTTCTTCCTCCCCTTCTGTTCGGAAGCTATGCCTTCAGCCTTTTCCTTCAACTGTAGGAACTGTATCATGGATAGGTGTGGACAAAGTTTGAGGAGCCAGGGGCCTCAAGCATGACCATCTGTAGAATTACAATAGGCTTTCTGATGCTGCTGCGACATCACTGGAAATGGTGATCCAATTTAAGCCATGCTATAGTTTTGTTTTCCTTGAATGTTTTTTAAAAGTAGAAGTGAAGGCATCTTGTTCATATCTCCAAGTTAAAAAACCCTCCCATTATATCAAAATTGCACCAAACTGAATAGAACAATTCAGTGGGTCTTGTGATGGGGAGGTCACATCAGGCAAGGATCACATCAGGAATTCTGATGCGATCTCCCATCACTAGACCCACTGATCACACGAAGCCCTTATAAGCAGAAGAACACAGACACTGATATCCTTTAAATTCCGCTGAAGATGTTACCTAGCCTGGTAACAAAACGTTCAGTAACCATCCCAGAAGCTTGGAGAACAAACCTCCACCCTCATCCTACGCCCGACCTACAGATATTCATCACTATCAATGGTGCATTCCTTAGAGTGGTCCCTGGCTGAGGTGTGCTTTCTCTAAAAAAAAATTTAAAAGTTTTCTTGATACCTAGCCAGGTATTCGCCTCTTAGATGGTGGTTCCTTTATAAATTAGCCAAATTATAGTTTTATCTATGGATATTTTTGTGCTTCTTTTTAAAATAAAGGGTGCCTACCTGAAATACAGGATGCTAGTTAGACGTGGCATGGCCTTTGTCATTTCTTTAGCTGGCAAGAACGTATGTCCTCTGTCTCTTCATAATTCATGGCTAGAATACAATGATCCAAAACATCTTCTATTGATGTGTGTTTATTCTACTAAAGAACATCATCTTTAACATCTTTGCTCAAAATAAACCGGTTTCAAATATTTACACTATGCTATGGGTGTTGATGCCACCAAAGAAACTTTTGTGGGCAGTCTAGTTCAGTGGATTATGTTTTGTGAGGCACTTCTGTCTGTCATATCCAGGAAAGATAATTAAAAAGAAAACCCAAGTTGTACCTATGCAGATGCACAACCTATTCATATTGCTCATGTAATAAAAAATCATATAGGAAAAAGCTTACCATAAAATATTATGTGGGTGTGGAATTTAATTGAGTCATTGCATAGAGCAAAGAATTACAGAAAAAGTTTATTGCTAATTTAATGTTTCAAATTTGGTGAATTGATGAAGCCCTTTATAAATAAAATGTAATTTATCTGCATGCTTTTGCATTTAGACCTTACATTTTTATGGTTTCTTTTTTGTTAAATAGGACTTGCCAGTTGCTTCAAGTATCTGATTAAACAAATTTCCCTTGATCTTCTTAATAGTTATTGAGCCCTTCCAGAAAATACCTCCAGTAATGGTTTTAGTATAATATATGACAGCAGGAACTGTAAGAATTAGGGGATGGCTGAATGAATTGTGATTATTTTGTTTTGATGTTTTATTGGATTCAACCATTTGATCGTGCATCAAATGCTGCTGAGGTTTCAGAGTTCTTCCCCCCCCCCCCAAACTGTTGTGTGTATATTAATTATAATGTATCTAGAAGCATTCTTTCTAAATCAGCATCTTGTTCTCTGTCTCTTGTAACAGCAATGCTTGTGATAAAGAAACATACATTGAAAAACCTGAATCAAAGAGCAAACTGACGTGCTCTGTATGTTTCAAAGAGTTTAAAAGTTTACCAGCTCTAAATGGTCACATGAGGTCTCATGGAGGGATACGGGCATCTCCTATCTTCAGACAGGTATCACTGCTTGTGTATTTCTTTTTGAATATTTGATCGTCCCCTTTTGTAAAATTTGCTGCTTGCTTAACTATGTCTTCCTTTAAAAAAATATTCTGGAGCTTGCTATTGTCCCAAAAAAATGTCTTTTTCCAGCTTTGTTCGAAGTGTATTAATTCTCCATTGTTGTTGATCTGTTAACTGATGTTATATATAAGAAAAGAACTACATCTGGGCATAGCTTTGGCTGACCTCCAGTTGAACAGGGTTCCTCACTAAGTATACTTCAATATCCTCTTTATTGATTGAACAGTTTTAAGTACAAGAAACTCTTCAATACAACTTCGTTTTTTCTGTTTCTTTCTTGTGTTCCTTTTGGACACAGGTTTCTAGTGAGGATATGTTTTCTAAAGGAGGAATCATGTTAATTTTTTTGCAGCAACAATACTTGAGACTGACTCATTTATTCCAAGGCAGCAGGAAATTACTCTAATCCCTGATAATAGTTCTTTTAAAATGGGTCTTTTAAAATGCCCTAAAATTCCCCGATGTTCATGCTACCTTTAAGTATTCTAGTGATCCATCCAGGCGTTTGAAGTTGTGGGTGAAAGCCTTTAATTGTCTGTACAGGAGGATGGGGAGAACCTGCCACAGCAGCACCAGCAGGAACAGCTGCCCTCTGAAGTGGATAGCTTTGCGCCTATCGTCATGCCTGTGTCTGTCCCTGTAAAGGTTCTGTCGCCTGAGCCCAACAAGCAGGCCAGAGATGGCTGTGCCCTGGTCAAAGACAAGCCTGTCTCAGATGATGAGATGCCTGTCCTTGTGAGGATGATCTCTTCTCCTGCACATTCCCCTAACGCCATCAGCCCATGTACCTCTTCTGTGAGTGTTCTCTTCTTGCCACTAACTGTGCCATAGGAGCCTAATAAATCCCTTTGCGTTACAACAATGCTTGAGGACTTCTCCAGTTATTTCAAAGCCGGTGTTAATTATTCTTCTATAATGGTCCAAATTTTTCAAACACAATAGAAAACAACAAAGGGATTTGTTATCTTTAATGTTCTTTGTGCTTGCTTATTTTACTGTTGCAGCTGGCTGGGAGCCAGTTTGTTTTCTTCTTGAAATTGGTCTACTTGTGTGTTTGTGTGCATGCCCGTGCGCCCATGCATTTTGCCAGAGATTGTTTCCAGAGAATAAGTATTGTAAAAGGCTTGAGACTGATGCTTTCTTTTCCTCAGATAAGCATCACTTTTTCTTCAATAAATTACAGTTACAGCTGTCTGCTGTCTTAAGTTTAAAATTTGTGTCATGTAGCATGCAAGTCCAGCATTTGCTACTGAAGATGGTGAAACTTAAGCAGCCCTGACCTTTGCCTTGGATCTCCCATGCCAGTCAGCTGCCAGTTTAAAATTTCCAGTTGGGTATTCTGAGGGATTATGGAAAATTCATATTAGTAATTGCCCATGAAGGGCTTATCTTTATTGGTAAAGACCCTCTTGTGCATGGACTTCGTTCTGATAGCTTGGTTCTGATATCACACAAATTTATCCAGAATTACATCATTCATTCCATCCTGCTTTAAGCATAGTTTTGTTCTAGATTAGAAAGCAGTACAGTTTTATTGAATCTAGAGGAACAATTAAATAATCTCACAAAAGCAGAAATAATAATGCATGATCTTGTCTACCATTGGTTGTTTTTTTTATATATAATTCTTCTTAGGGAAACTGACGGGGAAGTGCAATCTGAAACACTAGGAACAGACAGCAAATGGTCTTTAAAATCTCTGCCCTTCCTAGAAGTGTTTAACCTGGGGAGTGTTTAACAGATCTCCAGTGCATTGTTTCTCTCCTTTTTTGTTATTTAATTGAATAGCAACTTCAGGCAGTAGTTTGGAAAGAAACTTGTAAGGGGAAGGTCCTTTTGCATTACTTTCCTAAGAAAATTGAGCATGCACTCTAGGAAAGGACAGTTGTGGGGAATGATCTGAGAAGGAGCAACTCCACAGTATTAGATTCCATTAGGCCAATGTCTGACTTCCTAATGCAACTGCTTTTAAAATTGTAAGACAACTTTTTAACAAATTTTCTGGATCATACTTCACTTAAATAATGATTGATCATTATTTCTTGAAAATTAAATGGTGCCTTTGTCCAATCACCCTATAAATTTGTTGTTTTGTTTTTTTATATGTAAAGAGTTTTATGGAATACAATTTCACAACAACTAAAATATGGGCAATAGTAAAAAATAATTAGTCTATTAACAAAATAAACAGGAAGCAAAATCTGCAGCACTTATTTTTAAAAAGTGACATAAATGTAAATGCAGGAAGTCATGCATCAGTAAGAAAGGCCTGATTATTTTTAATAATGAAAGTTTATTACAAAACTAAACCAGGGGATGAAGCTGTACAAGTTTAATGATAGTTTTATATTTTTCAGGCTGTGCTGATGTACCCAAAGAGTGGATCCCAGGTCAGCAGAAAGGTCTCTGGTTTACCACTGTCCATGCTAAGTTTAATTTGGTGAATGTGTCTCACCAACTGAAAAATCACTCCCTCAATATATCATGAAAAAACTAGGACAAGATGGGAGGAATGTTATTATATTTTATTTATTTACTACTGTTGTATCCTGCCTTCTGCTAAGATGTAGGATCACTCTTTATTTTATCTTTGTAATCTTATGTGCTAGTTGGGTCTGAGAGAAAGAGATTGCCTTAAATCATCCATAATTAGGTCGGGATGTAGATTCCTAATCCAAAATTATTAAAGGTTTTCATGGTGGATTCATTAAAAGGAGGGGCAAGGATTAAAATGCAGCAGTGAAAATAAATAAATGCTACATTCCTATCAATGCCTCCCTTAGTAAATAGCAACTTAAGGACGGCTATTTAAAAGTTAGGCAATCTAGTCTCCTGAGTCAGGAAGCTCCATCATGAAGATAAAGCCATTCTCGAAGTTCTTTGTTCCCGTCACTGGTCTTCACTACAGTTCTGGCATAAAAAAGTCCTCTCCAAAGGATCTTAAAATGCTGGCAGACTGTCATGAGAGGAATTAATTTAATTCCCAAATTCCTCTTTAAGCCTGATTCCCAATAGTAAAACAAAGAGATGTATTGTTCTGTTGAAGTCAGAATACAGCACCTGTAAGTTGAACCTTAAAAAAATTCATTGTTTAGTCCACGTTTTCATGTTTCGCTGAAAAATTGTATGATTGAATACACTCACTATTAAAATAACAACTTTTGTATTTTCAGGATCCCAATAGAAAGCACCACCAAAGTATCACCAACGCTGAAGAAAATATCAAATCTTTTCAAGACAAGAAAAAATACCGTCACAGACCCGAACCACTCTTCATACCACCTCCCTCCTTCAATCTCGGTGCATCTCTCTTAGGGGCTACTCTCTACCAAAGCCAACTTCGCTCTCCTCGTGTCTTAGGAGACCATCTAATTGACAGGACTCATAATCCCCCACCTTATACACCACCTCCCATGCTTAGCCCCATACGACAAGGATCTGGACTCTTCAGCAGTGTCATCATATCTTCTCATGGTATATCTCATCCCCAGCTGCCCCTTACTCCTCTGACACCCACTCCCCGGATTCTCCTCTGTCAATCTAGTAAGTATGTTGTATTGTAGTATAGATGTTGCTCACATAAGAACTAACAGTTTTATTCACTCGTGAATGATGATAATGTTGGCTTAAATTTATTCTGTTTGTACTTCTTATAGTGTTCCTGCACATCTAGATATAATTACTTTGTTTCAGATGGGTTCAAGAAGAAATGCAGAGAATCAACGTATGCTGATTTGAGCTACTTCCTTTATCTCTAAAATGTGGTCCAGAAATTCCAGTTATAGCGGTCCTTGTTTAGTGACCACAATTCAGTCATTAAGCAAAGTGGTTGCTCAGTGAAACTGTGACTGTACTTATAATCTTACTTTAGCTTTGCTTTGCTTTACAGACCTGTGAAGGTCATAAATGGAATGGTAGGTAATTAAGTTACTTTTTCAACACCGTGGACTTTCCATTTTTACTGGAATCTGTTGATGCAAAGAACCATGTCCTTGAAACTAGCAAATTTGACAGCATTGCTACACCACATGGAAACATTTTTTTTTATTTCATCACTGCAGATACAAAAAATTTGCTTGCAGTCTTGAATAATTGTCTTGGGAGTGTAAAAGGAAATAGTCTTACAAAGTAGCATACCATGCGAGGATCCTGTTAGTAATTGTTTTCAAAACAGTGTGGAATGCATATGTAAAGGTACAATTAAATGTAAAAAGTAGATTTTATATGACCTGTTGGTCTGTTTAATAACATAGTCTTTTTGGATTGGTACTGGCTCCCCAGAGTGACCTTCCAAACTCCCAACCCTTTCCAGTTATAGAGGAAAAGTCACAGTATCCCTAGCCAGGCCTTGACTCCACATATTTGGAGGGCATTTGATTGACAAATACCTTCATTAGAGCAGTTTTCTTATGACCTGATGACACTTCTTTCAAAACGGTGCCAAAAGCTCAACTGTATATAAATGGGTGCTCTATTATTAGGATGAGAAATATTCTTTATTTAGATATAATGTTGTTTTCTGTAAAGAAAGAAGGCAGACTTCAGAAACCTGGTTAGTTAGCAAAGACAAAAAAGGAAATCTGCTGAAAATTATATTTTATCATTTTTCTTGCAGATAGTATTGCTGGAAACAGTGTTCCTGTGACCCCAAGACCTGGAGAACAGACTATTGATATTGAACCGTAAGTCTTTTGTAGAGAGAGGTAATATCCATGCAACACAATTGTTTTGGTTGGGGAGGGGGAGAGTGTGTGTTTCTTTTTAAAAAATGGTTGAGATATAAATCATTCCTGTGAGTCTTTCAGGTATTCCTGCATGTGCATCAAGACCTCTTATCTTATTTTGTTTATGCTCAACTTATTACATTGGTAGCTACTTTTAAGTGGTTTTCAGAGCAACATATTTTAAGTATTATAAAACTGCAGTCCTGAATTAAACCATGAAGTATGACCTCAGATGTTGGCCATCAGTGGCATATTGGGAAATGAGAGCTCAACCTGGCTCTGGGTCCTCATTTTACTGACCTCGGAAGGATGGAAGACTGAATCAACCTTGAACCTGTCAGGATCGAACTTTTGGCAGTGGGCAGAGTCAGCCTGCAATACTGTATTCTAACCACTGTGCCACTACAGCAATTGGTTGTTCCAGAGAGCAGATACCATGGCAAACAGCCTCATCTCTTAGGACGTTTCAGATGGAACTCTTTTGCACATGGGACCTACAACGTGTCTCCTGCCAGACTTAATGGGGCAGGTAAATGTAATCAGGAAGAGGTGGTCCTTCAAATAAGTCATATTGTTCATTCACAATCAGAAGGTGATACCCTTGACAGACTGTTTTCCTGGATCCCTTTTGGATGGTTTTGATGAAGAACACAGTATGTCGTCTATTCAGCTTGATTCTGTAAGGAAACAAGCCACTTTATATGAAGTTTCTGCTTCATTAGTTTTATCTTTGTCACTTCTGCTTTCTGCCTTAATGTGTTTTTTGCTATACAAGTGATATTTTTCCCCTGCCATTATTTTCTTCCTAAGTCCTTCTCTTTAGGCTCCTTTGAGGAGAAAGACTTAGGAAGGCTCTGCAGTAGACTTCCACTTTTAATGCTTTAAATATTTTTATTTCTTTGAGGTGTATCAACATTGGCTCAAGATTCCAGGCAAATATCCCTGAACTTAAAGATATAGCATTGGTGGAGAAGGAGGATCACAAGGCAACTTTAGTTTGGAAACCATGGCCAGAACTGGAGGACAAAACTTTTGAACAAAGAGGTACTATATTTTTATACTACCTAAAAGAGTGAATTTTTGCTTTGCTATGTTTTATGTATATCTCCACCGACTCACCAAGATTATTTTGGGTAGTTAATAGGGATTAATCCAAACTCATAGTTTGAAATAAAAAAATGAGTGTTTTCAGAATTGCTGTCTCTTAGTTTTAAAATTTTAGATTTTTAGATTTTCTTGGTACTTTTCTTGGTACTTCACTGCAAAAAACAGACTTGAATCAAGTCTATGTTCAGTAGATTCTACTGTTAAAGAATGGGAGAAGATAACAGTTTACTCTGATCTCCTTCTACGCTCATAATTTCTGGAGGTTAATGTCAGACACCAGAGGAGGATAGAGAATCAAAGAAAAATGGCTTGTTTATCCATTTGCTTTAGAGGCAAGTTTCCGTTAGATCCATCTCAAACAGAAAAGACCCTTGGATACTTGGACCTGACACATAATATAACATAAAAATCTCCATTGTACATTGAACCCTACATTGTTTATGTAAATTCTTCATTGGGCTGTCCTTGTACTCCCTAAATTTGTTTTCTTCAAAAGACACTATTCACTAAGAAATAAGTTCTGTGGAATAATTTCTATACAGTTTTCTTGAAGTCTTTACATCTACATCCCTTGCAATATTTTGTGATGGGAATTAACACTCATTTTCACAGATGCTGTTGTGTACATATTCATACATACAGAGAAATACATAGGAATAAATAAAAAGAAGGTACAAAAAGAGAAAGAATGTCTTACAGATCTCTTGAAGTGGTATAATCACAAAAATGCTATTTTCCCCTTTAGCCTGTTTTAAGAACTGTGTGAGAAAACAACAGACTTTCATTTGCTTGACCTTTTTCATTTTAATATAAATGTATTGGTTCCCTGATAATTAAGTTAACTGTATGTATTTTTAAAAACTGATATACCAGAGGACAATAGAATTCATAATTATACAGCAGTGCACAAAATGTGTGTGGGTTTTTTATTTGTGAGGTCTGCATCCTTGCTTTAAAATTATTACAAATGCTTCAGAAAGCTTCCAGGTTCCATTTTAGCTCTTCTGGCTTAGGAATATTTCTCTCTTATCCTCTTGCTTTCATACACAAATCTACTTCACAAACTGCACAGGTGACCATTCATCTTCTGTTTAAACATCTCCAACAAAGGAGACTTCATAATTTCAATGAGGGATGTGTTTCATATCCAGCATAAGTCTGAAAGCTCAGAAGACTAAACCTCTGGTCCCGGTGACCAACCCAGATTGGTTCTTGATCTTTCCATCCATCTAAAACTCAGAATGCCTGTGCTGCCCAGTCTGAAAATGGCCCATGGGAGGCAATCATGACTGCACTAACCATTAGGAAATATTTTCTGATTCTTGCCAAAATCTGCTTCCTTGTAATCCTTTGGGATTTTCTGTCCTATCTTCTGGAACAATTCTGAACCATTCTGTCTGCCTCCTCCATGACAGCCAACAGTTGAAACTAGCTGCCCTACCTCCCCATTCTTTTTCCAACTGGGTGTCTTTCCAACAGATGTACCTTTACTTAATTGCCCTTTGCTGCAAATTGGGAAGCACCGGTGTAAACAAGGAACTTATAACATCTTTTACATCCTGTTCAATCTTCTGCTACTTTGATACTTGATCTATTTCACCATTACCTGATTTTGTTTTTATTTTTAAAAAGTAATATTTTCCACATATGTTCATCTACCCCTTTTAAGCCGATTAATGCTGTTCCAAGGATGTGTATTTCTGCATTTGAGGTGATTAAGTGGAGTGTGTGAATGTTTTGGCTTTCCATGCTTCCAGGGGGGCAACATTCAAAGGGAACCCTTCCCATTTTCAGATTGCAATGCATGGACAACCTGTAAACTTCAGGGTGATGTTCAATGGAAAAGTGTCCTTCACACACCTCCCCCTCCCCAACAACAAAGCAAGCTAAAAACCACCACAGGGAAAATTTCAAAAGAATAGAAAACAATCACATCTGGAGGAGGAGAAATCTCAGCAAGTAATTAAAATAAACTACCTCCTATTGTGCCCCAGCTGTATTAAAATAGGAACTCATACTTGTTAGAATTAGTCTTTACATTGGCTTTATGCATTTTTCTTAATGTTGCTGCGTTCAGCAGCTGAATTATTTGACAAAATTAATTTTGTTTTCTTATTACAGTGACCAATCTCTTAAATATGTGCTGCTCAAGCATATTAACTGGTGGAGGAACCAACATAGAATATGGTTTGCATTCTCTCTTTGAAGCTAAAGGGAATATTATGGTAGGTTACAGAACATGTTAAAAATAGTAACAGATTTCGTGAAGTAATTGGACAGAAAGAAAATGTTTGAATAACTAATTGTGAAATAGTCTCCCTTGCCATTAATGAGATTTTTCTTTCTTTAGTGCAACTTCTGAATAATAGTGCTTTATTTTAAAAACCCACATACAGTTTTTCTTTAAGAAAAGTCTATGGCTGCAAATGTCTAGTAACTAATACAATATCTAGTGTTTTATGTTCACTCAGAAATAAATTCCAGTTCCATTCCATTCCAGCTGTTCATAGGACTGCAACTTAAGCAAGAAACAACCTAGGTCAACAAGTCACTGCATAAATGAGTCCAGCAAGGGCTCTGCAGTCTTAAAATGCAGCGTATCATAGGCAAAGTACATTGGAAAATTGGAAATGTATTAACTGTTATTAAAAGAATAGGTATAATTCTAATAATTGCAAACCACATACAATCCTGGTTTGCTTTGTCTCTGTTAATATTGCAGGCTGCTCTGGAGATGCTGCTTCTTTTGAAACCAAAAAGAGCAAAATCACATCCTCTAGCCGATTATCATTACGCTGGTAAGTTCTAAAACAGGTTTGTAAAGAGAGCCTGCCAGTTCCACATGGGAGCTTTTATCAGGGCAGGTGCTGTTGGCTGAGCACTGAGAAAGAAAGTCACTCATTTGACAGTAAAAATGTAATGCTTCTCACCTGTTCCATTTACTTCAGGTTCAGACCAGTGGACACCATTTGAAAAAAAATTGTTCAGTAAAGCACTGGCAACATATGGCAAAGATTTCATTTTTGTACAAAAAATGGTGAGCTGTTCCTCTCTCTTGTTTTCATGGCATTTCTGATCTTCTGGATACCACTTATTTATCCGCTAGACCAGTGGCCCCCAACCTTTTGGGTACCCAGGGACCACTTCCATGGAGAAAGGTTTTTCCTTGGACCGGAGGGGGCGTGGTTTTGCATGCTGCCTGCATCCTGTGGATGGGGCTTTGTTTGTTTGCGCGGCCCAGTTGCTGGCATGCCATGGACCGGTGCCAGTCCATGGACCAGGGGTTGGGGACCTCTGCATTAGACTAATTCCAGCAGGCATGGTTTATAAATGAAAGTCTGTATGTTTAAACTTAGATGAGGTCTCATCTGCAAGAATTTGTTCTTATTTTAAAACACCTGACAATTTGACCATAAATTAATTCTATGAATTGGAGTGAAATATATATATATCAGATTGTGAAGACCCGGTCCTAGTCTCCTGCTCATCTTTGAAGTTCACTGTTTGATTTTCAACAATTTACTCTCTGTCAAAGTTTAAAGTTTAATCTGTTTCAAAAGAGGAATTCGCCCGAGTTTAAAATGATTTAACCCTTAGTAAGATCCAAAACCAAGTTTACATTTTTGGTACTGCTTCAAAGTTTTGAAATTGTGATAAAGTATACAGTATTAATGAATATATCTGAGAATTTTTGTAGTAAGTGTGCTGCATACTAATGTTGTATGTTAGCTGATAATGTGTTGATGCAGAGTCTGAATTATTGTATGATTATAGGTGAAGTCTAAGACAGTCGCACAGTGTGTTGAATACTATTATACGTGGAAGAAAATCATGCATTTAGGACGACGGCACCGAACTCGGCAGGCAGAAGTAAAAACTGAATGCCCAGTAAGCCTCACTTCCTTTAGTTTTGAAGTACATAAAATTGTATTCTCCAGATATTGATATTAATATATTTGATTATTACTTCTCTCACTTGTGAGAAGTAACATTTCAGTAAGATAGTTATATATATGCCGTAACCTCGTCCATGCTACAAGAATGTAGGTTATTTTATTCTAAAAATATTGATTGCAGTTCTTAGCAAGCACCACAGCAGTATAGAGCTTTTCTGTGTATAGAAATTGGTGTTACTGCTTCTAGTTTCTAAATTCCCAACATTTTCTTGGGAGAGCCATACTTGCATGATAGACTGCCTTATATATCCAGAAGAAACCTGTAACCTCTAGTTTTATAGAATCAGGAAGAAACTGATGTGAAATAATTCTATTTAAGAGCCATTGCCAATTGGAATAGTATTAAGATATATGAATAAGAAATTGAACTTCCTATAAAGCAGCTTACCTTGATTCTTCCAGTGCAGAGAAGTTGCCTTTCTATATAACATTGAACAGTTTTAGAGCAATAAGAGGAACTTGAAAGTACCTCGCCATATTTAATTATTCTGAATAATACATTCTGTAAGGAATAATGATGTCAATTAATTTTCTCTCTAATTAAATATAGTTTTGGAACCTGTCTCACAGCTCCAAAACAGATTTTAAAAAATCAGAGCTGGAGAAGATTTGTCTTTATTTAGTAATTAATAATATTAGATCTACCTATTGGATTTGAAACAAAGTACAGGTAGTTCTTGACTCTGGGCCCACAACTGAGCCCAAAATTTATGTTGCTAAACAAGACAGTTGTTAAGTGAGTTTTGCCCCATTTTATAACTTTTCTTGCCACAGTTGTTAAGCGAATCACTGCAGTTATTAAGTCAGTAACGCAATTGTTAAATGAATCTGGCTTCCCCATTGACTTTGCATGTCAGAAGGTTGCAAAAGGTGATCACATGAACCCGGGACGTGGCAACCATCATAAATATGAGTCAGTTGCCAAGCATATGAATTTTGATCACATGACCATGGGGATGCTACAAAGGTCATAAGTGTGAAAAGTGGTCACATGTCACTTAATTTTGAACCGTCGCTAAAACGAACTGTTATAAGTCAAGATTACCTGTAGGTACACGTGAGCTGCTTCAATCCTTTAAAATTTCCCTATATAGGCAGAGTTTCTTATACAGTTATTCCACTATCACCTAGCATGTCTTTGAATTTTAGACAAGTGGTGAAGATGAGGAAATGGAAGGTGAAGAGCAAACTGAGGAAGAAAAAGCATCTGTAAAAGAAGAGGATACAGAAATTCAGAATTCCCCTGACCTACCGTCTGTTGCTGTTGCATCACCCATTAACTCACCCTCTCTGCAAAGCCTTGGGCTACCTGCGACCTCTTTTATCTGTGAAATGCCAGACTGTGGGGCTGTAAGTGCAATTTTAATACATCAATGCACACATAAAGTCACAAAATAAAAAGTCCTGTAAATAGAAATGAATCGACTGTGGCTAAAGAAAACAGTGATAGCACAAATAGTAATAGGTGCCTTGGATGCAATCCCAAAACATCTGGAGTACCAGTTGAACACCATAGGCATTGACAAAATCACCATCAGTCAATTAACAAAAGGCAGCTTTTCTTGGAGTAGCTTACATTCTGCAGTGATAAATTTAATGCCATCAAACAACAACATCTGCCTATCCCAGATCCTTGGGAAAGGCTTGATAAGTGGATAAAATTGCCAATCCAGACTAAACATTTGGTTGACTGCAACTAATCATACTAATATGTTAATGCACACATGCAGAAGTGTGTGGATACAGAGGCAGCTAGACTGCAGTTCTGTGACTTCACAATACGCATTCAGTAATTGATATTGGATGCAAAATCTCTTAACACTGAGGCCTAGAGTGGCATAGGCCTTAAGATATCAGACGTAGGACACCAGAGAGCTAGGTTCAAGTCCACCCTCACCCATGGAAACATACTGGGAGTCTTTGAGCCAGTCACACACGTGGTCCAACCTGTATCAGAGGGGTGTATGAAATAAAGTAAAGGAAGATCCCTATATAAGCCACTCTGAACTCTTAAGAAAGTGTGATGTATAACTTTCAACAAAGAAGAAGAACATGTACTTGTTCTAGAAGAGAAATAAAATTAGTTTTTAATTAATTCATGTTCAACCAATATGGTACTTTAACTATAGGGTTCCTAGATTTCTGTTACTCTTTAATTAGGCTGGATTTAAGGCTTCTAAATTCCATTTTTCTGTCCTCCAAAATTCATCTAACTACACAACAAAATTTCAACAGCAGGAGACACTTTTGCTGTTTGGTAATAGAAACATATTAAATCATTACATTCATCCTGTAATATTATTCACATAGAACTGCAAATAAGAGAAATGAGATACAAAACAAAATTAAAATAAACCAATCCTCACCAAATCCCCCAAAGCTGGACCTACCCATTCCCCAGTCTTCCCCACTTAGCTTATGATCCCCATCTACTGCTCTGTTCTTCCTTCTTTCCTCCAAAATTGAATGTGGCTCCAAGCAACTAAAAAAGCTGCTTATGATTGGTTTAGCCTAGCCTATGCCTGAGATTAACCTTACAAATAATAAAAGTAAAGTATAACTTGGATATCTTCCGTCATGGATATTAGTTTAGAAATTTTCACAAATATGTTATTGAAGCCCAAGAGTGATTGTAAATACATTGTTGGTCATTTGGCTTGACGAAGATGTGAATGGATGATCTCTGTAGGCATGTGGTTTTGATCATAGCTGTTAGCCAAGTTAGCTAAATGACAATCTGTTCAAAAGCTGTGCTGAGGATGCATGGTGAAGCTGTCTTCATGCATATAACTGGCCAGTCAGAAATAAAAAGTTCAGAACAAATGTTTAAATTATCTTGCATAGTCAAATTAAGAAAACAGGCAAGATACCATTTGAGGAACTCAATATCATTGTTACACCTTTTTTTTAAACTTTAATTCAGAAAATGTATTTTTTACTTATTTGCCCTCTAGGTTTTCACTTCCAGACAAGCCCTGAATGGCCATGCACGTATTCACGGTGGTACAAATCCTGTGGTCAAAACCCGCTGTGGGGGCCCTGGCACTAAACAGAAGTCGAATTCTCAGAATGACTACTGCTCTGTCAAGAGTTCCCCAGCTCATAGCACAACAAGTGGTGAGACAGATCCGCCTACAGTTTTCCCCTGTAAAGAATGTGGCAAGTAAGTAAAGCTATCTACACACAAACTAAAATCTGTGGCGCTCTGTGTAGAAAACTCGGTGAAAATCACTCCCCAACAAAGTAAGGAAGTTGCCTTAATGAATAAGAGTAATTCTAATGTAGCCTTAATGAATGTGGTACCCAGTCATGCTTGCTGGGAACTCTGGGAATTGTACTCCTAAAGTATCCAGAGGGCAACAGGATGCAGAAGATTGTTTCAAATCACTGTATTATAGTGATATACACTATATGTGTACAATTTAGACAGTATTAAGATGTCATAAACCAAACCTTAACCCTCTTTTGGCTTGAGGGAGAGGTGGAATTCGTACTGTATATCATGTGGTTTGTTTCTGTTTTAGCTTAATGTGACATGTCAATCCAGCCAATGCTATTTACAAACCACAATTTTTATTTACTGCCTACCACAGGATTGCTCAGGATTATGCTACCTTACCTGAGATCTGCATCTTTAGCTGATTGCATCACTTAAGGAAGCTGAGCAAGAGACACTTGTTTACAGACCTACTGAATTATTGGGTGATGTAGTAGAAAACTCCTTAGCATTCCATTTTTAAAGCTATAAAATAGAAATGAAGTTTGCCCTTGAAAGTTTTTAGCCTCACAGACCTCAAATGTGTAGGATCTCCCTATTTGGGCAAAGGGATTAGAATTAAGAAAATGTATCTGAGTATATGCTTAGCCAGGAATTTCCTGTTTATGCCAGTACCACATCCTTTCACTTTAAATGTATGTATATATGTATGTATTTATATATATATTAACCATCCATCTTCCTCATAGAATCACTTCTCCCCCCAATAATAATTCCCATAGCTTAATTGGGGGAAGGAGTGTGGTTTTTAAAAGTGAGTTGAAATTCTTGCAAAATCCCCAGGGAAGTACTACAAGCTTCTGATTAGGGATGTACATGGAACAAGTGTTTTGAAGTTGAACAAGATGGCCCATGTGTTCTTGCTGATGACAACCTGTAACGTCTCAAGAACGTGCATCTCTGCCACCCGGTTAAGTCATTCTCTGTAACATCTGATCAGCAGTGAAGGGTCAGCCCCTTCTTCCGCACAGGAAGCATAATTCATGGAGACAATGTAATATACCTCTGTAATTTATACAGATTCCTTTTTCTTCCTTCCTTTTCATATTGTATTAGGATGTTTTTCAAAATCAAAAGTCGCAATGCTCATATGAAGACCCACCGCCAGCAGGAAGAACAACAGAGGCAGAAAGCCCAGAAGGCTGCTGTTGCAGCTGAAATGGCAGCTACAATAGCAAGGACTACTGGATCACCAAGGCACAACTTGATTCCCCTGGATCATTTAGACTTAATAAAGCCAGTTGAACAGGGAGATGACCTTGGCAGCGATGTTGTAAAGGAACTGGGAGAAGTAATTGACAATGCTGAAGTGATAAACCCCAGCCTCTTACTGGATGAAGAAGAATCAGAGTTGCTTCAGGATGAGGTTGAGCTGTAGACAAAATGAGCCACATCTGTAACATTATAGATGCCAGTTGGAAATCAGTTTCCTCCAGTGAAAAGACTATATTTCTTACTTCCCTTTTATTTTAAACTGTTTCTATAGCTGGATTCATTTAAATCCAGAATTGGATTTAAACACATCTGTCTTGTGGTGTTCTTCCTTTTTTTTCCTTTTTTTAAAAGTGGAGGGGAATTGTTGTTTTCTAAAGGAATCTTGTGTAATATATTGGAATCAAATATTCTGAAAAGTTCATATATCTTAAAACTTTCAAAGAAACATCACGTTCTTTAAATTCCTCAGGATACTTTCTTTTGTTCACCTCTGTTAATTCTGGCTTTAAAAAAGCCTGCAATAGGACTGTGAGATAGCAAAAATAAGTCAGTGATACCTGCATCTTCAACCCAAGATCGACATGGAATAAGTTGTTAGTATCTGGCAATTTTGGACCAGGGCAAACTAATATGATCCTTCTGCTTGGGCCTATAATCCAGCTAATTCAATTATTTCCTTGACACCAAATGAAAATTCTGAAGAGATCTTGATTGTCTTTCCTAACAAGATTTAAATAGATGTTCTGTTTGATTGGGCACAGGTAGATTGATGGCAATATGTCCTGTTCTGCTTTACTTGTATCTGGAAGGAAGAAACAACCATGAAATCGGAAGGAATGACTAGATCATTCCTCCAAGTAAAAGTTTTTATTATCACCAAGTCTAATATGTATAAAACTCTTTGTTTTCAAGAGTTTTCATAGTCATAATATATACTTCAGAGCTTCCAGTTCAGGAGATTCAGAAGGAACAGGGCCAGTATATGAAGGAATATCTGGGAGATTGTAGATAGACTTTTGATTTTACAGTGACAGAATAGCTGAAGCAAACTCACCACCTTTTCATAGAAGATTCCTGGATTGCATATAAATTAATGATTTATGTAGTGAAGTATTGCCAATTTGTACAGTAAGTCAGTTACTAAAAAGTTGTCTTTGAAAGTATAGGTACAGTATGCTACCTTTAGCTTCGCAGCAGTGTTTTCCTGAAAAGGTGCAAGTCCATTTTTTTTCTCACAGAAAGAAGAGGAGGGGGAAAGGCCCTTCTTCAGATAAATTTGTTTATATATATTTGTTAAAATTCATCCAGATAGAAAAGAATAGTTTTGCACTTTGTCTCTGATCACAAATTCTATGTGGCTACTGTATCTCAGTGGCTCCAAAATGCACATGTATTTGGTACAGAATGCACCCAGACCTTGGTGCAGTTCCATTCACTTGGTAAACTGAATTATATATCATCATGAAAGTGTGTGCAGAACCTAGATGGAACCATGCAGGTTTTGGTCATTGCCAAAGAGTTTAAAAACTGCCAAGTGTATAATTTGTTGATGAGGTTAGTGTAAATGTATTGGAACATTGTACTTTTTATACCTGCCAAATTGACTTTTATAGACTCACAGGTTTGAAACTTAAAATAAGCCGAATAACATTACACAAGTTTGGGAGACCTACATTGTGTTTACATGTTAAGCTTCTCATTTTAATTATAAAACCAAAATGCAGAGCCACAATTAATGTTTTAGCATTTTTTCCTTGATAGCTATTTTGAAATTCAGATTTCCTTCCATTTTGTTTTTATGTTGCTATTTTTAGCAATAACATGAGGCTGCAAATTTAAGTACAAATTTAATCTCATCCAGTAGAGTAATTATGGTTGTTTCTTCCTTTTCCTGATTTTGTTATATTAGTTTTAATATACACAGAGTAGTGTTTTATGATAATCTTGTGCTAAACCAATAATGATCAAAATTTTCCCCATCTCTTCTCTAATTATGTTTGAGAATGATTACATGGATCAACATGGTCAAGTTTGGAATATCCTAGCTAAGCAACTCTTTCAACATCAGGAGTGGGTTCGGTTTTTAATATAATTCTCTAGCATAATTTATCAGTGAACAAAGAGCTCAAATGTTATGTGACGGAATAAAATAATTCTGTTTGCAGTCATGGACATTTTCATGAGAGCCAGATCTTAGTATTTGATAATCTAATAGTCCTAAAGATATTTTTGTAAAAATCACTTACACAGCCAAATCCTAAAGTTTCTACTCTTCAAAGCTTTGCTAGCCATGGCCACCAATGATAATTGTTGTAAATGTGGTAATTACTGTGTTCAAATCAGTTCTGTGCCCAATTACAGATCACAAGCACCACATGAAAAGTAGCCAAGTTCAAATTATACCAAAGGCTTCCCTTCACTAGTCAGTAGGTGGTAAAGTGCAAGCTGTCTGATGGATTTTTTCTTCTGATGTGTATGAATTCTTTAACAAAAAAATTGAAGAGAGTTGATTATTATGGTTCATTGCACAGTCAGCTAGATGCTTAAACTGGATTTGGCTTTTCCTCCCCCCTTATTCCTTTCCCAAGGACCCCTGGGGCAGGCAGATGTGGATGTTTGATGGTGATAAAGATACTGTTGCAGGATGTAAGCTGTCCTGAGTAAAGCTACCTTTTGCAATTTCTCAATGCTGTTCAAGTGGTGCTCCAGTTTTTTTCTGGATTACACCCTAAGAGCCTATTGCTATTGGGACTACTACTGCTTTCTTCTGTCACAGTCGTTCTATTTCTATCTGCAGATCTTTGTATTTTATTATCTTCTCCAGTTCTTTCTCTTGTGTTCTGTTGTGTCCAGGTACTGCCACATCCACTATCCAGACTTTTTTGTCTGTCTTATTGACAGTTATGTCTGGGGTGTGGCAGGTTTGAAACTAAAAATAAGCCCAAAAACATTACCCAAGTTTGGGAGACATGCAGTGTATTTATGTGCTAAACTTCTCATTTTAATTATACAACCAAAATACAAAGCCACAATTAATGTTTTAACAGTTTTCACTTTGATAATATTGAAATTCAGATTTCTGTTTGCCTGTTTGTTTGCATTCTAAAGTCCCAAAGCTTCTTCATTTTCTATTACTTTCTCTCTTTTATGGTCCCATCAGTTCTTGCTGGCAGGCAAGCAAGCAAATAGTACTTTTTTTGCAGATTGTCAAATGCACCATTGTTGCTACTTTGTCATGAGGTTGTTTGTAGTCAGCCTGTGTGATCTTCTTGCAGCAGCTAACCAGGTGATCCACTGTTTCTTCAGTTTCTTTGCAGAGGCAGGATTTGCTAGCTGTTACTGTCTTCTCAGCTCTGGCTTTGTGTGCATTTGTTCTTGAGACTTGGTCTTGTGCAGCGAGAATTAGCTTCTCGGTCTCTTTCAACTTTCCTGCTCTTAACCATTGCCAGATTGTATTATTATCTGCTTTGTCTGCTATTTTTTAATATTATTATTATCAAATTTACTTGCCACCTATCTTGCAGTTCAAGGCAACTCTGAGTGGCTTATAGTAAGATAAAATATACAAATATCTGACACTTAGCAGATTAAAATTACAAACTAAAAAACATGAGTTTGGAGGAGAGAGGCGGGTTGGCTTTCCTGTTGGTGCATCAACCGCCTCCAGCTGGTCCTTCAGGACCTCTTGCCAGCCAGCATAGCCAGGTTTTAAGTCTTTTCCTAACGGCTTAAAGAGAATGAGTAGATCTTATTTCCTGTGACAAGATGTTCCAAAGTGCAGAGGCCATGGCAGATCTTCTGGATCCCACCAACTGAAATTCATTGACTGATGGGATCTGCCATAGACCCCAGCATGAGTGGGGTAGACCAATCCCACTGGGCAAAAATGGTTCTGCTGTCTTTGATAAAAGGGTAAAGCTCACAATAGATCATCCCAAACTGATCTATATTATTTTCATGTAAAACTATAAGGCAGATTTTTTTACCTTCATTAAGAAGCCGGTCATTATCTTCATTAAGCATCAGGCCATTATTCATCTAAATAACATTAGGTTTTAGTGTTCCTCAAACTACATCCATCAGATGAGTTGTGACTGGGTCTCAACATTTTTACCCAGTGCGGTCCATAGCTGAAAATTATAGTCCAACATACTTGGAGGCTCCTTCAGGATATTATATATTTCTATGTTTCCTTAGAATAAGTCTCTAATATAAAATTGTTCCTGGTTATGCCTTTAGATTTATAACCATAGCACTAGTGCCAATTAATTGCATTCTTACAATGTACTGGAAGGTATTGGTAAAATTGACGGTATTGCAATTGATCGTTGGACTAATTCATAATGAACCTGATAACGCATGGTTTCATTTTAAATTATGTAAAACAATTACTCTCTACCCTGTCCAGTATACTCTGGATATACAGAGATGTCATTAAACAGAATTGCAAAAGAAAGAATATTGGTACTTCCATAAAAATGTTGTTGTTGAAATATGCTTCAATATTTTGCCAGAAAACTTGTGTGGGGGAGGTTCTATTTACCGAAGTTTTGTGTTTATCACAATTATTTCAGTAACGAATTAATTGAAAATTGTACATAACCTAAGAAAAAAGGAAAATATATTTTAATGGAGAAATCTTATTTTCAGAAGTATTTAACTGCTGATTGATTGTTACAAAAAAAGTTGTAAATTTCTGAGGTATAGTGTAGTGTAAAAATATTTGGTTTAAAAACATTTAGCATCATTTTTATTTTATTTTATAATAAATGTTTGCCTGTTACGGCTTAATTACACCTGAATTGCATGTGATTTAATTTCAGGATGTAATTGGTCAAGTTTGCACTAAATGCTTAGTTTCATAATATATTACATGGGAGGGGGCAATTTCTTCTTCTTTTTTTTTGATGAGGTAAAATGAGGCATGCATTGTACCTGGTACATAATTAAAAGCAAGTACTGTGTATAGATTATACAGCTTTTTCTTGACAGGCAATTGTAAAATCAAAGGGATTCTGTAAGAGTTTGCAGGGAGAAACAGTATTTTATACTTTTGATAAGATATACTTTGTTTAAAAAATTGTTCATGTGATGGAAAAAATCTTTTAAATAAATGAATCAGCATTTTATTTTTTGGTTTCATATTTTCAGTAGCAGAAAGGGGTCAACATGGTACTTTTCTGAACCTGAACAGGACCAAATTTTGATACAAATGGGGGCGGACTGTCCCCTGCCAGAAAGAGAGTTTGAGGTTAGCTAGAAAAGGTCTGTATTGCATCTTTATGGAAGAGAGTTTGAAGTTAGCTAGAGGCTGCAGAGGAAAAATTCCCTATTGCATCCTTAGGGAAGAGACAATAGGCAGAAACTCAGAAAATTATTAACTACTGTACTCCAATCTAAGCCCTCTTCCCTCCCAGTCATGTGATCCAAATTCCAACACACACCTACATATGGTCATTGTTGGTAAAGCAAGCAAAAAGGATTCCGGAATCTATTTACATCTTGCTTTTTGCCTTTTGCCAACGGAACTCTCACTTGTGCTTCGTTTCCCATAGCTTCTCGGAGAACCAAAGATACAGTGTTCAGTGAAAAGCCCTACAAGAACAATTTGATTCAAGGCCCCCATAATTTGCCTATTCCAGACTTAAAACCACACCCAAATGACCCAGTAGATCTTCAGGGAAAATTCCAAACTTAGTCTTTGGTGTGATCAAGTCTAAAGGCCCTACTTTCCTGGGGAAGAGTAGCACCAAGAAGACAAAAATCAGCCTTTCCTATAGTAATGTCTGTCACCTTCACATTTCAACTGTCCAAACAAAATATAGATCTAATGTGTAACCTTATGTGTTGTGCCTTCAATGATTGGGTCAGGTTAAGGGTGGCCATGAACTCCTGAGCTACTCCTGATTTTTCAGGTCACTTGGGAGGAAGTTCAAGTATCCAAGCACTAACAGCCTTGGAATTTCACTGCTAAGATAAGGTTGGAGTACAGTGGATTGGACAGGGATGCTGCTGCACAGGAGGGAGGGCAGTGCAGCAACTCAACAGTTCCCTTGAACCCAATTTCAGCCAAAAAGGTCTCATCCAATTGTCTCTGAAGCAGAACCCTTAAAAGCCATTGAGGTCTTCCAGATTACAACCATCTCATTTCCCCCTTAGCTAATCACTGGTGGCAGTCATGAAACCAAAGTGAATACATACCCCCTCCCCTTTGGTCCACTAGGTCTCAGTGTACCCAACAAGTCAACTGTCTCGTCCATTATTAGACCCTGTGTGTGGATCAGGTTTATTACAAACCAAACTTGTGTTCAGAAGCAGCAGCACGAAACCAGGGCTACCAACTATCCAGTGATCTGGCTTCAGGGCAAATACAAAGGACTGGACAGTAAGATGGTTCTCAGTCAGCAACCTGCTTTTTTTAATGCAACCCACCCAGATTGCTGCTGTACTTTCAACTGCCAATTGTACCCTCACTGTACATCCTCAGTTCTTGCCCTCTTTCTTTCCCCTCCCCCCTTCCATCTATCCTCAAACTTCCAAAGCCAAGGAACCCATACATTCTGTCACAAAACACTCATCCCTCATAATCCACTTTACCAATTGCTTTCAATTGTAGACAGATCAATGTAAGATTAACAGTTTTGGCCTGGAGTCATACAACCCATTCTGTGCATCTCAAAAAGCTTTGTGTGTATTGAGATTGGGAGAGCAGGAGATCTGAATGTATATGTATTACATAGAGCTTAATAAGGGGGCTGGTTAATTGAAAAAATAAAATTAAGAAACAAAAGTATTTTTTAATGAATTAAAACATAAAGAAGGTCCTCGTGATTATCTGAATAAGGAACCCATGCTAAGTGACTTGGTGTAGCTCAATGTTTCTCAAACCTGGCAACCTTAAGAGGTGTAGACTTCAACTCCTAGAATATGGCTGGGGAATTCTAGAAAGTGAGTTCACACATCTTAAAGTTGCTAAGTCTGAGAAACATTTTTTCTAAAGTTACTGGAAGGGTTCCATAAACGCAGCTGGCGGCTTTCCGCTCCACCTTCTTCCGGTGTCTTGTGCTCGAGCTCCACGTGGGCAAAAATATAGTTTATCAAGTTTTGTGATTTACTGGTTATTTTGGATCTTCGCGTTCACACGATTAAAACCGATCGCTGCACAAAGCGTTGGTCTTGTCCCCCAATTGAACGAAGTACAGTGAATTCAAGCGTTACCAACGGCGAGAGGTAGATTGAGGCAAGCAGGCCGTAAAAACGCCAGTTTAGCCAGTTTTCTTTTTTTACGCTGCAACCTGAATGTTAAGCTTTGGGTTCAAAACTGGGCGGAAATGCAAAGGCAAATGTTTCCTGGTAGAAACATTTCACCAATCACGGTCGATTACAGGATAATTTAGCCCTTTTATTAAGGTGTTGGGATCAGCGATCGATTTGAAATTTGAGTACGACGGCACAAGGTGATTTCACTATGGGGATGTTCACACGAGACCTTAGGCTACACCATTAACCTAGCGGGATCAGAAACGACAGGTAGCCTCGTCCTTGCCCCGGAGTCGGGGCCTTGGGACGCGTAACCGCATGAGCTGCCCTACCATGGCGTAGTAGGGCATGCATTTGGCCTCTGCGTGTGCCACGGAGGTAAAATGGGGACCCCGCGATCACCATTCCTTTCAGCATCCCCTTGGACAGATTCGTTGGAATATATTCCAGGACTGTCGTCCAATCTTGAGTAGCGCTGCCCCGCTCGCTACAGTATAGGCGACAGCGGCTCAACCTTGTCACCGTGTGCTGCGTCTCTCAGCCTCGCCCAATCCCAGGAAGGTTTGTGTAGACTGTCCAATGCAGTGCAGGTTTATTTCTCCCAGAAACATTTGCAAAAGAATTTTAAGAATACGCTTTGGAAAATACATTAAATGGGGGCTCTTTGCGTCAACGGATCATCTTTTTTACACCGTCTTTTCTTGAAAGGGATAATCTCCTAAATGCTATCTTTCTGGCAGACCAGGAGGACTTACCGCCCTCTACTTTCATTTTTATAGGCGACTCCCGCCGTCGGAAACCGACGCTGTCTAGCGCAAAAATGCCGCTCAGGCTGTCTGAGTACAGAAACTCCATGGTATTTTAGCAAGAGGAAGTTGTAGAAGGGGCCGGAAAGATGGCGGCGCGAGCGGTTGTGACCCTTTTAAGCCGGCTATGGCAGGTAATGTTGGCGTTTGGGTGGTTTCCGGGGGTGAGAGCAAATTATACACCAGACTTTGCCGGCTACGCGGTTTATATTAATCAACCGGCTGAGAATGTTAGTTGTAGTTCGGCACCAGGTTGGGGAAGAATGGTCGGGTAGTTGACCCTGTTTCTCCACAAAAAGTAGAACGCCAAAGTGAGTGTTTATATTTCAAATAAGCAGTTGTAATGTGCTGGCACTTAAATAACTTTAAATAATACCTCTTTGGTACTGTTTATGGGGCAAATTTGGCCTAAGTGAACTTAGATTTGTTCTAAAGGCACATTAGCAAAGGGAAACCTTGTATGCTGCTATAATAAGTCAAGATGGTGCAGTACGGTAGTTACACTGCTAGACAAACATCTAGCAGGATTTGGTTTACTCTCAGACAAGGAAGCTGACTGGGTGACTCTCACTCGGGGGTGATTGTGGGAAAAAGTGGAGGAAGAGGTGCAATACACATCACCTTGAACTCCTATAAATCTGACAATAATAATGAAAGGGACTCATGGATTTGAATCTTCAATTGAAATGTTTTAACCTTTTGTTGCAATTACTGTAGATTTTTAAACTTGCCAACGTTTAGACTGATTTTAACCATGGTTTATATTTATTTGGATTGGATTGGATTAGGTTAGATTGCAAAATAGTCTAAAGGAATCTAGGGACCATTCTTTCAGTGGTCCCTAGATTCCTTTAGACTATTTTGCAATCCAATTTAACACAATCAAACTGAGTGTAGCTGTATGTTTTTAGAAAATATGCACACATGCATAATTACTGCTCTCTTTATCTTTTTACCAGCAGTTCAATGTGGCTTTCATCAGCCCTGGGTGATATTTGCCTGAAAACAGGCTTTAGGCTGACTTTTTTTTTTAATCTGTTTATTGAAAATTTGTTTATGCACTTAAAAGCTATATAATAACACATCCCATATCAAGATATCACTTCTGTAAATGACTACTGAAAGACTGATATATGAATAGAACTATAAACTATTAAACTATTGTTGCTGTTTAGTGGGTGAAGTAATAACAAAGTTTCATCTCCCAATAAAAAATTATGTTACTGTAGAAAGCACTAAGCACACATGGATGCCAAATCATCTAATCCTGAAAAAGGAAAAATTTTGTTCTGAATGGATGGTAAGAGACTTCACACTTGTTTATTCATTTATTTATCATATTTTTACACCACCCATCTCAACTAAAACTCTTGTTGAAGCAGTAGTGTTGACTATGAACAAAATATATTAAAGATTCTACAATCAAGTGAAGAGGCAATTTGTAGACATGTATTGGCTTTAATAACAATAATTTAATCCTGTTTCCCTTTTCCATCCTTGTCTTTTTAAAAAATCTGTAGTTTGAGATCAAATTCTGGAAAAATACCAATGACAGATACACTTAATATTTATTATATTAACTATGTACTTTTTATTTTTTTTAGGGGCCAGAAAATTTTCTTGTAGCAGGCAGAGTTCCATTAAAGCAACATAATTTTCTTAAGTAAGTTTGCCACATTGAATTAATGCTATATTAAAGCTGTGACTTTTTAGTTTTTATGACCAATGACAGTTCCAAGCTAATTCAAACTGATTCCTCTTTTACTTTTCAGAAATAATCACTTGATGTGGATTCAGTCTTCAAGGGCCAACAATAATACTCAACAGCCCGCAAAGAATCCATTGGTATGTGTGATGATTTTCAGTGTATGCTTTTCCAGCAACTAAGAAAAGGTTTGGAAGAAATAATTAAGTTATGATCTAAGTTATATTTGTATGAATTGAAAAAAGTGAGAGAATAACGATTAATTTTAACATGTACTGGATAATTTATACTTAAATCATAATAACTGTATTCAGGATGACATCTTTAGAATGCTAATGTAAAATTATTTCTCTTTGCTTCCAAACTAGGTATCTGTTTCTGATGAGCCAGATATATTATATAAAAGACTGGCTATTTTAGTTAAAGGGCATGATAGAGCTGTGTTGGACAGTTACGAATATTTCATGGTGCTAGCTGCAAAAGAACTTGGTCTCTCTATTGAAAAAATGTAAGTACTGTTGATCTTTATAGTTACTTAGTCTTTCTAGAGTTTTATTCTCAGGTAGACTAACTCACTGCACCTTATAGTTCCACCAATTGTCCATAAAATAAAAATCAAATTGGAAGTGCACAGTTATAATGGACCATTTAGGCCATTACTCCATGTTCACTAGGAGATTCCCAAATTAAAGAATACTGACATGATTTTCTAGCCACCATTTAAGCCAGACATGTCAAACTCGCGACGTCATGTGACATCGTGCGACGTTTTGGGACTGTTTTGCCATTGCCGGCAATGGGGTGGGCGTGGCTTCCGCGTG
Organism: Azemiops feae; assembly: GCA_023970755.1. NCBI lineage: Eukaryota > Metazoa > Chordata > Lepidosauria > Squamata > Viperidae > Azemiops > Azemiops feae. Next base: position 589,867 of record JALGBA010000834.1, read on the forward strand.
ATGTGTCCGGCCCGCGGGCCGGCAGTTTGACACCCCTGATTTAAGCATATCCAATGAAGGACAGCCTGCCACCTGTCAATGTAATTGGTTCCAGAATCAGCTTGGGGCAAACTGCTTCTATGAGTTACTTTTTATTTCATATTTATATCCCTCTTCATTCCTAGTAGACTGTAGGCAGATACAAGGTCAAAGCAGTAACCAAAATTAAAATATTTTTAAAGAATCAATAATAAGCATCATGGATGCCTGTAAAAATAAATTAAACATAAGGTGAAACATAGACTGGAAAAAGATTGGTTTGCTTGAGAAATACCTTTAAATTCAGAGCTATGTGTATCTCTGGGGGAAAGCTATTCAATAAAATGAGAGCAGCCACTGACAAGGTCTGTCTAACCATGCATCATGAAATTTGGAAGGAAAGTGGCTTCAGAATAGGGTTTCCCCCCCAGTGTAATAGGTTTGTTTTAATAGCTACCTTTTGTATTAATTATAGCATCTGTGTCATCTCCAAGGGTAGCCACATAGACCCTATTACAGTAATCCAATCAAATGGTGATCAGGGCATGGGTTATTGTTACTAGGACACCTTGGTCTAAGTAGAGTTGGAGCTCAATGAAATCTGCTTTGACTACATTTCTCACCTGCTATATAGGCAGGAACTGAAAGTCCAGGGGAACCCCAACTCATGAACTAACTCCTTTGGGTCCATCAGGTGCAACTGCTGAGCCAGTGTTATTAAGTTATCTAGATGTCTATGGACAACTAGCAAATTTGACTTGGTGGGATTTAGTCTCAGCTTGTTTTCTTCCTATTCAGATCCTTCAGGTATCAATTTAGGGCTTTTATAATACCTCCAGTTTAGGTTAGAGTAGGAATGTATAATTAGCAATAACACTTAAACTTATATACTGCTCCATAGTGTTTTACAGTACTCTCTGAGTGGTTTACAATGTCAGCATATTACCCCCAACAATCTGGGGTCCTCATTTTATCGGCCTTGGAAGAATGGAAGGCTGAGTCAATCTTGAGCTCATCAGGATTGAACCCCAGACTGTGTGCATAATTAGGTGTCATTTATATATTGATGACATTTCAACTCAAACCACTAGCAATTTCATATAGATGTTTAATAATATATGGGGAAAGCCCCATGTCCTGAGGTACCCCATATTACTGTTCCTAGGAACCTGAATCGTAACCCGTGATAGAAACCACTTGCTTAAACAGGAATGGAATTACTACAGAATAATGCACTCAACTCTCAGTTCCTACAATCAGTAACAAAGATATAATGATTGAGTATATTAAACATTGTTAAGTTTAATAGGACCAAAGGGGGACATTCCTCCCATTTAGGTCCCTACAGAGGTCATTGACCAGAGCAACCAATGCTGTTGTAGAGCCAATTTGAACTCTCTTAAGTCTTGGAAAGAGTCTTAGAACTAATTAAGCTATGTGAACTTTTGTTAGCAGGCTTATAATCTAAAAGAAAACAACTCTTGATGTTATACCGGTATAACCTGTTTGAATAATTGTTTCAAAATAAGCTTTAAGCAAAGTCACTTTTCATTCTATCACAATTGAATTAAATAGAATTTTACATATAATAAAATTGATGTTTGTCAGCCCAGATATCTTTACATAACAGGTGGTCCTCAGCTTACACCCTGTCCTTAATATTATGACTGCTGCATCACCCCAGCAATTACATTCACATTTACAATCAACTGCAGTATGCCACAATCACATGGTCACATTTTGTGACTTTTTTGCTGTTTTCCGCCCATGTGATTCACTTAACAACTATGGTGACTTGCTTAACAACCATCATAAAAATGATTGTATCATTGAATCCAGTCATAGGGTGACTCAGCTTATGACCACAATGACTTAAGACCAAAATTCTGGGCTCAGTTGTGGCCATAAATCAAAGACTACCTGTATTTGAAGTTTTACCTTTTCATTTATATGCATTGTCGGTTGCCTACTTCCAAGATCTGTACTTCAAAACATTAGATAAACTAGATTCCAAATTATATAATTTAACAGCTATATAGCCTGATCAGGAAAGCAGATATCCCCTCCAGATGAAGGCTCAACTTAGTTTGTCCTTTTGCTTTTCCCAGCTTTCTAAATAATTGCTGTTATTTATATTGTTCACTGTAATTTCAGAAATAGATTATGTCTACATGATTAAAATGTTATTATCTTTTAGAGAGAAGCCTCCTAGAAAGATAGAAAGATTAACGCTCCTGAAATCAGTACACATTTATAAGAAGCATAGAGTTCAGTATGAAATGAGAACACATTATCAGTATATAGAGGTAAGAGCTGCATGTTCAACTAAAAAATAATAGGTACATAGAATGCACAGAAAACTCTGTTTTGGAAAAGAGCGTATACCTTCTTGCAACAAGTTAGATATTTGTTAACTTATGATAGGTAGTTATAGCCATATCCAGGCTTTATATTTTGATACTTTGGATTTAAGTAAACATAAAGAAAATGCAAGGTAATTCAAGCTAAGAGAAATCTCTTAGTAAGTCAGACACTATTTACAATTGCTCTAATGCTCCTGTGCATGCAGATTTTTTTCCAGATTATTGTTATCCGAAAAGTATAAAGAGTGCTTTCTGTTTCAGTTAAAGAATTTAACTGGTAGCACAGCCAATGTTTACTTGGAATACATTCAGCGAAATCTACCAGAAGGGGTTGCCATGGAAGTCAAAAAGGTATTGCTAATTTTGTTCTGTTTATAGAAGTGTGCAAAATGTTTCATACACAAACTCTTCTATGCATGGAGCAGTTATTTTGGAGTGGCCTGGACTCAAACCAAAACATGCCTATTCTGAGTGTTTTTCTTCATGCACACAATCGCTCACTTTTGTGATGTAAGCACCATGCACACAATAAGACAGCTGTTTTATTTCAGGCAAAAATGGCGGGGGGGAGGAATACAAGATTGTCAGTAGTTGAGGTAGGGGATGGAAGAGCAGTGGGAGAATGCCACACTGAGACAACAGCAGAAAAAAGGGGGCCAGGAAGATGGTGGGAAGATTGGGAGACTGATGAGCTATATTAGACTAGGCGCTGCAGTGGGAGGAGCAATGCATACAAGCAGTCCTCTACTTATGACCATTGATTTAACATGGTTCAAAATTACGGTGGCCTTGTAAAAAGTGACTAGTGACCTATATTTGCACTTACAAGTGTCATACCACCACTGTGGTCATGTGATCACAAATTCGAGTGCCTGATAACTGACTTGCATTTACAATCTATTGCAGCATCCTGTGGTCATATGATTGCAGTTTGCAAGCCTTTTTTTCCCAATTTCTGGTGGAAAATATCCATTGGGGAAGCTGGATTCCCTTAACAATCATTGTAAAAATTGTAAAAATGGGATCTGACTTGACTTACAATCACAATAACGTATGACAGAAATTCCGGTCCAAATTGTGGTCGTAAGTTGAGGACTATCAATTTCTAGAACATGATGATTTGCTTTGGATTTGGAAACAAAACATTCCCATTGTTTATATAATATAAAAATATGCTGAACTCTTACGTTTTAATATTAATCAGATAGTTACTAAAGCAGAAGTCTTTTGCTATCTTCTTCACACATTGTGTTGGATTTTAAAAAAATACCTACAGAATTTAACTAGAGAACCTATGAACTATTCCAACATAAGCATGTATCTATATATTTCCCATTGTTTTTAGACCAAATTAGAGAAACTTCCTGATCATATTCAGAAACCTGTTTGGGATGTCCTGCCTGAAGCTGAAGAAACCACAATTACATCATAAATACCTGGACTCTTTTTTTTTTTTTTTAAATTTCCCTATGGATTAATTAGGAAATCAACATGAAATACTGTTGTTTTATAAAAATTTATACTGATTTTGAAAGAGCCCTGTATCAGGGTACTTACAGGGAATCTTATTACTTGACCAAAACATATATTTGGAACTTTACAACAAAAGCTTATCAGTTCAGAAGCGATTAAAGAAAAAAAAACATGAGGATTTCATCTGCACCATAATTTGGCTGAAAATGATAGTGTCTTTGTATATTAATAAAACAAATGTTATACCAAATTGTTTATCAACATTCATTATTTGAAATGGTAATTTGCTCCAGTTGTTTCCTATATAGATGCCTTGAGGAGAGAACCATCAAACTTTTGTGATATTCTATCACCAATTCTATAAACACTGAAATATTTTTACGTAATATTTTTGAAAACATTTAGAGCATTTTCAATAGAATTAATTATAGGATTCACTTACACTGTTAGGAAACTTAAGATTGAAGTATTTATATATGTTCGACATGTTGAATCATTTAAGTTCTGCTGAAAGGAACAGTCATATATTCTTTCTGTACCCATAATTATATTCATTAAACCTCTATACTCAGCCATTAAAAGCCAAAAAATCTGGGGTTTTATACAAATATTTCATTTGCTACTTAGTTTCCAAGTATGTTATTCTGAATAATGTTTTTGTATGATTAATTGTATCTTAATATTTTAAAGGTATTTTAAGTGGTATTAATCAAAAGGCAAGATTGAAATTTAGTAAAAAAATGTACACCCATCTTTACACATACAAGAAGTAGGAAGTAAATTTTGGAAGCAGAACATAAAGGATATTTAGAATAGCATGATAGAAAGCGGATAGATTTCTCTTGAGATCTAAATTCAACTAATAAGAAAATAAATAATCGTAGTCTAGCATATAGTGTCAGAATTTTCAGATAGCATATTTGAACCCATCTTTATTCTACTCTGATATTATCTTTTGAGCCCTGGATTAGAAGTGCTATTAATGTCTTATTCCAGTACTTGGAAACTGTCAAAGTCTGGTGGGGAAAGGACAGATTGACACTGGAACCAAGGAAGATGGAGGTGCCGCTTAGCCATCAAAGTTCTCTGTCAGTGTTAGTGCTGTCTCTTAATATACCTTGGAGAGTCTTTCTGGACTCCCAGCTCTTGTTCAGAGCAGCAAGTGGAATCTGTGGCCAGGACGGCCTTTGTGAAGCTTTGGCTGGTGCACAAGTTATGACCTAACAGCAAATGTAACATGATCTAGCAATTCATGGCCTTGTTACAAGCCAGTTAGGACAATAGTGATACACTCTATGTGGGACTGCCTTTAAACACCACACAGAAGCTACCATTGATCCAGAATGCAAAAAGCCATGTGTTAACTGACATCAGATGTTGAGGTGTGCCTTGGACCCTGTACTAGCTTCCAGTCAGCTGGTTTTGCTCCACAAAATTCTTTAGGTGCAACATAAAAAGTCATCCCAGGAAAATCAACTCATACTCCTTCACATCCAGGAACTAAAGGGGGAAAGAAACAAGAAGCACTGCTGGCCTTTGGGAACATTCCTCCAATCAAATCAGATTACAATAGTTCCTTGATCACATTTAGGGAAATGATATAAACTTAGTTTTTTGTAGAGTATTTATAATTCAAAATTAGCCCTTGAGGTATGTTAATGTGTTTTATGATATATCAATTGTACTTTTTAATTAGATATAGCATGGATATTTTTTTATATAGTAAATCTCCAATAGTGATTTTAATTGCAATAGGATATACTGTAAAGACAATTCAATAAAAAAAAAGTTTGGTAAAATATCAGAAAAGGATACTCAGTTTAAAGGATCTGTTTGTCAGCAAAATAATTCCCATCTTATAAGCTTTAAGCCATAGGCAGCAAACAAATACAAAAGAATAAAAATGACAGAAAACCAATCAGTCTATACTTGCCAAAGAAGACAATGCACTACCAGAAATGATATGTCAACAAGTGGGAGGAAAAAGCAAACTTCCTCTATTGCAGTTCAGCCTACAAGCCAAACTCCAAAATGGTGCTTGATCTCTGAAAGTACATCAATTCCAGAAAGAGGGCGGGGATTAGATTAGTCATCCACCACCACTATCCTCTGCAAGACACTTGGCTTTCCTATCCTTGGATTGCTATTTCCCTGGCATTTTGTGAATGCCAGAAGGATCCTTAATTTGTTTTAGAATTTATAGGATCTTAATTATTCTGCCCGATCTGATGCCCTTCAGATCATTGAAATACAATTATAATTCAAGGGCAGCAAGTTTTACTATTACACTGGTTAGAATTATGGAAATTGTTGTTCAACAACTTGCAAGACCTGAGGCTGGAAAACATTGTCCAACACTATCTTTGAAGTCCACTTCTAGTTAACTTTCTTTTGTTGGTAATATACAGAATAACAGTTGGAAGGAACCTTAGTGGTCTTCTAGTCTAACCCCCTGCCCAAGCAGGAAACCCAGACAAATGACTGTGCAATCTCTTCTTAAAAATCTCTAGTGTTGGAGCACCCACTTCTGGAGGCAAGCTGCTCCACTAATTGTTCCAATTGTCAAGAAAATTCTGGGTTCGATCTCTCTTTGATATGTTCCATCTGCTACTTCTTATCTTGCCCTCAGGTGCTTTGGAGAATAGGTTGTTCCCCTCTTTGTCACAGCCTCTCAGATATTGGAAGACTACTACCATGTCAACACTAGGACTTCCTTCTCTTCCTTACACTTGACATATCGGTTCCTGCAACCATCATATGTTTCAGCCATAATAATATCAAATAAAGTAGCACTTATAATAGCACACATAACATCATATAAGATAGCACTCACTATTCCAAAAGTGGATTCGCTTCTAGATAGCTTCTTGGAAAAGCTTTGCTCACCTTCCTTGATAACCTGATGATCAGATATGCTCCCATGCTTATCTAAAAATTCGAGGCTTCTCCCTCCTCACAAACCTCTGTTAATCAACCAGTAATATATTCTGCCCACACAGAACATCTATAGCTTCGTAATAAGATAGCCAGCATATTCAGCTTTTTCACTTTAGTCTGAGCTCCATTGGGTCGGACCAGATACCCACTTACAACACAATCTTGTACATGATTTTCCATACGTGTGTATATGCATATTACAGGTGAGATTTATTCATGAAGTTTCAATCTAAAAAGTGAGTTATGCAGCAACACTGGCATAGAATAATAAGAATAAGAATAGAATAGAAATAGAATAGAATAGAATAGAATAGAATAGAATAGAATAGAATAGAATAGAATAGAATAGAATAGAATAGAATAGAATAGAATCTTGGAGGTCTTCTAGTCCAGAACCTATACTGTCTCAGACAGGTGATTGTCTAGTCTCTTCTTAAAAATCTCCAGTGATGGAGTGCCCACGATTTCTGGAGGCAAGCTGTTCCACTGGTCGATTGTCCTCACTGTCAGGAAATTTATCCTTAATACCAGGTTGCTTCTCTCTTTGATCAGTTTCCAACCATTGTTTCTCGTCCTTCCCTCTGGTGCTCTGGTGAAAAAAGTGACCCTCTCTTCCTTGTGGCAGTCCCTCAGATACTGGAATACTGCTATCATGTCTCCCCTATTTCTTTTTTTCTTTAGACTAGCAATTTATTATTAAATATTAAAAGGTTTTAATAAAAGTCACAGCATTTTGAAAAGAAAACCCAATCCTTGTTGGAGAAAGACCCAAATGAAACTCCGCCCGCTGTCGTAGTTGTAGGAGGAGAGTCGGTGTTTCTCAACCTTAACGATTTTAAAAACGCGTGGACTTCAACTCCCAGAATTCCCCAGCAAGCAAAAGAGTTCTTTACGACAACCAAATCTCAGGAGGAGTCTGTCGCAAGAGGACGTGACTCTGCGTGGCTAGGGCCGTAAAAGGCTCGAGAAAGGGAACCACGTGGGAGCCGGAGTAGGAAGTTTGCCGAGATGGGGAAGAGGAAAGCTCGCCAGCAGCGCCAGCAGCTGATCAGCCACTTAAGTAAGAAGCAGAAGAAGCACCTCAAGGATTTTGGGGAGGAGCACCCTTTTTATGATCGGTAAGCGGGGTTCTAAAATAGCCTCTGAGCTGAGAGCTGACGGCGCCCATTGCATCATTTCCCCGAGTCTTTATTTGTTCCGGGTAAGACACGTTCCCTTTCTCCATTCCGCATCCTTCTCTATCAAAGAAGCAGGCAGGTTTTGCGTGAGTCTCTTCCGAGTAGCAAGGAATTAAGTACGTGTCTGGACGAGGACACCCTTCTCTGTTTTATTGCTTCTTTCCCTCTTGTATTTATATTCCTGCGACTCGCTGTCAGCAGAAGTCTCTGCTAGTTGTGGACCCATAAATGGCTTAGTTCAGGTAGGCACAATGCTAGCACATTGTGTAGGTTAACGAAAACATAACTGCACTTTATAACCCAAAGAGCCCTGGGCTCTTTATTTAATGTAGTTGTTTACAAAACAATAACCTTTACCCCTTTTATTATTGAATAGTATTTGTAAGTATATTCTAAATAAAGCTTGTGATATTTATAGTGGGGAAAAATTGAGAATACTATTCTATGAAATGAAGGCCAAGATGTCCTTATTTTCATAGAAATAAAACCTATAAAGCTCGCTGACACTGATGAGATAACCATAGAGGTGCAATGCCCAGGAACTGGGTTGTTTAAAGTATTGTACACTGCCCAGAATCACATTCATATTCTATACAAATATAATAAATTGGATGGGAAGGGATGGGGCAAAAGATGTTTTGGCCACTTGGGAGTCAGCAAGTTGCCAGCCCTGACCATGACTTCCTGAGGGTCCTTTTCCGTGTGCCCTGCATTGTTTGCTTGAGATGTTTTGTGTCACTTTCATATCAGAACATGTGAGGCCGATATCAGACTGCTTCAGCAATCTGAACAAGCAATCTTGGTGGTAATACTGTGATATGTCTTTTTCAAATGGTTAATAGGTCATCTTTGTTCCATAGCAAGCAGCATGTATGAATGAGACATATAGTGGAATTCCATATAGTGGACTTGTGCAAACAGCAAATAGGGTCTCCCATATTTTGGAGGCCTTTGTAGTTCAGTCAGAAGATAAAACCATATGATACAGCATTATCCATTTCAGTCGTATTGATTTGCTAAATTACACATTCTTTTTCTTATTTCAATTATTATGACCCGTGATATTTTTAGGTTTATCAGATAGAGAAATGGAAGTAATTTAAATTATTTCTTTTCAGGGTTTCTGGGAAAGAAAAACCAACTCAGATTTGTGAACTGGTAGGAATATTGCTATCTTGTATTATATTTCCCTGTTTTATTATATTACTAATGAATAAAATTAATGAGAAACTTATAATGCACACTAATTCTGTAAAACAGATTTGCAATTAATGAAGTAAAAGGTTCCCACTGCTTTCTTTACTTTTGTTGCCTTCATGCCAGATGGCAAAATCTTTTTTTTTTTGCATTGTAAATTGCAATTTTTTTTAGTTTTATATATTTATTGTATTAATAATGCAACAGATTTCAAAGGGCATTTCCACTCCCCTCTCAGCAAAGTTTGCTATAATCAGGGCTATACATCCTGGGGTTCCAAGATCACACATGTTTAAACACTTTGAAGTTTGTATTTTTGTTTTAAATTTTAACAACTTTTTAAAATTGCATTTTTAATGTCACAGAAAATGACTTTGACTAAATGGAGAAAACTATTCTTGTGGCAGCAGAAAAGAATTATTAACTATAGAGTTGCCTATGACAATTTAAAAATAATAGTTAAAAATAGATTTGCCTATTTTTGTCTAGATGCCTTCTTAACTATGTTGGAGAACAGCTCCATTATTATATTGTCTGGGGATTACAGGAATAAACAACTTTCCTGCTTTAGGAAAGTTGATCTTGTGCATATGGTCTAGGCTCAGTATTATCATAGTTAATAAAAAATAATTTTGATTTGACCTGCAAATTCTCTGTAATAGATAATGTTTTGAAATTGCTTGGCAAAGGCCAGACATGGCTTCCCAACATCTTTCATAACTGGCCATGGCAAGTATTGCTGCTGAAAGCTGAATTTCATCAACATCTGGAACACTATCTGGAACAGGTTATTCATTTCTAGCATAGGCTACTAATACTGTGAACCTGCATAGAATGTCCTGTGTTTATATTGTATAGTGTACGTACTGGAATATTTTTCCATTTCCATTATTAGAATGAAAATTCTGAGCAGTCCAGCTCAGAAAATGATACAGAGAGTGATTCAGAACAAATCCCGGTGTATCACAAACTACTGGCCACATTAAAAACATCTGTCTGTTCAGACAATGAGGATGAAGGAGATGAATCAGAAGATAGTTCCCAAGAAGGTACAGAAGTGGACAGTGACGAGCTTGGAAATGAGAAAGAAACGGAGGATGACGACAATGAAATAAAAGTGCCTCACCAAGAATCAGGTAATCCTGTTTGTTTTGTTTTGTTATATGTGTTAGTTTCTAAGGGATTCCAAATGGATGCATAAGAACACTTTCTGTTTTAACACTTATTTCTGTAAAGGGATTAACCATCCCAGAGGAGGCAGATCAATGTATTCCAAAATAAAAATGAAATATTGCAAGAAACAGGAAAGTTCTGGGTTTGCTTGCAGCTAATTATATGAAAATCCATGGAATAGGGAGCAATGAAGTATCCTAGATTTCTTATTATTGTATTGTTATTTTTTTCCAAATAAATCAATTATTAAATCTGACAAAGGGCATTTTTCTTCATTTCAATAATAGACACTTATTTCCAAGAAATTCCAATAGGCAGTCAAGAATTGGCTTCTTCCTATCAATATTCCAGTTGGAGGATTGAAAATTGAAAGTAGTATTTTAAGACAAGCATTGCAATATAGTGCATATTTATACATAAATTGCACTATTTTCAGTAGGGCTTGCTTTTTAATATTTGTGCCTAACACTAAAATAGTTTGAAAGGGAGAAACTGGGTAAATTATTTAGGAGGTAGATAAAATAATAATAGGACTATGAGATGTGTGGTACAAAAATATGGATGACTGTTAATTGATAAAAAGAGGTTCTTCGTATTTGTGACTCCTGTATAATAATCACTGGATAGCCCTATATAATAATAAAACAGATTCAATCACTGTTTAGTTCTAATTGTTAGGGCTTTAAAATCCATTAGATGGCAGCCAAGGCATACAGAAAATATTTAACTCTTTCATCCCATGCAGTGATTAGTTTTGCATCTCAAATCTGGTAAGCCAAAGGTACTTTTTCAAAGGCAACTGGACTTTCTTTGTTTTTTCCTGTTTCCTTTTGAAAAAGCACCTTTGGGACAATCATGACCTGGGTGATTGAGAATCTCCTTGGACAAGTCTTGATCACCTTGGTTAATCTGAAGGTGATCTGTATAGCTTGGTTCTTTGTATTGGACTACAGTTCTTATCTTCCAGAGCCTATAAGGGAAATACTTAGAATACTTACAGTGCTTGGAATACTGGGAGATGTAGTTCAACTCACCTCTCATCTCTCTATTGATGAACATTGATCTAAAGGGAAGAAGGCAGAAAACAAGGAGGGAGATAATTTCTTAGAGGAAAAAGCTCTTAAGAATTATCACTGTTGTATTAATCGATTGTAATTGGTTCCCAACTAGTAATTTAAGATTAAATGGAAGTTTACACTTACATTCTAAAAGGAACCTCGAGTTGCTGATCTCAAACCATTCATGGACATTGGCTCTTGAACAAATGCAACCTGTTTCTCTTTTTCTTTTTGTTTGCTCTAAATAAAGAAACATCCCTAGTGGAAAATAGCGAAACAGAGCCTACAGGTTCGGGTGCTCTCCATGATTTACAGTGTGAAGCTGCTGAAGAATGTACAGATGTCCAACTTGAACTTGAGTTTAATCTGGAAACCAATTTTATAGATGAAGAATGTGGTGATCCCACTACAGATTTAAAAGACAGAGCACCTTCTGCAAAAGTAACAGATGGTAATGTCATAGTTGTTTTTGATTTTTTAAAAAATTAACACGGAAGGAAGACCATTTGTAAATTGACTTGTGTATTTCTTAAACCATTCTTCAGTTTATGAATTGGAGTTTAAACATTTACTAAGTGGCCTGGTCCTTGAGACCCAAACTTGTTCATAGAAGCCGTAACAATCTATTATCTTGGGTTAGTGTTTTTGTCAGTTCGACTGCTTATTTCTGTCAAAATTATCTTCTAGCAGTGGGTCCACCTCTTCTTTCTTTTACCACTGATATAGCCAATAAGCCCTTTTTTGTTGCTTTTAGCTTCACTTAGAGCCTCAACTCCCTTTGTATGTTGGTCTTTCGAATATTCTCTCTTTTATTAGCTATTTACTGAGACACTGTTACACACAAGAAACCAGAACCATTCGTGGATAGGCCCAAAAATGCTATTGTTGATCATCTATATTATAAGAATCTTTCCAGATCTTCTGCCTTTCCTTGAGAAATGGCAGATATAGACCTAAGGGTTTGATCTCAGACATTTCCTCCCCCAAACAGCTCTAAGTTGGAATGTCTCTTTATTCACCCTGGTAGGTCCTCTCCCCTTCAGCTGGTGGTTCTACCCACAATCACCTACTTGATAATTATCCCCACGTTCTGTTTTCCATACATATCCCTTTTAACTCTTAGCTCAGTTGAAAATCTCATATACAACCACAAGGTTTGCTAAACTGCCACTTGTTCATTTGTTTTTTGCTTTGGACTGGTGTATAATTATACTTCAGTATCTTGTTTTGAAAAATTATCAACTATTTTGTGTTCCCTTTAATTTGAGAATTTCTGTCCAAGGGATCCCACCCAATACTTCTTCAAGCTAAGGGTTTACTGCCTGTTTATAAACAATAGTCTGCCTTGCCAGTGTGTGTGTATGTGTGTGTGTGTTGGGGGGGGGTTACCACACACTCGCACTGATGGTGTTACTTATTTGGATAATGTAATGTCTGCAAGCAAACAACGAAGTTCAGAGAACACCAAGGACGCCACAGTTCAACCCTCAGCCATATACTGTATATTCTCTTCTATTGGATAGTTTGGAATAACTGATAGAATCATCTAATCATCTTTTTCACCTTCTTTTGAGTGCTTGCAAACTAAATCCTAATTTCAGTTTCTGAAACAGTCAGTCAGAATCATATGTTTGTTTCTTGACACAGATCCATTTAAATGCCACATGGATGAAGAGCTGGAAGAAAAACAAATAGATAAAAGTGTTGTGTGCTCAAAATTGACCAGCCAGGTTGAGGTAATGTATCCATGAGCCATCTCAAAATCAGGGAAGGGTCTGTAGTTGTTCTTTGAGTAGCTGCTGAAGTTGGTTCCAGAAAAATAGATGGGACAGGAGGAGGGGAGGGGGGAGAGAATGTATTAAGTACAACTGATATGATTACTGCCCTTGTTATTTGTGAATGTTTTGCCACATTAATGTTATAACATGGCATCCTGTTTTGAATATCTTTTGCAGCCTTGCGTCTCAGATTGTGTACTCTTATATTTTGAGACAAGCAGCAGGTTGCAGGGAGAGGAATGGGTTCAGGAGTGTCTTACAGGGAGGGGGTCCAAAACAACACCCTTTTTACATATGTTATGGGGCTTTGGTTGCTTGGTTGTGGATGCCATGTTGACACCCTTGACGTCTTGGACCACTCCCTGTCAATACCCTATACAGCTCAGGGTTTCATCATTCAGGGGAGTCTGAGCCGAAGTTCTGTTGCCTTATTTTTTTTTCTTTTTCTTCTGTCAGTGGCCAGTACTGGGGCAATTAGTTTTTTCTTCCAAGTCGGAGAAATTTGGAGTGATTAATCCAAGTAAAGAAGTTGATCTGGAACACCTTCATCTTTGCAAGCCTTTGAAGTCAACTTGGCCCAAAGTGAACAGACAGTTGCTTTCTGCTCAGACAAAATCAAAAGACCAGCTATTTAGCCCACTACAGAAAGAGCTCTTCTGGATAATGAATTCATACAAAGATTTGTTTTATCCAGGAAGGACTGCTTTAAAAAATGGGGAAGAAGTGCGACATGTCTATTGCCTGCATGCCTTGAACCATGTCTTGAAGGCTAACACACAGGTGCTTGGCAACAATGCCAAGCGACGGGACCAAGAAGCTGGAATGGATGAGGATGCTTTCAGGGATCAAGGTCTCACTAGACCAAAGGTGAAAATATATGTTCATCGTCTGGAAACCATACCTTTATCAATATCTTAAAATGAGAATCTCCACTGCAGATAGCTGAAAATGCAGCCAACTAAATAAATTTGCAGTGTCCTTACAGATCACACTAAATAAGAATATAGCACTTTTTAAAAATGAAAGTGATAGATAAGAATTTTTACAGTTTTCCCCTAACTGCCCCCGCCCACAAAGTTAGGAAAAATCATGCATTTAAATAATAGAATAATTGAATTTGCATTTTCCTGACAAGGTGTTGATGGTGGTACCCTTCAGAGAATCTGCTTTACGTGTAATCCATATTTTAATTGCCCTCCTTGAATCGGCAAGTCAAAAGAAAATTGATGTAAGTAATAAAAAACGGTTTAAAGGGGAATTTGGTTCAGACCCAGAAGAGAAGCCACCAAATCTGAAAAGGCCTGAAGATTATGAAGCCATCTTTTCTGGAAACATTGATGACCATTTCAGGATAGGTAACATTTAATATTTTTATATCTTTTGATACTGCTGTGGTTTCAATTTTATAGTTTGTACTCTGCTTTAAAGATTGTTTCTACTTTGTATTCTGTTTTTAGGGTACAGTAATAGAAGTTAGAGTTAAAATGAAATCTGGGTAAATGTTAATAAATACATAAGCCAGGATTCGTAGGTAATTTTGAACCAGAAATCTGGTCTCTGATCTCAGGTTCAAATAACTGAGTTAATCTACCTTCATAGTAGGAAGGAATGACTGGCATGCACCAGCCTCTTTTATTATGGTTTAAAATAATGTTTGACTACATCCAGTTTGTTGTTTTTTTTACTTTTGTTGGGTTTTTCTGAGGGACCAATCTTTGTGAATCCAGTTTTGTGTCATTCTTAAAAGGGCTTCATTATAACCTTCGTTTTAACATTTTTCCTGAAGGCTGGCTCATCTACTGTAAAATTCCTAAAGGGCGATTAATTGGATAAATCAGTAGCTTCTTGAGGGCTGCGTTCACATGACGCTTGTAGCCCCAGGGTAGCAACCTACTATCCTCCAAATATTTTGCATACTTTCCTCAATTCATTAGGCCATTCTGACCAGAGTAGATGGGAATTGTTCCAGAACATTTGGAAGGCCTCAGATTGCCTGTTCCTATGGGAGCTTCTTGGAGTCCCTTTTGCCCGTCACAAATTGCAGAAATTTCCCTTGACTCTTATGGGATATTGTAAGCAAAAATCCTATGTTTAAATATATAATCAGAGACTGGCTGATATGTGTGTATTGCATCTGGACAGGTGTTGCGGTTCTTCAGAGGAGCATGCGGTTGTATGCCCCATTTTACTCCTCGGACATTATCATTGCCTCTCCCCTTGGCCTGAGAACTGTGATAGGAGCTGAAGGGGAGAACAAGCGAGACTATGATTTCCTCTCCTCAATAGAAATTCTTATAATTGATGAAGCTGACATTTACCTGATGCAAAACTGGGAGCATGTTTTGGTAATCCCTTTTCACTTTTTTTTCACCAGAATATGCTGTGTAACTATAACAACCAGATGTGAAATGCCTCACACGGAGGCTACATTTTAAATGTTTAACTGTTTTTTGTTTGAATGAAATGTTCCATAATGTTTTCTGAAAATGTATATAATTTTAATGATAAGCATTGCTGAAGGCTTCTGGTGCTAGAAAATTATAGGGAGTGCTTTCGTGGGTGACCGAGAGGAGGTCTGCACTATACTGCTGAAAATCATAGGAAATATGGGGGGGGGGGGGATGGAAAAAGCTTTTTACTTTCCCAGTGGTCTAGATTGTTTTTTTGTTGATTGCATTAAACATAAATCATGTTTCTGTAGACCAGTATTTCTAGCTATCTGAGGAATTCTGCAAGTTGAAATCCACATATCTTAAAATTGCCAAGGTTGAGAAACACTACTATGGACACCGAGACACTAGGATGTTGTGTAGCATAGATGTCTTTAATCTTTTGGATGCTGTCTTCAGTGTTGATAAGTGAGGTCTGAGAAAAAAAATTAAAACCCTTTGCAGTAGCGGGTGACATCTATACCATCAAAGCAATTGGTGTCCTTTAATGTGCCAAATAACCATTCAGATTATTTTTCTCTTCTTTCATGCAATACATGGACTTTGGGAGAGGTTCTTTGTTTTCCTTTTTCTGTACACTGAAATACAATGACATGTTCTTACTATGTTTTAACCATTATTCTGCCTGCAGCACCTGATTAACCACATTAATCTATTACCTTTGGAATCTCATGGGGTGGATTTTTCACGAGTACGAATGTCCAGTCTGAATAACTGGTCCAAGTATTATCGGCAGACACTTCTCTTCAGTGCCCTCCATCATCCTCAGATCAGTTCTATCTTCAATAAGCATTGCTTCAATTACAGAGGGCAGGTTAGTTCACAGATATAACGGTAACCACTGAAATGTTTGGAAGAGTATATGTTGGGCTCTCATCATAACCATCAAGTATTATTAAAAGTAAAAGTAGTAGTAAGAAATGTTCAGGCCAGTATATAACTTTTTGAAACCTTGTTTGGTGTAGTGGATAAAAAACACCAGGCTAGAAATAGATATTCCATGAGTTCTAGTCCCACCATAGGGACAAAACCAGTTGGATGATTTTGGGCCAGTCACACACAGTCAGCCTAGGAAGAAAACAATGGCAAACCACTTCTGAAAACTTGCCAAGAAAATTGCAGAGACATGTGTGCATTATATTTCACCTGGTTTAATGTTCCCAAACAATCTGAACTTTCTGTCAGTTGCTACTTTTATCTTGTGTTGTTAAAATGATACTGAATTTCCGGATATTTATGATTTACCATCTATAAAAGATACATTGTACGTAGGTTTTATGTATCCTCTCTTAGCACAAATATTCTGGTTCAACACCCAACCTTCTTGCATAAAACAAGCCTTTGTGTAAAATAAGGATCACAAGTAGTGCCCTTGAGATCAATTAATTATTCTACAAGGACGACCATATTTACACTTTTCCACCTAAATTTGGTAAATGGAGAGAACAAAAGTATCTGTGGAGAGGGAAGCAGTTCTGAGAGGTGGCAGCAGCTCGCTGTGGGAGACTGGGAAGAGCCTTTCTATTGAATCTCTGTATCCCATAATGGTAACTCATATACATCCAGCCATATCACACATCCCTGATACTTAACACATGCCACTATGCTGATTGATGATATACAGTAGATCATTTCTTCCTGATTTGATCAGAACTCTTTTAACACCAACTAAATTGATTTCTGTCATCACATCTGAGAACAATAAATTCCATTTACATGTTGCATAACATAACTTATTTGGCATCTTCTCACAGTGGAAAAATAACTGCTTAAATAGGGATGTAAAACTTTTAACTACTATAATATTTCAAGTAGTTTAGTACCACAAGCAAAATAGAAATGTTTGCAAAGAAAATCTCTTTCTGCTTATCTTGGGAGGGAGAAGTAATGAAATTTGAAGCCATGCCTACTATTGATGATTATGTAAAGCAGGATTATGTTTCCTTCCTCATGCCCCTTCAGATGTGCAGATCAGTTCCTATAGTTCCCACCAATTAGATAATTATTGATTGATTTTTTAAATGCTATCCTTCACCATGAAATTATAAACTCTAGTTGAAAAGGTTGTAAAGAGATTTGGCAAATTCTCAGAGAATTATAAAGAATTAGTAATTAATATTCATGGCAGTTCAATAAAGACTCCTATGCTCATAAGCAGTAGTAATTCTGAATAGCAGATAATTGGCTATCACCCCTACCATATCTTCCTGGCTTGCTTCTAAGAGATCTAACAAGTCATTGTTAGATGCCAGTTTCTAGATTAGATTATTCTGGTTCATCAAACCATTTCTTATTTTCTTGACCGAATATTTGGATGTAACACTCCAATCAAATGTTAATTTTATCTCACAGAGTTTCAATTGTATCTTGCAGGTAGCTGTAAGGAATGTACCCATGACAGGGTCAATTAGTCATGTTGTAGTACAGCTTCCTCATGTTTTTCGGAAAATAGAAGCTGACAGCTCTGTTTCTGTAATAGATGCGAGGTATGTACTTCTTTAATGCCCTGAGCTATGGATGGCAGCTACACATTTGCTGGAGTGTACTGTGCAAGAAAATATTGATGTTTTAAAATATAAATTGTGGTGTTGTATAATATAAAGGTCTGGATTGCTTGCATTGAATGCTGCTGTGCTACATGATAATAAATTGTTCTTTATAGGAAGAACGATTTCTAACACAAAAAATATGCCATTCACATATTGAAGAGTCTGGGTGTTAGCAAGTATAGAGGGGGTTAAATTTTGCAGTAGTAAAAAAAAATTTTTTTTAAAAAAATTCTAAAACGGGATCCCCTGCCTACGGTACCTCATGAGAATGGAGCTTGCTTAGTGGACAGTGAATGCCAACTGATGGAATTTGGCTAATGGGAGGAAACCTGAACAGAACTCCCCTATAGCATTGTTTCTTCCCAGTTATTTTTGAAGTTTTAATTTCCTGATTCTGGCTGACAAAATATATGTCGTGGCACTGCATTTGAGGAAAGTAAAAGACCTGATGTATATGAATTGGTGGAGATTAAAATGTTTGGCATTTGTTCCATATATGATCTGCTTTTTATCCAATATGATGCTCTCCAGATAAATTAGGATTTGCTTTGGTACTTCTAGCTGAGAATTCTGAAAATTACATATGAATTAGAAATTAAATTTTGAAACCAAACAGCTTATCATTTGTATTTCTTAACCAGGTTTAACTTTTTCATTGACAAAGTGTTACCTGAGTACCGGGATGCAATCATGACACACACACTTATCTATGCTCCATCCTATTTTGATTATGTGCGGCTTCGGAATTATTTCAAGAAGGAAGAACTCAATTTTGCACACATTTGTGAATACTCCAGTAAATCTGGCATTTGTAGGGCAAGACATTTATTCCTGAGTGGAGAAAAACAATTCCTAATTATCACAGAGCGATTCCATTTTTATAAAAGGTGAGTTGGGTTAACATAGAGTCCATTCTTTCAAAATAAGAGGAAAATGGGAAACTGTAATTATAGTTATTTTAAATAAATTGTCATATTATTTCTTACTATCTATATGGCGTTTTATAAAAAACAGACAAGTTCCCAAAGACTATACATTTAGTTACAGATAAGTTCCTATAGGCGATAGTTTCAGTTCTGAATGTATTAAAAGCTAATATTTCTTAGATATAAATCTTCCTTTTTTCTTTCCAGTACTAAACAAAATATAGTCTAGAAATTATTGCCCAGTGATAAAAATACGATATGTGATTCATTTTTATGTCTTGAACCAAAATTATAAATTGGATGGTAGCTTGCTAAGGAGGTTTGTGAATCATAAAGATGATAAGTGATTATTCTGTGATTATAGGAATGATGTGACATATTTATCACTTTCTGAAACAGTCTGCTGGAAATGGCAGAGCATGTGGATAGTATGTTTGAAACTAATTAAATCCTGGGGATTTCTCAGTTCTAAGTTCTCTAGTAACAAGCATATGATGATAAGTTGAGAATTTTTTTCTTTCCTAAATGGAAATGAAAGCTTATAGTTCGACCACATACATAACTGTATCATAGCATAGCAAGTATTAGTTTATTTGTTTAATATATTTATAGGATCACCCATCTCATATGCATGTCTCTAGGCAGCTAATAAAACAAAATAAAAACATAACCAATGATTAAAACAAATAACATAACACAGCATAAAATAACAGCTGAGAATAATCAAACACTGCACAATCGGTATAACCAGACAGCAGGCTCACCCACTCTATTAGGACCTCAGACTTGATAGTAAAGGCAAGTTTTATGATCTTGTGATCAGTGGGGGGAAGGAGATATTCTAAAGAGTGGGCTCCATGGCACAAAAGTACCTCCTGGTTCCTGCTAGATGGTACTCTCTTATGGATGGGACCTAGAGATGACTCTCCTCCTGGATCTAACAGGATGGGTAATTGAGGAAGTGTCGAGGAAGCTATGCATACTAATAGATTTGGATGGAAGAGAAGAAACTGATGCTGATATAAGCCTATCTTACAGTTATATAGACATCAGTTCTGGCATGCAATAAATTACATGGTAAAGATGAGAACCACGTGGGGCCCAAAACTTGCTGAGGTAACAATAGCTATAGGAACTATAGGAAATGGTAGCATCATCTCTGCAGAAAGCAGGGGCAAATTTGACTATTTTGAATATGTAAAATGAACCCTAGTGGACATCAGTTATTTAGCTTTTATTTTGGAAAAAGATGAAGCCAAAAATTTACAATATTTTAGTGTATTTTGGTAGCAAGATTCATCTGGGGAAGAAGACAAGAGTTTCACAGTCTCCTGCTAATATTTAGAGTGTAGTTCTATTTCTCGGTGTTGTATCTTTAACTTTCTTAATGCTAAAATGGATTGTAAATATACATTAGCTGGGAATGAGTAGGGAGGGAGGGAGAGTTTGTGTTTTTTGAAATTGCTGGATCTGGCATTGTGGCCTCTGATCTTTTTAATTTAAGGTGCAGTTATTTTCTATACTGCTTATATTTTTGAGGAATCGTGTATTAATTATGTTATTTTTTATTCAGGTATTCCATTAGAGGCATCAAGAACCTTATTTTTTATGAACTGCCAACCTATCCACATTTCTATAGTGAGATCTGCAATATGGTAAAATTAGCAGGCATGGAGGGAGAGGCTACCTTGACCTGTACTGCATTTTACTCCAAATATGATGCCCAGAGGTTGGCTGCTGTGGTGGGTGTTGAGCGGGCAGCCCAAATGCTTCAGTCGTCCAAGAATGTGCACCTTTTTGTCACCGGAGGAACAGAATAAAATAAGCAATGAATCCAATTCAAGTGATTTCTGATCTGTTTAATAATCTGGCTGCATTCCTTTAAAATAGCTATTGAAAGGAGAAATTATGAATAAGTTTCTTTTGTTTTTAAAGAGCATATGAAAAAAATGACCACAGTACTACAGGCCACACAACCAAGCAAAGGAAATAGATGAACTTTTTGTAAATCAGCTGCATCCAGGAAAAAACAGTATAGTAATGGGGGACTTTAACTACTCTGATATCAGTTAGGAAACAACTCTGCAACAAGTGGGAGATTGAACAGGTTACTGACAACTTATTTCCTCCTCCACCTTTGGATAATAAAAGTTGTTAGCTGTTCATGTTAGGAACCTTCCATCCCCTTCAATATCCTGGGGTATAAACCATCCAGTCCAGGAGATTTGAACTTATTCAGAGCAACTAGGAATTCTCTAACCAATTCCTTACCTGTCTTAACCTGCATTCCTCTTCTGTCTCCCACAATGCTGCTTTTGACAGATTGGACTATTTGGTTTTTTTGTTTTTTTTAAATTAGAGCTGCAAAAAAGGAATCGAGCAATTCCACTTCCTCCCTACTGGCTGTCACCTTTCCATCTTCCCTCATTACTGGACCAACTATTTCTTTGACTTTCCTTTTGCTCCACAAAAGAAACTTTTTTTGTTATTTTCTGGCAGATTCCATAGAAACCTTCCTTTTTTTTTTCTCTTAAATTTGTGAATGTCAGCTCTCTTAAAATCTAGAACAGTAGTCTATTCAGTTACCCTTGCCTGCATTATGATGAATCCAACTATGATATGGTCATAGGAACTCTCAAAGTTCCTACAACTTCCATTGATAAGCATGAAATACAGAATAGCTGACCATTTGTTCAGTGACCAAAGTTATGATGGTGCTTTAAAAAATTAAGACTTAATGACTAGTCCTGAAAGTTGGCTGTTGCGGCACCCCTACAGTCACATGATCAAATTATGAGTGCCACTTGCAACCCCCTTTGAGCCTGCCTACAGTAGTCCTCCTCCCACAGCTCTCACCCCCTGGCTTGCTTGCCTGGGACTCCGGCATTTCCCATTTAATGATCTGCACAGTTCTGGAGTTATGACAGCAACCAGGACTGTGGGGATTGTTGTTGCTAAGCAACGTGATCACATGACACTGCTTTATGACTGTATCACTTAGCGACAGAAATTCTGGTCCCAGCTGCTAGCTGTAACCCAAGAATTGCCTGTGCAGTTATTCCATATATTTGTACCATCACTTTATATTTTTTTCCATTAAATTTTTGCTTTACTTTCTTTTTTTCTGCCCATCCCTGATTTATAAATAAATTATCTTGTGATCTCCAATTTCTTTGAACTGCTTTTTTAAATATAAATCCTTGTCTCTTTATTCTCTGCAGCATTAAGATGAAAAAAATTCATCTCTTGCTATTTTGCTTTCTTCCTTCTCAAGCATGTCAGCAGATAGACATTTTGTTTCTTTATTGCTTTAGATTTTGGAATTTTTTTTTTATTCATGTGTCATAGCATTACAAATTTTACTCCAGATGTCTGTTTATCCAATCTAAGCCATTACACTTACTCTTTATCTTTACTGCATAATCACAAGGAGTATTGCTGAGATAAAAAAAAAAAATCAGGAAATTATTCTCCTGTGAACTACAAAGGATATTGCCATATTGGAAGAAGTGCACAGGAGGGAGACCAACTATCTTTAAAGTTATCAAATCTAACTAACATCATTAAGTCTAACAGTAACCTAAGCAGAGAGGAGAGCTACTTAACAGCTTGAGATATATTAATACGTGTCATTCATATCTGAGTGAATATTACACATCCCACTTGAGATTTTGGGATCACCTAAAATGAAGATAAATTCTCTTTTATTATATTCACCATAAAAAAAAACAATCAAAATTCATACTTTATAAGGTTACCTGAAGTGGATAAAATCCGGGCAAGGATTCCGGGTTTCAGGAACTGTGTTTCAGGATCTGGCTCCAAATGATGTTGAAGCCAGATCGGTAGTAGATATATAGTAGTGACAGGAAATGTTCTATACTGCTAGGTGCAGTGTAATGCGTTTGTGATGAATCACTTATGGAGAAGTGGTAAGGAAAAATTGCTATATAGTAGAAATACAAGTTCCAGCTGTTAAACATCTCCATCCTATTGAATTATGGAATGTTTTGCAAAAACATGGAGTTGAATGTTGAAATGCAGTATGACCTATATGCATTGAAAGTACAGTACTTGTGAAAAGAAATATGGTCAAATGTATTGTAGGGAAGAGCCCAGGAGTGAGCCACAAATAAACGGAAGGTACATGAAGTCCCTTTGCTTGTTTAAGGTATTTATGGATAAACATACAGCATATGGGATGCTTGCAGTGATATTAGTGATATGTAGGTTGGGATATAAATGTGCCTGTACTTTGTATGCAGCTGATGCCATCTGTTGGCTGAGAAATTAAATAATCTCCAGGAAATGTTAGACTGTATGACGCAACAAGGTACATGGGCCTGAAAATTAATATATCAAACACCAGTAATTGTGTTTGACAATGGAAATGCAGTAAGTGATTGCAGGTCATACAAAAAATGAAAAATTGGAACAAATGGATGAATTAATGTATATACTTTAGTAAAATGTTGATTAAAGATGAGAAAATAGCTAGAGGCATTTTAAAATGGTGCAGTTGCTCAGAGAAAGTGGGTGGCATGGGGTCTGTTATGAGGAATGTTTCTCAAAAGAAGTACAAATGGCTAAACACAAAGAGTGTATTATTACCAACTTTGTTACATTGAAGTAAGAGGTGGGTATGTTTCCACGAAATGAAGCAAGTTGGATGCGGCAGGAATGAGCTGCTTAAGAAATGTGTGTGATAAACAGTAAGAATTTGGATTAAGAATGAATGGATGGTGAATGTAAGTGAATTAAATACAAAAATGAGTATCAGTATCAGAAAAGGAGCACATAGAATGAGGATCAAATTGCAGAACAAATATATGCAGAAAGAATAAATGGTCAAGAGGAAGGGAAGACCAAGGAAGTTGTGATTGGATGAAATTATCCCATCCTCAAAAAGAGAGAAATGCGAAATTAAAAGACCAAATGGCAAAATATCAAGTAAAATATGCATACCATACAGATAGCCCTCAACTTACAACCATTTGTTTAGCAACCATTTGAAGTTAAAATGACACTGAAAAAAATGAGTTATGACCTTTTACATCTTACAACCATCACAACATCCCCACAGTCACATGATCAAAACTCAGGCTTTGGCAACCGGCATGTGTTTCCAACAGGCGCAGCATCCTGGGGCCATGTGGTCACTATTTGTGACCTTCCCAGTCGGGGTTCCGACAAAAAAAGGGGGAAGAGGGATTAGCTTAATAATCACACGATTCACTGAACAACTGCAGTGATTCACTTAACAACCCTGGCAAAAAAGGTGGTAAAATTGGGCACAATTCACTTAACAACCACCTTACTTAGTAAAGGAAATTCTTGTTCCAACTGTGGTCACAAGCTGAGGACTACCTGTAATTTCTGAATGTCAGATTGCAAGAATGTATTGGCAACATTTACAAACTGACATTCTGCACATATGTAATTAGCATTATCACGGTTTGCCATGGATGCTGCTGATTGTAGGGTGATGCAAACAAGGATGGTTAGTAAGGCTTGCAAGGTATGTTGTTTTCTTTTTCTTCTTGATTGTGCTTTGAAATGTTTGGTGAAATTAAATAGGAAAAAAACATTTTCATCCTTTTATTTATTTGGCTTACTGTGTTCTTTTCTGTGCTTTGCCTAATGTTATTAGCTCCAAAAGGTAGTAGCATGATGGGGAATATTGTAAGAATATTGCTCCCATTTTTAATAACTATTAGCTGCCTGACATGGTTTTAAGAGGAAAAAAGTGGGATATAAATCTCATAACTAAATTAACCAATACAATTAATAAAATAGAGTATTTTTCTTATGCTACCTGCAAACATTTATCAAGTATCTCTACACTCACCAGAGGAAGAACACAGATTTGCCACAGAATGGGCCAGTAGAGAAAACATTTCTTATCTTACAATCTTTAGGGCAATGAATTGTCTGCCATTATCACTGACCAATCGGTCAATCACCGTATGTTGTGGAAGAGTTCCAGAAATAAATCCGACCTATTTTGCTTTGAATCTGTTATGCTTCTCCTCTGTTTTCCTGGGAGAGGCAGCAATTTGATCAAGAAGGTTTTATTTCTCTGGTCCTTGCCAGCTGCTCAGTTGCTTGGCAGCCAAAAAAGGAAAGATATTCCAGATGCTTTCATTTGGTTTCAAAATGAATGGATCAATTAAGATGATGAAAAGCTAAGTCAACCCATTTTTTGGTTTTGTTTGGCTGCAGTTTTTAGGGGGGGAAATGATTCTAAAAATAGTCACAGAGCTTGGTGACTATTGATACTTTTCACATTGTTATTATGGTTGGTTGTACCTCCAGCCAGATGTTTAGACTGGATTTTGAATTTTCATCCACCTATTAATTCCTTCCCAAGGACCTGGGATAGATAGATGTTGTTTGATGTTGTCAAGTTGGTCTTCCTTCTCTTGCAGTTTTCCAAAGTCATCTTGTCTATTAAGACCGAATCTTTGTTCCCTTGCTGTTTGGGCAGTTCCCTTTCTGCTCAGGTGAGAAAAGTTTTAACTAGATGCTGTTGGACTGCATCAGCTATTATACCAGTTAACAATCCGAAAGTAGTTGGTAAGCAGGAATTATTATGTGTGGGTAATCTACAGTTAGATTCACAGTCTAACTCTGGTGGAAACTTAATAATTCAAGCCCTAACCAAGGACCTAAGCATTATTAAGAAAGCCTCTAAGAATATATAGACAATTCCAAGCAGGATGGATTATTTTTGTAAAATTAGGATGTTTGGATCTGATAAAGTCAGTATGATATAACAATGGAATTTCTTTTTCCATAAGTGTTCAACTTTGATCTGCAATTCCCAATACTTCAGGGGTCCTCAAACTGCAGGCGGCTACTCAGTACCAGGCCACGGCCTGTTCAGAACCAGGCTGTGGAAGCAGTGGGCAAGCATGCGCACAGAGCTCCATTTGGATGAGCAAATGGAGCTGCGCGCATGCACTCACCTGCCACTCACACAGAACCATCCCCTTCCCCCCACCATCAGTCCGCAAAGCCGGAAAGGTTGGGGAACACTGCAACTTCATTTTTTTTAATCGTTTCTCCTAGTCACCCAGGATCACCCAGAATAACAGCATCAATGAATCAGACTTCCTTCCTTTCAATAACTATTATATCAGGCATGTTATGAACAAGACGACTGTTTGAATCTTAAAGTCCCATAAGATCTTAACTTGCTCATTTTCCGAAACCTTCTCAACTTAATTGTCCCAGTAGTTTTTACTACATTCAAATCCAAAACTCTGGCAAAGTTTCCAGTTCAGGTAACTTGGCCATGATGCCGCTTGTAGTCAATTTGTGAAATTTTACTGAAGCTACTAATCAAATGGTTAATTGTTTCATCCTTTTTCTACAAAAGCAACATTTGTTGTTTGTTACATGTTGAATTAATTGGCAAATCTTGTCTCTGAGAGCTAAAATAAAGCCTTCGGTTTCTTTCTTTAACACTCCTGATCTTAATCAACTCCACGTGAGGTTTTTATCGGCTTTTCCTTGTATATCCTTCAAATATTAATCATGTATTGGCTTAATCTTCCAATTAACAAATCAATTTTCAATTGTTTCTTTTCTATATTCAGCCTTCACCATTTTTGTTTTCAAGAGCTTTCCTTGATTGACTTCCTTCTGCAAGGTTCTTGGCTTGTTCACTTTCTCATGATCAAGAGTTAAATTGTTCTCAGATAATTGGGTAAGTCCATTCCCCAGGAATCTCCAAAGGACTTTCATCATGCTTGGCATCCAACTGGGAATGAATCCAGCCAATTTTATCCTCCGGATGCACAGAAAATTCCTTTGTTCAGCCCTAGGCCTCCAGACTCCCAAGAGAGTCTGGGTAACCTTAAACAGGGTCACTGGTCAGTATTCTGCAGACACAATAGTAGAAAATTATTGGTGCTTGCTACTCTTATATCCACAAAGTAGGCCTTGCTAGTGGCTCTAGCTCATGATAGGTCAGATTTGTTTTTCTCCAGCAGTGCTCTAGGTATCTCTTGATCCTTTTCAGTGAACCATGGGGAGTAATGAGAGCTATGGGCCAAGAGACGTAACACGGGTGTGATCCTGTCCAAAGCTCTAGCTGCCCTCATATTTGGCTCTGAAGGACCATGCAGCAGATCATCATGCCTTTCCCTCAGTTCTCTTTGAAACCCAGTTAGGTCCATCAATCACCAGGGACAGACCAGTTGAATGGGCCCAGCCTCTCTGTGGAGGGAGTTAGCATAGAGAATCTCAAGGCACTACAGCATGATCTGACCATGACAGAGGGGCCAATAACAGCTCCTCTTTCCGATCACATTGCCACTGCTTCAACAAGAAAACCATGTCCACTGTGTGACCACTGTCCTGAGTCAGGCCATGGATGACCTGGGTGAGGCCTATGCTACATGGCAGGGAGCTGCTGGGGACAGTACAGCAGCAACACATCAAACTGCTGCTGCTGTGAGTTAACTTCAGGAACAGGTTCTCATAACCGGATGCAACTTGTGGACTAATGCCCCTGACATCTACCAGGCCCAGATGACAACTGCTACCCTCCTTCCCTGCACTAGGGTCTTGGTTGGTGCCAAACCCTAAATCCATTTGGGCATATTTTAAAAGGACAACTCTTCTGCACCCCTCTCCCACCTCAGCAGGTCTTGGTGATATGTGTCAGTTACATATTACATGTGAGGTAGATTACAATCACTAAATCAATTAACAATTGTGTTAAACACTCGTCGTGCTTGTTGAAACGTTTGAATGGGCTAAAACAATTAGATATATACAAATTCAGTAGTCTCTTAATTAGGCAGGTAAAGGTTTTTTTGTTCCAAAATAGCTGCTTTGAAATCTGTAATTAGATGTCCTGGGAAGCTAAGATGTTTTGATATTACTTTGCCCTTGTTTTGAGTCCTGATGTGAAACTTGTGTTCATTACTTATTTATTTACTTATTGTGAAAAGGGATGTTGTTGGCAGATTATGGTATGGGTCACATTAGAGGAAGAGCATCTAGTATGTGAAGTTGTTGGTTCCTGTGATGGTGCTGATAGTTAAATGTGGGGATAAATTAGACATCTGAATTTGTTAGAGAGTTAGTTTGCACGTTAGGTTCATTATTTGGTTGTTTCTTGTTACATGTGAGGATCTGCTTTTAAATGATTAAACTAATGATGTTTTTTTCAGCATAATTCAGACGATGTCAGGTTCTATAGTCGTGGTTGGAAGGAAGGATTGGCTCATCTTTGTTACTGTTTTTAAGCCTATACTTTCCATCACTTCTGGAATACAAAGTTTGGAATCTAGACTATAATATGTGAATTGTGAATTAGCTGGAGAAAATTATGAATATCAACCAGTCAACTGATAATACAATTGACAATGTTAGCTTTTTAGAGCTAAATTCAATGCTTTCTTGGTTTATTTTTACATGACCTCAAATATTTCTAGATATTCCTTCCTTCAGCTGACTTTGCAATTCTAATTAATGTGGGCTCAGCTTCAGCACTTTTGGATAACAAAGCCAAGTACAATCTGTAATCAGCTCTTCCATAGTGCTGGCACAACTTAATTAGTAGCACCGTTTTGAACTTAATTAGAGGAATAATGAGATTTCAAAACCGAATATAAAAGCTCAAATTGCCATTTCACAAGGTTTGACAAAATGAATTGGATATTTGCCTGAATAAAGTTACCAGTTCTGATTTTGTGCTAAGACTGTATGCGAAGTAACCATATGTGAAAGTTACAATTCAGCAATTGTATACTGTGTCACAGATATTAGTGTTGGATGCTGTTGAGAGAGTTCATTAATTTCTTCACAGATGACTAAATTAATACCAATTCTTTGTAATATCCATGAGATTTTTTAAAATAATACCTAAGAAAACAACGATGTTGAATTTCCCTTTAGGAGACTCTTTGAGTTGATGACATTATTGCCAAAAAGCTTTCAAAATAGGCCAGCTATAAATAAGTTATGTGAAACCCTAACTTTTTAAAAATATACTGCTAACTGTGAAAGGTCCAAAAAAAAGTGTAATGTAGTGAAATGAATAAATTCCTTATGCTGTTAAATAAAATGTTGCACTCATCACCACTTTCAATACGTCCATTTATGGGTTGTTCCGTTCTGTTTCCTTTTCTTTCCCAGCATTAGAGCCTTTTCCAGAAAATTGGGTCTTTGCATGATATGTCCAAAGTAGGATAATTTGAGCTTCAACACTTGTGCCTTTAATGAGAATTCTGGATTGATTTTCTTCAATGATGTATTTGTTTTCTGAGCTGTCCATGGTATTCTCAGGGCTTTTCTCCAACAATAAAGTTCAAAACTTTTGAACTTTTCCTATCCTGCTTCTTCAAAGTCCAGCTTCTACTTCCATGCAGTGTCACAAGGTATACCATTGCTGGCACTATTCCGATCCTTGTAGGTATAGGAACATCCTGGCATCTTAGTATCTTTTCCAAGGCCTTCACAGCTGCTATACCAAGTGCTAGTCGGTGATGTATTACTTATTGATTTTTCTTCATCCTAGCATTTTCCCCTAGGTGCAGGGTCTGCTTTCCCCCCCCCCCAATGAATGCCACATGATCAAATGCAGGAATTGGGTCTACCTGGATGATTATCATGTTCACAATAATTATGTCCTGCCATGTTTTGTTTTCCATGCAGGCGTTTGCCATCCATATAAAAGTGGTAGGCAGTATATAGGCAACTGTGTGGAGTGCTGCTCGTAGAACATGGCGATACCATTGTAGGCGTTTTTCCTGCATTTCCTCTGTTATTGGTTCAATGCCCATGTGCTGCTGGACTGTATCTTTGCTGATGTGGTCAAAAGGGAAATACCTAATGACCAACATTATTGCACTATTGCAGACCACTCCAGTGATCTCCTTCCACTGCAACTGTGTTGTATTTACCCTTTTGCTCGCTACCTCATTATTGTTGCCGTTTCCTCAGTTAGGACCATATTTCTTTTATTTGGGCCCTTAACTATCCAGGCAGGATTAATTATAATATTAGTCTCCTTGGATATCTCCAGGATAGCATTATATGCAGCATGAAATGCACAGAGATGGCAGCACAATAGTGCTTTGCCTGCTCCATGTAAGTGCAGCACTCCCCTGCCGTTCATTAAACAAGCTCAATATTTCAGCCTTCACAGGAGCTAAGCAAAAGTGCTGCTACTTTATGAATAACATTAATTTTAATAGGGCATTTCTTTCCTTTCCTTTCTTGCTCTCCTTGCCTGTAATATTTCCAGCTATAGCACAAGTAACTTGAAAGAGCTTTTTAAATGATGCTAGACAAATATCCAGTAAGGTATGGACACTCTTTATATTAATCCATAAGCTGCATATTTTTCCTAGCTAAGATATTTTTATTTATTTAATGGACTATAGTGGCTTGTTAAGACTGAATATTTATATTCACACATATTAAACTCTCTATTCCCTTTCTCCTCTCATCCTCCCCCCTTTTTTTGCTATATGTGTGTGTTTATAACGCACCTGAGGAAATGGGCATTATATAACATTCAGAGTTTATTGTTTTTTAAAAATATATATCTACCTTGAAGCACCTTTTATTTTGACACAATTCAAGTCATTACTTTGCTTATGGGATGACATAATTTAGGTGAAGTGTTCTGTGTGATACTTTCTGCCTTGAATTCTCCGTATTGTATTAGCTTCACCCAACAAAATAGCCTTTTTGTCTTTCAAAGAAAATTATGAGTCCTATGATTTATTGTATCAGTACATTAGAACTTTCCTTTCCCATAAACTATGAAATACTTTGTAAAGCAGAGCATGTACCTTAAGAGAAAAATAACTGCTCCATTAGCCTTTAATATAATAATTTCTTTAACAGCTTTTATTCTTTTAACTAAATCTGGTACGTATTCTTTTAATTAAACCTGGTGCAAATATCAAATTGTTTAGAATAAAATGAAAAAAGGATATTGAAGAAGAACAATTATTATATCTGTTTTGGCAACTTAAATATGAGCCACAGTGTGCTGCAGCTGCCAAAAAAAGCCAACACAATAATTTTTCAAAGCCCCTGAAGGCAGGATGGATGGAAATTAATCAAAGAGAGAAGCAACCTAGAACTAAGGAGAAATTTCCTGACAGTTAGAACAATTAATCAGTGGAACAACCTGCCTCCAGAAGCTGTGAATGCTCCAACACTGGAAGTTTTTAAGAAGAGACTGGACAGCTATTTGTCTGAAATGGTATAAGGTTTCCTGCCTGAGCAGGGGAATTGGACTAGAAGACCTCCAAGGTCCCTTCCAACTCTGTCATTCTATTCTATTCTATTCTATTCTATTCTATTCTATTCTATTCTGTTCTGTTCTGTTCTGTTCTGTTCTGTTCTGTTCTGTTCTGTTCTGTTCACTTACATTGTTTAGGATCACTTTGTTAAATTGCAGTTTTAATAATGATTCTTCTGCTGTCTTGGAACCATCAGTTTAAAGGCTGAAAAAATTGAGTGTATTTTTGTTGATTTAAAAATAATGCTTTTCTTTGCATGCTGATTAAACAATTCTACTTTTCTTTACATGCTCAGTGGGATGTAAACACAGAACTCCTCTTACTAATATTTAATACTTTTCCCTCTCTATGCTTAAATAAAGAGTTACAGTGGGATGGAAATAGAGCCCCACAGTGAGCCTTTACTTTTAGGCACCATAATCCCTCCCCTATAGAGCTACAATAATATATTTCCTCCCACAACTACTGCATGGCACTCAAATGCCATGAGAAATTCTCTATAAAAGCTGGAGAAATATGTGAATATATTCACCCACCCACAAACAAACACACTTTATATTGTAAAGATTGGAAAATGTTGAGTTCAGCTATTTTTTTCTTTTTGGTTATCGAAAGGAGAATATTTAAGTGTAAAGGAAAATCTTTTTAAAAGGACAAACTCCTTAATAGAAGAATTTTCAAAGATTGAAAACAATAATTACTTTTTGGGAAAAACAAAACACTTATTTGTGAGCCCAGCTGTCAATGCCACCCTAGTTGTCTTCTAGAAAATAAATATAGTACAGAAAGGCAAAAAGATTATAAATAATAAATAATAATATAACTTTCTAGGCAACTTATGGAATGAAAAGATTCCTTACAAGATATACTGTAAGATTCTTAAATGTTAAAGTTTTTTTTTAGGGTCAAGCTCTTGAGTACCAGGTTTTAAGAAGAATTATTCTTTCAAGAAATATCTATTTGTGAATCCAGTTTTGCAATAAATTGCAATATCTATTTTTTTGTTCTTATGCTATTAGACTAATGATTTCTGAGCAAGATTTTGGAGAGGCTTTTAGATCAGATTTTAAACACAAATTTTATCACAATCCATTTGACTCAGCTTCTCAGTGAGACTGCTTAATACTATCTTTAAATTCAAAATACTGCTTTAAATTATCGGGCAACAGAATTTCACTTTTAATGTGTGCTCACAGTAAAAAATGACAATGTATCTTATTTACAAAAATGCTCATGTTAACAGACAGAGGGTGGCTCTAGAAATCCAAGTGTTGTCTTAATTACAATTTTTTAAAAAATGTTCCTGTGTCATACATTGACATAAATGTAAAGTCTCTCTTAAACTCAGTTTGAATCTGGGAGACTATTTACCCTACTTGTGTAACAATACACAAGTAGTTTACTATTACTTTTTTATAAAATGTTTTTCAATTCCCACTTTAGCCTATAACTGCAGTATTAATCTTACTGAGTTTGCAGAAATTAATGTGCATAAAAGTGATGAATTAATGAACTAACCAATTTAATAACACAGGGTAATCAATGGAAAGCCTCTGGGGAACTTATCATTTCTCCATCTTTCTTTAAACCTCAAACAGGCTTGTTATGCATTAAGCTGAATGCACTCCACTAATGATGTAACAGCTCTGGGGGCTCAGTAAGCCTAGTGCTAAGGCTAGCATGATACTGCTTACTATTAAGCTGCAATTAGTTTGGAAGGTCAGAAATTGTGTGTTTCTTATATATGAAAAACAATTTTGGAATTATTTTTAATGTTTCCCAAATTAAATAGACACGAACAAGAAAAGGACGAAGTATCAGTCATTCAGGCCCCAGTCCTTTTGCGGTTGGACTACTGCAATGCGCTTTACATGGAATTACCCTTGAGAATTTGGAAGCTACAACTAGTACAGAGTGTGGCAGTGTGGGCAGTTCTTGTGGGCTCAAGAATATAACACCACTGCTCCGTGAATTGCATTGGCTGTTGGTCTGCTTTCAGGTGAAATTGAAGATGTTGGTAATCACCTTTAAAGCCCTTCATGGCATGGGTCCAGGCTACTTGAGGCACTGTCTCATCACACTGGGATTGACCTGCCCCACCCGTGCTGGCAGAGGAGGCATGCTGTGGGCACCCTCAGCCCGATTATTCCAGCTGACGGGATCAAGGAGGAGGGCCTTTTCTACCATTACACCTGCCCTGTGGAACATCTTGCCCCCTGGTGTAAGGGCAGCTTTGATCCTCCTGACCTTCCAGAACAGCCTAAAGGCTCTGCCAGTTAGCCTGGGGTTCCAATGGGGGAGCATCACAGTGGAGGTGGTTGATCGATTAACAATGTAACCCACCTCCCTCCCATTATTTATAAATTTTATAAATAAATAAAAATGCCTTGTTTTTAAGTTGTTTTATATAGTTCCCCCAAGATAAAGATAGTACTTAGTACAATAGTATTCAGTCCATTGTTCATCTGTTACAAATATTCATTTTGAACTGGGTGAAACAATTGTTATACTTAAATTGTTGTTCAATACAACTTCAGAAAGTTTTTATTGAAAAGAATTACTGTTATTGCCCAAATGACACCCAAATTGATTTTTTTTAAAAAACTAGTGCCATATAACTATATACAAATATTTGTGAGTTCACTAATGTTAAAATATTCCAGTTTGTTTCTGTCTCCATTTTTTCTTAGAAGTAATCTATATATTTTGCCAAAAGATAAAGTGCTGAATATCAGTTAGATTTTATATTGTAAAAAAATGTAAGACTGTTCTTCATAACAGCAGTCCTAAAAGAAGTCTAAATATTCTATGAAACCAAAATAGTACCAGTTAGAGATTAATTCTGTGGTTATAATAATTAATAAAGTGTCTATGCTATTCTACTACCAGTTCACAGCAGCATACAAAGCAAAATTAGTTGTGTTAAACAACACAATAGTAATAAACAATATAAATTACAATAGCACTGAATAACGGGATAGGTACTGAAGTCTAACATCTTCCAATTGCTCTCTTTTTTGAAACCATACTTCCTTAAGGAGATAGCTCGTATATACGAGGGCAATTCAGAAATAAACCTCCGTTTGGTTATCAATGACAGATACTCGCAGATACAGAACTTTTATTACACACATTAGAAAACTACAACATTATATTACTTTTCAATATAATCACCATTCAAATTGAGGCATTTGTCATGACGTCTTACAAGATTTGAAATTCCTTAGTAGTATTTGCTCGGTGCCAAATCTGGGCTATGGGGTGTGTGTGATCAAAAACATCCCAATGAAACCACTTCAAAAGTTCTTGGGTGCGTCTAGTGATGTGCGGGCGAGCATTATCATGAACCAACACCACACCGGAAGTGGTGCCATAGAAAATCCTACCAAATATGAAGATGCCAAAGGAGTACTGCTAGTGAAGTTCATGGAGCGTGGTTCAACCATCAACTCAGTAGTCTACTGTGAAACATTACGAAAACTCAGACGAGCCATCCATAACAAGTGTCAGGGCATGCTGACGTCTGGTGTGGTGTTGGTTCACGATAATGCTCACCCGCACATCACTAGATGCATCCAAGAACTTTTGAAGCAGTTCTATTGGGATGTTTTTGATCACCCCCCCCATAGCCCAGATAATAGGCGCCGAGCAACTATTACTAAAGAATTTCAAATCTTGTAAGATGTTATGACAAGTGCCTCAGTTTGAATGGTGTTTGTGTCAAAAAGTAATGTAATGTTGTAGCTTTATAATGTATATAATAAAAGTTCTATATCTGTGAGTGTCTGTCATTGGTAACCAAATGGAGGTTTATTTCTGAATTGCCCTCATATAAGGACAAGCTTTTTCCACAGGAGGAATACTACTATTGAGGATGCCCAAATATAGGGTTCATATTGATATAACTCTCAGCAGAATTTCTAAGTTCTTACCAAAGGGCACATTCATTTTGGAGTGGATGATCTCAGAGACACCAGGGTTGGAGCCATGTAGTAGATTATCAGGACTTTATGTCAGAACTGTAGTCACTTTCTTAGAAACTTCTGCACTGCTCCAGAACTCCTTTGTCTTATTTAGCAGTTAGACCATGATTTCTTTATCATAGCTTGCCGTGGAGTGTCATCTTTGTAGACAAAATGTTTTGCCTCATAGCAGCTATTCAGAATCTTGTTTTGCAGATGACATTTTTTTCTGAAATCCATATGCCCTCCCTCCACTCCTATCTTTCTACAAAGCAAACACCTTGCTTTTTAAGAGTTTATGAGTTTTATTTGAAAGTTACCTAATCAGTTTTCTGGAATCTGGGCAAGATATAACTGTAAATAAAGCATATTTTACATGCAGGGGGGGGGAGTGTTAGCAATTTATTTGTTTTACTTTTCTTTTTTTGGAATGAGTTGGGTTTTGTGTAGTTTTTTTTTTTTTTGAGAATTCATAATAGCTTCAATGGAGAGGGCTATTTGTCCAATGGAGGTGAATACTATCATGGTTTTCCTGTGGCTGTAATTGACATCAAGAAAAATGAAGGAGGTCACAGGCTAGATTCCAGCTGCTTTGTCAGGGATTGGGAGCAGGAATTATGTGGTTTGGAAGTGCTCTTTGAGTTAATGCAGCCTCCATAATTTCAGTATCCAATTCCCCCATTTACCTATCTTAATAAAAATTCTTAAGAATTCAAAAATACTCACACTATTTTTTACTATTACTTCAGACTTTGCTATAATATAAATTTGATTTTACTTTCATAGCCATCATAGCTATGCTTTATTTATACTTTTCTAAACAGTCCAACTTTTTAAAAACGTTCACATGGAGCTGTCTCAGGTCCTGCAACATTCACTTCCTTCTGTTACTAAGCCTTGTTTTCTGAGACCTCTCTTTTTGAGACATTCTCTTCAGAAACTTTTGCTTTTGCTTCATGTGCTGTCATGCTAGGCGTTCCTGGCAAACACAGTACCATTTGACTGATTTTTCATTCTGTAAATAAATGAATCAATGTCCAGTGATGTGACTGAAGTTCATGATATGACACAAATTTAAGTCCAATTTACTTATTTATTCTACAAATGTATATAACCAACCCAAGGAATTTTAGGCAGCAAACAGTAATAAAACATAACTAAAGTATATAAATCCAGTTTAAAAGAAACTGGGTTGATGGCCCTAAAAACTACATTTATAATTAAACAAAACCATACCCATATCAGTGCCCCATCAACATCCTGGTTTTGACAGCTTTCTAAAAGGCCAATAGGATCAGAGCCATTCGTATTTCAGGTGGGAAGTTGTTCCTAAGACAGACATCATGACAAGGAAGGCATGCTTCCTGGAGCTCCCTGGTGATACTATTCACCAATGAGACCCAGAGTATGCCTATTCTGCCTATTCTAATGGAATAGGCATATCTGTCCTTTAAATGCAATTATCTTTCATAAGTTTAACTCACTTTTACATATTTCCCTGGTGGAAATATTTTTCATCAATGCAATTTAAAATACATACTGTATTGACTTCAGTGGAACCAGGAATTATTTACATGCTATCAAAAAGGGGTAAAAAAAATCTGTAAACTTTGTTCTTAGCTTGTTGAGCTCATCATATCTAATGATGCATCAACATATTGGGCCCTTAATTTCTTAATGTTGACTGTTAAGAATATATACTTTGGTTTCAGTTTATTCTAATTATAATATTATGGTTGCTTTGGCTACTCCTGTTATTTTTATAATTCCAAACATATTCCTCTTAAAATATGTTGAGTCTTCTTTGTCATTACATAACATAAGCAAAAAGAAAATATAAACACATTGTCAGTTGGTTTATGAGTTTCTTTCTGCATGTGTTACATTCTATCAATGACTATATCACTGACTTTTTACTTGATATATATTTTAGTTTTTATAGCACACCCAAGATATTTATCTCATATTTTATTCTTATTATACAGTACAGTACTGTACTTTGCTTGCAATTACAAAAAAACTTTCATATGTCCACACCTGCACAACGTTTAGATTTTTTTAAGAGGATCACTGGAAGTTATAGGTAGTCCTTGGCTTACAATGGCAGTTGGGATGGGAACTGCCGTAGCTATGCAATGCTGTAGTAAAGTACATTTATATGATTGCATCATTTAATGATGGCAATTCCAGTAGTCCCAGTTTCTATCATTAAATGAGGACTGTATAGATCACTAAGTGAAGACTTCATGTAAATGTGACTTTTTTCTGACTTCTCCATTGATTTGCTTGTGGGAAGCTGGCAGAGAATGTCAGAAATCATGATCATGTGACTGCAAGGACACTGTGACAGCTGGAACTACAAAGACTTATCAGAAGTACCATTCAGGGCCATCATGATTTTGAACAGTTGCTGAACAAATGATTGTAACTAAAGATGCCTGTATTTTTATTTATAACCAATATTTCTATGGTCCCCTAAACAGATAATTAGCTAGTGAAACTCTTTTAATAAAGCATTCAGCTGATCTTATAACTAGCCTCTGTCAATATTTTGACAATATCATTTTGAATCTGAAGGTTTCTACCATTCTAGCATTTACTGTGCAAACCTACTGAATAGCCATTTAATTCCTTGGCAGAACACTAGAAGGGTTGCCCTTCCTTCTCCAATGGGCACACTTTGTCTGATGGATAATGGAGAAGGCAACTGAGTTCCAAAAATTCCATTTTCTTTATTGATTTTGGCTATGAGGTCCACAACAAATTGTAAGTAGCCTTTAAAAACATGGCTATACTAGTTACCTGTTTGAAGAATTAGATGGCCTAAAAGCAGCAGGTAGAATGGAATGTTGAGCAACTAAATGGCTCAAAATTGGGAAATGAGTACACCGAAGTTATATACTGTCACTTTATTTAATTTATACACATTATAAAATTACTTGGAGAAACAACAATTTCAAATATTCCTACGATTCAATTTGAAGGCTCAAAGTAAAAAATACTTATGGAACCTTTTGTTAAACGTGCAGGAGGAGTATGTAAAAGCCAATCTGCTGCTCAATATATTTCCCCCCCAAAAAGATTATGTCAACATGCAATGCCAACTCAATGCAAATAGATATGGAGCTAACCTAACAATAGACTTTATCTTCTTAGGCTAAAAAGTTCACAGAAATATTTGCGACTTGAGAGAAAGGCTATGACAAAATAAGACAAAATATTAAAAGTACAGAGCCATCACCTTGACAACTAAGGTCTATTTCTCCATGACTTGTTTTCTCAGTTATAATAAATAAAAGAAAAGAAATAAATAAATAAAAGAAAAAAAATGAATATCTTTGAATAATGATGTTGGAGAAAATAGTTTGGACACACAGAACACATCTTTCAGTGACATCAGAAAATTGACCAGAAACACAAATACTGTTACTGTAGTGAAACTAAAGGTTATGTATTTTCAAGGCAAGAATCATTGGAAAAGACTCTAATGTCTAAAAAAAATAAAAAGCAATCGAAAAAGAGGCTGTCAAGAAAACAAGTTGGCTGAATGCTATCAATGAAGACACAAGGATAAACTTACAAATATATATTATAAAAATTTTATATACTATCTATGAAGTCACAGACTCAGAAACAGCTGAACCACTTAACAAATATTGGCCATCACAAAAAGATCCCTGTGTATCTAAGAGGTAAGCTAAATGTGGGAGTACATTTTAATTCTAATTTGCTTCAACAGCTTCTGATGACACCATTTTAATGTTTGTTCAGAAGCTAGGCAAAGATTTGAACATAATGTTGGCTATCACTTGGAGCAAAAAATAGATGTTGCATAATTTCTGTTGATTACCCATTGTGTCCTTAAACTGGAATTATTGCAAAGAATGTTGTTAGCTATAGGCTGATCCTAGAATATTACTCTTATCTTTTTAAGAAACTACAGTTGTAACATAGACTCATTATATCTTAATGTTAACAAATTTTAAATATGCATCTTGCGTTGTAAATGTATTTTTAAGAAATACATTCCATTTTGCTAACATTTAGATCCTCAACCTTTCGCTGAATTTTATTCTGTAAAATCTTTAGTGTCTTAGCCTTGCCGATTATAAATTGTAAAGTTCCATATAGGCTGCTGGGACTGGAAAAATAAGTACCACATAACATTTGAAAATCTGGTGGACTCTATTCCATCCTATGGGTATTCAGCCAGCAGGTATTTTACACGTTTTAAAATCTTGATTCTTGAGTAGTTACAGGGCTGAGGGAGAGGGCATGCTCATAATTCTAACTCTTACTATGTATGTCAATAATAGTTTTATAAAATGTATATGTTGTTTCTTAAGTGTATGCAAACATTTTTTCAAAAATTAACAGTGATTCAACCATCGCTTTCTTCGACGTTATCGGTATCTGCCTGTTGCCCCTTTCCTTCAATGAGGGAGGCTTAGAGGACGAGAGCTGCGCCCGCGAAATCTGAGGCAAAGCGCATCAGATGCAAGGCTGGAAGGCAAGAGTTTGGCTCGCGCGGAGTGGCTGCAGCATCCTTACCGCCGAGCCGCTTGACTGAAGGAGAATGGCGTGGGCAACTAAGAGTCTTGGCGCGGCAGTGGCCGCGCCGATGAGGACCGTTAGTTCGGGAGGCCGCACCAAAGCCCCCGCCGCGCGCGGACAAAAAAACAAGAAAACGACGGAGCAGCGATACTTTCGAATCTGAGCGCGCGGAGCTAAGAAAAAGGGAGACAGCGAAAGGGAGGAGGAGTCACGCGCAGCTTCATAGCTCCGGCACGCGCCACTCAGTTTTACACCTCCCCCAACCGCGCGCGCGCTTCGTTTCCACTTTGCTGCCACCCGGGCTGCCTCTTGCCCCCACCTTTCGAAGCTTTCTCTCCCGCCGCCGCCGCCGCCGCCGCTTCTTCCAGCCTGTGCCTGACAGTGTGCGCCTCCTACGTGCGTTCCACTTGGTACAGCCCACCTGGAAGATCATGGCGATTGATGGTAAGTAGGCCAATAACGGGCTCCTCTTTTCTGGAATAACCCCCTCTTCATCTGGGCAGCGGGCGCGGGGAGGGGCGACCCCGCGCGAAGGGGCGCTCCCTCAGGGGAAGTGGGGAGGGGGGAGACGACAAATAAACAAAAAGGGCGCGGTTGATTTGTGTTCCTGGGCTCTTAAGCAGAGAGCTTGGGGAGCGGGGGGAGAAGGGGGCGCTTCGTTATTTCCCCCCCCCGTAGGTCTGGCGCTGCCACTGTCATAATTGCAGAAAGCGAGAATCAGCGCTCTTCCCCCCCCCCCCAACATCCCGATGTAATTATATGTAAG
Organism: Azemiops feae; assembly: GCA_023970755.1. Classification (NCBI taxonomy): domain Eukaryota; kingdom Metazoa; phylum Chordata; class Lepidosauria; order Squamata; family Viperidae; genus Azemiops; species Azemiops feae. The sequence continues at coordinate 630,524 of JALGBA010000834.1, forward strand.
GACGCTAATCATTTTGTTTGGGTCGGGGCGGAATTTTATCAATGGTCTGGCTAAATATGTGCTTATTTTCAGAGGTGATTTTTTTTTTAAAAAAAGCTACAGATAAGATTAATCTCTGGAACTGTAGTGGCCAACGGTCACTATCCGTTCTTTCGCATTTTCTTTGGGAGTTATAACAACCTTACAGACCTAAGCCACAGGCATTTTTTTGACTAAAGGTGCACAGAAAACAATTGGGTAAAGAAGACTCTTTCTTTCTTTCTTTCTTTCTTTCTTTCTTTCTTTCTTTCTTTCTTTCTTTCTTTCTTTCTTTCTTTCTTTCTTTCTTTCTTTCTTTCTTTCTTTCTTTCTTTCTTTCTTTCTTTCTTTCTCTCTTTCTCTCTCTCTCTCTCTCTCTCTCCCTCCCTCCCTCCCTCCCTCCCTCCCTTCCTCTTTATTGTAAATCCTTATTTTGCTGGGTTAAAAGTCTAAGGTAAATAAGGACTCAAGAAGGCTTTGTGATTGTGTGTGTGCTTGGGAAAAACAATATTCAAACCCCCTTTTCTCCTCTTTAATTCATTTATTTATGCCTGTCTCCCAGAAATGTGACTTTAAGGTTTCATAATCTGTTTCTCTTTCCATTCTACATAAATTTGAGGAGGATTGAGAAAAAATGGAAAACATAAATAAAAGCTTCTCATTAAAAGGACACAGCATTTGTTTGAGTGAGAGTTTTTAACAAGTGATTCAAAGCTAAATATTTACAAGGAAATCACGCATCATCTGCTTTTCCATAGGCCATTGATCTGTATTTATTATCCAATTTTTGAAATATACTTTTGAACCTGTGCAGAATTTGAATAATTAATTTGTTGATGCCTTAAGAAGCCAGAAAACAGAAATAAAAACTATCGATAGGTTGAAAACTGTCATCAATATCTTCAAGAAAAATGCAGCAACTTATTTGATTTTGATATTTTAATTTAATTTTAATTTACTTAATTATGTTTAATAGGCTGTCCAGCCTCAAATGACACTGGATGGCTTACAATTAAAAAATCAATGTACAGAAATTCAATCAAGTTAAAGAGAAAAATTCCACATTAAAAAACCGGGGCTCCACAGTCACTGTGTCCTAAGGCCTGGTCTTTACTGATTTTCTTAAACAATTGAAGGGGGAGGAGTCAAGTGAATTTCTGAGAGGAGCTCATTCCAAAGGGCAGGAATTGCAACAGATTGGATGCAACTCCTGTGTCGGGCAAATGACAATTTTTAACTGATGACACTTGAGCGCATCTAGCCTGCTGGGCTGAATTGGACAGGCAAAGTTGATTGGAGATAAGAGGTCCTTCAGATAGCCAACTCTTACCCAATGCTGAGTTTGTGTGAAAATTTTCTGGGGTTTTTTGGGGGGGGGGAGTCACGTTGGTCTTGCTTTTATTTTTTAAAAATGTGATTAGGTACAATTGATATAGTATTCCATCTTATATAGTATAGTGGCAGGCTGCAACTGTGTACTCTGTTGATATGTTTAATAATCCCATCAAAATGCAACAGATCATAATCTGAATCAGGCCTATAAATCTTAGTGTGTGCATTACGCTTACAATAGACTCTATACTGGAGATTTTCAATATTCATATAATAGCATGGGATTTTGATATAGCTTCTATAGTTTCTTTGAATAACAATAACAGAGTTGGAAGGGACCTTAGAGGTCTTCTAGTCCAACCCCCTGCTCAGGCAGGAAACCCTATATCTTTTCAAAGAAATGGTTGTCCAGTCTCTTCTTAAAAACTTCCAGTGTTGGAGCATTCACAACTTTTGGAGGCAAGTTGTTCTGCTGATTAACTATCCGGAAATTTCTCCTTAGTTCTAGGTTGCTTCTCTCCTTGATTAGTTTCCATCTATTGCTTCTTGTCTTGCTTTCAGGGGCTTTGAAGAATATGTTGACCTCTTCTTTGTGGCAGCCCCTTAGACCCCTTTGATCTGTTGACAAATGTGAATTTGTTTATTTATCCAATTTGCTCAACTATAGAAATCTTTAGCATACTATTTGGCTCTCTGATTTGTGTCACAGATTAGTTGTTTAGAATTATATAATAAATCTTTACATTAGTTAGCGTTAAAAATAATAATGCTTGATCAATTTAAGTAACAGCTATTACTATCTGCATTATTTTCCGTAATATATTTTTATGGATGTATTTTAATGTAATGCTAGTACATTGAATGTACCTCCTGGCTGAAGTGGGCAACAATGTTTATTGATTGTGGCTTATAAAGGACAGCATGAGAATGCCTGGGGCAGAGCTTGGATTAGGTTGCATTGTGGTATATGAGTTGAAATATAGAAACTGACCAGCATTGACCTTACCATTGGCATGGAATGCCACATGTGGCACAGATACAACTACGATTAATAATTTAGCACCCCTTGTAGCTTAATAAAAAAATGTTACATAAAGCTGCATTTTCTTTTCCCATCTCAGTAATTAAACCTCTAGTGCCATGTTTAGTGCCATAGTAGGGTGGTTGTAATTGTTATATGTGATAGTTTTTCAGTTTTTTGATTTGTATTATTTGGTGCTGGCATATCTATTAGCTTTGTGCATTTACTCTTGTGATTATTAAATTCCACTCCATTAAATTCTATTATATTAAGACACCTCTAGTTGAACTTAATTCCTGTTGACTATGTAGGGATACTCTTGCTGTTTTTTCGGCAAAGTATGGAAATAATTTGTCATTGCCTTCTTTTTGGATATTTTGTTTACTTGACAATATATCCTATGGCCATGATTTCTCTGATGATCTCCCATTTGACTACCAACTGGCCCTGACTCTGCTTAGTAGCCCAGACAAAATCAGCAAGGTGCTGCTATGCTAAGATTTCATTACTTCCTGAGTAATATTACTTATATTACTTCCTAAGAAAATAACAAGATGTTCAAAACATTAAATGTTATTTTTATTTATGTATTAGGATGTAATCTCAGTTTCTTCCAATAAATGGATCTTATTTATCTATTGAACTAATTAACAACCAATTCAATATATATTACTCTATTGGGAAATCCCAGTATCAGTGCAAGGTCACAGAGCAAACAAATCAATATTTTAAGGACTTTCTTAAATGACAGCATAATATAATGTAACATAATATATAATAAAGAACAAATTTAAAACAAAGGAACAATATCCTACAGGACAGAAGCAAACATAGAAAAATGTATCTCTGAGGTCCCATAAGATACCATAATGATACGGCCTGAGGTGTGCTCTACTAGTTATAGTAGGCAGCTATAATTGGGGAGAGACAATCCTGCAGATAAACAAACAGCCCATTCTCCCTTCAGCACTGGCTGGAAGATACAAAAAATTCCTGTACTCATTACAAGTATTCCCTGGTGATTCAGGATAGGTAGAAAGTATTGAACGTATTCTTCTCTATTGCCAGTTTTGAAACTTTGAAATGTTCTAATTACCTCACTCCTGACTAGCAAAATAGGATAAAACAATCGCAAAATAAGCAATTTCTACTTTCTGACATCAGCCCTGAAATAACACACAAGGTGATCAGGTTTTGCATGGCAGCTTGAAAAATCAGGCAAAGAATAATTAAGCACAATTGCATTTGCTGGAATATGGATAGCCAGAAGTGGCTCAGGTTCAGCGTTAAACACTGACTTTGAAGTGAACATGCTATCTCAGCTATTGCACTCCATTTTTCTCAGGTTTGACAGGAGTTTGTAATTAGAAATTTATAATTCTTATTATATCTCTATTATATCTCTTCTGGATAATTTTATTGTTTTATTTATGAATATGCATGTGTGTGTATATATCTGTCTGAGTATGGGTGTGTATGTACTGTATATGCTTATATGTACAGTACTGTATATATTTGTATAGTATTTGTATTTTATACTGCTATTCCAAATTTACATTATCCAGATTGCTCATTTTAATTTCTTCTTATTGTAGCCTGAATAAGCAGTTTAGTAAGCAGGTAGTACTCAACTTACAATCATAATTGAGCCTGCAATTTCAGTTGTAAGCCTTGATGCTCGTATAGTGAATCACTCCATGACCGCGCCAGATTCTGTTACATGTTTTGCCACGGTTATTAAGCAAGGGGTCTAGGATTGCCACGAAAAAAATTACTGAGATATTAAGCATACTGTAAACCAAGAATGTGGGAACCTCTAAGCCATATTCTTGTAGAATGTTTGTTGGCAATTCCTCTACAGTTTAAACAACTTATGGATAATGGATGTAGCTGTTTTATCAATATTTGTTTATTGTTAACAATTGCTAATTGTTATTAATATTTGTATGATTCCTATATTAAAGCAGAAATGTGAAAAGATTGCTTAAATTTGATATGTTAATATTTCAAAATCCAAATGGCGTCAGCACTAATGATATTCCTGCTTTTCTTTCTCCATACCCTATATCCAGCTTCTCTTGTTTTCTGTGCATATCTAAGCAATTAAAGGAGGAAATGTGACAGGTTAAGTTAAAAATAATATCTATACCAAAGTAAGACTAGCATTAGCAGATTCTCAGATTTTATTTTATTTTTTTGGTTTTTGACTAACTTACATGGAACAACTTATTTTGATTAGCTAGGAACTTTTTCTTGCACAGCAAAATGCTCTCTGTAGTGTAAATGTTTACTTAAGCTGCATAATGCTTACTTAGGAAACAGATTGGTCCAACATAAGGTACAATTTATATATTTGAAATTCATGTAAAATGTCTTTAGATATAGAATCAATAACTACTATATTTTGAATTTTTGAGTTTTCTAAATTATTTTTAAAAGTTATAAAGTAATTGTTGATGTCTGAGTATAGATTTCAATAAGAGTATAAATATTGTAATCTATTTTATATGGTTCTTCTATTTCTCAATATTTTTTCAACAGGTGGAGAGAGAACTTGTGGTGTACATGAACTAATTTGCATTAGAAAAGGTAAACATAATTTTAAACATTTTTAAAAATTCCGCCGCATTGCATGTGATTCATGTAAGAACTGGCTATTATGTAAATTGATAGTTCTTAAATCAGGTATTCATATTTTCAAGAATTTACCTAAATTTAATCTAGTTTTCATTTTAGCCATTATAATTACTAATAATACTTCATGGTAAAAGGAAAACATTGGCCACCTTGTTAGTAAGCTACAAAAGGACAGCATGAATCCCTGCACACTCATTGCCTGCTGAGCATAAAGTCTGATTTCCTTATGCTGGAAATCAGAAGAAAGGAAGTGTCCAGAAACTACTGTACTGAACGAGTTGTTTATATGTTCATAGCTAGGGCTGCAAGTCTTATTGAGTCTGTTGGTGTGAAAGCAGGAGAACAAGCCTCAAATTGTTGCTGTCAAATCCATTTACTTCCTTGGTTTGATATTTTATTTTGAGTGCTCCTTTAAGATGTTGAATTTGTTTTATTTTCAACTGCTATCTCTGAATGCTCAAGGGATGGGGAGGGATAAACTTTAGCAGGTTCTCTACATCTTGGAGAGTCCACTGTTTGTTTTCTGATACTCACTAGTCAGCTTCCCATCTTTCTGTCCACAAAGGTATCTGCCGTACTAGCGCCAACATGAGATGAAGAAGAGGCCTAATTTGTAAGCTGCCTAGAGTAGTTCTGGATAGCGAGATGTGTGGCATATAAATTTAATGAAAAACAAATAATTAATTGGCCACCCTCAATGTGCAAGCAATTGATCCATGAAAAGAATATCAGAGAGAATCCTTTTGGGAATTAAGACAATGTGTATTGGGTGCAGGAAAGCTACATCCTAAAACCTGAGCTTTCTCTCAGTTGGTTCAGCAATAACAGCTAGCCACTAGTGAGAAGATGGACAGATAAATCAGGATGATGACGCCTCTGATTGAGCCAGCCCAAGCTCCAATTTTAAAGGTTCCAGCTCCATCTGCCCATCAGGCTACAAGCAGAGGGAATAGGGAATAGGGAATGGCTTTGAAGAACAAGAGGAATTTCTGCTAGTTATGCTCCAGTCCTTTCCCAGAAACTAATTTGAAAAAGCATCTCAGACAAACTCCTCCCTAATTCAAATGAAGATAATGTAGGGAGGGAAAAACACATTCAGAGGAACCTGAGGAAGTGGAAAAGGCGTTATCAGCTCCTAGTTCACTTGTGTATTAGATCCATGCCCTTCCTGACTTATTAAAGCTGCATGGGAGGGGATGAATTGTGGTCTGGGTGGTAGTTAATTCTTCCTTGAAAGAGTAGTTCCACCAGTTCTTAAAGAGATGGTGGTGTGCCCAGTCCTCAAACGACCATTGCTCAACCCAACCAAGCTGGACAATTTTCACCCAGTTTCTAATCGTTTGTTCTTAGAGAAGACTGTGGACAGAGTACTCATGTGCTAGTTGCAGAGGACTTTGTATGAAACAGATTGTTTAGACACTTTCAGTCGGGGTTCAGGCCAGGGTTTGGGACTGAGATGGCATTGATCGTACTCATGGATGACCTCTGGCGGGAACAGGATGAGATAGTACATCTATCCTGGCTCTTCTTGACCTCTTAGCAGCATTTGATACATTGATCATGGTATCCTTCTGGTCCGACTCTGAGAGTTGGGAGCAGGTGTTGTACTAGTTCTTTTCCTCTGGGATTGGTTTCAGTCAGTGTTGATGACTGAAGAGATCCGGGCCACACCTCCTACTTTATGGGGTTCTTCAGGACTTGGTTCTGTCTTCTTTCCTATTTAACATCTATATGAGGCCACTGTGTGAGATGATTCATTGGTTTGGGGTGAGATATCAATATACGGATGATACCCAGCGTTATATCTCTACTCCATCCTCCTTGACTGATGCTGTGGACATCCTATCCCAGCAACTGGAGGCTATTCGGGTCTGGATGGGGTAAAATGGGCTCCGACTCAACCCGAGCAAGATGGAGTGATGGTATTTGGACCTTCCACAGACAAGATTCTTCCATCTCTAGTTCTGGATGTGATGGCACTACTCCAGACAGGGTGCGCAATCTGGAGGTCCTCGAAAATTCATAGCTCCTACTTGAAGAGCCGGGGGCAGCTGTGGCTATGAGAGCTTTTGCATACCTTTGGTTAGTGTATCAGTTTTTGCCAGGAGGCCCTGCACATCATCACCACCCATGACCTTTTAAATTCCCGCTTAGATTACTATTACATGTTCTATAGGGCTACCCTTGAAGAGCATTCAGAAACATTAATTGGTGAAAAATGTGGCTGTATGAATAATAGATGGTGCCAGCAACACGGTCTATGTAACACTACTACTCTGTAAGATGCACTGGCTGCCGCTGTGTTCTTAGGTGCAATTCAAGATACTGGTTGTTACCTTTAAAGCTTTAAAAACCTGGCTATGTACCCAGGTCTGGGGCTCAGAATATGTTAAGGGCCCTCTTACTTGGCTTTATTATTAGTTGATTAATCATCATGGCTGCTGTTTGTATTTATTTATTTTGGATATTTTTATTGTTTTAATGCTTTTAAAATTATTTTAACTGTTTTATAATTTTAGAATTGTAAGCTGCCTAGAGTCATTTGGTTGTGTTGGGTAGCTATAGAAATTGAATAAATAAACAGCTATTATGTTACTATAGTTGTTCCAATAAAAGTAGTTTTAGACCAGTATAGAATTGGTTTCTTAGTCTGGTTTGTCTTACAGGGCTTATAAAATAGGTGTAAAAATAGCTAGTATGCAAGCCATCATGTGCCAACAATAAGCTCAGAATGATTTAGAGCAACAGGAATAATCATGCCTTTCTGATTGGTAAGGCCTTGAACACTTTTAGCAGTCTTTCATCCCAGGAGGCTGCTGGGAATAAAGTAGTTCAGGCTGCAATTCAGCAACAGTTCAACTTTAAATAAGAGTTATTCAAAATGGTTTCAGGGTCATAGATTTATGGTAGAGGAAGTCAAGAGAATGTCAAGAAGCCTTGAATCAGCTTAGAAACCTTGCCAATAAGTCCTGAATTATGGACTTCCCAAGAAGTGTATGATTGCATAGTCTTAGTGCAATTCGTTAGCACAGCTTTGGTTCTAGAATACTGTCTGGACAGCTCTAATCGAGATTTATTACCAGTTATTGTCTTACCGTGCTAATGTTTCTGGATATGCAAACAGTAGGAAGGGAGCCCCTCTTGGGACGGTAGCCATTCCCTGACTAAAAAACAGCTAGAAAGATTAGCCAAAGAGTCCCACCAAGAGCCATCTCTGCAATAAGGAGGGGTACTCATCCCCAAACTGCAAGGCGTGGTTGACCAAAGGTCCTTCTTAAGGCAATAAAGGGAAAATATTAGCGATCAAATTGATATACCCCTTTTCCCAAATCATCCCCAAATATAAAATAAAATCCTTAAAACACTAAATCAGTAAAAAGAAATGCAAACAATTGAAATAACTATTGAAATATTACTGAAACATTTTTTTTAAATTTTGTGGAAAATTTAAACATAATGAACTGTAGCCAACTGTAGGCTAGAGAATAGAAAGTTGGTGTACTGAATGTCACTGAATGATCATGCAACCACTTTCAATCTAACAAAATGCTAGATAGACAATTTATCCCAAGGTTGATCTGTGTTGCCCTCTCCTCCAGTTTTTGAACGAGGTCTGTAGCTTCTTCATCAGTGGCATTAATTTTAAATGATTTTAGATGGTTAAGAAAAATTAAACCTGATTAATTTAAAGTTGAGTAAAATGGAATAATTTTTTTTTTAAGTGTTTTCTCCCTCTGCTCTTTCAACACCAACGTTCTCTCTTGCCTTCCTACAAGTAGTCCCTATCATATTCCACAATACCTATTTATGGTTCTTGATGTTGAAAAAATATTCATCACTTACATAACAGCAGAGCCCTCTTTCTCAATATGTGCTGTTCTGTAGAGAAAAAATGGTATACATTTTGAATTTGATAAATAAAAATGGTTTCTTTATTAAAATATTTTACAGAAAAAGAACTAGTTTGTTCATAGACATTTTTCACTCCTTTTCTTCTAATCTTAACCGCCATCAATCTATTGTGACACTCAGTTCCAAAAACACAAGCCCCATTAAGCTTTGTTTGATTAATAAATTATTCATATAGTTGTGTGGATCCAGATCATGTGATATAGTCCAAACCCAGCTTTGGTTGAAGTTATTCTTCCCCTTTCAAATATAAATTGAAGTAATAGAAATAAATTCTATGTTAATAAATCCCAAGTTTTTTGGTATATAAAGGATTCTATGCCATACTTTGAGTGGCTATAACAAATTTAAGTAATACATAAATAATGAGTATCATATATGAAATTACCTGATAATTTTACAACAAAGAAAATAATAAATTACATTCTTTTCCTGGCTGTTGATTGATGTACACTGTCAACTCTTTCATACTGTCATTCAAATTTTATGCAAGAGCATATGGTGACTAACTAACATCCTTGTTGTTCCTATAATAACGGTTTATTAGCATTTTATCTTTTAGTACAATAATGTTTAGATTTTATTGTTTATTGTTGTTTAATTATTTGTACTGTGAATGGTTTAGTGGTAAGTAATAAATTTTGGCACATTTAACAGTAGAGAAATACAATCAGTTAGACCATACTTATTCACCACCAGTCCATAGTCATATTTTATCTTTAGTATAAAGTTTCACTTTTAACTTAGGGGAAAAACACTTAAGTTCACTAGGGCTATTTTACAATACTAAAAACATTGTATATTTTGGTGGTCCTTCACTATCATTAATATTAGAAAGAGAATAGATTTGATTTGTCAAGGACATAATATTGGAATTACTTTAGGGTTATCTGAAGACATTTCTATAGTCATGTGGCCAAAATGGTACCTATTTATCTATTTGTATTTGCCTACTTTCAAACTGCTAGATGGGCAGGAGCTGGGGCAAGGAATTGGAGCTTACCCCATCGGGCAGTGGTTGGGTCTGAAACCCAGGGTTTCAGCTTTCCAGCTGACAAGTGGAAAGCCATCACATCCCTTTTCCACTACTGTATCATATGCTAAAATAAGCATGTTTCTTATGGATTTCTTGAATTAATCATACCTTGCCAATAGAATCAAAGTTCATAATACATAAGTGGACATTATCATTAAAATGTATGGACTAGAAGCAAAGAAATAATTTCTTTTTCCTCCCCCTTTTCATCTACTTTGTAGAATTTCTGCTGATTGTAAATAGAACACATGAGAGTATGAACGATGGTAGAGAACATGACAAGCACCTTTGATATAGGTAACATCTTAAAAGAACCCTTCCCCAGCAAAGTCATTAAATTGTGCAGTGGAGTTCATGGACTATATAAGAAATATAGTTACTATTTTTATCTAAACCTGAATATTTCTTTTGAAATTAGTTATGGATTAAAGTTAGACCTATATCTATAGGAGAAATTTCTTGACAGAACAATTAATCAGTGGAACAACCTGCCTCCCGAAGCTGTGAATGCTCCAACACTGGAAGCTTTTAAGAAGAGACTGAACAGCCATTTGTCTGAAATGGTATAGGGTTTCCTGCCTGAGCAGGGGGTTGGACTAGAATTAGATGACCTCCAAGGTCCCTTCCAACTATTATTATTATTATTATTATTATTATTATTATTATTATTATTATTATTATTATTATTATTATTATTATTATTATTATTATTATTATTATTATTATTATTATTATTATTATTATTATTATTTGTACCAGATTATTATAAAGTAGGTAGTTTTATAAATATGGATAGATTCCAAAATTACTTGGATAGATTTCCACTTGTAAAACAGAATTTTCTCTTTTTTTCTTATCTTTGCCAATTCAAATCTGTTCAGAAAGTTTTATTCAATAAAATTCTGTTTTATTGAAAAATGCCGTTCTACTAGTACAGAGACACAATTGCAAAAAATTCTAAATATTTACTGTTTCTGAATATTTCACAGTAAAATGTTGGAAGGTATTGAATATTACAGTACAAATCAATTCAGCACTGGGGGAAAAAACCCAACAGCCTGGAAACTATCATTGGCTGTGGTGAAGTTTAGTTCTTATATGATACAGCTATCTTTGGTAAATTTATAATTTGTCCTACAGACACATTTTGCATGGTGCATCTACATCTGTTTTGACTTTATTTTCATAGACACTCACCTGGATAATTTGCTTGAGAGTTAAGGCAAAATACTTTCCCACCTAACACAATTTTAGTTTGGATTTCAGCATCATGACAAAAATTTAAGTATTTTGGAGTAACTGATATATGTGAAGGCTGATGCTTTTTTATCATGAAATCCAAGTGCCTGTTTTAGATGGGGCTTTATAAAATCAGTGGAAAATATGATTTTTATTTCACATGACTTGTGGCTCAGCTTATATTACTCTTGCAGTAATTATGATTTTCAATCATCCCATACGGTTCTTAGGAACAGACATTCCTTCAATAGTGGAGGGCTCAGCTATGTAGAACCTCTCCCACTCTTCAGTGTTTTGTAATATATAAACTAGTTTTGTACTGTGTATTGTATTGTTAGTAGGGTTGTATGTAATCTAAAATGTTTAAACATTTTAAGAAACATTTTAATATGTTTAATGTAGATATAACTATTATTTAGAGTTCTCTGATTGAGCAGCAATTAACTAAATGTGGGTTAGACAGCATCACCACCAGATGGATCCGTAGCTGGCTGACCGGCCATACTCAGCGTGTGGTCCTCAATGGAACCGCATCTACACGGAGGGAAGTGTGTAGTGGGGTGCCCCAGGGCTCTGTTCTGGGCCCAGTGCTCTTCAACATCTTCATCAATGATTTGGACGAGGGGATAGATGGGGAACTCATCAAATTTGCAGACGACACCAAGCTTCAGGAATAACCAACACTCCAGAAGACAGGCTTAAGATATAGGAGGATCTGGACAGACTTGAACACTGGGCAACTACTAACAAAATGAAATTCAATGGTGAAAAAAGTAAGATTCTACATTTAGGCAAGAAAAACCAAATGTACAGGTTATTAATAGAGGGTACCTGCTCAATAGTAGGAACGTGAGAGGGACCTCGGAGGTCCTAGTGGACAATCACTTAAATATGAGCCAGCAGTGTCTCAGCGCCAAAAAGGCCAACCAAAATGCTAGGCTGCATAACAGAGGGATAGAATCAAGATCCCGGAAGATATTAATACCACTTTACAATGCCTTGGTAAGGCACACTGGAATAACTGCATCCAGTTTGGTCACCACAATGTAAAAAAAGATGTTGAGACTCTAGAAAGAGTACAGAGAAGAGCAACAAAGATGATAGGGGACTGGAGGCTAAAGCATATAAGGAACGGCTGCTGGAATTGGGTATGCTAGTTTAATGAAGAGAAGGACGTAGAGGGGGGACATGATAACAGTGTTCCAATATCTCGGGCTGCACAAAGAAGAGGGAGTCAAGCTATTTTCCAAAGCACCTGAAGGCAGGACAAGAAGTAATGGATGGAAACTAATCAAGGAGAGAAGCAAACCTAGAACTAGGAGAAACTTCCTGACAGTTAGAACAATTAACCAGTGGAACAACTGCCTCCAGAAGCGGTGAAGCTCCAACACTGGAAGTTTTTAAGAAGAGACTGGACAGCCATTTGTCTGAAATGGTTATAGGTTCTCCTGCTTGAGCAGGGGGTTGGACTAGATGACTCCAAGCTCCCTTCCAAATTATTATTATTATTATTATTATTATTATTATTATTATTATTATTATTATTATTATTATTATTATTATTATTATTATTATTTCTTTCCAACATTTCATTTCATTTCATTGCATTACATAATTTTATTTTTATTTTGAACACCTTGATAAGCATTGGTGTTAATGATGTATGTTATATAAATGAAATGTAAGTTTATATTACTATATATTAGTTTGTTGATTCCTAATGAGAATTTTTCTTTTTTAATAAAAAATGTTACTTTATAGCAGAAGTTAGAAAGCTATAGTAAGAGACCTGTGTGGATTAGTATTAATAACTATGGCCTGGATGACTGAGAACCTCCCTATATAGATATTGAGTGCCAAGGATAATAGGTAATGCTCAATTGTATTATTATTTATGTTTATAATTCAGGATCATATAGTCATAATCCATTCAAAATTAAACACTGAAAACTAATAAATCTAATCAGAGTAAATACCATTGAATTTTGTGGAACATTCTTCCAGATAAATTTATATAGGATAGCAAACATCAAGACTTACAAATGAAGATGAATATACGTGTCTGAGAATAATGTTGCAGGATCCAATCTGGGTCGACCAGAGGTTTTGACTACCCAGCTTTTGGACTAGCTAGAGAGAAGTTCCCTGAGGATGGGCTCCAGCACAAGTACGAAAGCTCAGAAGTCAAAAGCTCTAGTCCCAGTGACCAACCAAGATTGGATCCTGCAGCATCAAGACTTGTTGATTGAAGTGGGATCTAAGCAAATAAATAAATCTTTCCTTTCCAAAAAGAATACATTAATTTTAACTTGATTTTGCCCAATATTAAGAGGAATATTCCAGTAATTTGGAGGAACTGAAAAAAAACTTTTTAAAGTGTAGGCTGAAGCCCTTTGTATCATTAGTTGACTTCTATTGCCATCTAATGGCTGATTCCTGAAATGTATAAAAAACATTTACCATGGAAAAACATGCCCTTTCACAATACAAATGCGCTTTAGATTTGGCATATTGGGAATATCTTTGATTCTTTTCATAATTGCTGTAGCAATGCTATTATATATCACTTGACTTTTACTTGATATACTTAGTTATATATTGTTAGGTTTTTTAAGCTCTAGTTTTTCCTATTGCTTTTATTCCAAAGTGGTTATTTACAACAGTAAATTTGGTATTCACTGTTCCCTTAGAATTACAACTGCCTTGGTTTTAATGACGGTAATTTGCATTTTTGTATATTCGAATTTGATACTTTTTTGGGTTTATTTCACTTAGTTTTTAATTATGCTGTGTATATTGTATATCTATGTATATTGCCAGAATTGAGAGATTAGGGACAAGAAAAGAATATCTCACTTTACATCCTGAAATCTCTGCACTGATTCATTGATATTTAGTACCTTAGTGCTCATCATGACCTGTGAGAAATGGATTTTGAGCTAATGCAATTTTCTTAACATTGTTAGAATCCTGTCATCTATGGATGGGTGTGCTACCACTTTGTTAATAAGGACTTCTTTAGTTGCAGATGGTGGAGGAGGACATAATAGTGCTTACATTATTTCCAGAGAAATAATGACATTTTGCTTCCGTACCAGCCTTCATGACAGGTTGGCCCTTGGCATTCCACACCTTGGCCCATTATGGCCAAGACTGCCTGTTGTGACCTATCATCTCATATTCTCATCCTAGCCTAATGCCTCAATTCAATGGCAAGTTGCAATGAAGCCAGATCAAAGTTAGAAGCTAGCCCAAGACCAGATTAATCACTTACATGTCAAGACACAGGTAGCCACCACTTCTTTCCAGAATTGTGATTCCCTCAGCCTGTTGATTGCGTGGCACGAAAAAGATGTATAAAATTTGAGCTTTGCTCCCGGTATAAATAATGCTTGCATTTTACACTTGTCAATTGCTAGATTTCTTCTTTATGTTATGTTTAATTTCAAATTGAATTGTCTTTTAAAGCATAAGTATATTAATTGGCTATGATGGGTTTCAGATAAAGCCCATATTAGTTTCATTTGTACACAAGGCAGATAACATTTCACTGACATCATTAATAATTAAGCTATCAATGACATGAAGTGAGATAAATATACAAGGCATATGCCATTGGAAATTGTGAGTCAACGCTTTATGTAAGTTAAGAAAACATTACAGATATAATTCTATCTATTTTACCTTACTAAATAATATTCTTAGGTCTATATTCAAGTATAGTTGGAATTTTAAGTGTGAAAGAAATACTGATTTTGTGGTAAAGGAGCATGTTATTTTAATTTGCTAAAGAAAAAAATAGATATAAAAATTAGTAAATCTTAATCATTCTTTGTATTTCTGTATGTATTAACAATGTTAAATCAAACTACCCAGGCTTGTTAAAAATGTTTAAAGGATTGATAATAATTAGAAAATGTATCATTCATTTAATTTACTTTTTAATGTTTTAATAGCTTTCAGGATACAATTTTGAATAATTATTTAGGATGTCACTGTAGATGTCATCTATATAATTGGTATCAATTCTTGGCATTTAAACTGATGAGAAGTCAGTATTCCTTTCTGTAAATGAATTAATACTGTTTCTCTTTCATTTATGCCCACTTAAATGCTTACCACTATATTGAGGTGGTATATAGCATAATATACTGCACTGTATCTCATTCTTTATTTGGAAATAGATATGCTGCTTGATGCTATTTTTCAATTGAATTATAGATTTATTAAATGTATTAATATAAACTCATGTCTTCTATATAAAGGCTGTTTATACTCCTTAAAGATGATCCAAGTGTGCCAATTGATACAAGATAGATCTTCCAATACATACATTTGTCATTAAACTGATCTAGATGATGCTAAAGTTGCACCCTCTTTCTTGTATTCCCTTAACCCCATTAAATAGCATTAGATAAAGGACAGGTAAATATACTTAATTACAGCTTTATAATTAATATTTTGATTGCATTAAATATGATTTGTATCATAATATCAATGTTGCTTTGATTCCTGATTGTGGTGAACAGGACTCCTTGTATTTATTGATAGGATCACAAACTGCAATAGTGACTATTTTGAAAGACAGTTTAATGGTTAGCTGATCCAGAATATCAATAGTTTTCTTGCTATTTTCCTGCCATTTTCAAAGTAGGATTATCCCAGAATGTCAGTTTCTCTTGAGAAAAGGATTAGATTTAAACTTCCTTCCTAACCTCATTCAAACATATGTTACAACTGTTAATAGTGAAAAACTAATTTGAGTTCTGGTTAAACTGGAGCCAAGCTTCTAGCATAAGTGAAAGGAATATTTGTGCTCTTAATGGTTTTTAAGATAATTCACTTGATATCAAACTTAATAATGAACATTGTATTCATTTTTTCAGTTTTTTAAAACACATGTTACAAACTGTATAATATATTAAGATCACTTTAACTATTGTTGGCAAAAAGAGAATAATATTACAAATAATAATAACTGAAAAGTCCTGCCATTTATAATTTATCACTGCATATCTAATAGAAAAAGAATATGAAACAAAGTTCCTATATAGATATGAAAGAAAATGTTATATGGAAAAAGACGTTCCTTAAGATATCTAGGTCTGTAGGGCAGGAATCCATTACTTAAGGATACAGCATTACATGCAGCTACAAAAACTTTGAATATGGTTCTTGAAGATCTCAAACATTTTTTATCAAGTTATAACTTGATAACTTGAAATATGACAGAAGAGGATTTTTTTTGTTTGTTTTTTGTTTGTTATGTTAATTATATTTAATTGTAGCTAAGTAAATGAATCAAAATTCATATTTGTTTTTCAAATGTGCACAAAAAAGTTGACACCCCAGTTACAAGTGCTCCAAATAATTCTTAACTACTGCTACCATCTGAATATACAAAGGACAATAGCAGGCCATTAAGTAAATTTTGGATTTATGATTATATAAAACATAAAAATTAATTTTAAAAAAATGTTGAATTTTTCCCAAAAAATTTCCAAAAATATTATTTCCACAGTCCAGGAATCAGAAGCTTTTTCTCTCAAATTAGGAGACATCATACAGTTAGTCATTTTTAACAAACTGTGACAGTTTGAGGAGACTTATGACTGGTCCTTGTAGTTGTGGCTGTTGCAACATCCCTGCAGTCACATGATCATGTTTCAAGTGCTTGGCAGCAAGCTTGTGGTTATGTGATTGCAACCTTGGCTGTCAGCTTCTGACAAGCAAAGACAATGGGAAGATGGCAGGAGGTTCCAAAAAGCAATCATGTGACATCATTCCTAATGACCACATAGGACTTGCTTAATGATGACCACAGGAATGCTACAACTGCCATTGTAATTCGGTGTGATCATAGGGCATCACACTTTAGAACTGCATCACTTAGTAACACAGTCCTAATTGCCATTGGTAGCAAGGACTACTTGCATAGGTACTCAGTATTGCCTTTTAGACTGGCTTTGCTTTGAGCATAAGTTAACATACATTCCCCTCCTTCCTGAACAGCTCCACGTATAGTTTCACATACCGTCTTGTTAGTTCTGATGGTCCTAAGATTGCTACTTGCTGTTTCCTCTGATGCTGTAGTCCAGAGGCTCCCAACCTTTTCTATACCCCGCACCCCTAGAACGCTTCTGTTATATTCTTGCACCCCTTACAAAGGTTCAAAATAACGGCAACAAATTATGCATATGCACTATAATTTTGAAAACCCAAGTTTTCGCACCCCTTGGAATATCGTCTCACACCCCCAGGGGTGGGAGCACCCCTGTTTGGGAAACCCTGCTGTAGTCCAAAGGATAGCGTTGGGAACTGCGGAAACCAGACAGAAATACAGGCAATTGGTTTGGAGACCTGTCATGATGCAAAAAGTTTGACTCCAACTACTCTTTGGGATCATTGGAAAGGATAATCTGCTTTCAGTGATTGGTTGATAGAATTTATATGAGAAATCATTGATGGCATTCTAAAATAAGAGTCCACAGTTTATCACTTATTGGTAATCAAGTCAGATTTAAGTTTTAAAATCAGACAGTAGATCCTACAGCTAGTCCTCAACTTATGACCAATCATTTACCTACCATTTTAAGTTACAATGCTTAAAAAGCTACTTATGATTCAGATGTCCTGTCTCAGGCCAAGTACACGCACATACCCAAGAGGCAGTTGCAAACTTTTAGTTATAACATGTAACAAAAAGCCATGTTCCAACGCATGTAAAGTAACCTGTCTAGCAACTTGGATAAATAAAGTGTTCCAAGTTCCAGGAAGTCAGAATAAGAGGGTCAAATGGTTCTGGAGTCGAAGGCATAGAAGAGGTTATGGACCGGTCGGTTCCCAAAAGCATGAGGCAAAGGAACAAGGTGAGATGAGGTGAGGCAAGGCAAAGTGAAATGAGGCAAGGCACAAAGATTTGGAGTAACAGAGGATTTTTTTTGACATCAGTCCTAATTCCAAGCTCCTCAGAACAGCCTAGTGTGTCTCATTTGGGAAAGTAGGGTTGCTTTCTCACAAATAGCCTCACTGATCTCCATTGCTCTTCCCTACACTCTGCTCTGTGTGCCCTTGCATTGGAAAGGGGTGACAGTTCATCTTCCTCATTGCATAACAGCAGCAGCTGTTCCCTCTGTCTTTTGACCAGCCCCACCTCTTCTGCCACTCAATTGGCTGTTCAACTGGTGCCAACTGCTTGCCTTCCATAGATATCTCAGGAGCTAGCTCCATGTCATCATCAGACTCAGAATCTAAAGCCTTTATGATACTGGATTCAAAGTTCCAATATTTGGGTGCCCTCTTCTGTCACATAACCCGCATGTTGAGCTGTTGGCAACTGACCCATAATTTACGGCTGCTTCCAGTGTCCTGCAGTCATGTGACCATGATTTATAGGTAGTCCTAGACTTGGTACTGTAATGGAGCCTGCCCGTTACAATTGTAGGACATTGAAGTCATGAAGTGAGGTGTCCATGTGGCGGCCTTGCTCAGTTACTGCTGTCCCAGCCTTCCCAGATGTGGTTGCTAAAAGAATGGAGCAAAAGAACTGCCTTCTGAAAGAGAACAGGCAGCTCCCTTCCAGGCCCAGAACCTGTGCACTGGGCTGGAGAAAGGAAGCTTGGGATCACAATGATTCGAGCTTCCTTTCTCTAGCTCAGCATGCTGGCTCTCCTTCCTTCCTTCTTTCCTTCCTTCCTTCCTTCCTTCCTTCCTTCCTTCCTTCCTTCCTTCCTTCCTTCCTTCCTTTCTTTCTTTCTTTCTTCCTTCCTTTCTTCCTTCCTTCCTTTCTTTCTTTCTTTCTTTCTTTCTTTCTTTCTTTCTTTCTTTCTTTCTTTCTTTCTTTCTTTCTTTCTTTCTTTCTTTCTTTCTTTCTTTCTTTCTTTCTTTCTTTCTTTCTTTCTTTCTTTCTTTCTTTCTTTCTTCAGGAAGCTGGTGTGATGCACTGTATAAACGATACTAGGAGAGTTTCATTTTTTGGCAGCAGCATTGCCCTATCCTCCCTGGACTTTCTAGCCTGCAGCAGGGAGGGGAGCTGGTGCACTATGCTGTAAAAACAAAGCAACTTGCAACCTTCCCTGCTGGCTTCCCAATTGACCAGAAGCCAGAAGGGAAGATTGCAAATGCCAATCACATTTTCACAGAGGGCTTAGCAACCTATTGAAAGTGCGCAACCACAAGCCAAGAGCCCAGATCACAATCACGTGGCTTCAGGGGCATTGCATGGCCATAATTTCAAGCAATGGTTGTAAGCACCACTGTAATTTAAACAGTAATTGAATGTAATTGAGGACTATCTGCATGACAGTTTTGCTGGAAACTGGCATTTAATGATCAATAGATTCACTTAACAATCATGGTGTTTACTTAACGACCACTGCAAAAGATTATAAAATTGAGCATGGTCACATAAGTCATGACCATCATGACTTATGACCAAAATCGTGGGTTCAATTATGATCATAAGTTGAGGACTACATATTATGTACTTGCATATAATTTAAGGGAAGATATGATAATCTGATTATTATAAATTGTGTTGGTTTTGCACTCTGATTATGGTTTTGTTTCTTCTAGTATCTCCTGAGGCAGTTGGATTTCTATCAGCAGTTGGGGTACTTATCATCTTGCTGTTGATTCTTTTTCTGTATATTAACAAGAAGATGTGTTTTGAAAATATTGGAGGTCTCCCAGACCTTAATTCCCATTACAGTTCCCGAAAAAATTCACCAGACAAACTGCGTAAGTATAAAATTCTGCAACATATGATTTTGAAAGACGTAGAAAACTTCTAGGGCAGTAATGTATCATGGAATGAAAGTTTGGTTGAAATAAAAACATCTGGTAAACTCAATATTTTTATTAATGTGTCTGTAGTGCTTGGTCATAATTATTTATTTAGGGAAATTATTTCATTTTATTTAGTTGAAGTGTTGAGCTTTTAAAACATTTGGAAAAAAACACTCTCCTAAATACAATTAATAAACTATACCATCATACTAATACATAGCAAAACAAATGTATTTTCCCAGATATATGGGAGAATGTTCTTATAGATTCCTCAATATAAAGAAAGCTAGAGATGGAAGAGACTATCCAGCTGAAGCTAAGATTAGTTATTGAGTTATTTCCTTTCTGATACATTGGCCTTTCTGACTACTGAGTGCACCATCATAGCCCTGACCTGGATGTTGCTGCAGTGTCTCAAAACACTACATCTAACTGATGAGTAGGGTGGATGGGTTTTACCTTTTATTTACATTGAGTGCAACCAGAAATTAGATAAACCCATTAATTTAAGTTAGGCTTTTATGTTTATATATATTTTTAGATCATATCCATGCCTCTAGAATGTTTGCAGTCTGGAATGAAGTTATGTTAGGGCATATTTTATAGTTCTTTATACTAGAAAAAGGCAGGGGATGCATGTTATTAATTATTGTTTTGTACTAGCCCAAAGCATATTCATTTTGGTATATTCTTTAAATATTTAAACTTTTCCTTTGCAGGTATAGAATAAAATCCAGCACCTGCTGTTCAATATTTTAAATATCTGGTTATAAGTAGTTCATGTTTTACTATAATATTGTAAAAATCCTAGAAAAGGATTGATTCTGGCTTCATAAAGAAAATATCTTTTCCTATTTATTACTTTCAAGATAATCAAATCAGAAGACTAATGTTAATTGCCCTTTAGTTAAAGATAAATAAATTGCTGGAGTGACACATTCACAATATTGTGATTTTTTTTTGTAACATATTAATTTATTAATATACAATTGAAATATGTCATTTTTCAAACATTTGCAACAAAATCTCAGAGTTCCTTCTGTGTCTTCCCTGGTTGACACATTAAGTAATGCTGTAGATGATTTTACTAGTGCTGTTGGTGACGTCAGCTACACGGTAACTGACTCTATTACAGAGCAGGTAACAAGCATGTTGAGCAGTTTTCAGACAGAAAGCACAACTAGTACAGTGCAAGAAGATAAACTTCTGCCAGGCAAAGATAAAAAAGTGACATCACTAAATAATGTTAAAGAAAATTTTGTGAGAGAAGAATGTGTACCAGAAGAAAAACACAGACAAAGTGCTTCTTCAAAAATATGTACAGATGATGGTAGGGGGCTTTGTCCTGATAAAGGCAAAGTAGATTCTCAGCAAAATGTTCCTGAACCAAAGAAATTTTTTATTGAGACAAAAATTTGTGAGTCACATATAAAACATGCTCAGTGCAAAATTAACTACTTAGAAAAACATATATCAAAAGACTGTAGAGAGAATTACGGTATTTATAAGCCAGAGGAATTTCTTAATCATGAACCAGGTAGACAGTCACATACTGTATCAAACCAATCTAATGAAAGTGTGTGTGAAAAAATAAAACAAAACCCAACAGAACTTGACTTGAAAAACACTAAAGAAGTACATAGTATTTCATTCAGGAATTTGGAAGAAACTGAGGAACAAACACTAGAACTGTCAGACTCAAGATCTGAAAAACTAAACCGTTTTCATGAAGTAAAAGGAAACAAATACAAGACACTTGTGACAAAGCAAGAAGAAAATGTAACATCTGATATTTCAAAGAAAAAGGAAAAGAATAAGTACTCAGAAAGTTTTTTAAAAGAAGTGAGTAGTAAGAAGACACCAGAAAAAGGTGAGGTGTCATGTCATAGCCATACTTAATACATTCAGCCTTTCCAGATCTTTTACTACATTCTTCTTAGCCGTTTTATGGAATTCATTTATCTATAAAACAATTCTTTTTATGATATGTGTATTTTTCTAGAACTGTAGCTCTATTTTTATGAACGAAAGTACAATTCATAAAATGGCTCCTTCTCTTCTTTCACCACTTCCAATTTTGTCCCTGTGGCTCAGAAGGGTTCTCTAATAAGACTGTGTAATATTTGGATTTGAAGGCAAAAAGGTCCTTCAAAGTATGCAGCAGCACAAATTTAATATCTGTCTCCTGCCACTCCCCAAAATAAGCTATGTTTTTGTAGAAAAAGATGCTGTACAGCCTCCAAAAGAAGATGCATTTTGTTTAAGGAATGGTAGATAGTTACTCTGTTTATGTTCCCAGGTATTCCAAAAATATCATTTTGTGTTCAAATCCAAAGTAATATACAACCCCAGTTTCAAATCCTTTTGAGAGGTTTTCAGGCAACAACAGAGGTTCAGAGAGTCAGTGAAAAAATGATTACCTAAATTGCCTTATATTCTTGCTAACATTGTATACAATTTCTGAATATTGATTTGCACAATTTACTGACATACCTCTAAGATTTGCAATAGTGGTGAATATCTGTAGCTCGGGTGTAGGATGAGGGTGAAGATTCATTCTCCCACAAGCTCGGAGAACAAATCTTCCCCCTCATACCTCTTAAGGTTTCAAAACATTTTTCTGTACTAAACATTGCTATTTATCTTAAATACCAGTTATTAAACTTTTTTCCACATTTTTCCTCTGTTTTTCCTTGATCTTTGTATGTATTGTATTGAATAAAAATAATACTTTCCATAGTTGACAAAGCATGCCCAGTTCACGAACTGCTGGCCGTGTGAGCCCTTCTTTCCGGTCTCATGAAGAAACTGCAACATGTGAGCATGGGAAGAAGGCCTCACATGGCCAGCTGCTGCCTCATATGAAGAACCAGGCTTGGTATGCTTGGTCAGCTGGAGCAATGGAATGCAAGGAGGCAGGGGTGGTGGAGTGCAGGGAGGCAAAAAGCCAGAAATGGGGTGAATTAGGTGGGCGTGGGGAGTAGAAGCCCCTGTGCCATCATAAGTGTGAGCAGACTACAATGGCTTGAATTTTGATCATGTGTCGACAGTGGTGCTACAGCAGCATAACTTTGGGGACCAGGTGTAAGTACCATTAGTGCAGATCCGCTTTAACTTTGAACAATCGCTGAACAAATGGTTGTAATTCAAGAACTACCTATATGAGTCTCTCAGAAATAATAGTAAAAGAGAATCACCTACATAGAAATGATGAAGTCATAATGCAGTTCTTCTCCTGCTTGGTAAGAAAAAGATTTGCTTTAGACATACAACTCCTGATGACTTCCTGGAATCATCCATTAGTCTGCATAGCAACAATATAGAACTAGTTTCTTACTGTTTTCTTTCACTGTATTTTTTGACTTCCCAAACTAGCTTGCAGTCTTGGAATTTTCTTGTGATCTTCTTTTCAAATATTAATAAGATCTGATCCTACTGAGGTTTTCTGCTCAAAAAACAACAACTGTAAACACGTTTTCTTAATAAAGATATGTATCCAATAGACAGAATAATGTAAACTACTTATTTCAATGTTATTTATAAATCTGATACCCTTTCTAGAAAGAAAAGTGAGAAATTCAGTGAAATATTGGGATGGGACAAAATAAAATGCAAATGGAGGAATTAAATGATATCAGAAAGCTACAAAACAACTCAGAGATAACCCTGATATTCCTTGAGAACCTGATTATTTCTCCACTAGAGGTTTTGTGCTTTCTGAAGCATTAATAAAACTAATAAATGAATACATTTATGTTGATTGTCTGGTTATTTTGATATTTAAGCTACTCAGTGTCTAGCCAAATATAACAAATATATCACCATCTGTTAATTTTTTTCTCTTTTCCCAAAATAGATAACTTATATAGAAATAAAGACCAGCATGGTTCATCATCGGAGAGTGAAGATGAGGCACTGGGTAAATACCATGAAGCCTTGTCGAGAACACAAAATTCATGGCCACCAGCAGGCGACAGTAGACAACAGAAAAATTATCTTTGGGAAACCAGACAAAAATATAGCCCTTTGTCTGCAGAGTATGATGGGTATAGTAGTGAAGCCTCTGTAGATGAAGGTATGACATGATTTGCTATAGTTCTTGTTTCTCATATTAAAAAGTATTTTAAAGACATTGCATTTGTAAGATAAAAATTATAGATAACAGTACACCCTAAAAATGACTGTACTTTTGAAATAGTTTAGGATTTGTGGGTAAAAAAAATGATGTTTAAAATGTGTTTGTTTTCTGAGTGCTTAGTGTATGTAAAGTCAACTTGAAAGAAAGCAATAAATGTGAAATCTTGGTTTAAAAGACCAGTTGATAAAGAAGGTTATCTGTTATTCTAATTGTTCGTTCATCAGAACAATTTTCTGTCAATTGCATGAGAACAACATTATGAGCATTGATGCAAATTACATTATGTCAATTTATCTCAATTTCATGATTTACATAAATGACAATTTTTCATTCAAATTTTCATTTTCATTATAGAAATGACAAATTTGTGTAATGATGGCATATTGCAAATGACATAAATTGCTATGGAAATTTGCATACAAACTTTATTGTAAAATAAAGTTATCACTGAATTTTAAAATAACTGATGGAACACTTCCTGCTAGCTTTGGAGCTTACCAGATTGCCCCTGCTGCAAGAGCAGGAACAACCTATTCAGTTAGTCCATCCTAACTGCCTGATAGACCTGACAGAGTTCCAGAGGAAACTTGGGATAAGTCCTGAAGCTCTGGTCTATGCTTCAATCGAGGCCTTAGTCACTGCTTAGAATGAACAAGGGACAGCAGCCTTAGATTAGATCATGCCTATGCAAACTCTCTATGTGGTTGGAGCCCAGATGTCCCTCTGGTTCTCAGAGGAACTCTGGGAGATGAAGTTTCATAAGAGATGCCTATATTGTCTCTGGTGGAAGATGAAGAATGGTTCTGACCAGATAAAGTAAGAGACTTTATTAAGGACTAACTTGTAGTAATAAGGGTTGGTGAAACATGCCTATTTCTTTGATAGTTTCCTGGTGACCTTGTTTCAGGTGATCTGGTCCTTTCTGGATAAGGAAGTGGTTAGATAAACCTTTCTAGGGCCACTGTGAAAGCATCTGTTGAAATATTGTTTTAGGATTCACTCAGCGTTGACCTCCAGCTGTTCTGGTCCTAGGAAGATGAGTGGTCCTTTGTTTTGTCTGGTTATCTGGGCTCAGTTTGATTCGGTGGCTTTTGAAAAAGTGGAATAGAATCCTTGGGACTGTAAGCTCTGGTACCAGTGTATTAGACCAATGTTCTTCCTGGCTGATTAAGGGCTCCTGAGAGCACACAGCTGTATTCAAGTTATAGTAAATGCTTCCTTGCTGAAAGGGAGTTTCCACCTACTTTAAAGGAGGTGATAGTCTGCCCCCTCCTCAAGAGGCCATGCCTGGACCCAACAGTACTGGACAATTTTTTGTCAATCTTCAACCTTCCTTTGTTTAAAGGTGGTCAGGCTGTGGCTCAGAGGACCCTGGAGGAAATGAATTGTCTGCATTGTCAGGGGCATAATACTGATGCAAAATCGCTCACGTGTGTCAGTGACCTCTAATGAAGTGAGAATGATGGTGATGCAACTATCCTAACCTCCTATATCATCCAATGGCGTTCATTATCACTGACCTGATATACTTCTGGATTACCTATGGGGATTGGAAGAGGCTCCAATTTCCACCCTTCCCCCAAAGTGGAGGGGAGGTGTAAAAGGTTATTGAGAAGGTGGTAGGTCTGCAGCTACAAAAGGCTCTGGAGGAAGTGGGTTACCTGGATCCATACCTAGAAAACCTAGATACCTTTTCTTAGATTATACTGTATTTATGCAAAAGATTACGCCATACAGTAGCTTCAGGCTATGAGTGAAGCTCTACTTGTTTATGTTATGATATGAAACAGAAAGTGGGAATAGTGCTGAGCAAGCATGCTAATAGTCCAAGGCCATGACAAGTGTTTATTGTTGAATTATTGGGATATAGTAATCAGTTGCAGGATACAAAGCCTGTCGTTTAAAGAGCACTCAGGTATTTGTAAGAAAATAGCTGCTCAAGGAGGAGATTGTCTTTTAGACAGATTTCTTAAAATAAACTTGATTATTTTTTTTGCATTGTTATTGTCTTCTACAGGATTTAGTTATTGTCATGTTTTTTAAATTAAAGATTGTATTCTTTTGTTCATTGTTGTAGGCTTCAGAAGGTAGAGCACATAATAAAAAAATGTTAGTAGTAATTTAAACAATCAAAATATGTTTATTTTACTAAAACTAGTTTAATCTGCAATATATGCCCCAGTAGTTTTTCCAGGAGTGCTTTTTTGGAAGACATGAATTGGAAATTGGAATTGGAAACAGTTGGTAAAAGTAGACTGTAAGAAATCACTAACAATGCTGGTAAGAGAAATCCTACTGGAGCTGTAAGAAAGAGAGAATGAGACAAATAGCTTAATATTCTTTCTTGATCTGTTACTTTGCTTGGGCTGTGCAAAATTTCAACTGTTATTTTCTTTTTTTTCCATTATAGTTTCCATTGTGAAACTATATTGTGTGAATCTGGAAATTTGATGGACCAAATCTGTGTTCTTTATTATCTAAGAGACTATGATGTGTCATTCCTAAATAGTGGACTGTGCTTTCTTAGGAGTTGTATTTGGCTTCTGCTTATTTCAAGTCTTTTGAATTGCTTTTATAGTGTGAACACTGTTGTATATTTTACAAAGAAATCATATTGCTTCTATGTATTCTGTATTTTGAATATGTTGTTAACCTTTTTCATTATTGGCTTGGTCAAAATGATAGATTTGAAGTAAAATATATAATTACATAATTATTACTATCATACAAATATCTGTCAGACATAGTACCACATCCAGAAAAGAATCTCCTCTCTCCAGAAACTTATTATCATATTCAGTAGTTAACTGTAACATCTTCATGAATGTGACTAGATAAATAGCTTTTATTTTAAAAATAAAAAGCATATATAAAAGCAATAACATCAAGCATTTGCTCTGTATTTATTTCAGTTTCCTAATCACATTTCTTAGCAGAGAAATTATTATATACAGTACTTGGGATGAATTCAGTTTTATAGTCTGTCGTAATGTTTCCTTGATAGGTTTGGAGGACTATATATGAGCTATATAGTAAATTAGCAATTTGTTGCTGACCAGTACCATCTTGTGGTCTAACTGCAATGCTGCATCTATGATTGTCTCAATTGAAAACAGTTGTGGGGCTGTTAGTTTGATCTCCGAGCTTGGCGATTTGGCTGCAAACGTTTAGTCTGAAAACAGCTGTTTCATCAAGACCCTTGATCCACCTTTAATCCATCCTTCTCCCCATGAGGGTGTGTTGTTGTATTTTAGAATTTGAAGTTAAAATTGGATGTTTTATATGATCTTTTTTTTCTTTTTGTCACTTTTATGAATTAGTGTGTCTCCCCAAAAGATTGAGTGAAAGAGCTGAAGCTTCTAGTAACATGTTGGGAAGTGGTTCTGTTGAAATTATCTCATTTTTTTCCTAATTTTATCTCATCAGAATAACAGCACCTGTTGTAAAAAGGGGTTTTAAACTAGGATTAGGGAGCGGTCCACCAAGCTTCTATATGCAGATAAAAAGGGAGAGTCAGAGTGTATATTCCAGGCATGTCCAATCTGTGGTGCAAGCATCACATGCAACCCTGGAAGCTAGTAAATGCCACCCACAAGATTATTATGTGATTTTATATTATAAAACTATATATTTTATATGCTGCCCAAAACAACTCTTCATGCAATGTGGCCCAGGCAAGCCAAAAGGTTGGCCACCCATGGTGTATAACATAGGGCTTAAGGGAGAGGATATTTGAGATTTCCAGCTTTTCACCTTACGGGCCAAGCCATAGTACTAGAGTTCTGAGAGACTGCCTGCATATTTCAAACTCAGTTTCTATTTTTCTTATTGATAAACAGCGAAAATACTGTACATTCAATTTGCTTTTCTCAGCCATTCACGTGGCAGACCAAAAGCAATATTTTAACAATGTGAAATACTAACTTCCATATTGTATATTTTTGGGTATCTGATTTTATGACTCAACTTCACTTCTGACAATGTATGTACAGCAATGGCCCCCAACCTTTTGGGCGCCAGGGACCAGTTCTGTGGGGGGTGGTTTTTCCACGGGCCTTGGGAAGCATGGTTCCGTACATTGCCTGGATCCCATGCATGGGCGGATGGGGCTTAACTTGCTTGTCTGGCCCAATTCCTGGTGATCCACGGACTGGTGCCGTTCTGCAGTCCGGGGGTGGGGAATCTATGATCTACGGGACAGGCACTGTTCATCAACATTTGATTTTT
Organism: Azemiops feae; assembly: GCA_023970755.1. Classification (NCBI taxonomy): domain Eukaryota; kingdom Metazoa; phylum Chordata; class Lepidosauria; order Squamata; family Viperidae; genus Azemiops; species Azemiops feae. The sequence continues at coordinate 658,868 of JALGBA010000834.1, forward strand.
TTTTACAAGGGAAGATAGTAATAATTTCCAAGCAAAGTGGTTGATTGTTTTGCAATTGTTTAGCTTATAGTATAAACATGCAGACATCTATTTTTATTAGTTTTATGTTGAAAAAGAATAAGAAATAAACAGTTTTGGAAAGTTAAATTCTGTATGACTACAATTTCTCTTTCATGGAAACAAAAATTAGATTTTTTCCTATGAAAATAAAAATGGAACTATGGTTTTCCAAGAATTTGCAGTTTTAATGTTCAACAACTCAAGTGAGTAACTTTTATAATAAAAATAGATGTTTAGCACTATATGGCTTTTAGTATTTCATAAGTACTGATTTTGTTACCAAAACTATCAGCATACTTTGTCTTAAAATGTTCAAAGCATATTTAGGCTTATTTCTAACTTTTTCAAAGAAAGAATATGTTGAAATATGACATATTACAAATGAATTTACTTTGAATGCAGGAAAACATTAATGAAGAAGATTCAGTTATCGATCTGATTTGCAATGGAGAGATATCTGCCCATCCTAGGACATAATGGCAGAGAAAACAGTAACCAGCACATCATTAACAAGATGAAAACACCACCAGCCTGCTCATGAATGATCAGAGCTGAATTACTGAAATTCTTGTCTCACATTAGAAATGAAGACTATAAAACAACATTTAGGCCTTACATATGTATTATGTTGACATATATACTGAATAAAATAAAAATTGATATAAAATTAATGTTTAACAATACGGCATCCTTTCTAGCTTTTATAACAATAGATATATAATAGTGAACTACTTTTTTTATTTACCTATACTTAAGAACAGTGTTTCACGAAAAACAAATTTGTTTTTTAAATTGTTTAGGGTTTTACAGATACTACAGTAGTTTTTATGCATATACTGTATCATGAAGGACCTTGGATATTTATATTTTAGGAAGTATATCCACTATGTATTTGAAAGATCTTTTTCCAAAATGATGATCACTATACTGATAAAAAAGTACTCAGCTACCCTTAGTAAAAGAAGTTTAAATTACTTCAAGGGAAATTCCAAATAAACGTTATTGAGAAATGTTTAAAGTTATTAAAATGATGGATTTGCAGATTAACCTTTAGGTAAAGTTTAAAGGCAAACCTTAAAAAGGTACTTATACTCTTGCTTCAGTTCTTGGAAAGAAAAATGCCATAAAATTTACAATATAAGTGATGAAATAGAGGTCTTATATTTTTATTCCTGATACAAGCAATTAAAGTCCTTTTTTGCCACTAACCAAATGCTTTCTTGCTAAATTAAATCAGTAGCAATTTCCCCTGCCTCTTTAGGATAAAAAAGCCTTACAAAAATTGAGATAGAAGGGCTAAGATAGACTTGCCACAGTTACAATAAAAAACAAGTTCCCTAAAACTGCCCAACAGACAAGAAGAAAAAAAAACAGAAGTAGAAAGATGCCTGTGTGAATGGCATGCCATTGTCCATTTTGTATCCTGGCCCTTCTGACTGATGCTTTCTGCTCTCTCCCCCCCCCCCATGCAATAAAATACAATGCAGTAACACACTTAATGAAAAGTTAATATCTATGTTTTATAGTATAAAATAGCATAAAATTTATACCATAAGGCAGTAGCTAATAAAATATTTTTAAAGTTGCTATAATGACAGGCTTTAGTTGAGTTTTTAGTTTATAGCACATTTATATAACTATATAGTCCTTAACAGTCGGCACATACATATTTTTTATGAAGAAGAAACGTTTTCTTTGATGAAAACAAAGTTATCACACTTAGGATAATTTCATTAAGAACAGCTATGTACTAAAATACACATTACAATGCAAGATATATATGCTGTATTTCAACCCCACATATTTTTTATGCATAAATGGTATTTGTATATATGTGGGTGTAAAATAACACATTTTAAAAGTAGTTTCAGACATTTTCTCATAGTAAAGGCACAATTCTAACTCAGTGAAGTTCATTCTAGGGCCCTTTGGTATGCCTTGGAAGATAGAATGCTGCTGCAAGCAATTCTCACAAATGAAAAGGTCTCAGGTGGGCTTTTCTGTGAAAGGAGTTGACTTGGGATTAACTCCTACATCCGAAGCTGCTTCTGTTCCCCATGCAGGCCTGTAGTTGCCAGCCTAATTTGTATGTTGCACCAAAAAACAAACAAACCAACCAGAATCTTATGCCACCTACATATAATACTTTAAGTGGTTTTGATCCAATTTGTTAAAACACCTGACAGTGTTGTTTTTAGTAACCTAAGTTGGATGTCATGGACTTGCAAGTATCCTTCCACAATTGTTCCCTCATTATACACTGAAAGTTGGCTGGATCACATTCATTTGTATGCAGAATTTGACCAGATGATCCTGTCCTAAAAAATTAGGCCTGTTCAATAGTAATTGTAAGCCTCCCGCCAAAAAATCAGTTTATAAACTAGGAAAACCTTGTGCATTATGGTACATTAAGTTAAAAAGAACCCTGAGAATTGCAGTTTTGAAAGACTTTCCAGAATCTCTGTCAGTATAATTGACAGTAGTTTGTACAAGAAAAAAAAACATGATAGATGAGTTATCACACATAAGCTTCAACAATATGGACTGTTAGAGGGTTTGGACCTAGTTGTTTCTTACTTGACTATTTGGAATTTTGCAGTCCAGATGTGACCTTGTATTATAATTAAATTGGTATTTAAATAGAGCCAAACCTTGGTTTAATGGACTGCTTGGGAAACAGGTGGTTTAAACGCCAGTACATCTTAAATCCAAATATTTCCTTTTTTCCCCTTTCTCTTTCCAGTCACAGAGTTAGCCTTCTAATGGAACTCATTCTCAAGATTGACATTAAGAACAATTTTTCCCAAATGTCTGTCAGCAACAAAGCATTGTTCAGGATAGGAACCAGTTGGAGGAAATAAATTGCTCTTCTTGCTAAATCATCCATATATCCATTAGCCTGCTATTTGAACAGTTGGTGTTCCCAGCAGCTTACTTCCTTCCCACATTAACTGCTATCCTAACATGCTGCTCTCACACATTCAACTTAACTTTTTCCCAAGATGCTACCTGACCAATTTCCTAGACTTCTCAGCCTCCTTTTCTTGATTTTTAATCACTGTCATCCCAGTACATTTCCCATCACTTTACTTCATATTCACAGTACCTTCTATTTCTCCCTACTAACAGGAATATAAACATAAAAGTATCAGAATATTCCACCAATGTGTCCAATTTTCCTAGCAATTTCCTTCCCCCACTTGAAAATCAAACATGGACTGAAGCATATCCATTTTTGAGGGAAACAAAGTCTATTGTTGAAACTGCTTTTCCAAATAATGGACAAGTCCATTATTTTGGCATGCTATCCTGATAAGGATATTGTCCATTGTATTCAAAATCTGCTACTCAAGTCTGTTAAATTGAGGTTTTACTCTGATACAGCTTTGTATTATAATTATGCAGAAGACAGAGTATATGTCAGCAGCCACCAACATAGTCTGTATATCTTAGATTTAAAGAACTATAAACAGCAAATGTAAATATTGCTGTTATTGGTCTTCATTTATGAACTTCTGTGAAAGCTAATGAAAGACACTTAGCAAAATAATAACATACCACACTTTCTTTAAATGCCATCAGGACAATGTTGGCTCAATGGCCACAAAATAGACCTCAGCCTTCATATCTACCAACGATGTATCCATTGGTAGATAGATTCATCCACCTTGCTGCTGATCATTCTCTTTTTATTTTTCCTTCCACCTTTCCCAGCATTATAGACATCTCAATACTTTTTACATCTGCATTTGGTTGGGAGACTGATGTCTTTACTCTTCCAGATGTTATTCATGCCAGACATTGCAGTTCTTCCAAGTGCTTATACGCTTTCTGATCGCAGGGTTGCAGTCATCACTTTGGTCAATTCCTTTACTGTTTTGATGGTCTCATTGTCGATCTGCATTCTGACCTGGGTGTTCTCTGCAGTTGTCATTAACTCTGTTTTCTTGATGTTAAGATGCAGTCCAAATTTTTCAGTTTCATCTAACCACTCAAGATTCTCCTTGCTTTCCGCAAGCAATGCTATATCATCTGCATATCGGTGGCTGTTGATATTTCTATCACCAATTTTAACCCCAATCATAGATTCCTCCAAACGTGTATTTCTCATAATTATTATTTACCACTTTTGTATCTTCATTGTCCGTTCTTAGGATGGTTGCTGTCCCAGTTGCCATGAATCAAATGTGAAGATTACATTTAATCTTTAACCCATTTTTTCACTTTCATTAGTACAGAAATTGCAGATCATTTGCACTTTCACGTGTTAGAATAGTGCCATGAACGTAGTGCAGGTTATTGGTGTTTCTTTTCCCTATTTTAAAACCACATTCTCCTAATTCAGTTTTCCTCAATATACATTCAGCATATAGGTTGCAGAGATATGGGAGAGTGTGCTGTCTCATTCCTTTGCTGACCTGGAGCTAGTCTGTTTTGCCATATTCCATCCAGATTTTATATAATTTCTGACTTGTCTATAGGACAACAAATTGTTTTGAGATCCCCATTTCCCCAAGGACAGTCCACAGCTTGACATGATAGACACAATAAAAAGTTTTCTATAAACAATGTATATATTGGTTTCTTTTGGGGTTTGATCCAATACATGACAGCAATTTTGTCTCTTGTGTTATTTAAAGATGATTTGAATATTTGGAATGTCCCTTTTCATGTAAGACTCTAAACTGTGCTAAATGATGCTGAATGGTATTTTGCTGATGTATGAAATTGAGGATGTTGTATGATAGTTTGCACACTCTGTTAGGTCTCCTTTCTTTGGTATTGGTATGTTAGCTACTGTTTCATTTTCCAGATTTGCCGACATAGTTTGGTTAGAACTTTTACAGACTCTTCTCTTGCTAACCATATTTCTATAGATATTCCCTCAATAAAGGTAAAAGTTCTCCCTGTCCAGTTGTGACCAACTCTGGGGGTTGGTGCTCATCTCCGTTTCTTAACCAAGAGAGCCACCAGCATTGTCTGAAGACTTTTCCATGGTCATGTGACCAACATGACTATATGCTGTTACCTTCCCACTAAAATAGTATCTATTTACCTACTTGCATTTGGATGCTTTCGAACTGCTAAGTGGGCAGGAGCTGGGGCAAGTAACGGGAGCTGACCCCATCATTCAGTGCTCGGGTCTTGAACCCAGGCTGTCAGGTTTCCAACTGACAAGCTCAGCATCTTTAATTGCTGAACCACCACATCCCCATTCCCTCAATAACTGTAGCCTTTTGACTTGGTTACCAAGACTTTTGACTGAAGTGTTGGACTGATTTCATCTTCTAGTAAAAGAGATTCTTATAAGAAAGAAATATTTCTAAGTATTTTGGACGTTGATATCTACTATACAGAATGTCAGTATACACCTTCTATATGTTTGATTTTCTTTGAATGAGTTAATGTTTGACCACTGGTTTCTCTAACATAGTTGTTTGAGATTGAAGCCTCCTTATGAGTTCAGAGATCTTTTGAATAACTCTCCTTATATCCATGCCTGTCTCCATTTTCAATATTTCTACAAATATCATTGTAATACTGTTTCTTCTCTCTTCTAACAGTTCTCTGAAATTCTTGGTTTTGGCTTCTTTTCTTGACAGCTTTGATTGTTTTGACAAAGCTTTGCTTTTTTCTGTTTCTTGTTCTTTGGCAGTCTTGTTTCACATTCATCCTTAACAATTTCCTTGATTTCATGTCATGGTTCTTCTGGTACATTATTAATGAGGTTCAAGACTAGAAAACAATTGATGATGTTCTCCTTGAAAATGCTCAAGATCATACCTGGAAATTGGTTGACTTTTGTTTTCTACATTAGCTTGATTTAGAGCTTATATATGAGCAGTTCACAATTTGTTCCACAGTCATCCCCTGGCCATGATTTTGCTGTTATGACTGAGCTCTTCTTCTTCTATCAACAACATAGTCAATTTGACTTCTGTGTAAGGTAGTCCTCAGCCATAACTGCCCAAAATTAAGTTGTAAGTTACGCCAGTCATTAAGCAGGTCAGCATGTGACTGACCACGCCTGATTTTATGACCTCTTTTGCGGCATCTTAAACTAACACCATAGCCATTGAGTGAACACTGAGGTCATTAGGTGATTCCATTTTAAACATTGGGTATTTTTTTGCCAGAAACTGAAAGTCAATGCTGGATTCTGGTGAAAAACATTGTAACTTGTGGTCATGAGATTGTGGGATGCTGCAAATGGCCATATATATGGGCTGGTTGTCAGGCATCCAAAACATGAGCATGTGACCACAGGGGGAGGGTAGCTGCTGGAACAAATCTGGGTCATAAGTAGTACTGCAGAGGCCCATCATAACTTTCAATAGTCACAAGTCACATCTGCCAATATTCGTGTATATATCAAGGGTGTCAAACTGCTGGCCTGTGGGCCGGACGTGTCACACGGAAGCTGCGCCCACCCCATTGCCGGCAATGGCAAAACAGTCCCGATATGTTGCGCGATGTCACATGACGTTGTGAGTTTGACATGTCTGCTCTAGGTATTATTTTGGTTTTTTGAAGACTCTTAGTGATGAAAAAATAATTGGATTGGCAGAATCTGATAAATCATTCTGTTTTGTTTCTCTTTTTATAGAGCATATAATCAAACTACATTTTTATCCTGAACTATTTTCAATTTTGGTATTCTAATTCCAGTCATAAATAGCACATTTTGTTTGCATGTTGTACAATTTCAGATTGAACTTGACCATACAACTCACCAACACACTCTTCTGCATCAGTGCTTGGAGACTAACTTTGGATAATCGTAGTTGATATTATTGGGTCTTTGAGTGCTGTGTTTGTCATAGCCTCATGCTCAAGTACCTTAAGTTCATGTTTACAAGTGTTATAGATTTTGACTGAGTTGAGTAGCCTGTCTTTGCTATCATATCCTCTGGACATTGGCCACTCCGCCACCCTTTCCCAATTTAGCTGCAGCATCTGGTAGCAGCCCAATCTTTCTTTTAACTGTGGAAATATAGGAAGAATGAGGTTTGCAGCATTGTTGAGTCTCATGGTAGCTCTCTCATTCCAGTGTTCTGAGATAATTATTCGTATCTTGACTAGATTTGCTCTTGAACATATAGCCAAAAAATCAGCTAACAAAAGTATATTTTTACATCTAATTTGTCTACTGACATATAATTCAAATGAATGAGTTTAAAATAGCATTCTGCTTTAATTGTTTTGCTCAGTTTGCATTCGAATCCTTAAATGAAATCACTCTTGACAGGCTGCATTATAAATTTGTATATAAATTGCATGTCCTTATTTTCACACAAAATCTATATAGGAATCTATATAATAATTAATAAGTACATTAATAAAATAACTACTTTTCATCTTTAGAAACAGCCTTTCAACTGCAGATTTGTCAGTCATTATTATTACATGGAGCAGAAGCAGGCCTGATTAAAAAGAATTGATGAGAATAACAATGAAATGAAAGAGCAGACAACAAAGGGATATCTGAAATGCTTTTAAGACATTTTTCATGACAGTTCAGATTTTAAAATAGAAAGACTTGCAAACAAAAAAAAGACAAATATAACCATTTCTCATAACCCAGTGTCTTTTTTCTTTCGAACTGTCTTACCCCCCTTCAAACAATTCAGCATCGAAGTCTTCTAGCTACAAGCTGTCTTAATTAAAAGCAACAAAGAATTGTAGGCTTTTGGAGAAGGCTGGTACAGTATTTGTAATGTATTTTTAGTTAGGAACATTAGAATATTTCTACTACACTAGGTCACCTTCCATCGGAGTCACTTGCATAGCTCCTATTTACTGTAATTGATCTGAAGATTTTGAAGATTGTTTAAAGTTGAATTGTATTCCAGTCAAGCAGTTTATCATAATATATGTCTTTATAGGGAGATTAAAGACTCTGTCAGCTTCCATGAATTCTGTGGTAAAGGATTATTATGTCTGCAATCTTTCTTTCTTCACTTCTCTTTTTACTGTTAAGTGAGCAACTTGTTTGACATTAATACTTTTATTCATCTCTGCTTCAGGTTATGAAATATATTTTAAAAAGAAGAGGACTATAGTGTCCATGTGATTCTTAGAAAATCATTTGGAATTTCAAGCACTGCATTATGGTGAATTAGCTTTTTATAGATCTAACTTAGGTTTTGGAGGATTGCAGGAAAAATGATTTACATATTTGCTACAAGTTGGAATCGTGAGAAATTATGTGGGACAAAAGAAGCCAAAAAGAGATTTTGTCACCTCCACTTATGCACATATATTGGGGACTTTGTCTAAATTTCTGTACTCTTTCTTCTTCAACTCTTCTCTAGGTTTTTTTTCCTTATGTCTTTTTCTTTTTCAGTATCCTAATTATTGCTTGTGGTTTTCAGAAATCTTAAAATATAGTATATAGTGAAGTAGTGACCAGCAAGTGAAAAAAGCTACATGATCTGCAAATGGCATCTTCATCATTCATTATTTATCACATATATACCTTTTTTGTTTAGGCAGATACTTGAATGTTTACTACATTCCTTTGTACTCCATTTTGAATTGTTCCTTTCTGTAGAGTTACTTTGAAAGCATTCAAATAACAGTCTATTTCAGGTGCTGTATTTTCCAACAGGTGCTCTAAACATTGTCTGTTTGTGACATCTAAAAAGCTGCCATATAAACTAACAATTTTTATCCTGTTTGAGACATTTATATTCATTTCTAATACCTTGCTGGATGCACAAATATTATTTAAATAGTAACAGGATTTAAATACAGGTAGTCTTCAACTTAGAACCACAACTGAGCCTGGAATTTTGGTTGTAAGTTGTTGCAGTTGTAAGTTGAATCACATCATGTGACCCGACTCAATTTTATGACAGTTTTTATGACAATCATTAAGCAAGTCACCATAGTCATTAAGCAAATCATACGGTCATTAAGTGAATCATATGTTTATAAGTCTGAATTCAGCTTATCCAATAAATATTATGCTATTTTTTTTCTGGGAAACAGCAAAATAGTAAAAAAAACCTGATCAGATGATCGCAGGACATTGCCACCAGAACCTACTATACTTTGCTCTAATAAAATGTGTTCCCCTTTTGTTGCTTTTGTATTTTTGTTTTTCAGGCAGCTATCTACTGTTTTGCATTTACTATGTGACTTTTCTGCCTTTGTATCGGCAGTTAAGTAACTATTTTCTTTATATAATTAATAATTATTTTCAGTATTAGATTTTTGAGTTTATATTCTTAATATAGTCTCTATTGCTTGGATCTGTTAATACCTAGGCCATTAGTATGATAGGTAAGTATGCTAAATTAAATCAAAGTCCTACTTAAAATTTCTATTTCCACTGCAACTGAAAATAATACTGATTACCTTCAGTATTAAATATCATTTATAAAATCCTTTTTAAACTAAGCTAAATTGATGGTCATTACTACATCTGTTATTCACCAAGTTCTGTATGAAGGTATGTGCTGTATGATAAACAATAATAATAATAATGTGTGAAGAAGTCATTCCATTTATCCGTTGCTATTTGACCATATTTTACTTCTTCACAGATCTATTATATCAGGTCAATTCCAAACTAAATCAGGTGGAGACCCTATTTTGCATTTCCCCCCTTTCTTATCAGTGGAGTTTTTCATCCAAAACAAGGTCTGCTACAGGAAAGACAATGGTAACGCCTTCCAATTTTGCTAATATAGTTGCAGCCTGAATTTACCCCCCTTCCTCTGTTAATTTTTAAAAAATCAGTCTATGGCGTATTGTTGTGCAGAATTTTTGAATGTACTGCTTTTTCTATGGCTATCCAGAAATTTAGGAATTTGTACAGTACTTTCTTAAAATCTCCTTTTTGTTTTACCGGTACTTGCTGAGTTATTTTAAACTTTGAATAGTTAGAGTTCATTGACTTGTTTTACAGCCATCATGTTTACTTTATTTTGTAGCAGTTCATCACTTTAACAGAAAGTTACAAATGCACCATTATATAGATACTGCACATTAATGTCAGCTCTTTACAAAATGCATCAATTTGTCAGATAAAAAAGGAAATTAGTTATACTTTTTCATGTTAAAGTCACACCCTATCTAATTTAGAAGCACTTTTTACTTGAAGTTGCAAGCCTTAGGATACTGATTTGAATTATGCATGACTGCCTACTTTGGAGATCCATTAGCCTGCTGTTTGGATAATGTAAACATGTTCAGAATTTTAAGTATACTGCATGAGTGGCAGATAAAAATAGAGCTAATAACAGTGTATATTTAGTAGATGTAAATCTGAAAGAGTAGAAAGCTGAACACGCCCAACATTTTGAATATGGAGTGACTATCCAGGTGACTATTATCTGCTGCATGGTAGTGTAATAAGATGAAGGGATAGTTGTCTCTTTCCTCTGAACCCAAGAGAAGTTGGATCTGTTTCCCCAAACTAGAAAAACTAGAGATTAAGATAAGGAGGGGCAATGAGAACAACTGCAGGGTCACAGTGAGGATTCTAGGCACTTGTCAGATAAAATTGCTCAGATTTCTTGTAGTTGGACTTAGATTGTACAGATCTGTGAATTGTCTGCTATTTGGGAGGAATTTGAAAATGTTGACCCTGATAAAGTGGGCAGGGTCCCTAGAGCTGTAAGTTGAGCCCTTACTTTTAGTTTTTAGACCCCTGTCTTTCCTGGCTGATTAGGTTCTTCTAGGACATAACAGGTGATTGGGTCCGGATAATAGTAAATGCTTATATGTGGGAAGAATGGTTACAAACTCCTTGTCAGAGTCGGTTGGTTGTCTTTTCCATAAGAGGATATTGCTGGACCTAACAAATCCCTTTTTGGGAAAAGTTATTGAGAAGGTCGTCAGCTTACAGCTACAGTAGGGCCTGGAACAGGCAGATTATCTGGATTCCTTTCAGTCAAGATTCAAGTCTGGCCCCAGTACTGAGATGGTACTGATCAAGATTGTCAATGACTTTTGGTGTGGTTAGGATAGGGATAGTGCATCCATCCTGGCCCTCAACCTGTTAGCAGTATTTGATACCTTTGATCGTGGCATTCTCCTGAGCTGGCTCAGGGAATTGGGAAATACAATGCTATAGTTGTTCCATCTACATGAAGCCTCTGGAGAAAGTTATCTGTTGATAGTGCATTATCATGAGTATGCTGATAATAGCCAACTACATATCATTGCCCTGGGTTACCAAGGTCCTTTCTTGCTGCCTAGAGGCTGTGGGTGTCTGGATGGAGGAAAACAGGTTTCAGCTCAACCCTGGCAAGATTGAGTGGCTGTGGGTTTCAAGGCCACCTGGCTTTGGAGATTTTCTATCTTTAACTCTGTTTGGCAGTTCACTTCCCCAGTCAGCTAGCAGAAGAATCATAGCTACATGTTCTATTGCTGACAACCTTCAATTGTATATTAAGCAACTTTAATACAGTCTTACGTGTAATATGAGTGGCATCCAAATTTCATATAGTCTAATAAATTTTCACTTTACCAATCCCTAGTATAATAATTATTCAATATATTCATTATGAATCCAGGAAATACATTTACTCATTAGCTGGATACAGATGATGCAAATGACTGCTTCCAAAAAGCTGATTACATTTAGATATGCTCTAAAACTGATTAAGATAAAAACAAATAGAAATTGAAATGGTCTTGAGATCATTTTTATTTTCTGGAAAGTACATTAACTCTTTGATTTCAGTCCTGAGCACAAAGCCTCATTATGGGGGACAAATAATTGTGCATGCCAGCATGCCATTATTCAATTACGGATTAATAAGATTATTTAATAGAGTACAGTTACACATTCTGAGGCCTCGTGGATATAGACAGCCATAGGGCAAATGAAAAAAAGGTATATGAACACATAGTAATGCAAACTCTGCTCCTTTTGTACTTGCATCACAATGTACATATGTAAGAGACAGAGTTTTTATTGTGCTAGCCTGTTGCATATTGTGTATTTTGATGAAATCTGCTTGTTGTAGATGTTCATGCCTGGGATGTAGCCATTACATTTACAGTTCTTAATTTACAGTTCTGGAATTATGAAATACCCTAGAGCACGGGTGTCAAACTCAATTGCGTCATGTGATGTATCGTGACGATTTTTGCCTTTGCAGAGCTGGAGTGGGCATGGCCTGCACGTGACACATCCGGCCCATGGGCCGCCAATTTGACACCCCTGTCCTAGAGTAACCAATACCATTGAAATAATTTAATATTAATTAAATGTAAATACAATCAAACTAAATATAGATTTTGTGTGGTTCTTCGTTGTGATTCAGATGCCAAGTGTATCCCTTAGGCCTTAAAATATCGCACATTTTTGTATTGGTGAGTTATTCTTGTACAATGAGGATTACTAGTTGTAGTGCAATCTTATGTTTGTCTGTTTAGATATATCAACTGTTGAATCTGAAACTATATGATCACCACTATTTTAGTTCATGTAACCCTGAAAGAGGACAAAGCGTGTGTTTTCGTCACAAATGCTGTGGCTACATAAAATGAACCTTCTGTCACAATTTAATCTAGAAGATTAACTATTCCTGTTCTGTTTATTTATGATAAGTTCAGATCATCTTATGATCTTATAATCTGCTTTTGAAGGGTGACATAAAGCATAAATAAATACATAAATAAGTGTTGTCTTATCCAGATTTTATAGAAGATGCATGTAATAAGTAGTTTCAGATCAATTTGCAAATCAGTATAGGAGGATCAGGAGTTTCCACAAGTGTATAGAAAAAGGATTGGAGTTCAACTGCATGGTTCAGCTACCACCTTAATTGTATTGCTCCACTCAGATACCCCTGAGAAGTATCTAACTTTAAGAGAAAGAGAATGAAATTTCCAAAAGGTATGAAAATAACATTGTGTAAATCCTCTGCTTTTAGAATAAAGTTTGGAAGACAAAGAATAATGAAAAAGCTTTTTTGCTTCCAGAGAATAGCTTGAAAGGGCAGATTTTGCTGAAGAAGAATCTGGATCTATTCAGCATCTAAATTACACAATGCCCCAGAACCCAATCTATGCTCTTGAATTTCACCTGAGGAAAATAAGAGTTATAAATGGAATAATTGCTAAGTTTGTTTCACTGAACAATATGTAAAATGTTTTATGCTGTTATATTTATGAGCAGGACTGGTGGGTGACCCGTATTCTAAGCTGAGTCTTAAACTGAACATCGCTTGTATTTTACTTGAGAACTTCATTGTTATTTCTGAAATTCACAAATTACTACCATAAGAAACTGCAGTATTGACAGTAAAAACTCAATCTCTCATTGAATTGGCACATTAGGGAGGGGTTGATCAATTTAATCTATTTTTTAAAACAAAAATAGTTACTGATATATTTCATCTATACCTAAATAGGTATTGTGCAGCTTGTTTCTGAGAGGGGGTAATAAACTTAAGGAGTGGTATCAAGAGAGCAAAAAACCATAGATGGCTCAGATTCCTACTGTGTGAGTTTCTAGTGTTTGGTAAGATACACAAAGCAGTTTGGGAGAAAGCATGTCACTGGTATCCATGGCAACTCCAAAGATACTTTAGAACTCAAGGGGATAAAGTGAGCCACAATAATGGGTCACATTATAAGGGCAAAATTCATAAAAGGCTTAGATATATGCTTGTAATTAATTATGATAACAAGAAGATGTACCAGTTTAAATGGTATTTAAAAGCCTAAAAATATACTGGTTTTAAAAATGAATGAATTTAAAATCTTGCTATTAAAATATATAATAATAATAATAATAATAATAATAATAATAATAATAATAATAATAATAATAATAATAATAATAATAATAATAATTTGGAAGGGACCTTGGAGGTTATCTAGTCCAACCCTATACCATTTCAGACAAATGAGTGTCTTAAAAACTTCCAGTGTTGGAGCATTCACCACTTCTGGAGGCAGGTTGTTCCACTGGTTAATTGTTCTAACTGTCAGGAAGTTTCTCCTTAGTTCTAGGTTGCTTGTTTCCTTGATTAGTTTCCATCCGTTGCTTCTTGTCCTGCCTTCAGGCGCTTTGGAGAATAGCTTGACTCCCTCTTCTTTGTGGCAGCCCCTGAGATATTGGAACACTGCTATCATGTCCCCCCTTGTCCTTCTCTTCATTAAACTAGACATACCCAATTCCAGCAACTGTTCCTTATATGTTTTAGCCTCCAGTCCCCTAATCATCTTTGTTGCTCTTCTCTGTACTCTTTCTATACATACTGTATATGTATATAAAATCTTATATACTAATAAATTGGTTTATTCTATTCAGACCATAAAAATGTAAATAAAAGCTGATGTGTGTCTCATCAGTATTAAACCACAAGCCCTTCATAAAATTGTTTATGATGAGTTTACATTTTGAAGCATTGCCTATATAGTATACTGTATGAGGAAATACTAAAAGTATATTTAATATATGTCTTTGTTTAACTGAAGTAGAATGGCATTATTATTATGGTTTGCTGCACAGCCAGCCAGATGTTTAGACTGGGTTTGGCATTTTTATCAACCTATGGAGTCCTTCCCAAGGACCTGGGATAGGCATGTGTTTGATGGTATTAAAGATATTGTCACAGGATGGCAGCTGTTTCAAGCAAAGCTGCCTTTTGCAATTGACTGATGGTGATTTTGTCAATGCCAATGGTATTCAAATGGTGCTGCAGTTATTTTGAAATTGCACCCAAGACCCCTGTTACTATTAGTACTATTTCATTCGTTCATTCATTCATTTTCTATAGCCACCCAACTCAACCAAGTTACTCTGGGCAGCTTACAATTCTAAAATTAAAGCAATTTTAAAACATTAAAACAATAAAAACATCTGTGAAATAAATAAATACAAACAATAGCCATGATGACTAATCAACTAATAGTAAAGCCAAGTAACGGGGTCCTTAATACATTCAGAGCTCCATGCCCAAGTACATAGCCAGGTTTTTAAAGTTTTGTGAAAAGCCAACAGAGTTGGGGTCATTCTAATCTTTGAAGGGAGAATATTCCACAAAGAAGAGGGTACAACAGAAAAAGTCCATCTTCTAGTTCCTGCCAGTTGACACTCTTAGGCTGATGGGATCTGCAGCATGCCCAATTTGTTGGATTGGATTGGTAGAACCTTGGAAAAAGATGGTCCCTGAGTTAATCTGGTCCTGAACCATGTAGGGCTTTAAAGGCGACAACCAGCACCTTGAATTGCACCTGGAAACACACTGTTAGTCAGTGCAGCTCACAGAGTAGTGATGTTACATGTGCTATATAACAATTATTGCCTGTGCAGCCTCATTTTACATCAGTTGAAGTTTCCAAATGCTCTTCAAGGGCAGTCCCATGTAGAGTGCATTACAGTAATCTAAGTGGGAGGTTAAAAGGGCATAGGTGACTATCTTTGCTTTCTTTTGGCACAGTCATTCTACTTCTATTTTTAATGTGTGCTAGTGGGCCACGGTAAATTATGACAATAAAGGTTATCTATTTGCAGATGTCTGTACTTTGTTATTTTCTGCAGTTCTTTCTCTTCTATTCTTCTGTCTCCAGGTACTGCCATATCTATTACCCAGACATTTTTGTCTTTCTAATCAACAGTTGTTAAGTCTGGGATGTGCCAGGTATATGTTTGAATTATAAAGTTCGAGAGCATTCTCACTTTTTATTAACTAAAGCAGAATATTAGCAGATAGCCTGAATCTGCAAAGATGAAGTCAGGAAAGCAAAGGCTCAGAATGAACAAAGACTTGCAACAAAAGTCAAAGATAATAAAAAAAGTTTCTTTCAACATATAAATAACAAGAAAAAAGTCAAGGAAACAGTTGGTCCACTAAAGAAAGAAGATGGCAAGGAAGTAACAGGCAGTAGAGAGAGAGAGAGAGCAGAGCTGCTTAACTCATTCTTTGCATCAGTCTTCACACAAAAAGAAATTATAGCCCAACCTACCAAAAACATCTGTAAAAGACAGTCTAGAAATAAAAATTAAAATAAGCAAGAAAATGGTAAGAGAACACCTGTCTGATCTTGATGAATATAAATCACAGGGACCTGAACATCCAAGTGTTCTGAAGGAGCTGGCAGATGTTATCTCAGAATCATTGTACCATATCTTTAAAAAATCCTGGAGCTCTGGGGAACTACCAGAAGATTGGAAAAGAGCTGATTTGGTTCCATCTTCAAAAAAGGGAAAAGAACAGACCCAGGAAACTACAGACCAATCAGCCTAACATCAATACCTGGGAAGATACTGGAAAAGATAATCAAAAAACATCTGTGAACATCTAGAAACAAACAAAGTTATAAATAGTAGCCAGCCCAGGTTTGTTAAAAACAGATCGTGCCAAACCAATTTTATTTCATTCTTTGACAAAGTGACTAAATTAATAAACCAGTGAAATGTTGTGAACATAGTATACTTAGATTTCAGCAAGGCATTCAACAGCCTACTTCTTGGTAAGCTAAAAAAATGTGAGATCATTAGCAGATGGATTTGTAACTGGCTGATAAACCATGCTCAATGAGTTGTCCTTAACAGTACTACATCTACATGGAGGGAAGTAAGCAGTGGGGTACCACAAGGTTGTGTTTAGGCCCATTACTCTTCAATATCTTCATAAATGACTTAGATGGGGCAATAGAAGGGGAACTCATCAAATTTGTAGATGACACTAAGCTGTCAGGAATGGCCAACACCCCAGAAGACAAACTCAGAAATCTTAACAGACTTGAACAATGGGCCCTATCCAACAACATGAAATTTAATGTGGAGAAAAACAAGGTTTTACACCTAGGCAGGAAAAACCAAAGGTACAAGTACAGATTAGGCGAAACCTGACTGAAAAACAGTAACTGTGAGAGGGATCTTGGAGTCCTAGTGGATGATCACTTAAACATGAGCCAGCAGTGTGCGGCAGCAGCCAAAAAAGCTAATACAATCCTTCGTTGTATAAACAGAGGCATAAAATCACAATCACGTGAAGTATTAGTAATGCTTTATAAATTCTTACTAAGACCACACCTGGAATACTGCATCCAGTTTTGGTCACCACATTACAAAACAAAAATAAAGTTGAGACTTTGGAAAAAAAAGTGCAAAGAAGAGCAACTAAGATGATTAAGGGCCTGGAGACAAAAACATATGAAGAATGGTTGCAGGAATTGGATATGGCCAGTCTACAGGAAAGAAGGACTAGGGGTGACATGATAGTAATATTCTAGTATTTCAGGAGCTGCCACAAAGAAGAGGAGGTCAACTTATTTTCCAAAGCACCAGAAGTCAAAACAAGAAAGGATGGAAACTAATCAAGGAGAGAAGCAACCTGGAATTAAGTAGAAACTTCCTGATAGTGAGGACAATTAACCAGTGGAACAGCTTCCTTCAGAAGTTGTAGATGCTTCATCACTGGAGGTTTTTAAGAAGAGACTGGACAGCCACCTATCTGCAATGGTATAGGGTTTCCTGCTTGAGCAAGGGATTGGACTAGAATACCTCCAAGATCTTCTGCAGGCAAACAATATTTCTTGCAGATCTTCCAATGCACCTTTGTTGCTATTTTGTCATGCCATTGTTTATAGTTAGTCTATGCCACAGGTGTCAAACTCGCCACATCATGTGACGTATCGCGACATATCGTGACTTCTTTCGCATTGCCGGAGCTGGGGTGGGCACGGCCTCTGCATGATGCAACCGGCCCGCAGGCCGGCAGTTTGACACCCCTGGTCTATGCAATCTTCTTGCAGCAGCTAACTGCTCCGCTCCCCGTTCTCCGTTCTCTCCAGTGGCAGCAACGAGGGCTGGGGGAGGCTTGTGCCACCCAGTCACGGCGCAAGCCATGGGAGAGTTGGTGGAAGAGAAGGAGGAGGAGGCTGCCGCCAGGCAGGTGATCTGTGGGGCAAAGCGCAAAGAAAGCCCCTCCAGCGGCATACAGCGGCAGCGGAGCCTTTTGCTCTCACTCCCCCCTGGCTCCAAAACGGTGGAGGGAGACCGGGAATACCCCACCCATCCTCTGTAGCATGGCAATCCAGCTCGGGAGGGGAGTGAAAGGGAAGTTCGCTGAGCAAGGAATGGCCTGGCTGGGGGGGCCCTGAAGGAAGCGGGTGCGGGGCACGTGGGGCAGCTCCACCCCCTCCCCCACCTACCTCGCCTCGTGTCGGCAGCGGTGTGATGTGCCGCGTGGTCTCCTGCCCCATTGTGGCAGCGAGATGGGACGGAGTGGCCGGGGTCCTAATTAGGGCTTATTTTTGAAGTAGGACTTATATTAGGCCCACCCCCCAAAATCAGGATAGGTCTTTTTTTTCGGGGTGGGGCTTATTTTCGGGAAAACATGGTATACAGTATGGTTGAACCTCTGGCTTTGCTCTCATCTTCTTCAGAACACACAAACCCCATAATCCCATCAAGATAGTTCCTCACTAGGGACGATGATGATGTCTTGAATTTAATTGAGAGGAAATAAATTGCAAACTACTCTGTGTGGAAGCTGAACCAGATGTTTAAGGTCTAAAAGAACTGAAGAAGTTTCTTGAATGAGAAGCAAAAGGTTTTTAAGGAAAAAACCCAAGAAAGTCCAGTTGCCTTTTAGAAAAGCACCTTTGGGACATCTAAAAGACAGAAGAATAATTTAGAAGAAATATTTTAATGGAAAAAAATCCCTAGCTAAAATTTATCAAAATAATCCTGTTTGTAAAGAACCCATCTTTGTGCATTACAATGTGCTTCATCATATTATTTCTTCTTGGTTGCTATAGAAACTAATTCTGTTGCAGCTGTGATAACCTCTTAATATTATAACATTAACTAAAGTGATGTTACAATATGTGTTTCTCAGTATAAGTCAAGCACAGTGTTGTATTCTATGTAGTTAAATCATGGCCTTTATGTTTCAAATGAACTTGAGTGTATAAAGTGTTAATGTAACTGTTTTTGATTGTTCCCAGAACTATGCTTTTCTACATGTTTTGCAAGTTTTTAAAGAAATTGTATTTTTTAAACAAGTGAAATGTGTAGAACTGATAGAAACCATAGACATAGTAATTTTTGATCAGAGCAAAATAAGAGACCAACAAATAGAAAGTACGAAGCTACAACCCTAATCCAAAAAACACCTCACGTAGCAGAAGAGACTATTGTGATAGTATATTATAACATATTTATTCCAAAGTTATTCTCAATGATAATATTAAAGCTATATACAGTAGGAGTAAAGCACAATGAATCTAAGACCATTATGGAATAGTCCCCAAATCCAAAAATAAAGTTTTTTGAAATATATAACTATAATCTATAAAACTGCAGCATAATGAAATAGGAAGCAAGGAAGGTTATCATTTTAACCATCTTAGTATTTCGACTGAGTCAGTACAAAACCTAGCTATTGAGTGAGTGACGTAGGGTATCAAATCTTCTAAAATGAACTTCACAAGTTGCTGGTCCAGTCTTCCAGCATGCCTGTATAACAGGGGTGAACTAAGCAAATATGGCTGACTTAAGTACATCTATCCACTCTATATGAGTTCAAATCACCAGGACTAGGTGGATTATATCCCAGATATATGAAAAAGCTGGCAGCCATGACCTGGGAATCACTGAATCATATCTTTCAAAGACTCATGGGGAACTACTAGAGGACTAAAAAAAGCTAATGTGGTTTTCATCTTCAAAAAAGGGGGGGAAAGGGATTGAGGAAACTACAGACCAATCAGCTTAACATCAATACCTGGAAAGATCTTGGAAAAGATAGTCGAATAACGGCTCAGTGAACAACTAGAGACAAGCAAAGCTATTACTGGATGCCAACTTGGGTTTGTCAAAAACAGACCATGCCAGACAAATCTTATTGCATTCTTTGACAAAGTGAGTAAATTAGTGGACTAGTGAAATGCTGCGGACATAGTATACTTAAACTTCAGCAAGGCATTCGATAACTTACTTCTTGGTAAATTAAAAAAATGTGAGATAGACAGCATCACCACCAGATGGATTTGTACCTGGTTGACAAACCATACTCAATGAGTATTCCTTAATGGTACTACATCTATTTGACACAATCTACTTTTTGCTAAGTTATAAAAATGTGGGATAGACAGCACCACTACCAGATGGATTCGTAACTGGCTGATCAATCTCACTCAACGTGTAGTCCTCAATAAAATTACATCTATATGAAGGGAAGCATGCAGTGGAATACCCCAAGATTCTTTCTTAGGTCCAGTTTTCTTCAACTTCTTCATAAACTATTTTAATGAAGGGATAGAAGGGGAAGTCATCAATTTTGCAGATGACACCAAACTAGGGGGAATAGCCAACACTTTAGAAGAGAGGCTTAAGAGTCAAAAGGATCTTCATAGACTTGAACACTGGGCCACATCCAACAAAATGCAATTTAGTGCTAAGAAAAACCAAACACGCAGGTATAGAATATGTGTTATTGGGCTCAAAAGCAATAACGGTGAGAGGGATTTAGAAGTCCTACTGGACAACCATTTAAATATGAGCCATCAATAGGGTTACCAAAAAAAGCCAATAGACTACATCAATATAGGGACAGTATAAAGATCACATGAAGTGTTAGCACCACTTTATACTGTTTTGGTAAGACCACACATAGACTACTGTGTCCAGTTTTGGTTACTACGATACAAAAAAGGTTAAGACTATAGAAAGAGTGCAGAGAAGAGCAACAAAGATGATTAGGGGTCTGGAAATTAAAACAAATGATGAACAGTTACAAGAACTAATCAAATGAAGAGGACTGGGTGACATGATAGCAGTCTTCCAATACTTGAGGGGCTGTCATAGAGAAGAGGGGAATCAACCTATTCTCCAAAACACCTGAGGGTAGGACAAGAAATAATGGATTGAAACTGATCCAAGGAGAAATTCAACCTAGAAATAAAGAAAAATTTCCTGACAACGAGAACAATTAATCGGTGGAACAGCTTGCCTTCAGAAGTTGTGGTTGCTCCACCACTGGAAGTTTTTAAGAAATTGGAAGCCATTTGTCTGGAATGGTATAGGGTCTCCTGCCTGAGCAGGGGATTGGACTAGAAGACTTCCACGGTTCCTTCCAACTCTGTTACTTTGTATTCTCTTTATCTCAAGAGCACTATTTGGGCAGAAATGCTCAGTTAATGGAATTTTAGCATACCTGCCTTTAGCAATGCAGCGGGAAGGATGTATCTAGCTACTGTATAAAGAATGCTTTTCTCAGCTTGGGGGAAGGTGACAGTATGTAAATAGTTTGCTAGTTACCATACACCCATAACAAGCCAAATTCTGTTATTCTGGGACAATGTATTTCATTCAGCATGATATTCCATATCATTCATTATTTGGGGAGTGTTTGCTAAGCCTGATTCCCCCCCCCCAAACATTAAAAATAGTGCTGAAAGTCCAAATGATGTAAGCTTCTGTTCTACCACCAATTTCCAGTTTATAAGTGGCAAGCCTGTTGGGAAGAACTTAATTTATTTAACCATCAGCCTCCAAGCTCATTTCTGAATTGTAGGCATTCTTGTCTCCAGTCTAAGCTGGATGTTAGATGTTAGGGTCAACAGAGATAGTTCTTAAACATTTCATTTGCACTGGCTCCAGTTTGTCCTTCTTGGAATAAACTTCTATCTGCACACTTTATACGTTTTGAGCCAAAGATTTTGTTTTAATGAAGTTAGTAGTAAATTGGTCACCTTTAGCAACAAAAGAGACCATAGAAATTTAAATGAATGAAAGAATGAATGAATGAATGAATGCATTATTAATAGCTATCGGTACTAGATGTGCTTCATGACGTGTACTCATGATTTGGAGTAGAAGACTACCCCAAGATATTTGAAGATATTGGCTTGGTTGAACCTATCCCCTCTATTATCCAACTTTTGTTCTCATGGCAAAAACCATAAATCGATTGTTTTGAAATTAGGTACCAAATGGTTTTGCTTGCTTACTGTTATTTTAAGTTTCATAGGGGTTCATGATATAATAGTAGCATAGTTTGCATGAAAAAGTAGGGGATAGTATGTTCTGTTATTTTGGTGAGCATGAAAATTAGGATTATATAAAATTTTATAGAATTTGTGTGTGTGTGTGTGTATAAATAATTCCCTTCTCAGCCCATGGTGGTATATATCTTCCTCAATCTCAGGTCTTCTAACAGATGCCTGGGAGTTTTAGGGTTCTGTGCAATAACTTCCTAACACTGCACTCTTCTGAACAGAGAGCTCTGACATTGTAACTAAGATCTATAGGAGCTACTCTCCCAGCTTAGGAATCAGAGCCCCAAGTGCTCCTACCACCACTGGGACCGCTTTGGTTTTTATTTTCCACATCCTCTCTGCTTTCTTTTTCAGGCCCTGGTATTTCTCCAGCTTCTCATACTCCTTTCTTATATCTAATACAGCTGTTGAGGACAGCATCCAGCAATAGTGGACAATCACTTAGATATGAGCCAGCAGTGTGCTGCAGCTGCCAAAAAAGCCAACACAGTGTTAGGCTGCATTAACAGGGATAGAATCAAGATCACATGAAGTATTAATACCACTTTACAATGCCTTGGTAAGGCCACACTTGGAATACTGCATCCAGTTTTGGTCACCACGATGTAAAAAAGATGTTGAGACTCTAGAAAGAATAGAGAAGAGCAACAAGATGATTAGAGGTCTGAGGCTAAAACATATAAGGAACGGTTGCTGGAATTGGGTATGTCTAGTTTAATAAGAGAAGGACGAGGGGGATATGATAGCAGTGTTCCAATATCTCAGGGGCTGCCACAAAGAAGAGGGAGTCAAGCTATTCTCCAAGCACTTGAAGGCAGGACAAGAAGCAACGGATGGAAACTAATCAAGGAGAGAAGCAAAGAACTAAGGAGAAACTTCCTGACAGTTAGAACAATTAACCAGTGGAACAACCTGCCTCCAGAAGCGTGAATGTTCCAACACTGGAAGTTTTTAAGAAGAGACTGGACAGCCATTTGTCCGAAATGTATAGGTTTCCTGCCTGAGCAGGGGTTGGACTAGATGACCTCCAAGGTCCCTTCCAACTTTATTATTATTATTATTATTATTATTATTATTATTATTATTATTATTATTATTATTATTATTATTATTATTATTATTATTATTATTATTATTATTATTATTATTATTCTTTTAGCAGTTCTTTTATTCCATCTCATTCATACTACCATGTTCTTTCACTTAACTGCAATTTGTTTTCCTCCCTAAGTTTTGAATAGTTTATATAAAGAAAAGAGAAGAAGTTTAATGTTTCCCTTAATAATCGGAGGAGAATATTTTGAGTAGACTTTATGCCTTTGAGACACTACAGAAAATACTTCTCTAATATTGTTTCCCACTTTTTTGTTAAATAATTTTGCATCTTTGTTGATTTTTGTATAGAATTGGCAATGGAAGCATTTAAAATTTGTTAGAACAGATTAATATAATACTTTGCTTGCACTAAGGGAAAGAAAATCCATTTGTTTTTGTCTTTTTGTTGCCAAATTAGTTCCAAAATATAACAATATATTATAATGGAAGAAATCAAAGTGATCATAAGAGACCATTGGAACATTTTAATAAAATATAAAATCACTTAGCTTATAAATGAATCTGCAATAAAATATTTTTGTTTGTTTGTTTCAGAATCATTATACCCACATTTTACAGCTGTAACTATGAGATTTCTTAGCACTTAGCTACTTATCAACCACCTTCAAATGGCTTGTTTTACAAGCTGTGTAAAACTAATTTCAATGTAGGCATCAAAACATATTTTCTACCAGTGAAATTGTTTCTTGAAAGTTTAATTGAGGGTTGGGGGACTAACCTGCATACCATATATTATTTTATAAAAAATAAATTTTACAAGAGCAAGTTGACAATATCCTTAGCGTAGATTCATATGCTAAGCTTTTGGGGGAGTTGTTCCCAAGATTCTTCCCCCTTATTGTTGTTAACTTTCCTTGCTGCTAATTAACCAATATTAATTAATTGCATTGGTGATGAAGATCCAATTGATTTTGTTTGTAAATATCTGTGAGTGAAGTGGAGAAACAGTGTGCTAAAAATTAGATGCACAATAAATATTTTCACTTTTAATGCAGAACGTTTAGGGATAAGAAAATGAACTGGAAATTAAACTTTCAGTTCATATCATACATTGTACACACGCCTTACCAATTTCAATATTTTCACTAATGAGGTAGCTTTTGTATAAATTGCACTGAAATACATATTACAGACAGGTCTATTAATTTATTTTTTTAATACTGAAGAATGGGGAACACATGATAGTGACTTTAATTTATGAGAATTATAGGCAAAAATAGGATGGAGAGTGCTGTTTATATAGTGAATTAAAAGAGGAATACTTGATATTCATTTCGGGGTTTGAACAAAACTATCTTCAAGCGGATGTGAATGGCTCTTCTAGTTCCTTTCGATAGAATATTTGTAGCTCAAGATTGAACTGTGGAATCTTTGGTGCTCTCTGATCTTGGTAATTTTCCTGCAGATGTTTCATTACCAAACTAGGTAACATCATCAATGCTAATATACTGATGATAACGTAGCACTGCTAATGTTACCTAGTTTGGTAATGGTACATTTGCAAGGAAACCACCAAGCTCAGAGAGCACCAAGCACCCCTCACTCCTTTATTCTCTCTCCCTTTTTCATTCATTCTGCCAAATTCTCTTTTCCTCCTTCTCCCTAGTATAGAATTGACAAGTAATGGAAAAACTTACTATGTCATGTCTTTCATAACTAATCTTCTAGCTTTTACCGAAGTTTTTTTTTTAAAGAACTGAATTTTAATTTCCTTGGTTAAACAAATTAGAAGCTGCCACCGAATTTGTTATTCTTTTTACATTTTAGCAGATTTTCCAAACAAAAAATAGCTAAACCCATCCCCATTTTGACTTTTATTCCTCTAAGTAGGCCTTTGCATATATTTTATTGATTCACTAAAGATATGCAGTCCATGTCTGGAGTTTCTCCAGGAAAAAAGTGGAATTAGTCACAACTATATGTAGTAGCCAGGATTTTCTAGGTTGTTTTTTTTTCTAACCACTTAAAAGGATTTTGTTTAATATTAAAAATTATTTTTCAAAAAGCTAAATAATTAAAATTGCATACAACCACATTATCCATGTTTGGTGTTTTCTTATTAAATTTCAGCACCCACAGCTGGGACAGCTTTGGAGATTGCAAAAGTCAGGTTTGAGGTGGAATGTGGCTTGTAATACTATAGCTTGCCAACTTTGATCGTACGTGGAACTTATTTCTGGATAATTCTTAAATTATTTTTGCTAACACTTATTAAGTTACTACTACTATAAGATTACTTGCTTTCACTTCTCATGACACATACTGATTTTCTCACATTGTAAGTTGTCTTTCATACTTATTATTTTCATTGGGAAATAGATTTTATAAGAAAAACGTTTGCAACTGGAACTTGAGGTAACTCTTTCATTGTAAAATAGCTAGGTATACTTGTGTAATTTTACTTGTATTTTTTTTTTGTTTGAAAAGAAAGGGGGAGTAAAAAGTTGCATATCTTCATTAAATATTTATTATTGATATCCTATACCCATGATACAGAGCAGGGTTATTTGGTGAGATGAACTCCAAAAATATTAAAATATGATGAAAATTCCAGTACACTGCTGTAGCATAGTAGAAACCTCTGTGGGTATTTAATATTTCAGACTAAAGAATTTTGTTTAATTTTTAAACATGTATTTCATTTTATGTTTTATTTAAATTGTTTTAACACTTGCTAGAAGCCCCTGAAGAATTAAAACTTTTGAAACTTAGGTTAGATTAAAAATAGACATGAAGAATGCTGCATAAAAAGAATAACAGAAAAAGGGAAGCAAGGGGTATCAGAGTATACCACTGAGAATGAAAATAGGCCTGATTACAAAGCATTACTTGCAAAAATAATCAAGCTGTACAGTGCTAAAGAAACTTGATAGAATCAGGATGATAATTAATAACATATATGTCTTCATGTACTAATTTAAAGAATAAGAGAAAAGCTAGTTAATGTGCAAAATGAGATTTGGTGTAGCTATTCTTTAGCTAAAAGTTTTGACTCACAAAAATGAAACAATTTACAGATGTTAATGAAACAAAAAAATAGTTTGCAAAAACTGAATATTAGAACAAAAATAGGAAGAGATGATAGAAACCTTTGGGATACTGTGAGAAATACAAAATAACTGGCATTAATGTGTTTTTGGAAGGAGCTAATATGGAAGACAAAATTAAAGAAAAACTGAACAACTGAACATTTTGAAATTGAGGGGATAGGACGGAGACTACAGTTTAAACATTAATGCTAATAGTTATAAATCATTATTTTTCTCCTGCAGAAAAAAGATTTGTTTTCTATACTATTTATTTTTAATGTAGTTTTATATATTTTTATATCTGTTGTTTTTATATTTATAGTTTATCTGATTGTTGTGCCCACTCAAAGTCGCTTTTGGTGAGATGGGCAGCTGTACAAATTTGATTAATAAAATAAATAAAAACTAGGCTTCCGGTTTGCCATCGCGGTGCTGGCAGACACATGGAGGTGAGCTCCGTCTTCAGCATCCGGTTTTATCCCGCTGGGGGACCCTGGAAAGGGTCGAAAGTCACCCTGTAGGGGCAATGAGCAAGGAGAGCAGCCCCGCTTGATCGTGGAAGGGCAGCAGCCCTTCCGCTTGATCCGGGGCAGCTCTCCAAACTGGCGGGGAAAAGACCGGCCATAGCAATATGGCTCGTCATTAAGCTGCTGACAGCCGAAGTCAAAACTACAACTAAGCACCTTTAAAGCAACGCAGATGAAACTGGGTGAGATCTGATCTTCTCTTTAAGACTTTAAATATTTTCCCTGCAAAAGCTGCCCAAAGTATTTCTCCCCCTGTGAGGAGAGAGGGAAGGGTTGACAGTACATACATTTTCAAAAACTAAAAATTCTAAAACATTTTAGTTGAAACTTTCATTATATAAATCCTAGATAATGATTTTTTAAAAAAAACTGTTTGCTGGTAAATGGGTAGGAGAATGGTAAAAGTTCTGCGTTTTCAAATGGATTTCTCCTTATAGATCTGTTTGATTATTTCTTCTTAGAATACCTTCTGTCTCTCCTGCTTTAAACTATGTTATGGTACTCCACTGATCTGTAAACTATAAATTACTGTAAGATTATTTGAGTTTTGTGAATGTTAAATTGAAAAATTAATCATATCTTTGTTAATGTGCATATGATGAGAAACTGATTTTGAAAAAAATTACATGCTTGTTTTTAGATATGCATGTTTGTATATCAATCAATTTATTTTAAAAGATGCAGCCCTTTTATTTAATAGAGATAGAAGGTGGAATGCCAGTTCAATGAGTATAAATGTTAAAGTATCTTATTATGTAGAGTTATGTTTTTAATTGGATAAAATGTTTTAGTTGACTCATTTAAGTAATTAATTAATCACATAAATAAGACCATTTATGATAATTTGGTAATGGGTTTTGACAAGTGTAACACAAAGACAAAGACCCTGAGTATACTTTGCAGAATCAAAACTGACTGAATGTAGGATCAGGACATCAGCTAAATGATAGTAGTCAAAGAAGCATTATGCATATTGATAGATGCAAACCTATTATTCAAGGCAAAGTTAAAATATATCAGAATGTAATAATGGTTTCTATTGCATATACAAGGTCAAAATATAGTTGAATTAAACTATTAATAGCAGTGAAAATTATCAAAGGTAGACCATTTTGGAAGCTGGGCAAACAAACAGCTAGATCTATGAGGCATTAGCAGGTTACATAGAATAAGTTCAATGCATTTCTTTTTAGATCAGAACCCCACTTTGAATATGGTCTAGCTAAACAAATCCTACGCCTCCCTCTAGTCACATTACTTACAAAATGAAAGACTATGCTGTCGTTTCTTCACAGCAGACTGTATTCAAAGAATGAGACAAACACCTCCTCTTGATGAATTGCAGCCTCCACCATACCAGGATGATAGTGGCTCTCCGCATCTCTCCTGTACACCTTCTGAAGTTGGTGAGAGCAAATGTGAATTCTCTCAGTGCTGCAACAGTCCAAGATGTTCTTATAAATGCCCAAGTGAAGGAAGTAATGGGCATGAAATAGAAAGTTTCCATAACAAAGGATATGAAGAAGATGTGCCTAGTGATAGTACTGCTGTCCTTAGCCCAGAGGTAAATTTTTTTCCCCAAAACTGTTTAGCATAAAATGAAGTATGAGTTTTTTAAGTACATTTCTATTATGTATTGACAGGTGTCCATTGACCTACATATGTGCTTTCTGAGAAACAATGAAAAAAAAACCCTCTTTAAACACTTTTTCTCAGGTTAATAGAGATGTCAGAAGTAGTTTGTGTTTACAAAAGGAGGGCCAGTGTTTGAGCAATCGTTGTATTGCATAGCAAAATCTTAGAGCGGGGGTGTCAAACTCGCAACGTCACGTGACGTGTTGCGACGTATCACAACTTTTTTTTCATTGCCGGCAATGGGGTGGGCACAGTTTCGGCAAGACGCATCCGGCCCACAGGCCGGCAGTTTGACACCCCTGTCTTAGAGTCTTCATATTAAACTATGGTGTAGTAGGCCCTGTAAGAATGTACCATAGGATAAGTAGAGCTCCTGAGCTAATACTTACATTTCCCTACTTTGAGGCATATTATGATCCCCAACTGTTCTACCTCTTTTGGTGGTGCATTTTCTTGCCATTTTGGAATAGGAAACATATAAAAGCTCTAATTTTATGCCAGATTATATATTTATCACAATTTCAACAAAAACAATATAACAAAACCTTGTTGACTTTATGGCATTTGGACTCCTGTCCTCTCTACAAGTGTTAATTGTTGCCTTTGACCACCAAAATGTTGCTCATTTCTGTCCTCTTGCATAATATGCAACCCAGTAGGACACCACACCACTCTGACTTGAGCTATTCTCAAAAAGCTAAGCACGGTCTGATTTGGTTAAGACTTGGATAGGAGAGATTTGAAAATCCAGGGTTATAGACTAGACTGAAAGTTGTAAAATATCCTGTGAGAAGGCAGTGACGAACCACTTCTCTGTTTAGCTTTTTGAGAATAGCTCAAGTCAGAGAGGTGTGGTGTCCTACTGGGTTGCATATTATGCAAGAGGACAGAAAAAAATCTATGTAGACATGTCAATGAATTCACCGGAACTCAAGCTCAATTAGATGAAACACTACCTTTTACTTTTACATAACAGGCTGAGATTCAAAGTTCAGCCTTAGAGGAGCAGACAAAATTATTATACATGCATGCATGCATACATACATACATACAAACATATCATCAACTCCACAATATTTCATTTTAAAGTAGGCCTATTTTCCTTCCCTTTCCTCTAAATGCATATTTTGTAAAAGAGACTCAAGGAATTAAGGAAAGTTGGACAAGTTGTTATTCATACAACTATCCAGAGGCATTTGTAGAATCCAGCATTTGTATCAAAATGGCATTACATTATGCAAAATCTGTCACTTTTGTTCATTTATGCAATATCATGATTTAAACCCTCCTACCTGCTACATAGACACTTAATTCAGATTACCACCATCTTTACCTTTTAAAACTATTCACATAAAAGTTATATTGTGAATCCTTGCTTCTGTGTAATAACAATTTGACCAAAGTTTGTCATGCAATTTTCTGTTTTATATTTATTTTGTTGTTATTGCAATCAGTATAATTTTGTTGAAAACAGCGTGTTTTGTTATTCCTTATTGCATTTTAATGAAAAACTACAAGTCAGCACTGCAGCTTTGATAAATATGAGAAAAATTCAGAATCCATACTATAGGAATATTGTCATTCAGAATCAGAATACATTGATTGCTCTAATCACGGATTATAAAACATAGTAATCATCAGGGCTGCACAGAGCTCTGAGCGGGGGCTTTGCATCAATGAATTTTCATAGGAAAAAAATGTTTTGAAACTGCTTTGCGGTCATCCAGCAGCTCTTAACAAGTTGTCTTCCAGCATCTAGAACTATTAGATAAGGCTTTATGGGAACACAAAAATTACAATATTAATTAATTTTATAAATAATGATAATCCAAATTCTACAAGTTAACCAAAAATCAAGAAGCTCTCATTCTTACTTTAAAATACAAAATAAAGATGCTAACTTAGATAATTGCATCCCCTAGTACATATCTTTATTAGGATCAAACAAATGGTATGGAGTTTCTGCCCTGCAACAATGTAGAATGTACACCACAAATCTAAAAGCTATATGAACAATTGTCAGTGAAATAAAATATATGGGTAAATATATTAGTAGCGGTGTGCACATGTTTTGTTGTTATCGTGTCACAACCCCAAATGTTCAATTCTGTCATTGGAAAGGTCATTCCAATTTTGAGGTTGGAGTGGGGATGCATTTTGATCCTATCAAAATTCTTGAAATGCATTATATTGAGGTGAGAGCAATTTATTTTGAATCAGACCTATTCTAATATGGTCAGAATGAGCCATTCCAATAATGGAGAGTTTGGATATTTGAGGATTGGAACATTTCAATCTCAAAATGTTTTTTCACATTTCTAGTAGACAATACTTAAAGAATAAATGATTTATTTATACATCTCTTTGGTTTAAGGCACATCTCCTGTAAAAATCTTTAAACTTTTCCCTCTGTTCTAAGATCCAATAAGACTTTGGATATTCTCTTCCCCATGTTCCATTTTACTTTTTTTGCAATCTATAAAAGTATATTTTTGTTGCTGTGCATATATTGTTCTTAACAGAATGTTTGATTGCTCTATATGTGAAATAAACAAAAACTTCCTATAATGCAAGCAAAGATATTATTTTCAATTCTTTGTAATAAAAGCATATATTTATCTATATCTATATAAATTACTTTCATTCACACACACACACACACACACACACATATATATATGTGTGTTTTCTGAGGTTTTCACGGGTGTTTGTATGTAGGTCTTTGGTGATTTGGGTTTTCTCCCGCGTAAAATTGGAAGTGTCTTGGCGACGTTTCGACGAAGTCTCATGCCACAGGACAGTCTTATGCCACAGGACATAAAATTGACTTTAAAAATACCAGAACTATCGCCAAAACTGAACAGAATAATCAGAGAAGCCATCGAGATAGAAAAACGCCCACACAGCATGAATAAACGAGATGATACCTCCCGCCTACCAGCCATTTGGAAACCCACCCTTATTGACAAACGAGTCCCTAACACAAAGAATGACACTAGACCCACACTCACGAAAACCACACAGGATGTCACCACCACACATCCACGCAAAAAGCAAACCCAAACCCACACCGATGATGAGGCACGACCACAAACCAGAAACCAGACCACAGCTGCATCATTAGCCATTTCAAACCCCTCCAATCCATACATGAAGCAAACTGACACCCACCTTGATGATATGGCACGACCATGAATGCGAAGCCAAACAACAGCAATGCAACTCTCCATCTCAAATCCCGCTGCAACTCAGACTAATCTGAGCACAACAAAGCCCCCACCCAAACAGAACACACCCCCATCCAATCAGAGCGCAGCCAACCCCCCAGCCAATCAGAGCCCAGCCAAGCCCCTAACCAATCAGAACACACCTCCACCCAATCAGGACACAGCCAAGCTCCCACCCAATCAGTTCATACCCCCACTGGCAGTTAAAAGGAAGAAACAGCTGCGATCACACATTGCTCCTAGAAGCACGAGGCCGAAGAGACACCAGCCTGAAGAGGTTGAATGAGACTTCGTCGAAACGTCGCCAAGACACTTCCAATTTTACGTGGGAGAAAACCCGAATTACCAAAGACCTACACATATATATATATATAT